>CM053789.1:41287782-41922782 GCA_028749045.1 Cupressus sempervirens
AGAATGTAAAGTTGACCAGACCAGAGCAGAAGTGTAGGAAACTTCATAATCAAGGTTTTAGTTTGTAATCTGATGTTTGATATTTGGATCTAAGGTTCATGACCTAGTATAAAAGATCTAATAGTGATTAGTTTGATTGATGAAATAGAGGAAAGAGGAACATAATAGTAAATTACTTGTTTGGGCAGTGAGCATTTCTTGTAATTGAAATTGCATGTTTGGGCAATGGGTTGTTCTTGCATACATTGTACCACAACTCATAATAGGAGTGGAATCTCCTAATAGGGACTCATATGTACTAAATGTTGTAATAGACTCCTAACATGGTCCATCCTCTAAAAATGAATATTTATATTAGTACATCATCTTGTGGGTATCATTCCCACCGGGGTTTTCCCTCTGATCGAGAGTTTCCCTAGTTAACATGATTTTTGTTTACTTTGGTAGACAAGATTTTTAAAGGTTGATAAATGTCTTAATTGTTGGATAATTTATTCACCCCACCCCTACCCCTCTTAGTTATCTTGGTGGACTATTATTTCTAACACAACATTCAAAGCTTGAAATGCAATTTAGATATGTAAGGTGCATGATTCAAAGTTCAAGTTCAGTCATAGAAGTTCAAGGTTCAAATTTCAAATTTCAAAATTCTAGACTTGGTGTGGGGACAATATCTTTGAGTTCAACCATTTAAATTTTCTCCATTTTGGATATGTTGTTAAAATACAAATTTTCTACCTTCTCACTAGAGTGATTGGGAAAATTTTATCAGATGTAAAAGATCTTGATGTTTTAGTATGAGCCTATCAAAATAAGAAAATAGCATAAACTTCATGTTGAACCTAAACATTGAGCAACCAAGTTCAAGTTGAAGTTTAATTTTAGAGTTGCAAGTAGCCCAATGGTTCAATTTTTGAGATACTAGTTTAAATAATTTAACTAGTTCAAGTGTTCAGATAGTTTAGAATCATTTTGGTTCAAAGTTCAGGTCAACAAGTTTTCATGTTGAACTTGAACCTTGAACAAACAAGTTCAAGTTCAAAGCTCAAGTTTGTAGGTTCAAACTATCCTATTCTTAATAGCAAAAACCTAAAACTATAGATTTTCTGATAGGAAACAAAGGGTCTCAGTGTGGGTATCATAAATTTTAATCTAATTGTTGGATAGAGCTTATTTTAGGATATGATTGAGAAAACCTAGTTTTTAAAATCCTCTTCAAAGAATTTGTTTTGATTCTCAACAAATCAAAAAATATATGTGTTTGTCTATAGCACTACCAAAATTATCTTTTATGGTTAAAAAATGTTGATAGAAATACTAGTCTTGGTATGGGGGAGATATCTCCCAATCCTACTATTGGATCAACTTAATTTTTAGATATGTATGAAAAAACATAATTATCTAATTCCTCTCCAAATATTTTTGTCAGATTCTTAAAAAATCAAAAATTTCATATATCTAAGTGCACTACTATCAATATTATCCATAATAGTTACAAAATAATGACAAGAATATGTGTCATGTTTTGGGAGGCATTAATTTCAATCAATTGGATTGAGATGATTTTTGGATATGTTTTCTAAAGCCTAGTTTTGTTAATTCTCTCCAAATGTTTTTGTTGTATAACTTACAAATAAAAGGTTATGAGCACTGGTGTGAAGTGTCAAAACTATCAATGACAATTATGAAATTATGACAACATCTCTTCACCAAATTGCATATTTTGACAAATGTATTTTATAAAGATAAAAAAAGAGAGGAAGTTGAAAAGAGGAGGGAATAAAAATGAGAGGTTTTCCAAGAATCAGTTATGGTAACTTAGATGTCACCCAAAAGCTAAGGGATAAATATGTAGAAAAACATTAAAATAGGGGTTCTCCTTTTTTAGAAGTCATGCGGTTGTAGGGAAAAAGAGATTTATGTATTGCAATAGGGGATAGAGGAATTAGTTTGCTATTTTTATTTCTTTGTAATTGAAGTGATAGGTTAATCATAGGATTCCCTATTATGATTTAATAATAAAATAGTTTATGTTCATTAGATTGTGTGGTCTAAAAGTGTAATTTTGGGAATTTTGTTGATCATATGGTCATTGTATTCATATTTTGAATTAATTCATTTTATTATTCTAAGTTCTAGAAGCATATTATGTTTTCTCTATTTCTTTGTGATGTAAGCGGAGTTGAATAATTATTCGTGTGGTTACTTTATATTCTCTCTCTCTATTTTATTCTTAATCTAATAATCATATCCATTCTATTTTGATGGGTGAATTTTAGAAAACCTTCATTTCTTCAAGTAAAAGATATAACCATTCATCTAATTCATTGTAAATATTTCTAAGAGGGAGATGTACCTCTGAATTTAGAGGATAGTTATCAATCAATGATAACTCATCCAACTATTAGTTCTATTTTTTCTTCTTTCTGGGCATCTAACAGTCAATTTATTTCATTATTGCTGAAGGAAAAATCTATTTTCTAACACCAATATTGGGAAAAGACCTAAGTTTAATGTTCCCATATTTTTGAGAAATCTCAACCTAGAGGATTTGATCGACTGGAACTATGAATTGGAAGAGTACTTTGAAGATGAGTATGTTGAAGATCCAGATAGGGTCAAGTTTGTGAAGGCTAAAATGAAAGGTCATCCAAAGATCTGGTGGCAAGAGATCCAGTTGGACAAAAATAAAAGAGAAAAGGAAAAAATTAGTAGATGGGATTGAATGGTAGCTAAAATGAAGTGATAGTTAATTCTCATAGATTATGAGCTTGATCTATTGAAGAAAATTCAAGGGTTAAAGCAAGTGATAAAATATGTTCAAGATTATATCGAAATGTTCTACTAAGTTCTCCTTAGAACTAGCCATGTAGAAGTTGATAAGGAGAAAGTGGCATATTATCTTAGTGGGTTAAGCCCAAGAGTTCAAGAGGAGGTGAGTCTTTTTTGAGTGACTAGTATTACGAAGGAATACTATTTTTCCTTGAGAGTTAAGGAGAAGCTAAGAAAAAATTTTGATAAAAAAAAATAGTGGTAGAGGTTGCGATAGAATATCTTGTAGACGATCTTATGGAGGCCCAAATGATGATCAGAAGAAAAATGATGAGGCTATCTGTAGCAATCAAAACCAAAGGGGAAACAATTCCAATTATTTTCATGGTTAGGACAATAGAGATTAGAGAGGAAGAGATAGAGGACAAGTATCTAGAAGAGGAGGCTTCCATGTGAATGTTTTCACTATGGAGAAGAAGGGAATAAATAATTTGAATGTTCCCAATGCCATGGAAGGTGATGAGAGAAGTTTATGTCCTAGATTATGCCATATTTTAACCTTCATATAATCCTTCACATTCATTTCAATTCCATTTTCTATTTGATTTTCTCCTTCTATGTTGCATATGGTCTAATATTTATGAGTAATATTTAATATAGTTATTAGATAGAATATGCAAAAAATAAATAAATGAAGTTGTATTTATCTAACAAGTTGATAATATGTTATGATTCTTCCTGTCGCCTGCTATGCATCTTCCTATAGCTCTTTCACCAATCTAAATCTCCATAAACTTTTAAATATATGAAACATACTTACCTCAATGGAAATATTTCCTATAATATTAAATGGGAGGATCACAAGCCTTAATTTGTACTGCATATCATTTCTTGCTAGCATGGAGACACTTTTTGTTTTCATCAACATTTACTATAGATATCATGGGGAAAATATGGAATGAAAAACCTATGTAAATATGTGAAGATGATAGCAAGGAGACTTACATAGATATATGCTGAAAAACCTATGGTTCTAAGAATTCTATTACAACCAAATTGCTTCTTATTACTTATTGGTTATGGGGAAAAACAAGACTCCAACATAATCAATATAAAGACAATAATAGTCCATTGGTATGGTAACATCAAAAAACCTATTATCTGCATATATAATATTTTTTCTATTCTTTGTATGGATTTCCTAGCACTATAGTTATTGCATTTTTAAAGCTATTCCTAGACAAGCAACAATAAACATACATATTGGGATATACATTTCTGCAAATTAGTATAAGGAACCTCAGCAAACATATTGTATAAGAATATGTTGTGTTATAATAAAGCTATACTTTGCATAATTAAAATGAAATAGAAACAACATTTTCTCTATCCACCATGCAAGCTAGGAGTAAGGGCCCACTCCATGGTGAAATGTGGTGATGTATTTCATTAGTGTGTTACTCTATTTTGTATAAGTTTATATTTCTTGCTTAGATTATCATCACAACTTATTTTTCTATTTCTATTAGTTAGTGAGTTTTAGATTAGACATCTAGTAATTAGAATATAACATAGAAATAATTTCATTATTGTTTTATTAATAGATTATTGTTATTATTATTTTTATTTCAAGAATATAGTTTTGTTTCTAATGTCCCTATCACTACAATCATTTTAATTTCTTGTAGATTTAGTTTTGAGTTTTTAAGTTACATTCATAGTCACTCAAATCACAACTATCATCCCTTGGCAACATATTTCTTGGACAACTATCATCCCTTGGCAACATATATAGATCAGCCAAACTTTATCATAAATCCTTAATTCTTTGTTATTATTCACCATAGTGATGGCGTCTCAAGAGGACCAACCAAAGAATAGAAGATTAGGCTAGATTTGTGCATGTTGATGAATATGCTAGATCATCACATTCAAAAGATGCTAACAAAGGAGAATTCCTAGTTAACAAAAGAGTGTTTCTAAGTGGTGAGAATGACAAGATGCAAATGTGAAGATAAGTGTTGTGACATGATCATTGATGGTGGAAGTACTTACAATATAGTATTAGAAATGATGGTCATAAAATTGAAGTTGAAGAGGTAGAAACACTAATGTCCATATTGTATTGTTTGGGTGCAAGATGACTGCAAGGTCATGGTCAGTGAGTAATTCTTAGTGAAGTTCAAGATTGGAAGCTACCAAGATGAGGCTCTTTTTAATATCATACCCATGGATATATGTCATATATTTCTAGGTAGGCCATGTTAGTTTTAAAAGAATGTTGTGGATGATGGGTGAGAAAACACATATACTCTAACCAAGGATGGAGGGAAACATAAGTTAGATTCATTAAAGGAGAAAGAAGAAGAGGTATGTAGTTCTACTAAAATATGTTTTGTTGATGGAAAGGAGTTTCTCCAAGCTATGAAGAGTGAACACATGTATTTTTATATAATTCCAAAATATGGTAAATAAAAAGTAGAGGAAGTACCTATAGAAGATGTAGATATATTGGGAGAATTTTCTAATATTGTGTCAAATAGTATATCATGCAGGAGCATCTAGTGGTGTAAGGGCAATCCTATGTCACCAAAAAATATGATTAGTGTTAGTTTCTATTTGAAATGTTTTCATTTCTAGATACCCATTTGGGTCAAATAAAGAATCCAACTCTCATAGATCCACTATTGGTTTTCTAGGTTAGAGTTTTTTAGCACCTTGGGATATGTGCCAATGTAGAAACTAGGTTATTTTCCAATTGAACTAAAATTTTAATGAGTTAGAGGGTGTAAGTTTGAGAGATTATTATAATTGTAATTTAAAGCACTTCAAAAAAAGAATCAAGTCAAAAGGCTTTACGGTTTGAAAGTTATGGTAGTTTTAATTTTCCTGGAGACCTCCTAAGAGCACTTCAAAGTCAAATTTGAGGCATTAAATGACCTTGTGTGGGATCAAAAAATGGGGATGAAAAAATATTTTCCATATGGATATAGAGAACTCATAGAGCTTTTTGGAAATGTAAATGGTTTGTCAATCAGAGTCCCAGATCAAAAGTTATGCCTCCTAGAAATTGGACTACCATTTCTAGATTCTTCTAATTTTACATTGACTTCTAATGTGTTTTCTAGAACCTTCTACTTTGGTTGTGGATTTCAAATGGAATACTCTATAATTTATTCCTAACCCTAAACCTAATATCGGTACTTAAGGACATTTCTAGCATGGCAAAGGTAGTTTCTGGTGGACTATGGAAGAGTGTACTATGAGGAGGATTTTTCTCCAAAATAAGACAACATTGTAAGCCCATAGGGCATGTCTTTGAGTCAATTTTCATTGTATTAAATGTAATTTTAGGTCATTTATGATAATAATATTCCCCTTTTTCTATTGCATTATTTTTTTTTGGGTTGTTCCATCATCAAGTGGTATCGGAGAAGATTTTCTTGAATGTGTAGATAGAGCACCGACTATGAGGCAGTTTGGACCAAGACTGTTTGGTTATTGGTTTTGATACAAGAAGATGCCTCCACAAAGGAAGAATGGTGGAAGATCTAAAGTTGTTACTCATAAGGTAAGAGCCCTCTAGAGACAAGTCTAGGCATTGTAGGAGGAGATTGACAAATGGATGAATGTTGTTGTAGGTGATGAAAGTAAGGAAGAAAATAAAGAAGAAGGAAATATTGGGTAGGAAGGGGAAGGATATGGAGAAGTCCTAAACCATGTGGAGGAGAATTTTTTTAGGGCCATTTATAAGATTGGAAAAAGGCTTAAAATTGACATTGGCATGTTTTTAAGAAATCTAAACCCAAATGAGTTGATCGACTAGATCAAGGAGCTAGAGGAATATTTTTTGTATAAGGATATTGAGAAACCTAATAGGGATAAGTTTGGAAAGGGAAAAATGAAATGCCATGCAAAAATCTAGTGGCAAGAGGTTCAATTGGAAAGACAAAAGAGGAAAGGACAAAATCACAAGATGAAATCATATAGTGGACAAACTAAAGAAGTAGTTCATTCCTATAGATTACGAGATTGATTTATTCAAGAAGATGCAAGGGTTAAGGAAAGTAGAAAAATATGTCCAAGAATACATAGAGGAATTTTATTGAGTCCTTATTAGGGCAAGATATGTAGAAGTGAACAAGGAGAAGTTTTCTCATTACCTTTGTGGAATAAGACCTAGCATTCGGGAGGAGTTAAGTCTACTTAGAATGACTAGCATTGAAGAGGCATACCAATTTTCTTGTGAGTTGAGGAGAAGCTAAAGAACAATTTTGATGGAAGGAAAAGAGGGCACAATCAAGGAGGAAGGGGTAGTGGTAGTTTGTTTGGATGCCGAAATGAAGAAAAATGAGGATGTGGGTACTAGCTAAAACCAAAGGAATGAGGGTTTCAACCGCTTTTGTGATCAAAATTTTGGAGATCAAAGAGGAAGAAGTAGAGGATTTGGACAATGTTCAGGAAGAGGAGGCTTCCATGGTACCTATTTTCATTGCAATGAAGAAGGTCATCATGCCTTTGAATGCCCTCAATGCCAAGGAAGGATAGATAGGTGAGTTGATGATCAAGCAAGGGTTTCTCATGTGGATGATGATGCAAAATCATCACATTTAAAGGATGTAGAAAGAGGAGAGGTTCTAGTGAAACTAAATCTAGAAAAAGAAGGAGCTTGTTTTGTACTAGGTGCAAGTGCGAGTGTAAATCTTGTGATGTGATTGTTGATAGTGGAAGTAATAACAACTTGGTGTTAGAGGAGATGGTCGCAAAGCTAAAGCTCAAGAGGGAGAAACACCCCCAACCCTATCAAATTTCTTAGGTTTAGGATGATCATAAGGTTTTGATTAGTGAGAAATATTTGGTAAAGTTCAAGATTTGGATTTACCATGATGAGGCTCTCTATGACATCATTCCAATCGATGTCTATCATTTATTGTTGGCAAGGTTGTGGTAGCCATGTTATACATGATGGTAATGAAAATACATACTCTCTAACAAAGGATGTAATTCCACACAAATTGAAGGCCTTAATAAAGGAGGGTGAGAAGCTATGCAATAGTGCTATGGTGTGTCTTGATAATGGAAGAAATTCTTTGGATGGCATAAAACATTAGCATATGTCTTATGCTTTGATTCCTAAAAAAGACAAGGAAGGTATTAGAGAAATTGCACTTGAAGTTTCAATTCTATTAAGTGAATATAGATATGTCATCTTTGATAATGTTCTAGAAGGGCTACCGCTAGTAAGGCAAATTAGTCATCAAATAGATTTAGTCCCTAGAGCTAGTTTGCCTAACAAGGATGCTCATAGGATAACTCCTACTAAGATTGAGGAGCTAAACAAAAAAGTTTAGGAGTTATTGAGGAAAGGTTTAATTCAAGAGAGCCTGAGCCCATGTATAGTACCTGTAGTGCTAACACCAAAGAAGGATGGAGAGTGGAGAATGTGTATAGACTCTTAGGCTATAAATAGAATAACTATCAAGTATTTATTTCCTTTTCTAAGAATGGATGAACTTATGGACTATTTGAGTGGAGCTCAGTACTTCACAAAGATAGATCTCAAGAGTGGTTATCACCTAATATGTATGCAAGAAGGAGATAAGTGGAAGACTACATTTAAGATCAAGGAGGGTCTTTATGAATTCTTAGTCATGCCCTTTCGACTAACCAATGTGCCAAGCACCTTCATGTGGCTTATCAATGAGGTACTAAAGAAATTTTTGGGAAATTTTTTTATTGTCTATCTAGATGATATTTTTGTTTTTAGTAAACCTTTGGATGAAAATTTATTGCACATTCATACTATCCTTGAAAGTTTGAGGAAAGAGAAATTGTTGATTAATTTTAAGAAGTTTAGCTTTGTCAAAAGGGAGTTAGTATATTTGGGGTTTTTTATCTTAGTTGATGGTCTCAAAATGGACCCAGAGAAGGTGAAGGTCATCTTGGAATGGCCTACTCCAAGGTCTGCCACTAAGGTGAGGCCATTCCATGATCTAGATAGTTTTTATAGGAAGTTCATTAGGAATTTCAGTAGTATATGTACACTCCTAATTGAAACAATGAGGGGGGATAGAAATGAGTTCAAGTAGACTACAAGAGCTGCAAGGAGTTTTGAATTACTAAAGAAGAAGGTGACAAAGAAACTTGTGTTGGCACTTCCTAATTTCAGCAAAGTTCTCTAGGTGAATTGTGATCCTATTGGTAGTGCTATTGGGCCTATATTGAGCCAAGAAGGTAAACATGTTGTCTATTTTAGTCAAAAATTGAATGAAGCAAAGAAGAAGTATTATGTTTATGATCAGGAGTTCTATGCAATAGTTTAGGCCTTAAAGAAATGGAGACATTATTTTTTGCTAAAAGAATTTGTTTTGTATACTGGTCACCAAGTATTGTGGTACCTAAATAGCCAAGGTAAATTGAATCAAATACATTTGAAATGGGTAGAGTTTATGTAAAGATATACATTGTATTGAAACATAGAAGTGGAAGGTCTAATAGGGTCCCAGATGCATTAAGTAGGAGATACTTATTGCTCATAATAATGTAGTTTGAACTAGTTGTATTTGATGAACTAAATAATCTATAACTTGAGGATCCTGACTTTGTAGTGGCTTAGAAGGTTTGTAAAGAACTTGTTACTCTAGATAGGACTAGGTGGATAGATTACATGATTTAGGATGGTATTTTTTTCAAGGGAAGTCAATTATGTAATCCAAGGAGTTCCATGAGGAAAAACTTGATCAAGGAGATGTACAGTAGAGGGATGGAGGGAAATTTTTGTTGAGATAAGACCATTGCCATTATTGGAGAACATTATTTTTTACCTTAATTTGTTGGAGTTCTTTCTTGTAAAAAACATATAAGGTGGATTTAAAACTGATACTAGGAAACAAAGACAAGGACAACCCTAAGGATGAGCTAAATCCTATATTCAACAAGGGTAAAACTTAGTTCTAGACCAACACTAATAGATCATCAAGACTCACTTCACTTTAGGCTCTACTAAGCCAAGGCGGGCAAACCTAATGGATTTATCTCATTACTTTGATATTATTCTATGCAAGACTATCCCCTATAGAAGAAATGGTCAATATTCATCTATAATTTTTTGACAAACTTCTTGATTACAGTAGCTAACCACAACCAAAGAAAGTAATATCAAACAAGCCATGACCAACACTTTTATCTCTTCAATACATAAAATGGGAAATTGATATTGTTGTTGTGTAAATGTCCTATAGTTATATGAATATTCCAGTGTGCCTTTAAACTTTAAGATGGGCCAGTGCCTTATATATTGAGCTACAAAGTCAAGGATTAACAATTTAGACCTTTTTAATCAACCTTTGATTAAGCGACTCTGTTGGCACTAAAAATTGCATGGTCAATTTTGAGCACCATTGAAGAAATACAAGCCCTATGAATGCCCTTTTGATGAGATTGTACCTAGCTATCCATTTGAGGCCCCATGGTGTTCAATGTTTCTAACACCCTCCATTCACCATGTCCACCTGTTCCATAAAGTTAAAACGTCATTCTGAGCTGTTTGGTGAAGTCCCATTTTTAGCATCCATCAAATTTGCATTTTATCCTAATTGTCAAAAACTGACAGGAGGTTGTGTTTTCCATTGAATATCTCGCACCCAGGATTATTTCATGACTTGCCACTTTGGGAATATCTAATATCCATACCTGAGAACCTTTTTTTTCGATTTTGAATCATTTCGAGTTTGTTTGACTAGGTTTTGAATCCCTCAAAGTTGGTCAGTTACCGTTTTCATGATTTTGCACTTTGTACATAATTCTGGGAAGCCCTGTTTGACGTGTTGTAGTTTTGACCCAGCTGACCCAAATCTTGAAATTCCTATTGTGTTGTATTGTAAACGTCAGAGACTTGTTATGTTTCAAGTTTCAACTTATGGTAAATTTGTTTGATATGTTCTTGAACACGATTCCAAAAGGAATTTCTAACTTTTTACTAGTGTCAGCATTTGATGATTTGTCGGAACCCCTATTCATGGTGTCATATCTTAAAATTCATGACTAGTAAGATTGAATGGATTGTACCATTGTGTTTTCCTTTGAAAATATTCCCAATGTGTCAATTTTTAAGTCATGAAGAATCCATATGCACACTTTTCCAAGTCAAATCCATTTGCAAAAATCTCTTTTCAGTCATTTCCAGTTTGCAAAATTCTAAGTAGCCTATTTTGAATGTCTGCCATTTGTGCCTAGTTATTCTTCATGATCCTAAATTGTAGATCCATAATGTCCACATGACATAGAATGACTGTCCCAAGTTTCATTTTCCCAAGTGCTCATTTGCCCAATTTTCCAAGCTAACTCTGAACCCAGTTTGTTGTTTTTTGACGTGTTTTCTTTCAGGAAAATTTGAGAAGGCAAATTTCACGGTCAATATCTTTTGACCCTAAATTCATCATGAGATGAGATTCGATAGGCTAAAAGAGTGTAGAGCAAAGAGTTAGTATGCCCATTTTCAGAGCATAGTTAGAGGTTTGTATCAATTTTTAAGACCAGGCAAAGGACCTCCTGGCGCAAAAGTTGACAATCGATAGAAAATGAGAAATGAGTTTTAAAGATCAATTACTACTTGAATTGGATTCCAATCAGTCTGAGAAGGGCAGTGGATCAAATTGAAGGTTTAGTTTTGTGGAAACAAAAAATTTTTTACCTGCACCCACTTGGGGGCCCGATTAATTTCACCAAGTTGATTCTGCCTTTGTCTTGAAAGCAGTAGTGAAATGATTTTCACTCATTTTGATTCTTCCAAATGCATAATTTTTTTTAATGATTGAATGGGAGGGAACACAATGAGTCAATAATGCATGATAGGTGTTCCTACAAGGTCCATGACATGTGCTCATGTTAAAAGGTTATGTTTTATGTTAAAGATGCTAAGGAGCCTTGTGTTGCTGCTATTCAAGGGATTGCGATCGGGGGAGAGTTAGAATTAGCAATATCTTGTCATGCTCATATTTCAATGCCAAAAGTGCAACTTAGGTTGCCTGAGCTTTCTTTTAAAATTGTTGGATGGGATTTGGATCACTATCTCATGAATAAATTCTTATGTGCAGTTAGAAAAGCTTAGCACTTGTGTACTGGCCCGATATACTTATAGCAAATAATAACAACCCAGTTGTGTGCTTTTGATGGAGAATGGGCCTGATGGTGGAAATATGCTGCTTGATGCAAGAGTTGCTAGCAATCATGAGTTGAAAACTTGATGGTCTAGTACCATTAGCAATTTTGACACCACTATAGTAAAATCAATGGTTACTTCTCTGATTCTTGGATCTACTTCATATGAGTGCATTGCCATAGCATGCAAGTCAAATTCTAAATTATGATGTGTTGAGAGTATTTCCATTTCAATCAGTTGCCAACAAGTTAGACTTGATGGAGAAGAAAAGAAGGCATATATCTATTCTATAATTTGGAGATGGCCTGGTATTGTTTCTAAAGACCAAGAGGAAAAATTATTTCTTTTGACAGACCATAAGAAAGATCACGTGATAAGGATTAGTAGCTGCTAGTCAATGAATTGGAAATCCACTAGCAAGGAATAGGCAATCCACATTGAAGTAATCTTCATGCCATTAAAATAGAGATCACTCACGCAGCTAAAAAATAAAGTGCTATGTAAGGAAAAAGTCCAAACATGCAGACACGATAGGCCATACCCTAGAAGGACGCCCATGGCTTTGCAAGAATGTAAAAGCCTACACATTTGAAAATAGGGACAGATTTTTGCAATGAAGGTGAAAACATTTTATGAAGCCACATCAACAAATAGATCACGCAAGTCGTTGGCAATCCAACAAAAGGAACCCACACATTTTTAACAAGAAATCATGCCAGTTATGAGGAAGTAGCTTCACAAAAAAGGTAGAACAGTCCACATTAAAAGTAGAGGAGAGCATCTACGTTTAGGAATAGGGCATCCATGATAAGATGCAATTCATAAAAATCCATTGCATGTAAGAGGGGCATCGAAAACTACAGGAAAAGAAGGTAGGGGCAAGTTGTTTGGTGGTAGAAGGCTCACGTCTAGAGAAAGTCATTCCATAACAATGCAGACACTCCATGCCTAAACAAAAGGAATGCCTATGGCTCATGGTATCCATGTTTTTGGGATGGTATCTCCATGTATGAGGTAGAAGTATCACATTGCAGGTGGGGTTATGGGGTATGCATGGGTTTTGATCCCACATGAACAGTGTGGAGGGTTTCATTTGTGTTTTTATACCCATTCACTCAACAACTAAGATGTCTTAAAGAAACTCCTCTTTTGAAACTAATCACACATTGAGGGCCCCCTACTTGGCCAACGGGTTGTTGCATGGTTAGCACGGTTTGACCACCCTCGTGTGATCGGGAGCTATGTTTTGGGGCATTGTGATGCTATGAGGCCATCAGAGGAATGTAAAGAAGAATGGATAAGCATATGATTGAAAGTATATTTTTCAAAACCTCTGGTGCTACGACAGGAAATACTCGTGTATAAGAAGGAGATGCAAATAATAAGCTTACGCCCTTACGTTCAATGTAAAAGCATAAAGTAAAATTTAGATGCTAATGTGTGAGAACATAAATAGAAATTGGAGGGGTGCCTATAAGAGCGTAAAGGGTTTTGTGTTGTTGCCCATAAGAGCATAAAGGGTGAAATGAAACGTATGAATGTAAGAATTTTTTTTAAAGCTTTCGGTGGTCCAAAAATGGAGTTCTTGTATCAGCATAAAGGGCAAAGTTGAGCGTAAGAACGTAAAGGGAGATAAGGAGATGGAGATGAAGAAATTGAGAAAATTAATTAATATTAAAATCTCAATTAATTTAATATGTCTTAAATGGTGCACAGCTAATCAAGTTGAAACAAGTGCAAGGGGCAGGAATGGAAATGAATATAAAAGTGAAATTAAAAAATTTCAACACCTAATATTTTCAAAATAAAAAATTTGAATGACTTTAAATTTTCATATAGTTCAAACTATATATTTTTAAAAAAATTTAATCTTCTATTCTTAGCTCAGGACCCTGAAATTCAAATGGCCATATCAGGGAAATTTTTGTCCAAATTAGGCACTTCAGTATACTGTTGGAACCAGGAGAAGCTGAATTTTCCAAATTTGGGGTCATATTTTGCACAGGTCTTCGTTGGTTCAATATATAAGCATATTTTCAATTTTTAGAGGCATCCTCAGTGGAATGAGCAAAATTCAGGGGGATGTATTGGAAGAAAATAAAGGGCAGTTTGAGGACTGGGTAAAGTCGAGATATGACGAAAATCATCTCTAGAAGATTTTCTTGGCTTTTGAAGTCATTTCTTAAAACTAATTTTTATTTTTACCGTGAGTAAAAATCAAGAATCAAATCAGTTAGTTGTTCAATCATAGTTTCAGATATTTGAGGCTAGTAGAGCCATAACTGAAAAAGATTTGATTCACCAGTTGAGGAGAGAAGAAAGAGGTTGTTCAGTTGCTAAGAGAGGAAATTTCAAGTGGACAGATGTCAATTGCAAATTGAATTTAGAAATTGCCTTTTCCATACATATTCTTTCTTCTTCTCTCAAACAGGTTCTTGGTTGTTTTTCTATTTTCCAGTTCTTGGAGCTATGCTCAGGGCTGTGAAAGCCACACACCCAAAATTTCTCTCTTGTATTGAGTAGCATTTCATGTTTTATGCAGATAGTTCTGGTCTATTAGATGATTTATGAGTTAGTTTCTATATATCTTTCATGTATTCATTTTCAAGGAGAATGAATAAAATATAGCAAAGGTTTCCAAATTCAATTTGAGTCTTGTCTCCTGTTTATGGATCTGTAATCTTTTCTAGTTTGTGATCAAAGATCATAGATTAGGTTGCATCTCGTTTGGTGATATATGTGATTGAAATATCTTGCTAGTGGGGCAAAGAACCATATAATTGCTTGGTGTTTATCAGAGGGTTTATAGATTTCATGAAAGGATTTTCTGAGTATGAGATTCATTTTTGATGCAAATGTCTATTCACAAGGTGAAAGATAGATTAGGGATCTTGATGTAGGGATTATGTCATAGATCTCAATGAGGTGTACGGTTGCAATTCATTTAATTACCCAATGGATAAGGCACTGATCACAGATAGGATCATTAAATTTTGTTGCTCATACCTAGGTCTTTCTGTCATCAACATATTAAATCATTTTCCCTTTTATGTTGAAAGCTATTCAATGTTAACCTCACTTAGCTTTTCCAGTTTCATGAGTTATGTTCTTAGCTATTTCATTCTTGTGATTCTTTGTTAAGTATCACAGATTTAGGGGTTTTTATCTGCTTTACATTAGATTCAGTGTATGCTTTGATAACTGGTTCCATATAAAGAATCTATAGGTATACCTACCTAGGTTTTGTAGAGCATGAAGTGCAGAAGAAGTATAGCCTTATACTTAGCCCAGGTTCTTGGTGGAGTTGTCCATTATTGGAGATAGCTGCCCATAGATGCATTCTTGCCTTGCATAATTGGTTGTTTAAACAATGTTAAATCAGGAGCCAACAAAATGGCGACACTGCTAGGGAGTCTATGAAGAAATTCATTGATAGAACTACTTGAAATCTCTAGTATAAATAGCAAGGTCATGAAGTGTTTTCAATTTCTTTACTGAAGATTCATGTCTCCCAACAATAATATATTGTGATAATTGAATGCAAATTGTGTTCTATGACTATCATAAGTCTATCTTCAATTAGTTCAATTTTAACAAGTGTGGTTGAGAAAGTTCAGAGTCCAGAATTCATTTATAGAGTGTAAATTCTTCTCAAGATGATAATGATCTGCAAGTTTCTCTTACATTGAAAGTCTAGTTCAGATTTGTCAAGTGAAAAATTATGTTTTATTTCTCACAAAGTGTGAGTGGTGACTCTCAAATCTCTGTACCTATTTGTTCTTAGTTGATTTCATTGAAAATTTTTGAACGACTTTCAGTTGTATGGATAGATCTGGAACTGTTGATGTCTCTTGAAAGGGAAGTTTTAAATTCTTGATAAGTTTTATAGTGTTGTTTGTAATCTGCTATTATAAGAAAATGAAGTGTAAAAGTAGATCACAACAGTCTACAAAAGGATATTTAGTCTTATGAGAATTCAAGTAGGAAGTACTCAAGGTTTAACTACTGAACAATGTTATTTAAGGCTTAAGTGAGTAATCAGTATGATACCTTTTCATTGTAGACTTGAGGAATCTTCCCTACCAAGTGTTTTCCTTGATGTTCTAGTGCCTAATTTAGTCAATTGGCCAGCACCTATAAGATTACAAAGGTTTTTACAAATTGAAAGATTCATTGAGGAGATGGAAGATGATGATTATAGATTTCATGTTATGTCTCTTGATGATAATGAGTGTTCTGAAAGCCAAAGTAGTAACGAATACAATGAGTCCGTAGAGCAAGATAATTTGTCTTTCGAGTGTGAAGAGGTGGATTCAAATGTTAATAAATCAAGTAATAGTAGTCAACATGAAAAAGATGAATATAAAAGAGAAGATAAATTTTGTTACAGTATATATGAAGTTGAAGAAAGTTGTAACAATAGTAGATCTAGTGGTTGCTATGATAAGAATGAATATTGTAATAATACTGATTTTCCAAATTGTTACACTAAGGATCCTACTATTGTAAGTTCTTCATGTTATCCAGATAACAACCACAGTCGGGAGAAGATTTAAGAGGCAATCTTCTTGAGCTTTGATGAAATCTCAGAATTGTTGGCTCGTGAGTTTGAAAAGCACGTAAGTATTTGTAAGGATCTTCATATGTTCTTTCATAATAATTTATCATTGAGTCAAATTAATTCCCCAAATTTTGATGTGGAAAAAGAGGTAGAATCTGAACAATCTTTGTTAGACTTTGGAGGTGTAGGTGATAGTTCCTCAAATGTCTTTGCACATGATGATTTTCTTGATGTAGGGAATGTTAATGAAGGGAAGGTTAATGCTATTTGAGATTCATTTTATGTTGATCTTGTTGAACATTGTTTTGATGTTTCATATGATGAAGAGGAAAATAGTGAAGGTTATCAATTAGGTTATAGACTTTATTCATGCACTGATGAGTCTTGTAAAGATAAGCTCAAGGTGTATTCTGACTTTAATTAGATGAAGAAAATGATAGTGATCAACATAGTTTAGATCAGCACTTTCAGAATGAGTTTTCATGCTTGGTAACTAATTAGTTGGTTGAGGAATGTGAAGAGGTTTTAGTGAAAGATGAATCTGATTTAGTGAATGATATGATTGCAAGTAGGCAACAATCAAATTCCAAACACTCTTTGCAGCCGGAGGCACAAGGTGAGTTGCAAGTTTGTGGTGTTTGCAACTTGGTGAATGATGTAGATTATGAAGTTTTTGTGTTTCCTATCGGCATGCATGAATCATCATTGGATTTTGATTCTCAGTTCATTTTATGTAGTCATGAGCATGCTGATGCTTTTTCTCATAGTGAGCATGAGGATGAAATAGTCTTTCAATTTTATATGCACTATGAGAATGAAGGAAATTGTTTTTTTTTGCCAAGTAATTTATTTCAATATGTTGATCTGATTGATAAAAAAAATGATAATGAGAATCACAGTTTACCTCATGAAGACATAAATGAAAATCAAGTATATGATAGAAGTAAAAGTTTTTGCTAAGATCAGGGGCACTATTTGTACATAGTAGTGTAGTTTTTCCCTACTTTCAATAAAGCTGTTCAGGAGAGTTTTTCCATTTTAGGTGTATTTTCTGCTTCCTCCAGAGATCTGAAATCTTGCCATGCCTACAAGGGACATGCATCGCCAAACAAAGCCACTGTTGGTGCTAAAAATTGCATGGTCAATTTTGAGCACCATTGAAGAAATACAAGCCCTATGAATGCCCTTTTGATGAGATTGTACCCAACTGTCCATTTGAGGCCCCATGGTGTTCAATGTTTCTAACACCCTCCATTCACCATGTCCACCTATTCCATAAAGTTAAAACATCATTCTGAGCTATTTGGTTAAGTCTCGTTTTGAGTATCCATCAAATCTGTATTTTATCCTAAGTGTCAAAAAGTGATAGGAGGCTGTGTTTTCCATTGAATATCTCACGCCCAAGATTGTGTCATGACTCACCACTTTGGGAATGTCTAATATCCACACTTGAGAACCTATATTTTAGATTTTGAGTCATTTTGCGACCGTTTGACTAGGTTTTGAATCCCTTAAAGTTGGTCAGTTATTGTTTTCATGATTTTGCACTTTGCACATAATTCTGGGATGCCCTATTTGACATGTTGTAGTTTTGACCCAGTTGACCCAAATCTTGAAATTCCTATTGTGTTGTACTGTAAATATCAAAGACTTGTTATGTTTCAAGTTTCAACTTATGGTGAATCCATTTTATATGTTTTTGAACACAATTCCAAAAGGAATTTCTAACTTTTTACTGGTGTCAGCATTTGCAGATTTATCAAAACCCCTGTTTGTGGTGTCATATCTTGAAATCCATGATTGGTAAGATTGAATGGATTGTAACACTATGTTGTCTTTTGAAAATACTCCCAGTCTATTAGCTTGCAAGTCATGAAGAATCCATATGCATACTTTTCCAAGTCAATTCCATTTGCAAAAATCTCTTTTCAGTCATTTCCAGTCTACAAAATTCTGAGTAGCCTACTTTGAATGTTCACCATTTGCGACCAATTATTCATCATGAGCCTAAATTGTAGATCCATAATTCCCTCATGATAGAGAATGAGTTTCCCAAGTTTCACTTTCCCATGTGCTCATTTGCCCAATTTTCCAAGTTAAATCCAAACCTAGTTTGTTTTTTTTTGACGTGTTTTCTTGCAGGTAAATTTGAGAATGCAACTTTGACGATCAATATCTTTTGACCCTGAATTCATCATGAGACAAAATTTGACGGGCTAAAAAAGTGTAGAGTAAAGAGTCAATGTGCCTATTTTCGAAGCCTGGTCAGAGGTTTGGATCAGTTTTTAAGGCTAGGAAAAGAGCACAAAAGTTGACAATTGATAGAAAATGAGAAATGAGTTTTAAAGATTAGTTACTACTCAAATTGGATTCCAGTCAGTCTAAGAAGGTTAGTGGATCAAATTGAATGTTCAATTATGTGCAAATGAATTTTTTTTTAGCTGGACCCACTTGGTGGCTTGACTAATTTCACCAAGTTGATTCTGCCTTGGTCTTGAAAGCAGTAGTGAAATGATTTTTTCTCATTTTGATTCTTTCAAATGCACACTTGTGTTTAATGATTGAATGGGAGGGAACACAATGAGTCAATAATGCATGATAGATGTTCCTGCAAGGTCCATGACATGTGCTCATGTTAAAAGCTTCTATTTTATGTTAAAGATGCTAAGAAGCCCTATGTTGCTGCTATTCAAGGGATTGCACTCAGTGGAGAGTTAGAATTAGCAATATCTTGTCATGCTCATATTTCAATGCCAAAAGTGCAACTTAGGTTGTCTGAGCTTTCTTTTAAAATTGTTGGATGGGATTTGGATCACTATCTCATGAATAAATTCTTATGTGCAGTCAGAAAAGCTTAGCACTTGTGTATTGGCCTGATATACTTATAGCAAATAATAACAACCCAGTTGTGTGCTTTTGATGGAGAATGGGCCTGATGGTGGAAATATGCCACTTGATGTAAGAGTTGCTAGCAATCATGAGTTGAAAACTTGATGGTTTGGTACCATTAGCAGTTTTGACACCACTATAGTAAAATCAATGGTTACTTCTTTGATTCTTGGATCTACTTCATATGAGTGCATTGCCATACCATGCAAGTCAAATTCTGAATTATGATGTGTTGAGTGTATTTCCATTTCAATCAGTTGCAGCCAAGTTAGACTTGATGGAGAAGCAAACAAGGCATACATCTGTTCTATAATTTGGAGATGGCCTGGTATTGTTTCTAAAGACCAAGAGGTAGAATTCTTTCTTTGACAAACCATAAGAAAGATCACATAATAAGGATTAGTAGTTGCCAGTTAATGAATTGAAACTCCACTAGCAAGGAACAGACAATCCACATTGAAGGAATCTTCATGCCATTAAAATAGAGATCACTCACACAGCTAAAAAATAAAGTGCCATGTAAGGCAAAAGTTCAAACATGCAGACACGACAGGCCATGCCCCTGAAGGATGCCCATGGCTTTGCAAGAATGTAAAAGCCTACGCATTTGAAAATAGGGGCAAATTTCCACAATGAAGGAGGAAACATTTTATGAAGCTGCATCAACAAGCAGATCATGCTAGTCATTGGCAATCAAACCAAAGGAACCCACACATTTTTAACAGGAAATCACGCTAGTTATGAGGAAGCAGCTTCATGAAAAAGGTAGAGCAGTCCACATTAACAGTAGAGGAGAGCATCTACATTTAGGAACATGGTATCCATGATAAGTTGCAACTCATAAATATTGAGTGCATGTAAGAGGGGCATCCAAAACCATAGGAAAAGAAGGTAGGGGCAAGCTGTTTGGCAGTAGAAGGCTCTAGAGAAAGTCATTCCATAACAGTGCAAACACTCCACACCTGAACAAAAGGAATGCCTACAGCTCATGGTATCCATGTTTTTGGAATGGTATCTCCATGTAGGAGGTAGAAGTATCACATTGCACGTGGGGTTATGGAGTATGCATGGGTTTTGATCCCACATGAACAGTGTGGAGGGTTTCATTTGTGTTTTTATACCCATTCACTCAACAAATGAGATGTCTTTGAGAAAATCCTCTTTTGAAACTAACCGCATGTTGAGGGCCCCCTGTTTGGCCAACAGGTTATTGCATGGTCAGCATGGTTTGACCGCCCTCATGTGATTGGGGGCTATGTTTTGGGGCCTTGTGATGCTACGAGGCCATCAAAGGAACATAAAGAAGAATGGATAAGCATATGATCAGAAGGAGATTTTTCAAAACCTCTGGTGCTACTACAAGAAATACTTGCATATGAGCAGGAGATGCAAATAATAAGCTTACACCCTTACATCCAACTTAAAAGCATAAAGAAAAATTCAGATGCTAATGTGTGAGAATGTAAATAGAAATTGGAGGGGTTCCCATAAGAGCGTAAAGGGTTTTGTGTTGTTTCCTATAAGAGCATTAAGGGTGAAAGTAAACGTATGAACGTAAGAGAATTTTTTGAAGCTTTCGGTGGTCTAAAAATGGAGTTCCCGTATGAGCATAAAGGGCAAAGTTGAGCATAAGAACGTAAAGGGAGATAAGGAGATGGAGATGAGGAAATCAAGAAAATTAATTAATATTAAAATATTAATTAATTTAAAATGTCTTAAATGGTGCACAGCTAATCAAGTTGCGACAAGTGCAAGGGGCAGGAATGGAAATGAATATAAAAGTGAAAATTGAAAATTTCAACACCTAATGTTTTCAAAATGAATAATTTGAATGACTTTAAATTTTTATATAGTTCAAACTATATAATTATTTTAAAAATTTCATGTTTTGATCTTAGCTCAGGACCCTAAAATTCAAATGGCCATATTAGGGGCATTTTTTGTCCGAATTAGACACTTCAATATACTGTTGGAATCGGCAGAAGCTGAGTTTTCTGAATTTGGGGTCAGATTTTGCAAAAGTCTTTGTCAGTTTAGTCTATAAGCATATTTTCAATTTTTAGAGGCATCCTCAATGGAATGAGCAAAATTTAGGGGGATGTATTGGAATCAGATAAAGGGCAGTTTGAAGGTTGGGTAAAGTTAGGATATGAAGAAAATCAGCTCTAGAAGATTTTCTTGGCTTTTGAAGTCATTTTTTAAAACTGATTTTCATTTTTACTGTGAGTTAAAATCAAGAATCAAATTAGTTAGTTGTTCAATCATAGTTTCAAATATTTGAGGTTGGTAGAGCCATAACTAAAAAAGATTTGATTCACCAGTTGATGAGAGAGGAAAGAGGTTGTTCAGTTGCTAAGAGAGGGAATTTCAAGTGGACAGATGTCAATTGAAAATTGAATCCCAAAATTGCCTTTTCCATACATATTCTTTCTTCTTCTCTGAAACACATTGTTGGTTGTTTTTCTATTTTCCAGTTCTTGGAGCTATGCTCGGGGTTGTGAAAGCCACACACCCAACATTTCTCTCTTGTATTGAGTAGCATTTCATGTTTTATGTAGATAGTTATGGTCTATTAGATGATTTATGAGTTAGTTTCTGTACATCTTTCATGTATTCATTTTCAAGGAGAATGAATAAAATATAGCAAAGGTTTCCAATTTCAATTTGAGTCTTGTCTCTTGTTTATGGATCTATAATCTTTTCTAGTTTGTGATTAAGGATCATAGATTAGGTTGCATCTCATTTAGTGATATATGTGATTGAAATATCTTGCCAGTGGGGCAACAAACTATATAATTGCTTGGTTTTTATCATAGGGTTTATAGATTTTATGAAAGGATTGTTTGAGTATGAGATTCATTTTTGATGTAGATGTCTATTCACAAGGTGAAAGATAGATCAAGAATCTTGATGTAGGGATTATGTCATAGATTTCAATGATGTGTACGGTTGCAATTCATTTAATTACCTAATGGATAAGGCACTGATCATAGATAGGATCATTAAATTTTTTTTCTTATACCTGGGTCTTTCTGTCATCAACATATTAAATCATTTTCCCTTTTATGTTGAAAGCTATTCAATGTTAACCTGCACTTAGCTTTGCTAGTTTCATGAGTTATGTTCTTAGCTATTTCATGCTTGTGATTCTTGGTTAAGTATAGAAGATTTAGGTGTTTTTATCTACTTTACATTAGATTCAGTGTATGCTTTGATAACTAGTACCATATAAAGAATCTATAGGTATACTCGCCTAGGTTTTGTAGAGCCTGAGGTGCAAAAGGAGTATAGCCTTATAGTTGGCCCAGGTTCTTGATGAAGTGTGTCCATTATTGGAGATAGTTGCCCATAGATGCATTCTTTCCTTGCATACTTGGTTGTTCAAATGCTATTAAATCAAGAGACAAAAGACTCAACATTAAACTTTTAGTTTTATTCTAATTCTTATCCTCTTCATGAACCCTAAACCTTATCAATCATAGAAATAAATTACCCGATTCTTTAAATCAATAGTAGTCAATAAGAGACATACAACCTTTTGTATTACATTAAACTAAAGAGAAACTTTCCTCTTCAGTCTCAAAGCTATAGATATATGAAAAGGAGACAAAACTTTAAAGATAATGATAATGAAGGATAAATCCTTCTATTTTGATCTCAATATTGCCAATGAAACTCAAAACATAATCCTAAGATAAAACTACTTTTCCAAAATATTTTCCTTTTTTGTATTCAAACATGCATACAACTAAACTCATTCAACTAACCACATAACACTCTAGACAGACTGCAAAATAATAATATGACACATATGAAAATTCTACAGATAACTAATGACAACTTCTCATCTTGGAAATCCATATATATGATTGCAACAAGAAATAGATGTGAGGAGGAAACATGTCAAAATTTTAATGGAAAGTAAAACTTTTTGGAAGATGTACATAATAAATACACAAAACGTTCTTCCATAAATATCAATCAAAAAAGATAAGTAGCTAGGATGACACCAAAGAATTGATGTTGAATCTTTGATATTTTCTTCTCCATGTACTTTTTTTCCTTGCATACAAAATATCTTAGCTGCCTCCTATCGACAGAGCCTTTATTTCACCCACTACTTCCCAAACATAAATTTTTCTTTTGGTGGGCCAATTGATATTGTTTACCTCTTATAGATCTTGAGTGGTCTTGGTCAACCTAGCATCCATAATTTCCTTTGATTCAACAATGAACTTATTTAAATTTATTTTTTCCTTGAAAAGAGAATCAGCCAAAGAATGGAAAGGGGAATTAAAGGTATCTTCAAAAATTGCTACTGTAGTCTCCTGGGTCAAAATGTCATCAAAAGAAGTTGACCACTCCTACCAGTCTCTTACCACATTGGTAGCATCAAGTATTGATGGTATACAAGGCTTCGCTCCATTAGATTAAATTTTCAATTTTCCTTATATAACTTGTAGTTTGCCAGTAAAGAAGCCACTTAATTCTCTTACCATTTCTAGGCTTTCCTTTATAGTGAAAATCTTTTCTGGCAAGTCTAGCTTTTTAGCCATGAATACAATCAATCTATCCAAAAATTGAATATAAGGCCCCCATAGGCTAGAAGTAGGTGTTAGCCACGAGAGTGCCTCATTGGAAAACTACTCAACACTTTGTAAAGTAACATATAAATTGTGATCCTGATGTGATATGTTCTTTAAAACATTAACCCTATGGCTCATCATATTTTTAAGGATCTTTGTCCTTGCATTTCCTCCCTATTGAACTAATTGAGTATCAATACTCATTCTCCTTGACTATGATGACTCATCCTCTTCTATATCCTCTATTTGAATTAGGGCCTTAGTAGTGTCCTTGACTAGCATTGATGTCCCTTGTCCCTTTTCTCTTTGAGCTAGAACCATCCTCTATTCTGCTTGTGTTAGTTGCTCTTTGAGAGATGCAATTTCAACCTCAAGTCCCTAGATCTTTGCCTCAAGCTCAAAAATATTTTCCTTATACACATGGTTGCTCCTAAGCTTAATCTCATAGAGCTTCCTAACATCAATATATTCATGTGTGGACTGGACCAATCTTGTTTCCATTTCCTCCACCTTGGCTTCATTCATAAATGAGAAATGCTTTAATGCCTTGGATATTTTTGTGCCAGTGGTGCCCTTTAAATCCCATATAATCATGTTACCTAGTTGTGTGCTTTGTATATCCATCAATTTAGGCACGTTGGAAGTAGGGTCAATGCTCCAAACTACTAAAGATTTGGTATCAATGTTGAAACTAGTCCCTCTCTTCAATCCATCTACACCAATCGCCTCATAAGAAATGACACTTTCTTGCCTTTTGATTAATCAAGCATAAATGCTTGTTCCAAGTTCCAACCAGGCACTACTAACATGTCACTCCTTTGCATTATACCTCTAACCTCCTCTAAAGTCATTACTTCACTTTTAGGATCATAAGCCTGTAGCTTCTCAATTAATTCCATTATTTTATCATCAAATTCATCTAGTTTCATCTTTAGGACAAGCCCACTTTGCTTGATTTTATACAAGATACTTTTAAATTCATTTTGATGAATTCATCATCCTCTAAGAATTATTGAGCCTAGATATTTGTGTCATCTAGTCCTACTACTACCAATTCTAGATTTGTTAAGGTGTTTTCAGTTGCATTAGCCTTTGTTTTAAATAGTTTTGTCTCATGTCAACAAAATACTGACTATTTCTTGGCAATATTTGAAAGGTCCTTTGTTTGATGTGAGGAGGGATCTAAAAAGTCTTCTACCTCTTATTTCCTTTGGTCATCTGAGATGCCTGAGGTGCATCATCCTCTCCTACCTCAAGTCACATCAGATTCAGAGCTGTCAGGACAAACTCTATCTTCCTCCCAAATTGGGCCTTCTCGTAACCTGGCCATAATCTCTACATGGTCCATGACCATCTTTCTAATTCCTTGGAGGTAAGGGATATCTAGGTAGAATCCTACAAACTGAGGATCAATTCTTTTTAATTCTCTTTCTACCCTTAGAACATCATCAAGCTTGTTAGCTACCTCCCCTTCTACTACTATGTTAGGGATGATGCCTTCATGCGACAGCTCCTTGGAATTTGGCAACACATAATTTCTCATTTCCTTTAGTGTTTCCCTCATCCAACCCTCAGAATCATACATTCTATAAGGGCCTGTGCACAAATTATAATGATGTAGAAAAGAATGAACTGAATCTAGGGCCTCCTTGCCAATGGTGAAATCACCAATCCTAAAACATCTACATAAAAGGTTCCCCTGTGCACCTTAGGCCCTAGATATTCTCTATTTACCATAAATAACTACCAAATAAACTCAATTATTCCAAGCCTAGGGCAAATGAATTTTGCTAAAATATGGGGTGGCTGGGGACAACCATAGACTTCCACTAGAGAAAAGTGGGAAACAAGAAAATATCCCCCCAATTATGATCTAGTCTTTTCCCCTTAGGTAATAGGGCTGGTCTTAAAAGACCTTTCAAAATCTTAGGTTCCCTAAAATACATTGGGTCCAACATTTTTATTATTATAGTAGTAAAATTATTGAAAAATGACACAGAATCAAAAAAATGGTAAGTGTTATTCCATACCCATGTCCATAGATTTACTAGAAGATCTCCATTCAAGTTAGAAGTTTGATCAATGAAGTCAAAGTTGATATATCACATGTTCTTATAGAGAAATAAATGCATTAGTAGGGAGTAGTAGGGGAAATTGAAATCTCTCATATTTCTAATCTGAGCCCTAGCAATGTTCTCCTTAATTATATCCAAAATATGACTAACATAGTCATAATCATAGGCATGGCAGGAATCCTATACATCCTTGGAAATTATGTATTCTACTCCCCAGATCTCATTACACTTATCCTTTCCTACCACCTTATGTACACCATTTATAGTTTTGACAAAATAACTTTTGAATTTATCCAGTGGCATCATTTTCTAAATCTTCTTTTTGTAGTCACCCACTTTCTTCAAATCCTCAGTGATATTTTGTAGCAATGAGGCTCATATGAAATAATTGGGATTTTCTTCAAATCTCCTCTATAAATCTTTTAAATCTATGGTTTGACCCATAACACCAGTTAATACAAAGGCCTCAATGAAGGATTCTCAATCCAAAGTACAGAGAACTATTCCATCCTTCCTATGAAAAGACTTAGTGGCCAGGTTATAGCATTGAAATAAGGCCTTCATCAAATCTACATCCACAGAGACCTCTAGGAAAATCAATTTAGCAAGGTTCTTCTTCTAGGGATTACACACAGGAATTCTCTTTTCCCTATTGTAATAGAAGAAATAGAAGAGTTTAGAACATGTAACATTTGGGAATTTGGCATCTCTTCATCTAGCATATGGGTCAAATAAGGCATGATCATCCATAGAGTTTGCATTATTAGAACCTGAGAACAATTTTATCCACTCCTTTGCAAATCTTAGCTTCCTCTATTTGGTTTTACCTCCCTTTTAAGTTGAGGTCTCTAAAACTACCATGTCCGAGGCTTGGATTTCTTCTACTTCCTAGTTAAACATTTTGAAAATATGTAAACAAATCACCTAAAATATATACTATTCTATTTCTTATGAGCTCTAGAATCAACAATTTAGAATGCCTAGAAATATAGGAAAAGCTCAAAATCTTTCTCTTTACAAATGGGAAACTATAATAATGAGAAAAGAAAATCTTATAAGTTGATATGTGTAGACTAATGTCTATGCTGTATTGATTTTAATATGCTTGAAATATGATATCAATCTATTATGTCAACTTCATGGAGCATCACCATTAATATCTAGCTATATACTTTTTGTACTGCATTCAAATCTTATTGGTTGAGAAGCCCATTGTTCATTTCTTGTCATTATGTTTTTGTCAAAATTAGATCTAATGATATTATGACAAGGTATTTGAAAAGACCTTTCATAACATTGCACTACTACAAAAAATGGCTTTTCGATCTTATGAACATCCTTTCATAAGCTTCTATCGACCAGTTAGATTGAGGGGCAAAACCCTTTATGATTCTATGACACCTCAATTATTGCAGCATCGATATCAACTTTATCTTCTTTCATGACCACATGACAAATGACCTAGTAATTGAAGAAGAGGATGTGGTAGAGGAGAAAATTTTGAGAAGAACTAGTAATTGAGGCTTGGGAAATAAGGAGATTTCTTGGTTGCCTTGTGAGAACAAGTTCAAATCTTCCTTGCCAATTCCTACTAGAGTATGGATCTAAAATAGCTAAGGTTTGAGTTGGACCTTGAGGGACCTTGTAGAAATGTTATTGTAAATTCTATTGTACTTGGAAAAAAACTAGAAGGCCTTACAACTAGGCACATTGCATGTAAATAGTTATTTTATGGATAAAGTGTTGTGAATTGGTATCAGATTTGACATTATTATTATTATTTTTATTGTACTTATTTGCTGAGGGCTAGGGCATCTCCATTAGGGATTCCCTTTCCTTGCACTGTGTCAAGTAGTATCAAAGTATAGTTGTTCCAACATGTGTAGATAGATCATTGAAGTTGAGGTAGTTTGCACTAGGAAATTGGGTTGAGAGGAGTTCATCTAAGAAGATATTTCTTTTGTGGTGGATTATTCTTTCTAGATTCCTAGATCTTTTTTTGTGAGCTAGAAGATCATGGTTGTGAATTATAGTTGTAGAGAACATGCAGATGGGTTTAAAGTTGCAAAGATGGAAGGTTGATCTTATTCAAGAAGATTTATCTATTGGTCATTTGTTGTAGAGGGTTTGTGAAGATCTTAGAAGATGTATCTAAGAGGATTAGACCCTAAGGTGTTTGCAAGTATTATTTGATATGGTTGAGAAGAGGTTTCAGAGATGTCTTTTTGGTTGGAAGCTAGATTGACCGGTCAAGTTAAGGAAGGGATGTTTTAGTTTCATAGGTATTTGTGGAGCTGGTGTCTACCAATCTAGAAGAGATTTGTTTGACTAGTTAGAAGACTTATTCAAGAGAGAATATGGCATAGCATGGCTGAGGTGGAAAAGATTTTTTTTTTGACTAGTTTATGGAGTCTAATGTAGAACCTATAGAGAAACTTGAGGATGTTGTTGAGGATATTCCTACACTTTTTGAAGTTGGGATGGAGATTGGTTTTATGATCTATTGGTTGGATCTTATGTGGAAATTATAGAATAGTTGGTGGTGGATAATCAAGTTGCTTTTGGTGATGAGTTCTGTGCTACAGAGCATCTTGTTGTAAGCAATGAGATTATTTGTAGTGAGAAGTTAGATATTGTTGTTGACGTGGATTTGGTCTTGGATCTACATGTTGTCATTAGGGATATGGATTTGGATGCACTTGTTACTAATATGGATGGATGTGATAAGTTTCATGTTGATTAGTTAGTGGCAATTTAGATTCTTCTAATGTTTGGATGATTGAAGTAGATCAGGATGATGTATAGTTTTTTTTTTCTTATCCCTAGTGGATTAGAAGCCTTTGGTGATGATGAAGGAAGTTGTAGATTTTTCCTTTGGCATCAAACTGTGGGACACACTTTTCTTTGTACATTGGGAGTCTGATGCAAGGGCATCTAAGGTTCTTGGAGATTTTGGTGCTTTGCTAGAGTTTCTGAGGACCTATATTTGTCTTGGTTAATTCTTGTTGATGTATTTAATAAGTGTTGTATCATGTTAAGGAATTTGGTATTTAATATCTATTGGAGGCTGACTTATGGCTCAACATGTATTTAGTGTAATGTTTTATTTAATTTGTAGCTTACTAGGCCAACTTGTGGCTTAGTTGGGTATATGTAGGGGGTCTTGTGAAGTCTTTAGTGATTATTCATCCATCTTGGAGAAGTGGATGTGGTAGAGGAGTAAAATTTGAGAAGAGATAGTATCTTACACTTGGGGAATAGGTAGATTATTTAGTGGGCTTGTGACCACAAGTTTACATCTTCCTTGGTAACTTCTACTCGAGTGTGGATCTGGACTACCTAGGGTTCTGGTTAGATCTTGAGGGATATTGCAGAATTGTTATTGTAATTGTTATTATATTTGGCCAAAACCTAGAAGGCCTTACAATAGAGCACATTACATGTAACTAGTTATTTTATGAGTGAAGTGTTGTGAATTTGTATCAGATTTGGCATTATTATTGTCTTTTAGTTGTGTGGTTATTTGTGGGGGTTAGGACATCTCCTTTGGAGATTCTCTAGCCCTGTACCTTGTCAAGAACTCCAATATTATGCTATCTTAGATATGAGTAGCTATCTAAGGAATTTTCCTTATCAATGAGGGAAGTCCATGAAAGTGTAAGGAAGGCATTGACTAAAAATACAAACAAATTGAAGGAAAAGATGGATTCCTCAAAGAGCTCTAATGTAATGCTAGGTTATCTTTTTCTTTATTCCTTACACTTAAAAGTATTTTCTTAGGCTTTATCTTAGCCTATTAGGATTCCTTTTGATGCCCTAATCCATAGATAACCTCTACACCATCCTCTATCCACTCTCTACCTAGCTACACTGATGGTTTTGGTTTCTTCTTCTCCACATAACTCTTTAAGCCCACTTGTTGACCTACTTCTTTTGTACTCCTTGACCATTTCTCTCACCATTGTAGAGGGAGAGGATCTTAGAAGTGTTCTAACAATTTTCCTAGACTTTTCAACATTAGTTTAACAAGTTATCCTAAAGTTCCTTACTCCTACTCCAAAATTGCCAAAAATAGGGTTGTTAGGATTAGCCCTCCAAGTTGAGTTTATGGACTTTAATCATGGTTTTCGTTGAATAAGATAGATTTTTTTTTTTTAAATTACCTTTTTTTGGAAAATATCCAATATTTTGTGCATCTTAGGTCTCTAAGATGTTTGTACACCCAAAAGAAACTTTTAAGTCTGCATTTAAGGGTTTCATAATAAGGATGACACATTTGATTGGGGCATGGTCTTTCCCATTGAAAAACTTATGATGAAACCTCTAACTTTGCTAGATATTATAATTCCTCAACCCTCCTCATTATGCAACACTTGTTTTGAAGTTTGCAATACATTAAAACCCCAAAAGCTTTCTCTCAATGTTATGATCACCTAACCAAGTATAGTAGACTTTCCTAGGGCATCACTTTTAAAAAGCTTTCCATATTTTCTAGGGCCCCAAAACTTATATACAATATATAGATTGGCTCTATTACCATTTTCTCTAAAGCCATGAAGAAATCACTCTAAGAACTCATGAGGGAGTCATTATTCCTCAAAGGGACAAAAGGAGAACAACACATAGGATACTTAGAAATGAATTTCAAAAGAATCTTTGGTGAACACCAAAAAATTTCAATCTTGAATAGAAAAGTATTGTACTAACACAAGAAGAACAAATCCAACACTAGATTGAATGATTTAATATATTTATCCATACATGAAATCAAAACTCTAAAAACTATTTTAAAACTAAACCATGAAATGTAAATCCAATTTCACAAGATTGCTAAGTGCAACTCCCAACCCTTGGGATGTGTTTAATTTATCATTTTATAAGTTTTTAAAGAGGTTTTAGGTGGTTGGAATAACTAAAAAAAACCTCCTTTCTTTTTTTCAACTTTTCTACCAAGATGTTGTCAAGCAACTTTTCAAAACATTGCATGATCTTGACAACCTGTAGCATCTTTGAGAAACTTTTCTCTCCTTCACTTAGGAACTTCCAAACTTGTCATTTGACCCATAAATTATGTCTAGAAATGATTTAGCCCCTAGGAAATCAAAATTCATGATTTAGGCCATTGTTTCCTTATTGACAACCTTTCTCAATTGTTTCCCAATTGGCATATTTGGACATCTTCTCTCTTTATAACTCCCAAATGAAATGTTATGAGTTATGTTCCATGTAAGAGGATTAAACCACATCATAGAGGACGAGGTGAATTAAAAGCACACATTCTTCATACTTCCTATGGTTCTGGACCTATACCAACTAACACAAGTTACACTCACAAATACACATGATTTTTTTTTATCATGAGTATTGATGGTACTATATTGGGGGAGTATCCTAAGCATTGGAGAGTATTGACATGTTGCATTCATGACTGTGTTTGTCATTAATGTCGACATAGTAGTAAGTTTGTGAAGAGTGATAGATTAGTAGAAATAGATCTTAGTTATATGGACAATGTTTTGATTGTCCAATGATGCACATTCATGGATATGCTCTATAATATGTCCTAATTGTAAGGTTCGATGCACAAATTCTAAGTCAAAGATGTAAGGAAGATATGCTTGATTTATATAGAGAAGTGTATAGACGAAGTGCTTGGAATAAAGTTTCTAATGTTTTTTATTATATCTTGTACCATAAATATAATTAGATGATGTACAATTAGCTAGTGAGAGATGGCAGTCTCATGGTGACATTAGCATATGTGCAAGACTTGAAGTCTTGCATGTAATGTTTTTTATAGTCTATGAGCCAAAATTTCTATTGTAATTGAAAATTAATTAATTATCTTATTATAATTGATTTGGAAAGCCTCAAGCCTAACTAAAGGATTTATTTTGAGGATAGGGTATAAAGAAAGAATTTTTTCCTTGTTTGTAAGATATGGAATGCAATTGGAGCATGCAAAGTGTTCAAGGAAGTGTGAAAAGGAGTAGAGTGTCTGTTGAATGCGAGTAAGAAATACAAGGGATTATTAGATGTAAAAAAATTTACTTGGTTACAAGATCAAAAGGAGTAGAGGTCTAGTTGAAAAGATAGAGGAAGAGAAATGAAGTATAATTCATTCTTAGTATTCTACAAGGAATAATACAGAGATAATTTAGACAGTGGGTTAATTTGGCTTTCCCCTAAAGCTATTTGGATAGTGGGTCCATATGTCTTCCACGACTCCTAATAGGGTTGGCACAACTACTAATAAGGTTGGAATATCCTAATATTGATTGATCTGTACTAAATGTATTTATAAAGTCATAATAGAGTCCATCCTCTAACAACAAACTTTTATATTAGTACATCATCTTGTTGGTACCATCCGCACTAAGTTTTTCCCTCTGATAAAGGTTTTTCCTAGTTAAGATATCTAGTCACATTGTGTATGAGTATCTTATGATTCACCCCGCCCCCCCACCCTCTCAATTATATTGGTGGACTATATATTCTAACAATTGGTATTAGAGGCTTAGGTCCTTGAAGGAAAAGCTCAATAGATTTGGGAGATCAATGGAGAATATTTTTAGAAAGAATAGTCCAAGATTTGATGGGTCCAACTATAGTAGTTGGAAGGAGAATATGAAGACTCGTATGTTATGCATAAATGTTGAGCCAAGAAGGTGAAACCATTTCCTATTTTAGTGAAAAATTGATAGATACAAAGAAGAAGAAGTATTTGTTTATGATTAGGAGTTCTATGCAATAGTTCAGGCCTTAAATAAAAGGAGACATTATTTGTTGCCAAAAGAATTTGTTTTGTATACTAATCAAAAAGCATTGTAGTACCTAAATAGCCAAGATAAATTGAATCAGAGACATTTGAAATGGGTAGAGTTCATGCAAAGCTATATATTAGTATTGAAAAATAGAAGTGGAAGGTCCAATAGGGTTGTAGATACATTAAGTAGGACACAGTTATTGCTGATAGTAATGCAAGTTGAACTAGTTGGTTTTGATGAACTCAAGAATATGTACCATATGGATTCTAACTTTGTAGAGGCTTGGAAGGTTTGTAAAGAACCTATTAACTCTACATAGGACCATGTGGCTAGATTACATGATTCAGGATGGTATGTTGTTCAAGGAAAGTCAATTATGTAATCCAATGAGTTCAATGAGGGGAAAATTGAGCAAGGAGAAGAATAGTGGAGGGATGGTAGGATATTTTGGTCAAGATAAGACCATTTCCATTATTAGAGAACATTTTTTTTGGCCTCAATTATCACAGGATGTGAAGAAGTTTGTATAGAGTTGTTAAGTATATCAAATAGCCAAAGGATTTAGTCAAAATATAGGACTCTATCAGCCATTGCCTTTTCCATCAAAGCCTTGGGAGGATATAAGTATTGATTTTATTCTTGGATTTCCAAGGACACAAAGGGGTAATGACTTAGTATTTATAATAGTTGATAGGTTCTCCAAGCTAGCACATTTCATTCCATGCCACAAGACTCATGAGGTAGTACATATTGCAAATTTGTTTTTCAGGTAGGTGGTGAGACTACATATTCTACCAAAGGGTATTGTTTCTGATAGAGTTACTAAAATTGTGAGGTATTTATATCAGACTTTGTGGAAGAAGTTGAAGACAAAATTCAAGTTTAGTTCTACACATCATGCACGGATTGATGTACAAATAGAAGTAGTGAATAGGAGTCTAGGCAATTTGTTGAGGTTTTAGTGGGAGTTAAGCCCAAGGGATGGGATTTTATTCTACCACAAGAAGAATTTTCTTACAATAATTTTTTAAATAGTACTAGTAGATCACCATTCCAAATTTTGTATGGGAGTAGTCCAAGGGCTACACTAGAGCTAAGAAAAATGGAGCAGGGAGAGAGGACAAGTGTTGAGGTAGAAGACTTTGTTAAACATGTCAAGAACTTACATGAGGAGGTGTGAGCATATATTACCAAGATGAATCTATAGTATAAGGCTAGGGTAGATCAAAAGAGGAGACCTAAAGAGTTCCAAGTCAAAGATCAAGTTATGTTATACTTGAGGAAGGAATGATTTTCAGTGCGTACCCACAACAAGTTGAAGATGAATAAATTTGGCCCCTACAAAATTTTGAAGAAACATGATTCAAGGAATGCATATGAGGTCAAGTTGCTAGATGAAATTCATATTTGTCCTAGTTTCAATATTGAAAAATTAATAGAACATCATGATGATGATGTAGATGAGCAGTTGATGATGGATCCATATCCAATTCCTACTTCTGTGAATAAAAATATTGAAGAAATTCTAGATATTCATGTGGGCTGGAGTACTAGAAATAGGTAATAGGAAGAATACATGGTGAAGTGTAAAGGATGGCCAATAGAAAACTCAAAGTGGATATTTTTAATGGAGGTTGCCCATTTGGGTTTTTCTCTACCAGCTATAAAGTGATAGGGTCACCTTTCAATCTACCCTAGGTGTCTGATGTAGAAGCATCTAGTGGTGTAAGGGAAATCTTGTATCACCCAAAAATACTCTTAGTGTTAATTTCTATTTAAAGTTTTTTCATTTTTGGATACCCATTTGGGTCAAATAAAGATTTCAACTCTCATAGTTCCATTATTGGTTTTATGGGTTAGAGGTTTTGAGCATCTTGGGATACATGCCAATGCAAAAACTAGGTTATTTTGTAATTGAGCCATAATTATAATGAATTAGAGGGTTCAATTTGGAGAGATGATTATAATTATAATTTAAAGTACTCCAAATAAAAAATTAGGTCAAAAGGATTTACTGTTTGAAAGTTATTGTAGTTTTAATTTTCTAGGAGACCTCTTGAGAGCACTTCAAAGTCAAATTTGAGGCACTAAATCACCTTATACAAGCCCAAAAAATGGGGTACAAGAAAAGCTATTCCATAGGTCTATAGAGTGCTTGGAGAGATTTTTAGAAATGTAAACGGATTGTCAATTGGAGTCCTAGATAAAAAGTTATGCCTCCTAAAAGTTGGACTACCATTTCTCAATTCTTATAATTTTACACTGAATTTTAATGTGTTTTCTAGAACCTTCTATTTTGAAAATGGATGTCAAACGGCATATTCATGAATGTATTCCTAACCCTAAACCTAATTTTGGTACTTAATGACATTTATGGCATTTTAAAGGAAGTTTTTGGTGGAGTTTAGGAGAGGTTACTTTGAGGAGGGTTTTTCTCCAGAATAAGACAACATTGCAAACCTATAGAGCATGTCTTCGAGTCAATTTTCATTATTCTAAATGTAATTGTAGGTCATTTTTGATAATAATATCCCCCTTTTCTTGTTATGTTTTTTTTTTTTGGGTTGTGCCCTCATCAATATACCTGATAAATTACCTCCAATGAGAAAGATTAGTCACTAGATGGATTTGATTCTAGGAGCTAGTTTTCCAAACAAGGCAGTGCATAGAATGGCACCAATAGAACATGAAGGGTTCAATAGACAAGTTCATAATTTTTTGCATTAGGGGTTGATTTAGAAGATTCTAAGTCCATGTGTTCTACAAGCAGTATTAATAAGAATAATGAAGAATGGAGGATGTTCAAAGACTTTTTTGGTATCAACAAGATAACAATTAAGTATGTTGAGATCAGATTATTAAAAGTAAGATTTAAGAGATTATATTTTTAAGACAATATTGTTGAGATCATATTGATGGAACCTAGTATGGAAAAATCATTATTTTTTCACTGATGTCAAAGCTACTATTTTTTGGTGAGATAATTGCTAATTTGGTCTTAATGTTATCATTTGAGTTGATTCATGAAGAGGATTTAAAAAAAAAGGATAACAAGAGAACCTAGAGAAAGTTTGATTTAATTGGCATATAAAAGGGGCACTATGACCAAATAAGGTAATGATACTCTAGTATATTTTTTATCTACTTATGTTTATAATGAAATATTACTCGTACAAAGACTGGAAGAAGATCAAGTAAAGAAAAGTGTCTATGAAGCTTGACTGAGTGAATAACTTGCAAGCTAATAAAATTTAGTAGAGATTGAGAAAGAAACAATAGAAGCTGAGTAAAATTTAGTTGATATCAAGCATCAGTAAACTTTGGTGCTTGTCAAGTGATCTAGTAATGGATGAGTAATAAAAGTCTATGAGTGTTGAGTGACAACATGTTAATGATGAGTGATAGTAAAAGGAGTCTGATTAAAGATTCATCAAATCCAAGCTGACATAGTTGATTTTTTGAATTGTGTAAAGCATATGGAAGATAAGCTTGATGAGATGGTGGCACAAAATTCATGGTAAACCTTTTGAGGTAAATTTAAAGAGGATTGTAACAGAAGTTTCTAGATGAAGAACAAAATAGAAATATTTTTAGCTTCAATGAATCCTACCTAAACCTAAGATAGATGATTGTGATGAAGTGGAAAAAGATCTAAATTAACTATTTAAGGAGATAACAATCCAAAAGTAAAGTGTGGAGCAGAGGAGAAGAGTCTAAATCTATGGAAGACAAAAAGTCTTGATTATTTGTTCATATGATGCCTAAGTGAATGAATCTGCAATTGGAAATTTAAGCAAGGATGCTTAAGGAATTGGGAGCTTGAAGGGTGAATAAGCTAAGGAGACAAAGAGGATGAATGGAAAGTAGAATGGAGGACTAAATATACAATATGTAATCTACAAGTGAGTATTTTTATTATCAAATCAATGCCCTCCTATTACTTTCTAGAAATTTTATCAATTAGGATAAATCCTTTGCATTAAGGTTGACCTAATAGTCATTTGTAAATTGTTTAACTAGATGACATTATAATAGAATATTCTAAAGTCCTCTAATAAGGCTCACTTCTAATAGGGTGATTTTAATCCTTCAACTAGGTTACATTTAATATTTTGTATTGTAACCTTTAATAGGGTTGGCCTTTCATAGGGTCTACGTTTAGAAGAGTGAAAATTGGTATTGTGTTACTGGTGGTTTTTCTGAAATTGGGCTTCCACATAAAATCCTTGTATCAAATGTGTACTTGAATCTATTATGTTTTATGTTTACATTTCTACCAAAAAAAATGACCAGGATAGTAACCTACAAAATTTTAAGGATTTGGATGATCTAATAGATCCATGCATGATATGGATATACAGATATGAATCTATTAAGTACTAAAATGTTTCATTTGTATATTTGGACCTTTGCATAGTTCTTCCCTCCCCCCCCCCCACCCACACCTCACCCACTCTCAGTTATTCTAAACATTCCAACAAACTATAGATTTTGATTTCCAAGATTGGATGATATTATGGACTATTTGAGTGGAGCTTTGTATTTCAAAAACATAGATCTAAATATTGGACTCGGGTTACTACTAGATTGTGAATCTAGCCTAGCTAGGATTTTGATCTTGCGAGATCCTATAGAATTAGTATTGTAATTGATTATGTATTTTTCCATAACCCAAAAGGCCTTACATTAGGGTATGTTGGATGTAAATCTTATGATTATATTATGATAATTAGCATTATTTTGGATCTAAATATCTTTGTTGTTATTCTTCCATTGTGTGGTTATTTGCTAGGGGATAAGACATCTCCTTTGGGGATTCTCCTACCTTGCACTTCATCAAATGGTATTAGAGCATAGTTTTTCCTAAGTATGTATTTAGATCATTGAAGCTAAGGAAATTTGCACCAAGACCCTGGCTTAGGAGAAGGTGGCCTAAGAAGATATTTATCTAATGGATCTATGATTGCAAAGATGGAAGGGAGATCTTGTTTGAGAAGATTGATCAGTTATTTATTTGATGTAGAGGGTTCATAGAGATCTTGGAAGATGCTTCCAAGAAGATTGGACCCTTGGATGATTGCTAATATCCATAATATAGTGGAGATCAAGATTAATGAAATGATGTCTCAAGTGGATGTTTTTGTGGATGCTACTTTTTAAAAAAAGATGAGAAACCAAAGAAGGAAATAGTATGCTCCTAGAGTTGGAGTCTACTAATACAAAAGAGAGTTATCCATCTGATTAGAATATTTTTTCAAGAAATAAGAGGGCATGAAAAGGTCAAGGTTGAGGATGGTTTTGTTGATTAGTTTGAGGAGTGTGATTTGAACCCTATAAAGAAACTTGAGTTTGTTGCTAAGGATATTACTAACATTGTTGATGCTAGGATGGAGACTTAGTTTCATGATCAGCTGGTTCTGTCCGATGTGGAAATTGTAGAACACTTTGTCATGGATAATCAAGTTATTGTTGATGTGGAGTTGGATTTTTATAGTGCAAATTCACTAGTTGCTAATGTGGTTGAGGATCTACATGATACTGTAGATATGTATGTTTATGACATTTTAATGGTTGACAAGGAAAAGGATTTACATGTTATTCTTATTATGCATTAGGGTTTACATGTTGCTAACTTGGTTCTAGAGTTACATGCATTTCTGACATGAATTTAATCTTTGAGGATATTGATATTGATGGTTGTGATTAGTTACATGGATTCTTGGTGAAGCACTATCTTTAGTTTTTTCCTAGGAGAAAGCATGTTGATTGGGTTGTTGAGATCCATTTGATTCCAATATTTGAGTGGATTAACAATAGATGGTTGATGTACATATTTTTTCTCTTGTCCTTGATAGATTATAAGCCTTTGGTGAAGATGAAGATGATGGTAAATATTTATTTTGGTGTCAAAGTGCTGGACACACTTTTTTATCTACCACAAGTATCTGATGTAGGCGCATTTTGCATTAGAAAAAAAAATTTAAAAATTTGTGGAGAGAGAAAGTGATGAAAATTAGGAGAAGAATAAATATAAATAGAGAGAAAAATGGAAAATAGGAATTTAATAGGCTGCATTATTAAATATAATTTTTAGATTGAGGGTTTGATTAATAATATTTATACCAACTTGTGGCTTTGTTTGGTATAAGTAGAGATTCTTGTCTTGTCATTATTCCTTTAGTGGAGTGAGTCATTATCCAATATGGTATCCAGCACAAAAAAAGATGGAGTAGCTGAGTGAGTGTATGTTTCCAAAGTGTGTAGATAGAGTGTTAAATGTGAGGTAGTTTACACCTCTATCTTGGATAAAGTTTGAGAAGGGCTAGTAGTTGAGGCTTGGGAAATAGTGAAGCTGATTGATAGCTTGTGAGCACAAGTTTAGATTCTTCTTGGTTTTTCTCCTAGATTATGGATATTGGCTAGCTAGGGTTTTTATCTCGCAACATCTTGTAGAATTTCTATTATAATTGATTATGTCTTTGGGCATAACTAGAAAGGCCTTAGATTTGGGCATGTTGTATGTAAATATTATGATTATATCATGAAAATTGGCATTATTTTGGATTTAAATATTTGTTTTATTTTTATTCTTCCATTGTGTGGTTATTTTTTAGGGGTATGATATCTCCTCTAGGGATTCTCCTACCTTGCACTACATCAGATTGAGGTAGGGGCATATGAGGTTCCTGAAGATTCTGATATTTTTGTTCAGTTTGTGTGGACCTATTTTGATCTTTGTTAATTATTCTTGTTGTATTTATTATATTTTGTAAGACTTTTAAGGAATTTGGTAATTAATATTTGTTGGAGGCCGACTTATGTTTCAACATGTATTTAATCTAATGGTTTATTTAATTTGTAGCTTACTAGGCCAACTTGTGGCTTAGTTGGGTAAAATTAGTGGGTCATCTAAAGGCTTTAGTTAATATTCATCAATCTTGAAGAAGAGGATGTGGTAGAGGAGAAATTTTTTAGAGGAGCTAGTAATTGAGTCTTGGGAAACAAGGATATTGCTTGGTTGGCTTGCGAGAACATGTTTAGATCTCCCTATCTAATTTATACTAAAGTATGGATCTAAAATAGCTAAGGTTTGATTTGGATATCAAGGGATCTTGTAGAAATGTTATTGTAATTTCAATTGTACTTGGAAAAGACCTTAAAGGCCTTACAATTGGGCACATTGAGTGTAAATAGTTATTTTATGAATGAAGTGTTGTGAATTGGTGTCAGATTTGACATTATTATTGTATTTTTGTTGTGTGGTTATTTGCTAAGGGCTAGAGCATCTCCTTCAGGGGCTCCCTGGCCTTGCACTATGTCAAGTAGTATCAGAGCATAATTGTTCCTATGTGTGTAGATACATCACTGAAGAGTAGGTAGTTTGCACTAAGACCTTGGGTTGAGAGGAGTTCATGTAAGAAAATCTTTCTTTTGTGGTGGATTATTTTTTCTACAGTACTAGATCTTTTTTTATAAGCTAGAAGATTATGGTTACGAATTATAGTTCTAGAGGACGTGGATATGGGTTGATATGGAAGGTTGATCTTGTTTAAGAATATTGATCTATTGGTCATTTCTTTTAGAGAGTTTGTGAAGATCTTGGAAATAAGGAGATTGTTTCCTAGGCTTGTGAGAAAAAATTTAGATCTTCCTTTGCAATTTCTACTTGAGTGTGGATCTAGACTAACTAGGGTTTCAGTTGGATCTTGTAAAATTGTTATTTTATTTGCTATTACATTTGGCCAAAACCCAAAAGGCCTTACAACTAAGCACATTACATGTAAAAATTTATTTTATGAGTAGTGTTGTGAATTTGTATCAGATTTGGCATTATTATTGTGTTTTAGTTGTGTGGCTATTTGTTGGGGGCTAGAACATCTCCTTTGGAGATTCTACATCCTTGCACTTCATCAAGAACTCCTAAATTATGCTATCTCAGATATGAGTAGCTATCTGAGGAATTTTCCTAATCAATGAGGGAAGTCCATGAAAGTGTAAGGAAGGCATTGACTAAAAATGCTAACAGATTGAAACAAAAGATGGATTCCTCAAAGATCACTAATGTAATGCTAGGTTATCTTTCTCTTTATTCTATACCTTTCAAAATATTGTCTTAGGCTTTCACTTAGCCTATTAGGATTCCTTTTGATGCCCTAATTCCTAGACAATATCTACACCATCCTCTATCCACTCTCTACCTATCTACACCAATGGTTTTGGTTCCTTCTTCTCCATAGAAATCTTCAAGCCCACTTGTTGACCTACTTCTTTTGTCTTTCTTGACCATTTATCTCATTGTTTTAGAGGGAGAGGATCATACAAGTTTTTTAACACTTCCCCTAGACTTTTGCACATTATTTTAACAAGTTATCCCAAAGTTCCTTACTCCTACACCAAAACTGCCAAAAATAGGGCTACTAGGATTAGCCCTTCAACCTAAGTTTATGGACTTTAATCATGGTTTTCCTTGAATAAGATAGAAGTAAAAAATATTTGTTTACCTTTTTTGGAAAAGCTCTAGTATTTTGTGTGGCTTAGGTCTCTACAATGTCTATACACGCAAAAGCAACTTTTAAGTCTGTATTTAAGGGTTTCACAATAAGGATGACACATCTCACTAGGGCATGGTATTTACCATTGGAAAACTTGTCATGAAACCTTTTACTTTGGTAGACATTATAATTCCCCAATCCTCCTCATTATGTAACACCTTTTTTGAAGTTTGGAATACATTGAAACCCCAAAAAATTTCTCTGAATGTTATAATCCCCTAACCAAGTATAGTAGACTTTCCTAGGGCATCAATCTAAAAAATATTTTCATGTTTCCCAGGGCCCCAAAACTCATATACAATATGTGCACTATCTCTACTCCCATTTACCTTAAATACATGAAGAAATCACTCTAGGAACTCATGAGGGAGCTATTATTGCTCAGAGGGACAAAACGGGTACAACATATAGGATACCTAGAAATGAATTTCAAAACCTACTTTTGTGAGGACCAAAAATATTGTAACTTGAATAGAAAACTATTTTAGTAACATAAGAAACACAAATGCAACACTAGATTGAATGGTTTAATCCAGTTTTCCATACATGAAATCAAAACTCAAAAAAAATTCTTAAAACTAAACTGTGAAACATAAACTCAATTTCACAAAATTTCTAAGTGCAACTCCCAACCCTTGGGATGTGTTTAATTTATCATTTTATAAGTTTCCAAAGAGGTTTTAGGGGGTTGGAATAACCAAAAAACAACTCCTTTCTTTTTTTCAACTTTTCTACCAAAATTTTGTTAAGCAACTTTTCAAAACATTGCATGATCTTGAAAACTTTTGGCATCTTTGAGAATCTTTTCTCTCCTTCACTTAGGAACTTACAAACCTATGTAGTTTGACCCATAAATGATGTCTAGACATGATTCAGTCCCTAGTACATCAATATTCATGATTTAGGCCATTGTTTCCTTCTTGACAACTTTTCCCAATTGTTGCCCAATTGACATCTTCTCTCTTTCTAAATCCCAAATGAAATGTTAGGAGTTATTTTCCATGCAAGAGGATTAAACCACATCATAGAGGAAAAGGTGAATTAAAATCACATGTTTTTCATGCTTCCTATGGTCGTAGACCTATACCACCTAACACAAGCTACACTCACAAACACACATGAAAAGTTGATATGATGAATGTTGATGGTACTATATTGTGGGAGTATCCTAAGATTTGGAGAGTTTTGACATTTTGCATTCATGATTGTGTTTTTCATTAATGTCAACATAGTAGTAAGTTTTGAAGGGTGATAGAGCTGCAAACATAGATCTTAGTTGTATAGAGAATGCTTTGATTGTCTGATGACACACATTCATGGACATGTTCTATATTGTGTCCTAATACTAAGGTTCAATGCATAGAGTCTAAGTCAAATATTTATGGAAGATATGCTTGATTTACAGAGAGAAGTGTTTACGCAAAGTACATAGAATTATTATTTTTTGATGTTTTTATTGTATGTTATAACATAAATATAATAAGTTGATGTATATTTAACTAGTGATATATGACATTCTAATGGTGACATTAGCGTATGCACAAGACTTGAAGTCTTGCATGTAATATTTCTTATAGTCTATGAACTGAAATTGCTATTATAATTACAAATTAATTAATTATCTTATTATAATTGATTGGGAAAGCCTCAATCCCAACTAAAGGAAATTTTTTGATGACAGGGTATAAAGAAAAAATAGTTTCCTTGTTTGTAAGATATGGAATGTGACTGGAGTATGCGAAGTGTTAAAGGAAGTGTGAAAAGGAGAAGAGTGTTTAGTGAATGCAAGTAATAAATCCAAGAGATTATTAGATGCAAAATTTGTGATTTGGTTACAAGATGAAAAGTATCAGAGGTCTGGTTGACAAGACAGAGGAAGAGGAAGGAATTACAATTCATTCCTATTATACTACAAGGAATAATATTGAGATCATTTAGATAGTGGGTTAATTGATCTTTCCCTTGAAGCTTCTTGGATAGTGGGTCCATATGTCTTCCACAAGTACTAATAGGGTTGGAATATCTTGATAGGGACTAATATAAACTAAATGCATTTATCGACTCATAACAAAGTCCATCCTCTAACAATGAAATTTTATATTAGTACATCATCTTGTGGGTACCATCCCCACCAGTATTTTCCTTCTGATCAAGGGTTTCCCTAGTTAACATATCTAGTCACATTGTGCATGAGTATCTTGTTGTGGTTTTAGATTATATTTCTTGTATGGTTAAGTTTTTTTCAAAGTTGATAATTGTGATATTAGTTGGATAACTAAGTCACACCCCCACCCCCACCTTTCCCCCACACCCCTCTCAATTATTGGTCGATTATATATGCTAACAATTGTTATCAGAGCCTCAAGTCCTTGAAAACTCATATGTTATGTATGGGTCTAGCTTACTAGATTTTGATAAGGAACCAAAAGGAAATTGTCAAAGAAGATAAAATTGAAGAATGTAGTGAAGTAGAGAGATGTATTGATATGTAACATGAGAGCTAGAGAATCTTTACTATTAACTCTTCTAGAGAATGAATATAGATAGGTAAAGACACTTCAAATATCTCATGAGTTTTGGATAACATTAGAATCTATTTTTGAAGGGGACACCCATAGAAAAAAATAGTAAGATTTTAGATTTGGATATGTGCATTTCAAGATGCTAAAATGATAGAAAATAAATTTGTAAGAAGCTATACTGGTAACATATCAGAGATTGTGGTGGGAATCAATACATATGTTGTAGGAATCAAGACAAGTAGTAGAAGAAGGTCAGAGATGATTTGGAGAACTGAAAAAAATAAATATAGCTTTTAGTGCCTTGAATTTTTGGCCTATGTAGAAGTGTAAGTACACATGGAGATTTCCCTAGTGGTAGGAGATCTAGTGAAGATAAGAAGATTTAAGAAGGTATAATCCTTCTTCTAAGAAGATAAAAAGATGGTAAGAATATCTTGAAATGTTGGACTTGTAATGAGTTTTGTCATTATGCATCAAAATATCCTAAAAGAGGTGAAAAGTATAAGGGAATGTTTAGGTGTAGAAGACCTAAAAAAATTTTGAAGGAAAAAGAAGATGAGGAATTTGATGGAAAGTATGAGAGTGAGAGTGATGATGAGCTAGGATTTCTAGATATTAAGGAAGATGATCTTGATACATAAATTAGAAAAGAAAAGGCTCTAGTTTCTCAATTTGAAAAGAAATTTGATTGGATAATAGATAGTTGATGTTCACATTACATGAGTGGTGATATGAATCATTTTGTTAAATTGACAAATTGTGATGGAGGCATTGTTAGAGTTGGTAACAATGTAGCTGGTCACATTACAATTCATAGAAAATGATTGAACAATGGTAATAAAGATGGTAAGATGTTTGGAATTGGAACTAGGTCCAGAGGTAGTGTATTTCAGTTGAATCCTACTAAAATGACATGTTTTCTTTCTAAATTTGATAACAGTTGGTTATGCATTAGGAGATTTTTTCATATAAGCTTTGATAATATTGTGAATGTTAGTAGCACATTTGTAGTTAGGGATCTACCTAAGATAATTAAGCCTATTAGTATTTTTTTCAAAGATTATATTTTGGCTAAGTAGAAGAAAGTATCTTTTCCCAACAAGAAGTTCACAACCAAAGAGAAGCTCAAGATTGTTCACATATATCTAAGTGGTCCCTTAAAAATAAGATGATTCTATGGTGAAAGGTATTTCATTTTTTTGTTGATGATTTCACTAGAATGATGTGGGTAGCATTTCTTAAAGATAAATTTGAAGTATTTGAGAAGTTTAAGGTATTTATGAATAGAGTTGAAAATGAATCTGGTGTTAAGATAAAGAAATTTGAGAATAGCTAGAGGAGGAGTTCATCTCTACAGATTTTAACATGTTTTGTGAAGAGAATGGAATCAAGAGGCAACAATCTTCACCTATGACACTTAAACCAAATGGAATTTTAGAAAGAAGAAACATATTAGTAGCAGAGGTAGCTAGAGAAATGTTCTTTGTGAATGATGTTTCTAAGACATTTTGGAGAGAAGCAGTTAATACAATAGTTTACACTTTTAATAGGATACAGATTAGAAAAGGTATGAACAAGACAGCTTATCGATTATGGTTTGGTCATTCACCATAACTTAAGTATTTTAGAATATTTGGAAGAAAGTGTTATATTAAGAGAGATGATGATATTGGTAAATTTGATCCAAGAAGTGATGAAGGTATGTTTCTTTTCTATTCATTGAAAAAAGGACATGCAAATATTTTAATCATAGAACCAAGACAATAGTTGAATGCAAAATGGTAAAGATTGATGAAAAGTTTCGAGTTAAGGAAAATATGTTAGATTACAAAAGAAAATTTGTTACATTAAGAGAGATTTTGATATTGGTAAGTTTGATCCAAGAAGTGATGAAGGTATGTTTCTTTTCTATTCATTGAAAATAAAGGCATACAAATGTTTTAATAATAGAACCAAGATAATAATTGAATGTGAAAATGTAAATATTGCTGAAAAGTTTAGAACTAAGTAAAATATGTTATATTGCAATTATAATGAAGAAAAAGAGAATACTAGAATTGTTAGAAAGGATGTGAAAATTTTCTTTGACACTAACAATGATCTACAGAATGATGTCCAAATTATTGAGAAAAGAGGAGAAAAAATATCTAAATTAAGAGATGAGATATGAGTTGAGATAGAAATTCCTATCTCTAACAAAGACATGACAAATAATCACCCTTTAGAGTAGATAATTGGAAGCAGAAACAAAGGTGTGATGAAAAGAAATAAAGTTAATGAGGAATTATGTCTAATTTCTCAAGTTAAACCTAAGAGTAAAGATGAAGAATGTAAATATAATCATTGGTTTCAAACAATAAAGGTAGAACTAGATCGAATTGTGAAGAATGATACATGAGAGTTAGTTCCTAGACCTAAAGACAAGAATGTTATAGGAACTAGATGAGTATTCAAAAACAAGATGAATGAGCAAGATGAAGTTGTAAGAGACAAAGCTAGACTTATATGCAAAGTATGTTCATAGAAAGAAGGAATTGATTATGAGGATGAATATGCCAATGTACCTAGAATAGAAGTAGTAAGAATGTTCCTGGCTTATGCAACAAATAAGAAGTTTAAGGTATATGAGATGGATGTTAAATCAACATTCCAGAATAGACAACTTGAACAAGAGGTATATATTGAGCAACCTAAAGGTTACCCCTTGATAGAAGATAAACATATGATACAAATACTAAAGAAATATCTATATAGATTGAAGCAAGAACCTAGAACATGGTATGCAAAGTTGGATAGATATTTGGAAAAAACTTGGATCTACTAAAGGTACGGTAGATAGTAACTTGTATTTGAAATAAATTGAGAATTATTTGTTGATAATAGTGATATTTATTGATGACATAGTATTTGGAGGTAATGATGAAGAAAGGGATAAGTTTGATGAAGAAATGAAGAATTATTTTGAGATGAGCATGATACGAGAAATGAAGCTTTCCCTAGGTTTGTAGATTGTGGAATATAGTGATGGAATTTTTATTTCACAAGCTAAATAATTGTAAGATTTGTTGAAGAGATTTGGATTGGAAAATTGTAAGGTTGTTGGTACACCTATGATAGCTAGTCAAAAGTTATCTAGCAAACATGAGACACCCATGATTTAGCAAAAGAAGTAAATATCCATGATTGGAGTTTTATAGTATCTGAAACACACCATAATCGATATAGAAAATAAAATTGGGATTGTAGCTATATTTCAAGTTGATCCTAAGTAGTATCATTATGTAGTAGTAAAGATGATATTTGGATATTTTAAAGGAACATCTAATTATGGAATATGGTATGAAAGATTGATTAGTTCACTCTATGTGCATAACTAATGCAGATTGGGTTGGCAATATGGATCATAGAAAGAGCACCAGTGGTGGAGCATTTTTTCTTGGAGGAATATTGGTTATTTAGATAAGCAAGAAAAAGGATTATATCTCATAGAGTATAGCTAAGGCAGAGTATGTGGCAGCAGTAATTAATTGTAATCAAGTTATGTGGATAAAATATATGTTGAAGGATAATGGTATAGAATTTTCAAATCCAATTATCATACATTGTGATAAAACAAGTACAGTGAGTATGACTAATAATAATATATCAAATTATAATACTAAGCATATATCTATTAAGTATCATGTCTTGAGATAGAAGGTAGTAGAAAAAGAGATTAGATTGGAATATGCAAGTACTAAAGATTAGATTGTAGATATCTTTATGAAGCCCTTACCTAAAGATACATTTGAGTACTTTAGAGGTATACTTGGGCTTATTCTCTTGCCTAATTTAGAGTATATGATGTAGTAAATGCATTAGTCTAGTGGTATAGAAAACTATTGTTAGAATAGACTTAATGTTGATGCTTTCTTTATGGGGGAGTATCTATGATGAGTTGATTCTTTGAAGACTCTTTGTATTTGGTCTTGAACATTGTCTTTGGACACTTGAGCTAATTGAATACTTGGAGAAGTAATTTAACATATTGAGGCCTTTGTCATTGATATCAATGGGGGAGAATATGCATGAAAAACATCTCCTAAGTGTGTATGGGGGAGAAGAGTGCATATAGATCTCTACTTTATTAGGGAGACTTAGAAAGATTCATGTAAGAACCTTGGTGCGTGGTAAGTTTTTTAGTGTGAACAACTATTTTTGATTCTAAGAAGATGTAGTATAGAGAAGTTTTCTAAAGGTTTTAGATTTAATTGATGAAGAGGATTTGAAAAGTCTAGAACAATAGTAGTAGCAGCAGAGTACTATTTTGGTATTTATGGAACTTAGATATTTTTCATCTATGTTGCTATCAATGACAAAGGGGTATATTGTTACCGTGAATGCCAGTGGTACTACATTGGGGCAGTATTATAAGAATTCAAGAGTATTGATATGTTACATTCATGACTATGTTTGTCATTAATGTCAACATAGCAACAAGTCTATGAAGACTGATAGAGTAGTGGACAAAGATCTTAGTTGTATGGAAAATGTTTTGATTGTATGACAATGTGTGTTCATGGACATATTATATACTATGTCCTAATGTTAAGTTTTAATGTGCAGAGTCTAAGTTGAAGATGTATGGAACATATGCTTGATTTATAAAGAGTAGTATAGTGATGGGGTTCTTGGAAAGTAGTTTTTAGTGTTTTTATTATATATTTTAATAAAGATATAATCAGGTGATGTGCAATCTACTAGTGATAGAAGATAGTCTAATGGTGATGTTTTTTCTTCAATCAAACAACTTAGAACATGCATGATCCACATTCTTCTTTTAAACTATTTGAATTGTCAACTAGCCAATGGCATGCATTCTTTTGTTCATTTTAATTTTCTCTTCCACATAGCATGTCGTGATCACATTTGAGCCATCAATTTTATTTTTCAAAGATTCATACCAATTTTGACTTTATTCCTTCACCATTTTTGCATTTTCAAGCATTCATTCTATATTGAATTCAACTAAACTTGATTCTAAACTATTCTGATGATCTATATACCAATCTTCTACCTTAGTCTTCATTTTCTCTTTTGCATTTTCTCTATATATATCTATGAAAATATATCCTTATCCAGATATAGTTCTTTGACCATGGAGTTCAAAACTTTTAGAGATGAAGAAATGCTTTCATAAAGAACTATTTTTCAACATGAATCTTTGTCTTCAACATGATCAGGAGCAAGGAATTATGAATTATTAGAAAAATCAAAATCTTCTTCTCATTAGGAAAATGCAAAAAAAACACTCCCAAAACCTAATCACCTAGCCAAGAAATAATGTATTGCTCGTATGATTTCCCATATTAGGTTAACTCAAAGGGAGATGAAAAGAAAGGCCATCATAAGGGAAATCTAGACTTAGACTCAAGTCTTTAACTTTTGGCTTGACTTCAAACCCTAAACAAAAAACATATGGAGTAAAACTTAGGCAACATAATAGTGCATCAACTTGCATGATCTTTGAGGTACTTGTACCATATGAGGGTAAGCTAAGCTCCCAAACCTAGCTTTAATTTAGATTGGAGACTGCAACTTGCCTTCATAAAGTAGGAATCACTAGTAATCATTAGTCAACCATAAGGCATTAAATTTGTTCTCAGGCCTTGTACGCACCACCCATCATAGAAGGGAAATGTGCCATGCTCAAATTCATTATCTTAACCATAAGGAGGGAGATGACCAAGGCATGGCTAGTGACTAGAGTGAAGTCATAACAAGGTAGCCATGCTAGAAGTTGTGGATGGATTACCTCCTTTTTTAGGGAGAGCTAATGCTTGTTGAATTAATACACTATTACAATTGTGAAAGAGAGTGAGTGACATGAAGATACATCTGCAAGAGATTTAGTCTCTTGTTTTAGACTTCTATAATAATTATTATCCAAAAATAAATATTGATAAAATTAATATAGAAAAATACAAAGTCTAAATGGCAATAAAGGAGATTATTTTGAGATAAGATGCTAAGAAAGCATCATAGGGTAATAAGCAAGCATGGGATCAAGTTACACTAAAATTGGATGATAAATACAAAAAAGTACACAAATCCTTCAAAACCAAGACCGAACCCAAGAAATCTAATGAATAAGAGATAGATTTCAAAATTTCCAAAACTAAATATCTAAAAGAACAAAATTATTTACAATGGGAGGAAAAATGCCTTGCAATAGAGGAAGAATTAAAGGAGGGGATGAAACTTGGGGGAGAAGAAGTAGTGGAACCACATTTACAAAAAGAAAGATTAGCCTATCAGGAAATGGCCAAAAATATTTATACTTGGAGAATGAAATTCAAGCTTGAAAATATGCCACTAACTCCTTAGGTTTCCAAGTTCAAAAATGCATCTCATTTTTTTTATAAGAAAAGATTAGGCTGTGAAACTACTGCAGCCAACTGCCTTTTTCCATATGTCAAAAACAAAGATCTTGAATTAGAATTATTAGAGACTATATTGTATCTCAAAAGTTTCTTCCCAAAACATAATGAGATATGTAGAGTTTTTTGTGAGGTAGCCGAATGATCTATACCACTTGCATCGGGGTACTTTAATGATAGATTCTTTCTATATTACTTAAATGCAAGATCCAATCCCCTACCTACTTAGAAGGTGCCTAACTAAAAGCAATTATGGTTGGGAAGATTAGAGTAGCAAATGCCATTGGATAGTATATTTTATGCATTAGAAAAATTAGTTTTATACTCTTAAAAGAAAAATGATTGATCAAAAAAGAGATTAGTCATCTATGAAGAATCAACTTCAACAACCATAGTTAAATGTGGGCATATCGCAAAAAAATATCAAAAAAATATTCTTGCATTTGTATTTGGCTCTTCGGGAGCCCATTCGAAACTTTTTAGGACTGCGAACCAACAGAAAATGAGAGCTTTAGTTTCCACTCATGAAGATAGAATTAAGCAGAAGATATATTTTCATCATTTGTGGATTACTCAGATTAATGCATCATCTTGTGCTAATGGATTCTCCTATAATAAATTTATACAATTTTTATACAAAATGAAGTTGCTTACAAATCGTAGAACACTTGCAAAAATAGTTACAATAAATTATAATTGTTTCTCTATGATGCTAAAAAATATTCCTATATTATGAAATAGTAACATCCAATCTCCCAGAGAAATTATCTGGGAAACTAAAGATAGTACAAAAATGAATTTGACATAACTCGGATAAAGAAATTATTCATTTTATTTATGGAAATAGAAAAAAAATTCACTATCTATGTTAGATATCCCAGCATGAATTAAAAGGAGGAGAATTGGGCTCTAATTACTTTTAAATTGAAAGAAAGAAAGGGTATCAAAGATAGAATATGATCTTGTTTAGTAACTCTAGCTATTAAGTATTGTCTTTTCAACATTAATTGATTCCTTTGATGAGATAGTATTTTTCCTCTCTCACAAATAAATCGACTAATTAAGCTAATATTTTTGTAATCCATTTTCTCTGTAGGTTGAATTGGCAATAAACATTTTCGAAAACAATGTTGATTTTGAGAATTGCTTCAATGCATTTCAAAAGGATGACTTCTCAAATTCTAAACTTAGATCTGCTTCACAATTTAGATCTACTTCTCAATTTGGATCTATTTCTAAACTTATTAGATATATTTTACAATATGGTTTATATGTATTTTGAAAAGATGGCTTCATTTTATTCATAGTTTGTTTTATGAACCTTTCAAATACTATTTATTTTGTTTCAAAATATTTCGAAAAGAAATATTATCAGTGACATATTTTGTTAATATATATACAAAGATAAAGAAATAAATATCTACCCAATATATATTTCTAGGTAGAAATGTTAGACTCAATCTATTTTTTATTTCTCCATGAATGGTATGCGTGTAACAAGGACAAAATTTATTTAGTTCCAATCAATGAGGAGTATTGTGATTTTTTTTTGAGTCTTATATCTAGAAATACCCATTGATTTTTTTCAACACTGCCTTGGGTACAACTAGTACATTCTAAAGTAATTGTTATTCTTACATTTCCACCCTTGGGCATATAACTTACTTTTGGTATTCTATCTACTTCTTTTCTTTTCAATTTTGAATAAAAAAAGAGAAGAAAGAGAAAGGGATAGAAGTTGTCTTAAAAATGATTAAAGATTTTATTATTTAATTCATTCTCATAATAAAATCTTTAATTAATATTTTCAAGTAGTTTACTATTTGAAGAAGTTTTGGATCTAGATTTTTACTTTTATCCTAATCCTAACTTCACCCTCCCCTTCTAAAATTTTATTTATCCAAGAAGAAAAGGAAATGAATCTAACATCATTTTTCCTTTTGGGTTTGCAAGAAAAATGATGCATGACTAAAATCTTATTAGTGAGTTTCACGTAGGGGAATGACCCGTAGCTTACCTCTTAGCTACAAAAATGCATCCTAAGGAAATGGCTTGGTTAATATCTCTACAATCAATTCTCTCTTTTTTTCACATATTCCAACCTCAGCTCTTTGAAATCATTATTTTTGGAATGCTTATGTCTAGTAGACATAGGTGTTCCAACTAGTCTAAAATCCTCCATTACAAATTTCTTTACTATCTCCTTGATGTACTTTGATTGAGTAATGTAGATACCATCCTTCATCTATTCAATTTTTAATCTAACAAAGAATTTAATCTCTCCAAACATTGACATTTAAAATTCCTTATTCATTTCAACAAAAAAATATTTACACAAGTCATTATTTCTTAGGACATGTCCTTGACACATGGTCTTTCCCCATCATTCCTTATTCTTGTTTCCTTGGTTTAGAATTAGTCCTTCTCTTTGTCTAGGGGGTATAACTGTGTTAACTTTGGTCTCTTGGATGCGTTGGTCTTTAGGACACCTCGTAAATGGTGTTTTCAACACCACCCCAACTATATTTTTCAATACAACTCCTAACATCGAGTGTTTTTCAACACTTATTGGTTTGGTCTTACCCAATTTTTTCATGTGATCTTACATATTTTCTAGAATTTGATCCTTATCCTCGAAACTTAGTATTAGTTAACACACTTAGACTTTTAAACACAAAAACTTAATGCTTGAGCTATGTCATGATTGTTTCTTTGTATGTTGACTATTATTGATTTTTCTTTAGTGTTCTTGTCTAAAAATTATCTCTAATATGCATAGCTAGAGGACTTGGGACATAGGGCATATTTTTCTTTTCTTTTTTATTTTGGGTGTTGTCTTAAAACTCTAGAGTGTCTCGTGTTGTCCCCTTGAAACACTTAGGAGATTTGAGGCATCATCCTTGATTTTTTTTTCACAACCATTCTTATGGTCATCTTGACATCCATGCCTTGATGTGAGCTTAGTTTTTCTACATTAAATTAGGTGAGCTAACATCAAAGTCATCTTGACCTTTATGTCTTTGATGCTTATGTTAGAATCTTGTCACATACCAATCTGATATAAATCACATTCATATCTTTATAGTTGTGCTAGTGACTAGTGATGATTGTGTGATTTTTGATGTTTGTTAATAATGGCCCAATGATGAAAATAAGATCCTTAATATTCTCTAATGAATGATGAACACAAAATCCTATGTTATAGTTTCTCTATTGCAAGCACACATTTCCATTTTCATGTAGCTTGCATTATTAGACTTCATTTTTAGGTTGCATTGTGAGTTTGAGAGGGTTTTCCTTCATCTTTCTTGTGGATTTTTAATAAATTGTAGTCATGTCTTGACCTTAATTTTCTTATCTTCTTTCATGATCTCAATCAAAATTTTCTATCTTAAATAATTGATTGATTTTGAGGCATTCTCTTTCTTGAGGAAAATTCTCTTTCTTCTTTCCATTTCTTTCCAGCTCTTTCAAACTTCTATCTTCCATTTTCTTTCACCTCACTTATTTTCTTCTAATTCAACTCTAGGGCATAATATTTCATGTTTGATGATCTATCTTGGTTTTGTGATCCTTATATTTTTTATCTTACATCAAGAACTTTATCTTTAATTTGATTTGATCAAATTTATCAATTTGTTGCTTCTTTTCCATTTCATTTCATTTTTTTATCATGAGGGGAATTACCTATTAAACTTCAATACTTGATTGAGCTTTATCAATCTTTCTTCCACCTGGGACAACTTTGTCTTTGTTAAGACAAAACTATTATAAATAATTTTATTTTTGTCCTGATGTGTTCCTAAGTTGACCATACATTTGTGTTGTTTTGTGATCCCACATCGACCTCACACTTCAACTTCACCTTTAACTGCATTCTTTGACTACATGTGTTTCCAAAATGATCGCACATTAGTCAAAGAGGGGAAAATGTATGCACCCTAAAATGGTTGCCTAGACTATGGGCCCCAATTCTTCAATTTATCAATTTCCTAAATCAATGCATCATAACATTTTATTAAATCAATTCAAATCATTTTCCTTTATCAAATTGCAATTAATTTAATTATTTCAATATTTCCTAAGGTTTGATCATTTCATCAATAATCTTATTTAATTAAAAGAAAATCACTCTTTGAATTAAATAGTTTTATCTTATTTAATTAAAATCTTTTTGGGCTACTGGTGGCTAGTTCCTCACTTGCCCATGGTTGCAATTCTTAACCAATGTTGGCATTTGCAATCTTCTCAATGTACTTGGAGTAATAGACTCTCCACTATGTGGACTACCATTACTGAGCGCAAAACTGCTCATTTTTCCTAGTGTATTCTTTCCCAGGGCTTTTCTTTGGGCCCTTGATTGTGGCACCTAGGAGTTTCTAACCCCTGATGCCCTTTCTATGGCCAACTAGAGAATTTTTTGCATTTTTTTGGTTTCGTAGATGGGCTCAGTGTTGGTGGTGATGGATCCATGATCTCTTTTTCCCCTTCCACCCAGAACCCTTGTCTTGGCATATGGCTGTTCTGAGTGATAATACTAAAATACCATTCAAGTATACCAAAATTTGACATACTTTTAGATTGGAGATCTTATTTACTATTTGAAAACATTGTAATTAAATTATTTATGCTCACAATATGCTTGACATTAATGTGACCATGTATGTTTAAGCATGTATTTATAACAATGTCATGTTGCAGATTTAAGTACAAATAGATAAAGTGGCTTTGGAGTTGGCTCACTTATAAGAGCTTTTGGCTCATTGGGGAAATGCCCCCTATATGGTTGCTCATGTTTTGTTAGAGTTGGCCTCTGGTGACCATACTCCTCATGGTCACTATTGAGGACATAGTAATTCTACTTGCCACTCGCACACACCCCACTTTCAATCATGCCACTCTCCCAACGATGGTGCTTTTGGTTGGCACCACTCTCCTAGAGGATCTAATGGTTGCCACTGCTCTACCTCACCTCCTCGGAGGTCTAGTTTAGGGTGGTCCCCAATGGCTCATCCTACTACTCTTGCTTCTAGTTGGCCCTCTACACACTCAGACCCTAAGTAGGTGTTTCCTTGATTGGACTTATCCATTTCTCCTCCCATGCCTAAGGGAGAGCAAGATGAAGATAATGTTGTTGCTAATGACAATTGGGCTCCACTTGAGCTGTCTACTCACCCCTCCCTTGGTTGGGGTTCTGATGATAAAGAACCTCATCCCTCTACTGGCGCTACACTAGCAGCTTGAATTTTGTATTTTCTATATGTTTTTTGATGATTAGTTAAATTTTGGCCTATAACCATCTAAACTCACCGGGTGATCCTGTTTCCCCTAGCTTTTTTTGTGATAATGTAACTTTTTTGTGTTTAATATAAGGAAGGGACTCTTCATCAAAAAAACTCCTTTCTTTTTTATTAAATAATCTTATCTTATTTAATTAAAAGAAAATCTCTCTTTTAATTAAATAGTTTTATCTTATTTGATTAAAATATCCCTTTTAATTAAATAATCTAATCTTATTTAATTAAAAGAAAATCCCTCTTTTAATTAATTAAATAAATCCCCACTTAAAGATCTCTTTTTGATGAAAAAGGAAATTGATCAAATTAATCAAATAAACATTCTTCCTTTTTGTACATATCTCTAAGTGGTGAGCTTTTTCCTCTTACGTGTTTTTTCAGGGATTTATCCCACATTGTTCTTGTGAGAAGTCTTTGACCTCCACAATTCCTTTTATAAGGAGCCCTCTCCTTCTCATTTGGATAGATGTTAGTTGCTATAGTATTTTCATGCTATAGGTTTGGAGAGCAATTTCGGAGAAGAAGTTTGAGCCTTAGAGTTTGGACATTAGAGCTTCATTGTAGCTTCTCTCTTCTTGTCTTCTTCTCTCATGCATCCATGGCTTCCATCATCATGCTTCATCCTTGAATTTTCATATTATCTTAGAGTCATATTTTCTTTCATAGATTAATCTTCCATTATTATTTCCTTTCTTGCATTGCTTTGCATTGTTATCATTTAGATTAGCTTGCATCTTCCTTTGCATGCATATTTTGATCTTTGAATCTCCTATTTTATGGTGTACCTACATGGGAACAAACTAGATCAAACTAAGGGCCTCCATTATAAACCCTTGCACTCCATGAATAGAGAGCTATGAGTCACCATTTGATACCTCATTCTTGAGAAATCTTGAATATAATGAGTTATAGAAGTGTATCAATATTTTAGAACACAATAAGAACCAAATGGGTATTCAAAAAAAGATGAATGAAAAGGGTGAGTTGTGAAAAATAATCTTAGACTTGTATGCATATTTTATTCATCTCAATAAGGAAAAGATTATGAGGAGACATGTGCCCTTGTAGCTAGAATTGAAGTGGTAAGAATGTTCTTGGATTATGCAGTGAATAAGAAGATCAAAGTATATTAGAAATATGTTAAATCAACTTTCCTAAATGGAGAATTTGAAGAAGAAGTTTACATTGATTAGCCTGAAGGTTTCCCTCTGACAAAAGACAAAGAGATGGTATGAAAACTAAAGAAATCTCTATATGGTTTGAAGCAAGCACCTAAAACTTGGTATGCAAGGTTGGATAAGTATTTGACAGAGCTTGGATTTTTTAAAGGTGTGGCAGATGGAAATTTGTATTTGAGATAAATTGAAAATGGTTTGCTGATCATAATAATATTTGTGATGACATAATACTTGGAGGAAATGATGAAGCAAGTGATAAGTTTGCTAAAGATATGAAGAATGAGTTTCAAATTAGTATGATAGTAGAAATGAAGTTTTTCCTAGGATTGCATATTATGCAAAATAGTGATGGTATTTTCATTTCACAAGCTAAGTACTTGAAAGATTTTTTGAAAATATTTGTATTGGAAAGTTGTAATCCTATTGGTATACCTATGATAACTATTCACAAGTTTTCTAGCAAGGATGAGACACCTAAAGTTGAGTAGAAGAGGTATACATCCATGATCGGAGGTTTGCAATACCTAACTCAAACAAGACAAGATATAGAAAATGTAGTTGGGATTGTAGCTAGATTTCAAACTAATCCTAAGGATTATCATTATGTAGTAGTAAAGAGGATATTGAAATATTTGAAAGGAACATCTAACTATGAAATTTGGTATGATAGATCAAATGATTTCACTTTATGCTCATATATGAATGTGGATTGGGTAGGAAGTATGGATGATAGAAAGAGCACTAGTAGTGGAGCATTTTTTCTTGGAGGAAGATTGGTCTCTTGGCTGAGTAAGAAAAAATATTGCAATTCACAGAGTACAACTAAGGTATAATATGTAGTAAGAGAAAATAATTGTAATCAACTTATGTAGATGAAGTAGATGGTGAAAGATATTAGGATTAAGTTTACAGAACCTGTTATCATATATTGTGATAATACAAGTACTATAATTATGTCTAAGAATCATGTATTGCATTTTATGACAAAGAATATGTCCATTAGGTATCATGTCTTGAGAGAGAAGGAAGTAGAAAAGGAGATCAGATTAGAGTATGTGAGCACTAAAGGTCAAATTGTGGATATCTTTATGAAGCCCTTACCTAAAAATACATTTTAGTACTTGACAGGTATGCTTAGGGTTTTTCCCCTACCCACTTATGAGTAGATGATGTAGAGAGTGCATCAGTCTAGTGGCACAAAGCACTATTGTTAGGCTCAATTGTATGTTGATGCTTCCTATATGGAGGAGCATCGGTAATGAGATGAGTTATTGAGAACTCCTAGTATTTGGTATTTGGTATTGAATAATATCTTTGCGCACATGTGTTTGTTTTAAATTAAAGATAAAATATTGATATAATGATGCATTTTTCATTTATGTCAATGGAGGATAAATGTACATGAAAAAAACCCTCCAGTTGAATGGGGGAGAGACATTTATTAGGGAGATTTAGAAAGATTCATGTAAGAATGAAAGAGGAATATCTCTGCGGGGGAGATATGTATGCTTAGTTGTTCATTGTGAACAATTTTTGTTGATCCTAAGAAGAAGAAGAAGAAGAAGAAGAAGAAGAGAGAAATGTTCTAGAGGTTTTTAGATTTGATTGATGAAGAGGATTTGAAAAGAAGAGAATAGCAGTAGAAAAGTACTATTTGGTATCCTTGGAACTTAGGTGTTTTTCATCTATGTTGCCATCAATGCAAGAGGGGGAGATTGTTAGCATGAAATATGATGATACTACATTTGGGGAGTATCCTAAGCATTAGAGAGTACTTTCATGTTGCATTCATGACTATGTTCGTCATTGGTGTCAACATACTAGTAAGTCTATGAAGACTAACAAAGTAGTAAATAGAGATCTTAGTTGTATGGACAAAGTTTTGATTGTTTGATAATGCATGGTCATGGATATTTTCTACACTATGTCCTTCTAATGTGGTTAAGTGTGCATGACATAAGTTGAATATGTACAAAAGATATACCTAATTCACAGAGAGCGGTGCAAAAATAGAGTAACTATTAAGAAATTTTAGATGATTGCATTATATCTTTTAGCAAAGATATAATCTAGAGATGTGTGGTCAACCAGTGACTTAAGATATTTTGATAGTGATGTCAGCAAGTGTGCAAGCCCTAGTATTACATGTGTGAGAAATTGTATAGACTGTGAGTTGATAGTTCTATTGTAATTGTAAATTAATTAATTACCTTATTATAATTAATTGCTAAAGCCTCAAGGACAGCTCAAAGAATTATTTTGAACATATGATATAAAGCAAAGTTTTTTTCCTTGTTTGTAATAAAAGTGGTAATCATTGTGTTGAATGTGAAGTGTGAAAAGGAGAAGATTTTTTTATGAATTTGAATAAGCAATCCAAGGGACTATTGGATGTGATTTTTGTGATCTAGTTAAAAGATCTAAAGGAGAAAAAGTTTGGTTGATAGGAAAAAGGAAGTGTTAGTTTTTGGTGACTAATCAAGGAAGTATTGTAACCCTAAAGTGGAAAAAATACTTGTATAAAAGGGCTTAGGGTTAGGCATATTTTCATGGTGTGTGATGCAAAAATTACTTCTTGTGGTGTTATTGAGTTGTAAGGGATTATAGATTGTAATTAGGATGTAATCACTAGATTGTAATAATATTGGACTTGCATTTTGGTGGACATAGCCTAGGGATTGGGTGAGCTATGTTAAATATTGGTGTCTCGTGTTCTTTTCTATGCAATTCAATACTTTCTAATATTTTTTATTTATGCATATAATTTTTATTTTTGTCTGTGGTTTCATCCTAACAAGTGGTCTCAAAGTGAGGTGGTTTTTTTAGTTATCCTCTATAGGAAAGTCTCACGAATGAGTAAGATTCTCACAATTGAGTGGGAACGATGGTAGATGAGGGTAAGATAAAGGTTGACAAGTTTAATAAGTAGAATTTTTAGTTATGGAAGATGGAAATGGAATACTATCTTTGTTAGAAGGATTTATAAAATCCATTAGAAGAAAAAACAAAGAAATGAGGAACTATGAGAGATGAGAACTGAGATATTTTATGGAAACCTTAGCAAAATTGTATGAAAAGCCCTCTGCTTCAAATAACATATTTCTCATGAATCATTTATTTAATATGAAGATGACATAAGTTGGATCTATTGATAATTTTTTAAATGAGTTTCATACTATTACTAGTCAATAATCTTCTGTGGGTATTAATTTTGATGAAGAAATTAGGGCTCTCTTGATTTTGTGTTCTTTGCTTGAAAGCTTGAATGGCTTGGTAATGGCTATGACTAATGTTGTTTCTGGATATAATACCCTAAAATATGATGATGTGATTGGTGTTATTTTGAATGAGGAAACTCATACAAAAACATTGGTGGATCTACATCAAGAAATGCTTTAAATGCACAAAGTAGAGGCAAAATGACTAAGAGAGGAAATAATTCTTGGAATCATGGGAAATCAAGAGGAAATTCAAAGAGAAAGAGGTCTCAATCTAGAGGACCAAGAGATTGTTGGTACTATAGTAAACTATGGAATAAGAAGAAAGATTTTTTTGACTCGAAAGAACATTGAAGAAGATAAACCAAAAGGGAAAAAGAAGGCAACTGTGGTAAGTAAAAAATCCAAAGAGGATGCTTTGCTTCTTTCTTTAGAAAGTGTTGATGATTCACAGGTTTTAGATTCTAGTGCTTCATTTCATCTTACACCTCATAGAGGTTATGTCCAAGAGGATTTTGTGCTTGTTTATTTGGGGGATAATGAATCTTGTTAGATTGTTGGAAAGGGAAAAGTTAAGATTAAGTTTCAAAATGGGAATTATTGGCTACTACATGAGGTAAGACATGTTCCAAGGTTGAGTAGGAATTTAATATCAGTAGGGAAACTCAGTGATGATGGTTGTGTAGTTACTTTAATGATAAAATTGGAAGGTTTCAAAAGGTTCCCTTGTAGTAGAAAAAGGTGTAAAATTTGGCACCTGATATCTTTTTACAGGTCATATTGTTCCTTCTACTTTGATTGTTTCAAAGAAAAATAAATGTTTAGGAATAGTTGTTGCAATTGAGAAGGGAGAACAAACAATTCTTGTAGAATTGGATACAGTGCTCTCAAAAAATAAACTTGGGCACATAAGTGAGAAAGGTATGAATTTACTTCATTTAATAAAAGTTTTACTAGGTCTAAAATGTGTCAATATGGATTTCTGTGAAAGTTGTGTGTATGGAAAATAAAAGAAAGTGAATTTTATGGAGACTGGGAAGGAAAATAAAAGTGAGAAATTAAAGCTTATGCATACAAATGTATGGAGACCAGCTTAGGAATCTTTCCCTAGTGGATTTCATTATTATTTTACATTTATTGATGATGGAACAAGAAAAGTATGGATTTATTTCCTTAGATGGAAATTTGATGTATTTCAAAATTTTAAGAAATGGAAATGCTTGGTTAAAAATGGGACTAGTAAGAAATTAAAATTTCTTAGATCTAATGATGGTGGTAAGTATTTCAATCATGAATTTAAAGATTATTGCTCCACTAAAGGTATTCATACACAAAAAATTGTTCCAAAGATTCCACAGAAAAATGGAGTGGTTAAACGCATGAATAGGACTATAATGGAGTGTGCAAGGAGTTTGAGGTTATATGTTGGTTTGTCCTTTAAAATGTTGGTGGAGGATATTTATACTATTGTATTTGATTAATAGTGGTTCCTCTACTCCTTTGGGTTCTGGTATTCTAGATGAAGCATGGAGTGGTAAAAAGGTGAGTTATTATTTTCTAAAAACCGTTAGTTGTGAAGCATTTTCTCATATAGATTATGAAAATAGAACCAAGTATGAAGCTAAGTCAAAAAAATGTGTATTTCTTGGATATGGAATTGATGAATTTGGTTATATGCTTTGGGATTTTGAAAATTGAAAAATTCTAAGAACTAGGGATGTCATATTCAATGAGAAAGTGTTGTACAAAGATCTATTGTAGCAGCATGAGAAGAAGAAAATATGATTATGTAGTGTTAGATGATACTATAGCAAATGATGTTCTACTAATTCCTAATGATCTACAAAAATTGCAACAACAAATAACACACACCCCAGTGAATGTTAGATGATCATCAAGGCTAAGTAGGCCTCCATAAACATTTTATCCTCTTTTGTACTCTATTTTACTAATAGATGCTGGTCAACTTGAATGTTATGATGAATTTGTGTAGGTGGATACTAAGATTCAGTGGTAGTCTGCAATGGCAGATGAAATAGACTCCTTGCTAGAAAATAAGACTTGGAATTTATGCAAGTTTCCTATAGGTAAACAAGCTTTACAAAATAAATTGGTTTATAGGTTGAAAGAAGAGGATGGAGGTAATAAAATATTTAAAGCCAAGTTAGTTGTAAAAGGAATTACATAGAAAAAGGAATTGATTTTGATGAAATATTCTATCACGTTGCTAAAATAAATTCTATTCATATTGTTTTAAGTATTGTGGCTACTAAAGATTTTCATTTGGAGCAACTTGATGATAAAATAGCTTTTCTTAATGGCGATTTGGATGAAGAGACATATGGCACAATCATATAGATTTGAGGTCAAAGGTAAGGAGAACTTAGTGTGCAAATTGGAAAAAAATTTATATGGCTTGAAGCAAGCACCTTGGCAATGGAATCTAAAAGTTGATATTTTTATGCATGAGCATAGATATAGTAGGTGTCATTGAGATTATTGTGTTTATTTGAAAAGGTTGGATGATGATAGCTACATTATTTTATGTTTATATGTTGATGATATGCTTATACTTGGGTCTAACATGGATCACATTAAGGGGCTGAAATGTCAGTTAGCACATGTATTTTCTATGAAGGATTTGGGGACAAAAATAAAATTTTTTTGTACAAATATTTGAAGGGATAAGAAAACTAGGGAACTAACATTATCTCAGGTTGATTATATTGTGAAGGTGTTACAATGTTTTTCTATGGAAAATGCTAAATCTATCAACACACTTTTACCTGGTCATTGAAGTTGGCCAAGGATATGTGTCTAAAGACACAAGAAGAGGAGGATAAGATGTCCAAGGTACCTTATACTTCAGCTATGGAAGCTTGATGTATGTTATGGTATGTACAAGGCTAGATATTGCACATAAAGTGGGAGTCATCAATTGGTATATGAGTCATCCAAGGCTTGAGCATTAGAATGCAATTAAATGAATTCTTAGATATTTGAGAGGAACATCTAGTAAGTGTCTACATTTTGGGGGCTATACTACTAATTTACAGGGATATGTTGACTTAGATTTGGTAGGAGATTTTGATACCAAGTGGAGTACTACAGGTTATGTATTCACTATTGGTGGGGTAGCCATGGGCTAGGTTTCTAGGTTACAGAAGGTGAATGTTTTATCCACTATAGAGGTAGAGTATGTTGCTACTACAAAGGCATCTAATGAGATGATATGGCTTTAGTCCTTCATGGAAGAATTGGGACACCCTCAAAAGGATAATTATTTGTTTAAAAATAGTCAGAGTGTAATTCATCTTGCAAAGAATTGAGCTTTTCATTCAAAGACAAAAAATAGTTGTGGTACCATTTCATTTGGTTAGTTTTGGTTGATGAACAGTTAAAATTGGACAACATCTATATAAATGACAATCTAGAAAATATTCTTACAAAGATAGTGACAAGGGATAAGTTGAACTCCTCTTTAGCTCTAGTTAATCTTCTAGACTAAATAAAATAAAAGAATAACTGAGTCTAGGGTGGTTTGATCTAGTGGGACCCCCAGTGGTAGTGATATTGCTACAAGATCAGTCTCTAATTGGGAGATTGTTGTTTAGTGTGGAGCCTAAGTGGGAGATTATTAGTTTGTGGTGACTAATTAGGGAAGTACTATGTGTACTTCATAATTATTTATAAATTTTGGCCAACATATGGCCGACATCTTATAACACTAAAGTGGCAAAAATACTTGTACAAAAGGGCTTAGGGTTAGGTATCTTTTCATGATGTGTGATGCAAAAATTACTTCTTGCAATGTTATTGAGCTATAAGGGATTATGGATTGTAATCAGGTTGTAATAACTAGATCAAAATAATATTGGACTTTCTATTTTCTAGACATAGCCTAGAGATAGGGTGTACCATGTTAAATCTTGGTGTCTTGTGTTCTTTTATGTGCAATTCAATATTTTCTAATATTATTTATATTTTCATGTAATTGTTATTTATGTCTATGGTTTCATTCTAAAAAGAAGACGAAGGAAGGATATTTCATTTCTATTATTCTACAAGGAATAATATGGAGATCATTTGGACAATGGGTTCATTGATCTTAACCTTGAAATTGTTTAGGAAATGGGTCTAGTTGTCTTCCACAACTCCCAATAGGGATTTAAAGTCTCCTAACAGGAATTGATATGTACTAAACATTTTGATGGACTCCTAATTTAGTATCCATCCTCTAACTAGGAATATTCTTATTATTATATCATATTGTGGGTACCATCCCCACTGAGGTTTTCCCTCTAATCAAGGGTTTCCCTAGTTAACATATCTGGTGTTAATTGTTCATGAGTATCTTGTTGTAATTTTTTATTATATTGCTCATATGGTTAAACATTATTAAGGTTGATCATTGTGATATTAGTTGGATAACTAATTCACCACCCCCCCCCCCTTCTTAGTTATTTTGTTGGACTATATATTCTAACAATATCACCCTTCCCATCCCATGTAGAGCTAGTTCTTATTTTAATATTATTTTCATAATTCTTTATTTATTAGTTTTTAATTTTAGTTCTTTTTATTGCAATATTTTGTTTTTTAATAATATTAAAAATTAGTATATTATTTATTTAGTTTTTAATATTATTCAGTTTTTAATTTTATTTATTTATTTTATTTTTTATTCTTTTTGCATCTCGAACTTCTCTCCAATACACCAAATGCCCTCTATTTAGTTTTTTCATTTTTTGAATTCTCTTTGTTTTTTGAATCCAAGTTCTTGTTCTTCTTCCTTACGTTGTATTCCTTCTCTTGATCTGCGTGCTACCTCAACTACCCCCCTTCTCCCTCTCTTCCTCCTTTATATCTCTTTGCTCCCTCCAATCTGCTACTGTATATTTTTTCTCTATTCTCTTGCACTCTTCATCCTGATGATGGATCACTATGTGTGATCCGAAACGTTGATGCTTAAAAATTTTGTCACAATCAAGCTCCAGAAAATCTTCTCATGATATTACTAATGGATTGTGGAAATCAAATGACATTAGTTCTTATTTCTTTTAGCACAAGAGCACCCAAGGTCATTCTATTATTTTCATTTGATGAATGTAATAAGGCAATGGTAAGGTCATTAGTGTTCTTTTTTCTTCTAATAATTTCTTATGGAACAAGTGGAATTACTATAGCTCAATCTGTAAGGCATACAAATTCATTTGTCTAATGTAAACTTAAGGTGCTAAATAGGTCAAAATTGGTCAAGATGCTCAAAAAATTCCCAATATGGGTAAAATAGATGTAAAAGGTCCTTTTGGGTTGTTTTTATCATGTCTAGGTTTAGTTGGTCTAGATTGGTAGTGTTAAAACAAAAAGTGCAAAAGTCACACAAAGTTGCAATAACTTTTTGTGCAAGGATTACAACTTTTGATCTTTAACTTCCAACAGATCCAAAGGCAAGATGGAAAATTTGAGAAGGATGTAAAATGTATAAAATTCCTCTTTTGGCTAAGACATGATGTTTTTGGATGAATTGGGAGATAAATCAATACAAGTTTATCTGATTTTTTAATTTATAACTAATTTATGCAAGTTTTATTTCTTTGTATAGATCCTTATAGTGTCTTGAACCCCTACAACCTACATTTATGAAAAGGGATATGAGTCCCATTTCCAGTGACTCTAGTTTGATAAGTGTTTATTAAGTTTTGAATAAGTTACATCCATTTTGGTGAAGGTGGTCAGTTCCAAAAATATTTTCCTAGAGTTTATAGGCAAAAAAATGTGTTAGTACAGTCCTATATAGACATTTGTAGACCTACAACTTGGATCAATGGGAAGATATTGATTTTTTTGAAAAAAATTAACTTTTTTACAATCATTTTTATAAGACTTTTTTAAAGGGTCAAATGGATCCATTTTTAATAATTTACCTGAACATAGGATTTTTGAAGTTTGTATTAAAAAAGTGTGATTTCTCCTCTTTTCCCCATGGGAAAACTGTACAAATAGCTGAAATGATATTTATGAGAGTCCTCTAAGAATTAAGGCTATTTTTAGAGTGATTTGTGGAGTTTTAAGGGAGTGGATTGATGCCTTAGGTTTGTAACTTTCATGAAGATACATTATTTCTTATGACTAGTGATTGTGTCTATGAATTTGAATTTTATGATAAACTTGAGGGGTTTGGTAATTAAAGGCCAGAGGATTATAAGGTTAGGAGTTTTAATCTACCTTTTCTTGATGTTAATGGGGTCAAATAGTGTATTTTAGTAGTGATTAATGTTTAATGGTGGCCTAACAAGGTCTTAAAAAACTTATAACAACCAACTTGTGATCAGTAGTTTTCAAATGATCAATGTGCTTTGTTTGAAAGTATTATAACATGTTAAAAGATATCCATCAATTTTATCCCTTGGTCTCCAATGTCTATGAATGGGATTTTAATTCCTAATCTAGGGTGGATAGGGCTAGTGGGTCTAATTTTTCATTGAAGGAAGTGTTTGGGATTTCTGAAACTATGGCCAATTGAGCTTCAAAACCTATCGTAAATCCTAACTTGCGATCAGTATTAAGGAATATTTATTGGTTTTGAGTCTTATTGATACATTTTCATAATCCTTTCCTTTTAAGATGTTAATGACTAGTACTTCTATCATGGGTTCATTGATGAGGAAGAAGGGAATGCCATACTATCTTTATGGATGAAAATAAATTATTTATCTATGGTTTGGAACCCTTCTCTTACACCATACACATTAATTTTAATTTTTCTACTATTATTGTATTGAATTTAATGCTCACAGCTAGACCATATCCTAGCACATGCTCCCTTATGATGGTGGTTTACTAAGCTCTTATTTCTTAATGTTTAATATTATTTATAAACATTATTTCTCAAACATCTATCGTGGGGTCAACTGTTGGGGATGTGACACTTTCCAAGTTCAACATTTCAATTTTCCCCATTTTTGAAAGTGACTTTGGTCACCTATTATTTTTATAGTTAACTTTTGGAGCTTTATCATCTTGTACAAGTTATGTAAATTTTAACTCATCTTTGAATAGGTAGTTACTAGGATTTTATGATTTAAGCTCTCTTCATTGAATCATATATTCAAGGACTATATGAGTAGCCAAAGAGAGGTATTTTCAAGTCTAGATATTGATATAATACTAAAAAGAAGCCAACATAACATTATAATTGTTTTTCCTTTAAAACAGAAACACCCACACACCTAAAAGGTGTAGAAGCAAGCTAGAATGAAGGTCATGACACAAAGAATGGATCAAAACTATTTGTCTCTCATCAACACAACCATAAAGTCCATATCATCTTGTATCCCAAATTGCAACCAAAAAAAAACCTCACACAAGTCCACCAACCACATTTTCAATTCAAATTGGACTAAAATAACATTAATGAATTAAGTTACAAATGATAAATATAAAATAATAATAATAAATATTGGCATCAATGTTCACTATAAACATATACACATTGGTTCATATTAAATAAAATAAAATATCGACCCCTTGTCTAAATTATATTTGGGCTAGGTGTTGTGTAGGGGAATTAATGAGATTTTCATGGGATGTGACAAATTTTTTCTTACTACATCAAACAAAGGGCCAAACTGAATATATGTTAAATACATATAGGATAGAAGAATTTCAATAAACATTGACTTTGCATCAATTACAATTATTTTCAAAAATGGAAATTGCTTCATCATCCTTAGGGAAAGAAATGAAATCACTGTCAAGCGTGCATAAAATGTAGTAAATTGAAAAGGTTTTAGAAAATTTTGAGTAAGCACAATCTAAAATGAATGTTAAATGTTTGATAAAATGAATCATAGGAATATGATCTTGTGGCATGTTGGTGTTCTATGTCGTAGGAGCAAAAAATAGAAAATTTTTTTGAAAAGGAATGTGAAATTTTGAAGAAAATGGCTTTGGCTGGAAGCATCAATCAGTAGAACCACTACTAGAATATTGTCTGATTTGTGCAAACTAGGAGCATTGAAAATATGTTTCCAAAAATGCATGCAAAATGTGATAACATACACTTGCACAAGAATTATACTATTTTAAATTGAACACCTCAAAAATGGTAGTTCCATCAAAGATATTACTCACAATATTTGTGCTTAATGGTTTTACTAAAAAGATTTTCTGAATTTTGACCAAATGCATGGAAGATATAAATTGGGTAGTCTCCACATTAGAAAACACTTTTTTTTTCTTGGGAAACATGAAATTCCTATGATAGGGTATGAACATGCATGAAATCATATTGCCTACCATAACTGTATTTTAAACAATCTATGTAAAATAAGCTAAGAGACAAAATTTTTTACTTTAACATTGAAAACTTATAAAATGGCCCTCTTTTAGCAAAATAATAATAATTATTATAATTTAAATTCATCTACACAATAATAGTCACACCTACAATATTGGCCTAAAAATCCATGATAACTTTGAACTATACCAATGGTAGATTGTTATGACCAATAAATAAATGTTGTTTACATATTGTATGGCTGTGACAATCCATCAAAATGACCAAATGATAAACAAATGAATGTCAATACTCAGACTTGGTTACCAATCCATCATATTATAAACAACCAGAGCATAAATTTATTAATGTATTTATCCATATGATCTAAAATATGCATTAAATTTTTGATAAATTAAACTAAAATCAATTACAATTTTTTATAAACTCAAAAACTCGTGACATATTGGTGTCTATTGTTTGGCAAATGTCATAAAGAGATGTCATCTTAAGGACTGAATTTACCATTTTGTGGATATGCACAAAATAGAACTTTTGATAGAGCTTTTGAAAGTTTTAAAGCTACAACAACTAATATCATCACATGGAGTGGAACTATCACAAGTTTTACACAAAATGAACTTATTGAAAGGAAATCTAAAACTTCTAAGAATATTTGTTATGCAAAAATGCACACTAATAGATAGAATTTCATTTAAACACAAAGACTAAGGAATATTCTCCAATATTTTAATTGATATTGGTATGGAAACATGAAATATGAAAGGAATTACAAAGTGCATGTAGTGCCTGCCCCTAAGTCGCGTTTCTGTCATCCTTGCCAAACTCTTTTAGGCCAATTTATGTTTGATGATTAGTATTATTATTTTAGAGATTATCAGATGTTGTTGTACACTCAGTTTATTATATGATGAGATTACTTGGTACTCTATATTTCATGCATGTATGATGATTATTCAATATTTTCAGTTATCGATGATGATTAGTTAGATGGTTTATTATCACACGTGCTTTCTTATGGATACTTACCCCATACTGCATGTGTATGGTGTGCGTGTTTGTTTTCTTTATGTATGGTGTTTCTGATGTGGTTAAGGAAGGGAGTCGTAGTCACCTGCTAGTCGGGATCTACACGATGCACCACTTCCTGCCATTGTCTATTTAGTTTAGAATATTGTGTTTGTACATGCATGGATTTTATGCAGGTTGCAGGTACCGGGTATCGACTTCCCTGAATTGCCAGGATGAGCGTACCCTATCGCATTGTCTCAATGGTAAGAGAGGGGAGATAAACTCTTAAGTCCAAATCCTAAACCCTTTAGCCGATTGTCCTAATTGATAATTAGGACAAGTATCTGAGTTAAGTACCCTCCGAATGCATCAAATGATGTTAATTCGTGATTATAACCCTTTTTGTTTGATTTAGTATGGTTCTTCTATGATGGGTTTTCATATGTTGCTTTATGAGTCCTTGATGTATTTTTCTATTAATTAAGTTCAATTAAAAGGATTAATTAATGATTTAATTTAATAGAAAATTATTATGATATTTTAATATTTAATTATATTTAATTAATTGAGAAATTAATTAAATAAAAAGAATTAAATTTGGAAATAAAAGTTTTAACTATAATTTTAGAATGTGATAATATTTATTTAATTTAATAATAATATATATTTAGAGTTCATTTTTAAATAAATGCTAAATATTATTATTAATTGAATTAATAAATATTTTATCAATTAAAGTTTTTAAAAATAAATTAAAAGTGGAAAAGATATTAAATTATTAAAGGTTTCTAGATCGCATGATCTAAGCATGAGTTTAAATATAAAAGAAACTAATTAAAATGATTAATTAATGATTTAATTTAATAGAAAGTTATTATGATATTTTAATATTTAATTATATTTAATTAATTGAGAAATTAATTAAATGAAAGGAATTAAATTTGGAGATAAAAGCTTTAAGTCTAAATTTAGAACGTGATAATATTTAGTTAATTTAATAATAATATATTTAGAGTTCATTTTTAAATAAATGCTAAATATTATTATTATTTGGGTTAATAAATATTTTTATCAATTTAGTTTCTAAAATAATTTAAAAAGTGAAAATATAATTATTTAATAAAAGATTCTAGTTCGCATGACTTATGCATAAGATTAAATAAAAGAAATTTATTAAAAGATTAAAAGTGAAAATAATAATGTTACTTTAATTTCATAAAGTGCGCATGAGATTAAAAGTAATAAAGATTAAAAATAGAAGTCAAGTGGAATATTAAATAAAGTTATTTAATAAATCAACTTAATGTGCATGAAAGTTGAATGCAAATTAAAAGAAAAGATAAGAAAGGTTAATTGGAGTTAACTCAGTTGTGCAAAGAGTCTTCTCGGGTGAACGCACAATTAGTACCCTGATTTGAGGAGAAAATTGCTTATCACAACTTTGGGGGTTCATTTTTGTGACACACGAATTGGGAGACGTATTTGGACAGGAATTTTTGGGAGACAATTTTTGAAAGCGAATTTCAGAAGGCTGATACCAAGAAAGTTTTCGAGAAGAAGGTCATTGAGAGGAGCGAATTCTCTTACAGTTCCTGGAGATTGCATAATAGCATCAGGTTCAGGTAGGGTCTTGTGTTTTGATCACTGATTGAATTATGCAAATTGATATTCCTGTCTACTCCGTGATTGTAAGAACTTGCCTTCTCGAATGTGTCATTTCTTCGTTCTGAATCTTTTACTACTCGTTTTCATTTGTAAATCTAGATTGAAAAACTGTTTACAAACCTCAGTCAACAATTGAAATAAATAAGAATTAAATCAAGATTTGAGTTTGAATTAAATGGAATTTGAAAAATTTAATAAGGTTAGGGTTGTGAAATTGGATGAAGAAAACTCTAAGTTGGAAAATAAAAAAATGATTGATTTATTTTATTTAAATTTTATGATTGATAAAATTTAATAAAGTAAATTTACTTGAAATCGATATATTTAATACATGACTTTATTTATAGAAAACGTTTTTAAAAAAAAAAAAAAAAAAATTGTTTTTATACAAAAAAAATATATATATATAAAATTATTGTTTTAAGTGGGGGGGAAGGGGATCACCCGTACCCACCCCCCACTGCCGTCAGCTGACAGTACCTGCGTCGCAGGTACTGCGATGGCAGGTACAACGTACCTGCCGCCGCAGGCCCTACGACCGCAGGCCTGCGGCAAAGCCGACGGGCTTTAAACGTATATATCAGAGTTGTACTTTTTCTTAATATTTTTTTTTAATATTTTTTTTTAATATAATTTTTATTAATTATAAAACAAATTGTATTATTATTTAAAATTTTTAATTAATAAATTTTTAATATATATATTTTTAAATTAATAAATATTTTAATTTTTATTCATATTTAATAATTAAATAATAATGCATTTAACATAGTTTGTAAATATTAATTTATTAATAATTTTGGTTTAATATTAATAAATTAACAAGTAATGAATAGATTAAGATAAGAACAAATGATTATTAAAATTAGTTTAATTAAAGTTAATTAATAATGAATATTAATTGATTAAATGGTAGATTTGGAATATTGACTTAATGGAAGTTATTATAGAATTGGGTTAATCGTAAGGGGTAGTTATGAAAACCTAGTTACTTGAATTCGACATTAAACTGAAACATAAACCTTACCTTAACTCAATAATATACTTTCAAATCCAATCTCTGAGACTTTGATGTTGTCCTTGTGCTTTGAGTGTTTTGGGGTTGGTTTAGCGTTGACCAGTTTAGGTTGTTACCAGAGGCTCGGGGTTGTGAATGTGATGTCATGATGATTTGGTCTCGATCTTTCTTAACCCGACCATGGTAGTGTGATGGAGTGCTCTATGACATGATTGTATTTACTATTTGTTATTGCTTTCAGTCTTCTTGTGTGAAGCTGAGGTGTAAGTTTATGAGATACCTGACTTAACCATTTTCGAGTCTCGATCAGTTATATTGATAACCATTTTTGAGTCTCGATCAGTTATACTTGGATTTCTTTTCAGTCGCTTGAGAGGACTGAAGCATTTGTTATGTTCTTGATGATGTCATGTTTTGACTTGACCATTTTGGAGTCTTCGATCAGTATTGTAATTTACTATTGGGTTACTTTCTGGTTGCTCATTGGAGAACCATTGGATTTTGTGATTTATCATTGATGCCTTCAGTTGCTGATAGAGAACTGTCGTGATCATATGATTATTATTGGATGCTTATCTGTTGCTCATGAAGAACTGATGTAATTTTGTGGCTTATCTTTTATGATGTTTTTCAGTTGCTTGTATAGGACTGAGCTGATTTTATTATGATTCTTGATTTGTGATTTCATGAGCCTAGGGTAGGTTATCTATGTGTAGAGTCGGGAAGTGGCTTGTAATGGGGATTGGGGCCCTAAGAGGCTGCCTGGAGTAACCCATTGTAAGTTGTTTTAATAAGTGAAAACATTTACACTAAATAAGGGAAAATGAACCTAATAAGATAATTGTATGTTCTCTCCCATGCCTTGAGTGCTAGTATAGACTAGGATGGGGTAGAGAGAACGCTTGGTTATGACCTTGCATTCCATAGTATGCCTCGTCAGTATGAGAGGATACTAATGGCCGCAGGGATCAGTAGGGACCCGGGATTCCTAAGGGATTGCTCGGGTAACTTCTACGTGACTTTTGCGATGACACTTTCCCGCTTGCATATTAGGTTTTCTACATGTCTTTGGGGTGCCTCTAGGTCTAGATGTCTATCTATGTTGGAACCCTTGAGTTAGTATACTTTTAGGATTTCCCAGACTTAGAGAGTACTTGTGTTTTTTGTTTTGATACCTTGTTTGGGACTTGAAACTATCTCCTCAGTGCGGTGGGAGTGGACCATTTAGGTTTCACGCGGTCAGGTGGTAGTGCTTTTACTCTTACCATTGAGATCCGTTCCGTGGTCACCATGGCTGGAGTTTTCGTGATTGGGATTTACCTTCACTATGTCCTTGGATTATTATGATGGATGGTTAGATTTTATGTTAGATGTTTTATCATTATGGATGTATGGACATATCAAGTATGGTGAATAGTTTTGTATATATCTTTACTGTACTTTGTATCATGGATTCATGGAGGTTCATGTATTTCTATTATTACATATGTATATTCTTTTAAGCCTTTCATACCCTGTGACTTGTACAGTGGATGATTGAGCATTCCGAATTAGTTTGCCGAGAGGCATTCGGATCAAATGTATATTATGGATATGGGACTTTCTGATTATTCTTTCATATGTATGTGATAGTTGTTAAACTTAGATTTAATTAAATTTAAACGTGACTCAACATCTTGGGATCTTTAAGAAATGTAACTTGCAATGTATGTTTGTCAATGATTACATGTTATTGCTTTCGCTACTATGTGTTTGATGTGTATGTTATACATTCTTACTTTCAAAAAAAAAAAATGTTTAGCAAACTTAGTGAAACTTTAGGTTAATTCTTTTGGATCCCTTGGCGGGGCGTTACATCTGGTATCAGAGCCTGAGTTTCTACATTGGGAGCTTTGGGTATATTGGAACGCCACTAGTGTTAACTAGTTGAACAAAAATGCAAACCTTAAACTGGAACTTGAAACTAGTTGAACTGAAACATTATGTAAACTATTAGTTACCTATTTTTCATACTTCAACACTTAGGCTTCAAAACTGAAATCATACTTAAACTGAAATTATAGGTAAACTGAAAATTGAAAATATCTTGTTTGCAAAACATGTATCTTTTATCTATACATCATGACTTGTATATTTTCCAATGAATTTGGGATGTTGATCCTTGTTTAGAATGTTTTAGGAAATCTATTTCAGTATTTGTTAAAATGAATGTTGGATCAATATGGTTTTCAGTTTACTATTAAACCAGAATCATATTGCTCTAACTGTGTTCAATGTTCTCAGTAGAGCCATATCCTCATATAGGGGGAAAGGGTCCAATGGGAACCGCATAGTGAGTCCTTAGTTTTTCTTTTGTTGTAGGCTTCCAGGAGTAAGCCTAAGTCTAGGGGGGGTGGATGTAGTGCCTGCCCCTAAGTCGCGTTTCTGTCATCCTTGCCAAACTCTTTTAGGCCAATTTATGTTTGATGATTAGTATTATTATTTTAGAGATTATCAGATGTTGTTGTACACTCAGTTTATTATATGATGAGATTACTTGGTACTCTATATTTCATGCATGTATGATGATTATTCAATATTTTCAGTTATCGATGATGACTAGTTAGATGGTTTATTATCACACGTGCTTTCTTATGGATACTTACCCCATACTGCATGTGTATGGTGTGCGTGTTTGTTTTCTTTATGTATGGTGTTTCTGATGTGGTTAAGGAAGGGAGTCGTAGTCACCTGCTAGTCGGGATCTACACGATGCACCACTTCCTGCCATTGTCTATTTAGTTTAGAATATTGTGTTTGTACATGCATGGATTTTATGCAGGTTGCAGGTACCGGGTATCGACTTCCCTGAATTGCCAGGATGAGCGTACCCTATCGCATTGTCTCAATGGTAAGAGAGGGGAGATAAACTCTTAAGTCCAAATCCTAAACCCTTTAGCCGATTGTCCTAATTGATAATTAGGACAAGTATCTGAGTTAAGTACCCTCTGAATGCATCAAATGATGTTAATTCGTGATTATAACGCTTTTTGTTTGATTTAGTATGGTTCTTCTATGATGGGTTTTCATATGTTGCTTTATGAGTCCTTGATGTATTTTTCTATTAATTAAGTTCAATTAAAAGGATTAATTAATGATTTAATTTAATAGAAAATTATTATGATATTTTAATATTTAATTATATTTAATTAATTGAGAAATTAATTAAATAAAAAGAATTAAATTTGGAAATAAAAGTTTTAACTATAATTTTAGAATGTGATAATATTTATTTAATTTAATAATAATATATATTTAGAGTTTATTTTTAAATAAATGCTAAATATTATTATTAATTGAATTAAATAATATTTTATCAATTAAAGTTTTTAAAAATAAATTAAAAGTGGAAAAGATATTAAATTATTAAAGGTTTCTAGATCGCATGATCTAAGCATGAGTTTAAATATAAAAGAAACTAATTAAAACGATTAATTAATTGAGAAATTAATTAAATGAAAGGAATTAAATTTGGAGATAAAAGCTTTAAGTCTAAATTTAGAACGTGATAATATTTAGTTAATTTAATAATAATATATTTAGAGTTCATTTTTAAATAAATGCTAAATATTATTATTATTTGGGTTAATAAATATTTTTATCAATTTAGTTTCTAAAATAATTTAAAAAGTGAAAATATAATTATTTAATAAAAGATTCTAGTTCGCATGACTTATGCATAAGATTAAATAAAAGAAATTTATTAAAAGATTAAAAGTGAAAATAATAATGTTACTTTAATTTCATAAAGTGCGCATGAGATTAAAAGTAATAAAGATTAAAAATAGAAGTCAAGTGGAATATTAAATAAAGTTATTTAATAAATCAACTTAATGTGCATGAAAGTTGAATGCAAATTAAAAGAAAAGATAAGAAAGGTTAATTGGAGTTAACTCAGTTGTGCAAAGAGTCTTCTCGGGTGAACGCACAATTAGTACCCTGATTTGAGGAGAAAATTGCTTATCACAACTTTGGGGGTTCATTTTTGTGACACACGAATTAGGAGACGTATTTGGACAGGAATTTTTGGGAGACAATTTTTGAAAGCGAATTTCAGAAGGCTGATACCAAGAAAGTTTTCGAGAAGAAGGTCATTGAGAGGAGCGAATTCTCTTACAGTTCCTGGAGATTGCATAATAGCATCAGGTTCAGGTAGGGTCTTGTGTTTTGATCACTGATTGAATTATGCAAATTGATATTCCTGTCTACTCCGTGATTGTAAGAACTTGCCTTCTCGAATGTGTCATTTCTTCGTTCTGAATCTTTTGCTACTCGTTTTCATTTGTAAATCTAGATTGAAAAACTGTTTACAAACCTCAGTCAACAATTGAAATAAATAAGAATTAAATCAAGATTTGAGTTTGAATTAAATGGAATTTGAAAAATTTAATAAGGTTAGGGTTGTGAAATTGGATGAAGAAAACTCTAAGTTGGAAAATAAAAAAATGATTGATTTATTTTATTTAAATTTTATGATTGATAAAATTTAATAAAGTAAATTTACTTGAAATCGATATATTTAATACATGACTTTATTTATAGAAAACGTTTTAAAAAAAAAAAATTGTTTTTATACAAAAAAAATATATATATATAAAATTATTGTTTTAAGTGGGGGGGGGAGGGGATCACCCGTACCCACCCCCCACTGCCGTCAGCCGACAGTACCTACGTCGCAGGTACTGCGATGGCAGGTACAACGTACCTGCCGCCACAGGCCCTACGACCGCAGGCCTGCGGCAAAGCCGACGGGCTTTAAACGTATATATCAGAGTTGTACTTTTTCTTAATATTTTTTTTTAATTTTTTTTTTTAATATAATTTTTATTAATTATAAAACAAATTGTATTATTATTTAAAATTTTTAATTAATAAATTTTTAATATATATATTTTTAAATTAATAAATATTTTAATTTTTATTCATATTTAATAATTAAATAATAATGCATTTAACATAGTTTGTAAATATTAATTTATTAATAATTTTGGTTTAATATTAATAAATTAACAAGTAATGAATAGATTAAGATAAGAACAAATGATTATTAAAATTAGTTTAATTAAAGTTAATTAATAATGAATATTAGTTGATTAAATGGTAGATTTGGAATATTGACTTAATGGAAGTTATTATAGAATTGGGTTAATCGTAAGGGGTAGTTATGAAAACCTAGTTACTTGGATTCGACATTAAACTGAAACATAAACCTTACCTTAACTCAATAATATACTTTCAAATCCAATCTCTGAGACTTTGATGTTGTCCTTGTGCTTTGAGTGTTTTGGGGTTGGTTTAGCGTTGACCAGTTTAGGTTGTTACCAGAGGCTCGGGGTTGTGAATGTGATGTTATGATGATTTGGTCTCGATCTTTCTTAACTCGACCATGGTAGTGTGATGGAGTGTTCTATGACATGATTGTATTTACTATTTGTTATTGCTTTCAGTCTTCTTGTGTGAAGCTGAGGTGTAAGTTTATGAGATACCTGACTTAACCATTTTCGAGTCTCGATCAGTTATATTGATAACCATTTTTGAGTCTCGATCAGTTATACTTGGATTTCTTTTCAGTTGCTTGAGAGGACTGAAGCGTTTGTTATGTTCTTGATGATGTCATGTTTTGACTTGACCATTTTGGAGTCTTCGATCAGTATTGTAATTTACTATTGGGTTACTTTCTGGTTGCTCATTGGAGAACCATTGGATTTTGTGATTTATCATTGATGCCTTCAGTTGCTGATAGAGAACTGTCGTGATCATATGATTATTATTGGATGCTTATCTATTGCTCATGAAGAACTGATGTAATTTTGTGGCTTATCTTTTATGATGTTTTTCAGTTGCTTATATAGGACTGAGTTGATTTTATTATGATTCTTGATTTGTGATTTCATGAGCCTAGGGTAGGTTATCTATGTGTAGAGTCGGGAAGTGGCTTGCAATGGGGATCGGGGCCCTAAGAGGCTGCCTAGAGTGACCCATTGTAAGTTGTTTTAATAAGTGAAAACATTTACACTAAATAAGGGAAAATGAACCTAATAAGATAATTGTATGTTCTCTCCCATGCCTTGAGTGCTAGTATAGACTAGGATGGGGTAGAGAGAACGCTTGGTTACGACCTTGCATTCCATAGTATGCCTCGTCAGTATGAGAGGATACTAATGGCCGCAGGGATCAGTAGGGACCCAGGATTCCTAAGGGATTGCTCGGGTAACTTCTACGTGACTTTTGCGATGACACTTTCCCGCTTGCATATTAGGTTTTCTACATGTCTTTGGGGTGCCTCTGGGTCTAGATGTCTATCTATGTTGGAACCCTTGAGTTAGTATACTTTTAGGATTTCCCAGACTTAGAGAGTACTTGTGTTTTGTGTTTTGATACCTTGTTTGGGACTTGAAACTATCTCCTCAGCGCGGTGGGAGTGGACCATTTAGGTTCCACGCGGTCGGGTGGTAGTGCTTTTACTCTTACCATTGAGATCCGTTCTGTGGTCACCGTGGCTGGAGTTTTCGTGATTGGGATTTACCTTCACTATGTCCTTGGATTATTATGATGGATGGTTAGATTTTATGTTAGATGTTTTATCATTATGGATGTATGGACATATCAAGTATGGTGAATAGTTTTGTATATATCTTTACTGTACTTTGTATCATGGATTCATGGAGGTTGATGTATTTCTATTATTACATATGTATATTCTTTTAAGCCTTTCATACCCTGTGACTTGTACAGTGGATGATTGAGCATTCCGAATTAGTTTGCCGAGAGGCATTCGGATCAAATGTATATTATGGACATGGGACTTTCTGATTATTCTTTCATATGTATGTGATAGTTGTTATACTTAGATTTAATTAAATTTAAACGTGACTCAACGTCTTGGGATCTTTAAGAAATGTAACTTGCAATGTATGTTTGTCAATGATTACATGTTATTGCTTCCGCTACTATGTGTTTGATGTGTATGTTATACATTCTTACTTTCAAAAAAAAAAAAATGTTTAGCAAACTTAGTGAAACTTTAGGTTAATTATTTTGGATCCCTTGGCGGGGCGTTACAGTGCAAAGGATGTAAACCTTTTGTTAGATGTTGTATTTGAATACACCCTACTTGAAATACATGTAAATAAAGCATGTAAAATTTTTGAAGGAATTTCTTGAGTAAACACCATCCTATGGTGTGATGATTGTAGGAAATGCACAAAATGGATGTGTTGAAAAGACTTTCAAAAACTTTCAATAAAATGTAGGTGACTGGTATGAAGCTAGTTCAATAGTCTTTACAAATTTTTTTTCTATTGGTAGGAGCTTCAAATAGAGTATTTATCTCCATCAATATACAAAGGATAGAGGAATTACAATGAACATTTTATTTGCAGACACTCTAGTTAACTAATATTTAGAATATGATAGTAAATACAAGCACATGCATTGTCTGATAAAATGCTTCAAGAGATGTCATCATGTGAAATGTGTGAAAAAATTTACTAGACAATTAGGTATTGGATCAAAGAGTGGTTAGAGGAGCAATTACAAGAGTGGGTTTTGTTAGAACAGCAAGACAAATTATCTTTACTTGTGCCTTATCTTCGAACAATAATTAAGATTAGTAATGTCTAGGAACATACTAGTTAATTGAAAATTCCAACCCAATATTTGTGGTGTATATAGCATCTCAATAGCATCTACAACATAAGACATTTGAAGTTGAGTTGTTATTGTAAAGGAAATCAATAATTATGAAAATCAGATAGTAAGTTACTTCATGTTTGGAAAAAGATTAAATTAGCAAATAAATGTGAGGACTTGCGAAAGGTATTAGACATAGAATCATACCCCACTCAAGTCATTTGCTCGATCTTTTCTCCTCTCTTACAGAATCATACCTTCACATCACATACATGCTTGATATGGTATTAAATGGCTAGTTTTAGTTTATATTTCCTAAATAAAAGACTTTTTAACAAACTTATACTCAATTCAAAGAAACATAGCTTCGAATATTCTTTATGGAGGGGTGGGGGGCACATCACATTGATCTTACCATATGCTACAAAGATCACATGCATTTCATACATTTTGGGCATCCAATGGCTTGTTGAATTTACTTGGTGATTCCTATAGAATATTTTGAACTACATTTAATGCATGCACTTTTCACACAACTCAAGAAAGAATATTCCAACACATAGAGGTATATTTCAAAAATATAGAGAATATTCTATTAGGATGAGCATTTTTAGGTGACATGAATATGTTGGGAAATGTTTCTTGTACTAATATCTATTGGAAATATAAGAGGAGTAACTAAGTGGGGAGGGGTGAATTAGTTACTATTAAAGTAAATCTCAAATCCCTTAGATGTCAATACAAATTATAATCTAAAAATTGAATATTGTTGATGCTTAATAAACATGCATAAGATACTGTAACTCGGTAAATGTTGAATGTACTTAGTAACCACTTAAATTTGTAGATCATAAGATATTGTTAGTGATTACTTAATCTTAAATGCAAGCATGAAAGATATAACATGAACAACATATTACACTAGAATTTAATGTGGAAACCCAATTTGGGAAAAACCACCAATTATAACTAGTTATTATTTTTCACTCTTCTAAAGTGAGCCCTATTAGAAGCCAACCCTGTTAAAGGTTACAAAACACACTATTAGGTGTGACCCTATCAAAGGATTTAATCACCCTATTATGAGTGGCCTTTTAGTATTATTGAAATAATTCAATCGAATTTCCACCTTGTTAGAGGATTTACAAATGATTGTTAAATCAACTCTATTAAGAGATTTAGATCACTGCTACAATGATTAGAGAGTAATAACAAAATAACCTAATTGAGATGCAATTTAATTGATGATTGTAGACACCTAAATTTGATTACACTACTTCGGTAATCCTATTTAGTTATCTCTAAAGGCATCATTAATTAAATTCCTATTTAATTAATTCTTTGTCATTCCCTAACTGATTAATTTAATCAACCATCTATAGTCCTAATTGATAAATCAAATAACCTATCATTTATCGATTAAATCCTATTCTTCTATCTAATTCCAAAATCCCCATTTATTAAATAAATCTATTTGATAAATAAAACCCTCAAATCTAATAGCTCCTAACTTATCCCTAACCATTCATTTAGCCTAATCTACCCCATCTACCCATACTAACCAAGCTTTGCCACTAACTCACGCACCCTCATGAATGCCATCCACTTGAAAATCTCTAACAAGCTTAATCTAATCCTAAACCATCTCTAAATCCCCCTCTAAACTTGTCACATTCCTTAAGTAAGCTTAAGACTTTCCTAAGCCAAGCAAAGTCAACAATCTCAACTCCCTCCAAAATATCCTAACCACTTAGCCATGAATGCTCTTACAAAGGCCATAAAGACTCTTACAAGCTCTTACAAGCCATAATGAAGGGTCTTTATGAAGATATTATCCCTTGAGCCTCCTTTGTTGACTCATCCTTCCCCTTTCCTCCATCCACTCACTCTGTGACATGTGTCACTCCCTGATTGGTGCTAAACAAGCACAATCCATGTGCTCCCCTTTGAGTGCATCTTAGCCCTCCTTAAGCTTTCATCTCTCCTTGCATCTTAGCCCTCCATCCCTCAAGCCCTTAGCCTATAAATTGAATCCCCTCCCAAACAATTTCATCACAACCTTTTGACTATAATGCTAGTTTGAGAAGCAAAAAGCCTTAACCATACCCTTATAATGCCAAATTGAGAGCTCATAAAGCTACCAATTTGCCATTACCCATCCATCTCCATTGAAGCTATTTTGAGCATCTTGAGCATACATCCCATTTACATAGACTCATCTACCAAGAAAAGAGCTAATTCCTATTGGGAGAGTCCATTCATTTGGCTAACATTCCTAATTAGGGATTTCTCTTTTGTCTCTCTTATATGTTATATTAGTTTTGTTAGTTAATGCTTTGTTCTTTTCATAGATTAGTATTCCCTTTGCTAACATATTAGTGTATACACTGATTACATATCTTTGTTATGGCTTGTACTAAATCATTCTTGATTGAATGTAGCTTTTCTACTCCACAAGGTTATTTAGCTTAACCTTCAAATTTTCTTCCTCTCTTCATCCTTTGCAATTCATTCAATACAATTTGTACACTTTGAAATCACAACTTGACCTTTTACTTGTTCCTTCCATATTTTCAAGTTGGCTCAAATATATTTAGAATAACTAATATTCATCACCATAGTCGATTAGAACAAATGGACAAAATAATTAAGCTTCATATGCCAAAACAAGAAAATCTTTCATTAGTCGACCCATCTCGTTCAAAACTAACTTAGAAGTGATTTCCTATGTTAGCCAATAGAAGCTCAGTTAATGCTGTGAACTTGCAAAAATCCTTTAGTAATTGAGTCAACTCAGTCACCACTGATACCATCCAAAATTACTTCATTAGCTGATTAAGCTCAGTTAACACTCTTTCTCTACATGAGTTCCTTCAATGCCTGAATGGACTTGGTAGACATTTTCTTTTGCATGGGAATGCTCGGTAGACATGAAAAATAGTCTTCACTTCTCGAGTAAGCTTGCATGCATTGATTGATAACTAATATGACATTTTTGTAAGATCAAAGATAATACACAATTAATCAATTATATCCAACAATCTCCCTCTTTGGCATTGATGGCAACACAACATGTCATACACAATAAAATTTTCAGAACAAGACTCCCTCTGCTAGTAAGATTTAGTTTGCAACAATCTTCTGCCAATTCCAGTCTCTTTTGATATTTCTTTATAGAACTTCTTTTTCTTGCAAAATTCTCCCTCTTAGACTAACTTCTCCCTCAATGAAATAACAAAAAATTTAGAGAGATATTGTAATACCCCAAAATTGGCGCATTGCCATGACTACCAATTCTAGTCTATCTAATCAAAGCTAAAGTCCTATTTCACTAGGCAATTCTTATTTTGATATTTGCTGCTTGACTTAATTGTCAAATGTAGAAAAACCTAATCTGCATTAATCATGCTAGCTATTTAATTCTTCTAATATTGACTCGTATTAGTCACATTAAACCTATTTGATTAAGATTTAATTTAATTTAAAGTATTTATAATTTAATTTAATTAAATTATCTCCTAAGGCTAATGTACTAAGGAATTAAATTTATTTAATTTAATAACTATGATTATTTTAATTAATTGAATGTAATTATTCAATCAAATGAACAATGCATTTATGAGGTCATATCTCATTTTATTAAATTAAATGTCTTTCCCAAATTCTATCTCTCAATTCAAAATAGAAATTCCTAGTTAACTACTTCTCGAATTAGAAGTGACTTAAATAACTTACTCTCACACAAAAGTGAATCTGAGTTAATTATTTCTTGCACTCAAGATCTGAGTCAGTTAACTACATCTGTATTGAGAATCTTCCATTTTGACTGAATCTTGGCTTCAATCCTGACTGTCAATCTGAGTTGATCTAAACCATTGATGGATTCTAGGAATTCTATTTAAGAGACTCCTAATTCCTCATTACATAGGTTGAATTGAATTAGTATCAAATCTCTACTGAATCCTACACTCATTTTCTAATTATTAGCATAAGCTTTTCATTTCCTAGATTTAAAATATCATATGGCATTAATATGCATACATATAGTCTAATTTGTTTTACAAGTTATTAGATTAATTGCATCTTTCATTTAGAATAATTGCATATCATATAGACTTAATTGCATTCAAAACCCTTCATTCTAGAATGGTCTGGTTGCCTGCACCTCAACTTTAAGAGCATAAATAGGCAAAATCCTTCTAGTTAGAAAGCAATGGGTAGTGTTGTCGGGCATGTTGGATAAATGACTCCATGTTTATTCTAGGATGAATCCATAGGTAATGACCACGTTGAAGTGTGTGTGAGGTTTAGAGGCCCACAACCCATACATACATTTCTAGCATCCACCATGGGGTCGAGAAAATCAATTTTTCTGGCCTCATCTACATTAATTTCTGTCATTTTTTATTGCTCTATCTATACTGTCTCATACAATTTTCTAAATTTTTGCATGAGAAATTTCATTTTTGCACGAATATTTGAGGGTCTCACTCAAACCTCTACACCTCCTCATGTGAAAAAAGTGCCCTATTGCACAAGTCTTCATGCGGTACCTCATTTTCTCAAATGGGTTAGTGAAAGGTTTTGCACAGTCCTATGTAAGACTTCATGCAAAGTATTGAAACAACAAGTTTAATTTTGTGATTTTTCAGCATTATGTTCATTATATTTTACTGACGTGTTTGCTTCTAAAGCATTACTATTCTATTTTTCTAATTTTCTACACAGGATTTTTGACAAAGATTCCTTATTCAAACTCTCCAAATATTAATTGACTATTTTTTTGTAGGACGATTGTGGAAGATAAGTTTTTTGAAGAAAACATTAAAACCCACAAAACATTGTGTCTTCTTCCCTATTTTATAAACATAGTTTAAATAGGGCTTGTGAACTTCTTAGGGTGCAAGATAGGGGAATAGGGGAGTATGCTCTTTACCACTTGGAGGTCATGACCAAGGGTAAATTAGTAAACTAGATGCCTCCGAAAGATGGCATTCTAAGGGAGGCAAGGAGCTTAGTGGTTCTCTAGTACGATTCCTTTCCTATGAAGGGATGATGATTTCCTTTTAGGGGATTGAAATCTTCAAAAAGAAAAAGTCTGGATTGATTAAACTAAGTCAATAATTAATATGTTCTACATGTTTGGGCAAGGAAATAAGGTAGAGGATTATACTCTTCCCCCTTGAGGGAAATTAGAAACTTAGACCCTTAGATCCAAGCCACCAGTTCAAGTCAATCCTTGAGAGGGCCTGTTAGAGTGATCCAACCTCCAGGAATGACCCAAGTGAGCACACTCCTTTTGCCAAAGATTCTAACTTACTATAATAAAGAAGCTTTGTAGAGAAAAAGACTCCAAAGATTAATTAATTTCCCCTCCTTCACTCTTGATATCACATGTCAAGGAAAGGCTCTATCTGTTGCACTGGCCAGTGATGGCCCCAATCTTGCTAAGCAAGTGTGTGCACTTTTAGATGATGGTGTTGACGCTCAAAATTGTATCCCAAATTTTGAGTACCTTCGAAAAAATAAGCTCTTAAACATTTTTAAAATGCATATGTACTTGGTTGTACCTGACTATACCTTTGAGCAATTAAGGTGTTTAATATTTCTAACACCCTCTATCCAGTGCATTTAAGTGTTTCATGATGATAAATTAACACTCTAAGCCATTTCGTGAAGTCCTATTTTGAGCATTTATCAATTTTGCATTTTCCCCCAAGTGTCAAACAGCAATAGGAGGCTATGTTTTCTACTGAATATCTCGCACCCAGAAATGTGTCATGACTCACTACTTCTGGAGTGTCTAGTGTCCATACCTAAGAGCTTATGTTTCAAATTTTGAGTCATTTTGAGTCTGTTTGACTAGGTTTTGAGTCCCTCAAAGTTGGTAGTTTAATGTTTACATGCATTTGCAAATTGCACATAATTCTAGGAAGCCCTATTTGACATGCTATAACTTTTGATGAGTACAAAAATGTTAAATTTCCTTTTGTGTTGAATTGTAAACATCAGAGACATGTTATTTTTCAATTTTCAGCTCTTGATGAATCCGTTTGATTAGGTTTCAAACTCGATTCCAAACGCAATTTGTAACCTTTTACTGGTGTCAGCATTTGCAGATTGATTTGTACCCCTGTTCATGATGTTATATCTTGAGATTTGTGATTGGTCAAGTCAAATGGATTGTACCCCTATGTTGTCCTCTGAAAATAATCCAAGTGTGTCAGTTTTTGAGCTTTGATGAATCCATTTGCACACTTTTCAAGGTCATTTCCATTTGCAAAAATCACTTTCTGACATTGTTTCCTATCAACAAATCTAGGTAGCCCACTTTGTACATCCACCATTTGCACCCTCTTATTTTTCATGAGCCCAAATCGCATATTCATAATGTTCTCATGATAGAGAACTAGTTTCCTAGTTTTTGTTTCTCCATGTGCTCATTTGCACTAGTTTTTCGAGCCAATTCTGAGCTCAGTTTATTGTTTTCTGACATGTTTTCTTTCAGGTAAATCTGAGAAGGCAACTTTGATAGTCAATATCTTTTGACTGGGAATTCATCATGAGACAAGATTCCATAGTTTACAAGAGTGTGGAGCAGAGATTCAGTGGGTCAATTTATAGAGCCCGATCAGGTGTCTGGATCAGTTTTTAAGGCCAACCAACAGACCTCCTGACACAAATTTGATAGTCTGCAAGAAAGTGATAAATTGAGTTTCAATTTGTTGATTAGTGGTCAAACTTGGTTCTAATCAGTATGATGGGTTCAATCGATCAGTTTGAAGGTTCGGTTGTCCGAAAATGAAATTTTTTTAGCCGAACCCACTTTGGGGTCCGACTGATTCCATCAGACTAATTGAGGGTCTGTGTAAGTTGAAGTCTTTGAAAGGGGATATGGTAATAATTGTTATTGTTAGAGTGTTTCATCAGGTGCATTGTTACCATTTGAATTTAAATAAGTAAAGGGATATGACATGTGCAAGGAAACTAATGGCGTCGACAACTCCAAAGAAGCAGCTTTTTGATATGGTGTTTAGAATATTATGATCTGAGGGAATCATTGCAAGTAAAGTGGTAGAAAAAGGAAATATTGAAAGAGTGTTAATAGTTGATGACACTAAAGTGAGTGAGATATACCCTGAATGATGGACTATGAGAGGCAACAAATGCTATTTTAAAGACTATTTTGAAGTTGATGTCTGGTCCATTTTTAAAGACGTATTACAATATCATAATTCATCTGGAACTAAAAAAGAGGATCAACCAATAAGCAAGGAGAACACATTCATTCTCTAGTTATTATCCCATTGAAATTGATAGTTTGTGTCTTAACTGTCATACTAGTGTTGATAATACTCTTTCTCTGTTCAATAGATCAGACCCCGGATGTTGAAATATCCATCACTCACATCTATCAAACAACAAATTGCCCTTCTTACGTAGACGTGGAAATGCAAGTAAATCAAAGGATGTGGTTGTTTCTCATGATGGAGTAGAGGAAACGAAATGGGTAGCATTAGATGTTGACTTATCTACTTCATCAATGTTTGTACATTCGTTAAATGGATTTCATGATTGGGTATGGGTTGTGTTATATGTAAAGAGGTGGATTGAGAAGTTGTCAATGAAGCCACCCAAGCCAAAAAAACACATTCAAATGACAGAGAGGCCATGGCAAGGATGGAGACTCACGTAGTGTACAGGGGAGTAGCCCCACTTAAAAGTCGCCCATGAAGCACGCAGGCAAAGTAGAAAGAAAACCCCACGTTGAAGGAAGTCAACAAAGTTGTTAGATGGCAGAGAAAATTATGTTTACATGAGAAGAGGTAATAGAGGGACATCCTATGAATGAGAAGCGAATTTCCTACTGATATCCATGCCATGAAAAAGAACTTCAACCTTAGACCATAGCAGAAAAGAGCTCTGCCCACGCAATGCAGAGAGAAGTCGCAGGCAATAAAGAAAAGAGCACATAACGCAATATATGGAATTTTGAATAGAGGGCATGCTTCACATTTGGCAAGAACTTTTTTATGGAAGATTGTATAGTGACGAATGGGCACCAATGAGAAAGAAAGGCTACAACAGAGAACCCATAGGTTTTCAAAGAACAAAGGGAATTGACATGTAATGTAGGGATAAATGTTTTTATTTTGCCTCTATGTTTTAAAACAAAGAAGACTTCCACGCTGGTGGAAAACAGGAGCCCCACAACAGAGATAAAGGTTATGGCATGCAAAAAAGATGAACAGGGGAGTTTTAACGTGACAAAAAAGAGGGAGAGGCTAGTAAATAGGGTAGTCCTACACAAGTAAAGAGCAACCCTAAACAAAGGAGAACGCCATGAATTATACAAAACAAAGCTCACACAAGTCAAGCATACCACCATTCATATAAAGCAAAACATAGAGAGTGCAGTGCCAAAGTTACAGCGAGATTTGAGTAATCAACAAAGTATTGGGAAGAAACTATCAAATGAACAAATAAAGTGTTGTTCAAACACATAATCCCACATGGAGTAGGTGAAAATTTTTAAATACTTTAAATACTCTTGCACAATACCATTAAGATGTCTTAAAGATATTGGTTTTTTAGAAGGCCACTTGAGCATGGGGCCCCAATGGCTTAGCCTAGTCATGGATGACATCAGCTGGCATGAGACATAAGTCAAATTTTGACCAACCATAGAATGATGATGACATGGCACCAAAAAACCAAATGTGCCCAGATGACGACAAGTGTCCCAATTAGAGGGTCATTGCTTACTCGCCAACTGGAGGTGCTCACTAGTTAACCATTGCCACATAGCAAGGGTGGAGGTGGTTCCAACATGTCTCATTGGGGCTGGAGCAAGTGATGATGTGGCAGAGGATGACACATGTAATTCTATCACTATTGTTGGAATATTCAAATATGGAAAGAGTACTTATGAGAGGGGGGGTGAATCAGAAGTATACCACTTTAACCAATAAAACTTTTGGGTGAAATTAAATTGCATGCATGCAAATACATCTAGTAAACATGAAACTAAGACATGCATCAACAACTCATAACAATGGGATTTGGTAACCCAGAAACCCTCCAGGAATAAGAAGGTAAAACTGGGGTGGGGATGATACCCACAAAAATTACTACAGCAATATTGTTCCACCACTTCTGATGGTCTGTCCTGTTAAAGGTCTACCCTATTAAAAGCTTTACACTATATTAATAGTGACTTGGTTAGAGGCTTTACAAACACTTTACATGAAGTGTCACCCTGTTAAAGGATTTAATCACCTAATTAAAGGATCTACGAAATAGTTGTTAAGCTAACCTATCACCATAGGATTTTCATTCTAATAAAATTGCTAGAAAGTATTAGGTATAATGAACTTGATAGATTACAATCTATGATTGTTGAATGCAAGCACCTATTCTACTTTCTCTAATCTTGATCCTTTTGTGATCTGATAACCCTCACTTCTGAAAATAGATTTCCTTGTGCACCCTTGTATGTCCACTCATATGTTTTACAATGAAATTTTGTCTTCCTTATAAAGACATTTGAGGATTTTAGGCTTAGGTATGGATCTACGATCCATATTCAATCTCCATTTTCCACTTATTATTTGCATTTCTTCTATTGATTTCATGCCTTTATCATTTTTCTTATTGGTTGCATGTAGACTGCATAGGAAAGATAAAGGATTCTATCTCATCATTAAATCCTTCAAGATTTACCTTATGTTGGCTACAAAAATTGTTTGCATCATAGTTTGTACAATTACAAACTCTTACGTTGATATTCTGAGTTACTCAGCTCTTGAAGTATTTTTGATACTCAGCACAGGCTATTTCCTCGATAGCTTAGCACAAAACTATATCACTCGACACCTTATGTTGCTTGGCACTTGTTAACACTCGACACCTTATGTTTCTTGGCACTTGTTGACACTCAACACCTTATGTTGCTCGGCACTTGTTAACACTTGGCACCTTATGTTTCTCGGCACTTGTTAACACTCGGCACTTGATCTTCACTCGTCATCTGAAAACTACTCAGCACATGAAGATCACTCGGCACCTGAAGTCTTTCCTAACTCGGCATTTGTTGTGGCTCGGCATGCATGGTGTACTCGGCTCCAATATAGAGTAGGTAAGTGTTATTGGCACTCAAGTGTCAAAAACCATTATGAGGTTAACAATCTCCCCCTTTGACATGAGTGACAAAAACACTTAACTAACCTTATGAGTACATTTACTAATTTGATTGGTATATACAGAGTTTAAAGAAAACTTGATCAAAATTTGTAACTTACAATATATAACTCAAAAATTTTGTAACTCCTCCTGAGTTGATTGTGCCTTATCTATATATCAAGCTCCTCCTTTGTACCTTTTCTCCCCCATTAATTCATCTCATAATATCTGTATCTCCCCCTATTATGTCTCTTTTCTCCCCCTTTTTTGACACTCATGTCAAAGAATGTTTAAGGGTTAAGACCATATTTTGCCAAAAATGTGTTGTTTACTTCCATAATCATCTTGAGAGCTACATCCCAATTGTTCAAAGAAATTTCCAATGACTAGTGTTGGATGGCAGTCTCGGCAGCAAGATGAATAAGTCCTTCTGAAGTAGAAAGATTTGGGTCTTTCTTGAGAATAGTTTCAGCATATACTTTCTCTTTATGGAGTATTTCTAAATGTGGGGTAATGGAGGACTGGAGCTGTATTAATTTGGCCTTGATATTAGCCTCATCTTCTATTAATATGGCTATTTCTTTGTGAGTGTGAAGTGATTGACCAAAATGCTTCTCACTTTGAGCTGGATCATTTCGTAGTTGCATGCTTGAAATGTTTAAATTTCTTTCCAGGCTCAATATCTTTTGGCTTGTTTCTTGTGTGAAGTATGAAAAATAACACAGCTTTTTGTACAATGAGAATATATTCTCAAGTACCTTTTTCACTTTGTCAATGAGCTTTGCTAATTCAACCTGTTAAAGTGCAATTTGACTTGATATTTGTTCATTTACTTTTCCTTGGAATTTTCTCTCTGACCATTCCATAAGTTTTGCATTTGTTTCTAGGTCTTCATTTGTCACCTGGTCAATAATATCTGATAATTTCTCTATGATATGCTTTGACTCATCTAGTGATTGCAAACTGAAGGCATCCATAAAGATGTCCTTAATTTCATATAGTGTTTTCTTTTGTTTATACTCCTTCCTTAGTATCTGCTATCTTTTCCTCCTATTTAGTGCTTCCTGCACCTCATTGATTTGATCAATGGTTATTGTTTTTGAGTCATAGCCTAGTATGAATATCTCCTCATCTAATTTAGGGTCTCCATAGTGAAGTACCCTTGCAACTCTAGGAGTACTAGATGTTGGTACAAATATTTGCAATGGCTGGTGTGAAGGAGTTCCTGAGGTAGGAAAATCTATTAATGTTTGTATTGCCTCCTGTTCTTTAGGGGTTTTCACTATTTCGTCCTCCTTCTATCAACCATGATCAATTATTGTAATTTGTGGAAGTTCACCTTATGTTTGTGCTATAAGATCAGATGTAATAGTTTGTCCCGTTTGTTCTATTCCTTTTTCTACAACTGCACTTGGCTTCTATTTTGCAGCATCAACTATGTTTGTTGGCATTTGAAATTGACTACTAGTAGTTGTAGGGATGAAAGAAGGTGGTTCTTGTGGATGCACCTTATCTCTAACTGTACTATCTACTAGTTTTTGCAATTCATCCATACTGACCAATACTAGATCTGGACATAATATTGTTTTTTGGGTAGATTGGTCAAGAATTCTTTTAAGATCTTCTGCAGCTAATGGATTGATATTCTGACCAGAAGTATCAGAAACATCAATAATAGTTACAATGTCTGTAGGTGAGATGGATGCTTGAGGAGGGCTAGGGGGTGGAAATTGTGTGTCATGCACACTCTGATCTGGTTGCTGCTCTTGCTTAGCTGTTCCCGTTATATCATATTTTTGTGTCTCTTCCTCCTCTCCATCTTTCTTTTCTTCTACCTTATTCTCTTCTTCTCTTTTCTTTTCTTCATCTTCTTTCCTTTTTCTCCTCTCCTCTATTGGTATAGTAACTTCTTCCTTGTATTCTTCTTCAAGAAAATCTTCAATCTTTTTGTACAAGTTCTTCCCAGATTTCATTGTTCTTTGAACAATTTCTTACATCCTATTTTGGAGTATGAAGAATGCCCTATATTTAGGTGTAAACCTATTATTGTGGATTTTGACTTCATTCTTTACTTGTTCCTTAGTCAAATCTAGTAATACACTTGCTAGAGTTGATTCCCTCATCTCCTTCTCCATTTTCAAATAGAAATGTCATTTGTCTTCTACAATTTTCGGCAGTTCTTTTGGAAATTGTCCATCTAGTTCAAGTGGAGTGTACTTGAACTATGCCATCATTCCATAAGTTGTTTCTTCTATCTTATTATGTTCTTCTTTAGTAAATTTTTTGAAATCAACTTTATTTAAATTACTTAAGTCACCATTTCTAATCTTTTTACATAAGGTATCAATTGAAGAGTGGCTTACCTTTTCAGATTGGTCTTCTTCATCAGTATCAGGTTGAGCCACATATCTTCTTCCTTTCCTTGGCTCTTCTTGTGTTTCCTTGATTTGTTCCTTCTTTGTAACTTCCTCTTTGGCCTTTTGAGTGGAGGCCCTTGTTGTTGCTCGTGTTGTTGGCTTTTGAGGTGATGGTGTGGCAGCTTTTGTTGATTTGGGCTTAGCTGGAGGCTGTTCTGTTGCCTTTCTCTTCTTTGGCTCAGCTTCAATTGGTGCTTCCTTGGCTTCTTCTTCCTTTGCACCTTCCTCCTTGTCTTCTCCAAGACCTTGAGTTAATTCCATTGGCCCTTGTTCTTGCTCATCTTCATCATCACTATCATCTTCTTCTCCTTCTACTTCTGTCTCAATTTCTTTACCAAATTTCTTCTTAATCTTCTTTAATAATTTGTCTTTCTTCTTCAATGTGGAAGCAGTTTTTAATTCCATGTTTATCTTTGATCTTACCACATCATAAGTGCCAAAATGTGGAGCACTTTTATCTATTTCTTCTGCCAATAATGTAGTTATTGTTGTAGATGCCTCATCAATATTAATTTCATATCCAAATGACCTTAGCCATTTTACCCTTGGTATCACTACTTGAATATAGGTAAAATCAATGTCAACTAAGAAACATATATCATTAGTATGTTTTTTCACTAAGGAATTTGGTATCTTTGATCTTTGCTTCATGAATTTCTTGAAATTCTCAAAATAGCTTGTCATCAAGGTATCAAAATTTTCTCCCATTTGTTCTATGTATTCATTGATTTGGGCAATGATGGTTCTGTCATTCCTCCATGCCACTTTGCCAAAAGAAGGAAACTCATTCTGAACATAAAAGAATATGCAAACTAGGATTGCTCCAAATTTGCATTGAGTGCCCTTTGTTCTTCTTATGGCAGCTAGGTTTTTATTGATCTGTTGTAGTTTCAATTCTGCAAGATCATAAGTATGATCCTTTTTCACCAATTTGTAGCCTACATCTACTGCAATACATGGTACACTATTGATTCTACTGGATTGGTAGAATTTATGGGCAATGAATCTAACAACAAACTCAACTAGAGGATCTTGTATGGTGTGAATTGTCATTCCTCTTTTGTTCCACTGGGCACCAGTGTTCTTTTCAATAACTTCCTTTGATTCACTTCTCAAAGTTTTGAACCGGTCTAGGGTTGGGTACCCTGTTACTCTATGTATGATTTCTTTTGTCAATTTGATGGGAGTATCTTCTAACCACAAATTTCCACCATGAATTCTGCTCAACACAATTCTAACCCATTCTATTTTGAATATGGTGGGAAAGCTCAAAACTCGAGTTAAACCCTTTCTTTCAACAATTTTGAATTCATCTTTTAGGACTCCATGTACCCACAATTTTTCATAAGCTTGTCTTATTTCCATGTCTCCTAGGGCACCTATCTTATAGTTATAACATTTTCTCACATCTTTGACCATTACAACTTTTGGGGGAATTTGGGAGAGAGCTCCGGCTGGGTCATTTTTGTAGGGAACTTCGAGAATGGGTCAAAAATCGAGTTTCTTGATCTCATTTGAAACTAACTAAACTTCAAATGTTTCTTTTTCCTCAGTTTTCTTCGAACTTGATGTCATTTATGCAAAATAGGGTTTTCACAATAAAAAGAAATGAAACTGTGTAGCTTGGCACAAATGAAAATACCTTAAGATCGATCAAAAACGTGTTGAATGAGGTTGTAATCTACTTGAAACACTAGATTCTTTCTATGGAGCTGCTCATCTCTCTTTTTTCTTTTTTGCTCTTTGATCACGATGAGTAAAACTGATTGAAATCACGATAATATACCCTATTTCCATTGCATTAAATGCTCAACTGCCAACTTGGCTTCTGAATAAATCTTGACATAACTCGGCTTGCACTATATTTTCACTTTTATCAGCTTCCATTCGAGTTAACCAACTCAGCATCAGTTATCAGCTCGATCGTTGTTAGGAGCTTGGAATGTGTTGGAGTTTAACTCAGCATCAAAAGATAGCTTGGCAAAAACATTTAGTTTTTGTCTTGACATCTTGTTTCATGCAGATTTATACTTAGCATGGCTTCTTTGTCTTGAGACTGATGTGAGATATAGCTTTGTATATCAGTCTTGTATACTCCTCATTCTTAGTTTGATGAAGTGTGATCATTTGACCCATTAGATGAAGTGATCCCTCCACTTGATGTGTTGCACTCATCTTTCTTTTTCCAAGTCTTATTCATTTGCCTTCTTATCTTTTCAACATCAATTTTGTCCTTTTTCCTTTTTTTCTTCAGTCTTGGGTGCCTTTGATCTTGTAGGACATTTTATGCTAATATGACCAATTTTCAAACAACTGAAACATTTAGTTTGATTCAACCATCTTTTGTAGTTCCCTCTGAAATGTGTTCTTATGCAGTTCTGTGGTATATGTCCATATTCTTGACAATAATGACAACTATACCTGGTATTGTAATCCCAATGATAATGACTTTCATTCCCTTCTATTTTTGCTGGTTGATTTGATGTCCACATAGGTTTTGATCTGCACTCAAATGCCCTATGTCCATACTTTTTTCAATTGTAAAAATTTCCATCAAATCTCTGAGTCCTTGTGACATTGGATCTGCAATTTTGTGTCATATATCCTTGCATGTTGCACTTGTGATAGAAACTCTTATTTTTTGGTGTATTTGATTGATTGAATCTTCTACTCCTGCACACATTAGCTATATGCCCCTTCTTATTATAGTAATGACAAGTGGGTTTTGAATTCTTACCTTTGTCACTTCTTTGTTTCAGCATTCTTTGATGATTCCCCAACTCCAGTGCTATTGTATCCTAGTCCTGATGTATCATGGGAAAATTTTGGGAATTTCAGCAACTGTTCAAAATACTTGATGGCTTCACTTGACTTGTTGAGATTCTCTGCTACCTCTTTTTCTCTATTCAATTCATTCTACATTTTTTCATTCTGCATCTTTAAAGTAGAGACCTCAATATCTTTCACATTGAGTTCATGATGAAGGTTCATCATTTGGGCAAGTGTATCCATCTGCATGTTTGAGATCCTTGTCAATTCAGTACATATTTCTTCAAGTCTATTTGCAAGATTTTTTTTGTCATTTTCCATCATAACTTTATCTTCAACTACTCTTTTGTTGTGTTTAGTGATTTCACATATCATTATGTCCTGTGACTCATGTTCCATCTTGAGAGATCTTATCTGATTTGCTTGAACTTTATTTTTCTCCATCAGTTCTGCTATTGCTGCATCAAACTCTTTAGTATCTTCGTTGGAAAATATGTTGGTGGTATCAATCTCCTTGTAGTGTATATCATTTTCAGCTATGGCTAGATCCTTCCTTTTTTTTAATGAGTTTCTCAACTTGTTTCTAAATTCCTCCAAGCTATGCAGAGCAAGTTGCACATCTATCACCTAATTTTCAATGGTCTTTCCAAGTTTGAAAGCTTCCATCTTTAGATCTTTTCCTCCAAGCTATTAGGATTTTCCTTGTGAGAATCTAGAGGCTCTGATACCAATTGTTGGAATATTCAAATATGGAAAGAGTACTTATGAGGGGGGGTGGGGGAGTGAATCAGAAGTATCCCACTTTAACCAATAAAACTTTTGGGTGAAAGTAAATTGCATGCATGTAAATACATCTAGTAAATATGAAACTAAAACATGCATCAACAACTCATAACACTGGGATTTGGTAACCTAGAAACCCTCTAGGAATAAGAAGGTAAAACTAGGGTAGGGATGATACCCACAAAAATTACTGCAGCAATATTGTTCAACCACTTCTGATGGTCTGCCCTGTTAAAGGCTTTACATTGTATTAATAGTGACCTAGTTAGAGGCTTTACAAACACTTTACATGAAGTGTCACCATGTTAAAGGATTTAATCACCTAATTAAAGGATCTATGAAATAGCTGTTAAGCTAACCTATCACCATAGGATTTTCATTCTAATACAATTGCTAGAAAGTATTAGGTATAATGAACCTGATAGATTACAATCCTTGCTTTTTGAATGCAGGCACCTGTTCCACTTTCTCTAATCTTGATCCTTTTGTGATCTGATAACCCTCACTTTTGAAAATAGATTTCCTTTTCCACCCTTGTATGTCCACTCATATGTTTTACAATGAAATTTTGTCTTCCTTATAAAGACATTTGAGGATTTTAGGGTTAGGTATGGATCTACAATCCATATTCAATCTCCATTTTCCACTTATTATTTGCATTTCTTCTATTGGTTGCATGCCTTCATCATTTTTCTTATTGGTTGCATGTAGATTGCATAGGAAAGATAAAAGATTCGATCTCATCATTAAATCCTTCGAGATTTACTTTATGTCATCTGCAGAAACTGTTTGCATCATAGTTTGTGTAATTACAAACTCTTATGCTGATATTTTGAGTTACTCAGCTCCTGAAGTATTGCTGATACTTGGCACATGCTGTTTCCTAGATAGCTCGACACAAAACTGTATCACTTGGCACCTTATGTTGCTCGGCACTTGTTAACACTCGGCATCTGAAAACTACTTGGCACATGAAGATCACTTGGCACATGAAGTTTTTCCTAACTTGACATTTGTTGTGGCTCGGCATGCATGGTGTACTCAGCTCCAATATAGAGTAGGTAAGTGTTATTGGCACTCAAGTGTTAAAAATGATTATGAGGTTAACAACTATGTTGCTAATGACGTGGTGGCTGTTGAGTTAGATAGCGACATAGCGAGGGAGAATCAGGAAATGACATGTGGCAAGTGGTCCCAAAGTAGATGGTGACATGGCAGATGATACAGATCAGGTTTCCATTCAGGAAGTGACACATGACATTGGTCAAACCTGGAGTCAACCCAAAAATTAAAGAGGCTAGGAAAAATAAAATTATTTTAAAATTATTTTGTCAAGAGACCGATGTGCAGGATTTTTGAATTCAAAGAACAATTAGCCTAAAGTCTAAACTTTAGGTTAATTTAAATTTTTCAAATTTTAAATTTGAAGAGTCACAGACCTGAAGTTTCTAGGAGAGGAGGACTTTTTCAAACTGTGATTCTGGAGGCTCCTAGTATGCAAAGTATGCCTTATCATATACCGTCAAAATTGTGAGAAGATAAACATTTCGATTCTAAGGTTATTTTTTGCACAGGATGTAGTGGGTTCAAGTTATTCAAGGTTTTCTCTCAGGTTCTTATCTTGCAACTAAATTCAAGTATCAGAGTTCAGTTGTGATTTTTAACATGGAAATAACTTGAATATTAGTAAAAGGCACTAAAAACTATAGTTAGGGTCAGGTTCACTCAGTAAAAACCCAATTTCACTAGTATTCTCATAAGGTGGATTAGATATTTTGGTGACTCAACACAGATTTTCACCATTCAGAATAGGATATTTTCTAATCAGTTAGAACAATGATGAAACAAAAATCAGATCAAAGGGGAGAGAGATTAGAGAGAGTCTTTTCAGTGCAAAAGAGGGAATTTCATGAGGACAGATGTCGAGTGTAGATTCAATCCAAAATTTCCTTCTTCCTATATATCTCTCATTCTTTCTGATTGTTGAGATTCCAATTTTTTGTTACTATGAGACCATTGTGAGTTGGAAATCTTCAATTTTTCTGTGAGACCACTTAGTTGGATCCAGATCTATGATTCCACCTTCATTCTTCAGCATTTTTCTCTTATGTGAATAGCAAGTGTAAAGATAATATAGATAGTTCTAAGATGTTAGGTTGTTTCATGTTTTGGTTTCATGCACCTGAATGTATATTTTCAAAGAAAATGAATACATATGAGCAATAATTTCACTAGTTTCATTATGTTTCTTGTCTCCTATCTCAGCAATTTGTAAGTCTTATGTGGTCTTAGAACAAAGATCTAAGATCCACTTGCATCCCCTTTAGGTTGTATGTTTGATTTATTTTGTTGTTGGACCAAAGGGCCAAGTAAATGCTTGATATGTTTAACAAGGTTATTGGTTACTTGAGAATGATATTTTGTGAGAATGAGATCTGAATGAACACTAATGTCTAAATCACAGGGTGATTAGGTAGATCTGATGTCGGGGTATACAAAATATGTCCTGATGTCATAGATGTATGTTTTGAATTCATGGAATTTCCCAATGGATTAGGCACTAATCAGTTATAGGATCACTTTTTATATTGCTACATGTTTGAAGATTTGTTGAAACTCAACATCAATAATCAAACACTTTTCCCGTTTCATGTTGAAGAGCTATAATAGAATGCCCTCACTCAGCTTATGAGGTTCCTAGATCCACATTTAGCTACTATAGATTGATGTTATTTCATGATTTATCAAGAGAAATAAGTGTTTTATCTGCTTCATGTTAGATTCAGTGTATGCTTTGACAACTAGTACCATATAAAGAATCTATAGGTATACCTGCCTAGGTTTTACAGAGCCTGAAGTGCAGAAAGAGTATAGCCTTATAGTTGGCCCAGGTTCTTGGTAAATTATGTCCATTATTGGAGATAGCTGCCCATAGATGCATTCTTTCCTTGCATACTTGGTTGTTCAAACACTGTTAAATTAGGAGCCAATAGAAGGTGTTGCTTGTTGGTCTCAACTCTACTTGTGGAGCCACTGGGGATTAATTTGAATGGAAGCCAAGTAAAAAACATTTAGTTAGAGGCCACCTAGCTCACCTCCAAAAGGAGGCATAATCTTTGTGCAAGGAGGGGGAAGAATCTCTCCTATAGAACTCAGCATAAGCATGCTATTGGACATTGGAAGGTGGTATACGTGCTTGTCCCCTACCAAGAGGGTGCTCATTTAGCATATACTATTGAGTCCTTTGAATACACCAAAAACATGGGCATCCTCTAGGGGGTGAAATGTCTGTGTGAGGTGCATGCATGCACATAAGATGTGGGACAAAGGTTTTTTCTTCTCTACCATTTTCTATTTCTAGGGATAAAGCATGTTTGTTATCGAGTCATAAACAATCCAAACCTATCTAAAATAAACAAAGGTCAAGACTCCCCCATCCCTCTGAGTTTCTTTGTCCTCGATCAGATTGTATTCGACTACTACTTGCTTCCCAATGTCTTGTTCAAAAACACTTTGTCTTGGTTGAAATGTAAACATTGTCCAAACAATTTTTAGAGTTAACCTTGTTGTTTATCCAACAAATCAGTCTAGTAAGTCTATCCAAATAGTCTAAACATCGTAGAAATCTCTTTGAAATCCAACTCTATTGTTAGTCTGGTCTAGATTTTTGCGCATAGTTGTGCAAGTCCTCATGCAAAATCAATTTGTCCTATCACTTTCTCACACAACTTGATCTAGTGCTCATACTGTGCCAACCACTTCAAGTATATGTCCTTAGGTTGACAAGATTAAATGCACCTCGTAGTGGAAAAAATAGTCCTTAGTTTCAGTATATTATTCCTAAGCATGGCCTAGAGCATGACTATGATACACCTAGTGTGAGGCGGGTCAATAACACCACTAAGTTTTTTTCTAAAAGACATTTCCAGTCACAACATACTGAAACTAAATGTGTTCCTGTAATGGTTGATCATGAATCTGAACATGGTAATCACAGTAGACATCCAGATCAACCTAAGAATGATAGAGGAAAAGACCATGACACTGATGAAGAATAGGAAGAGGTGGAAATACTTATCAAACACATAGAAAATTTTTGTAAAGACAAGAACTTCCAAAAGGTCATGGAAATCATCCTCAACAAAGAGAAAGAGAAATACTTTATCAAACTTGCACAAGATGGAGCTAAGTTGCCTCATCACTTCAATGTTGAAACTATAATCACACCTAAAAAGGAAACTAAAACTTCTAAACTTCAAAAATAGTTGAAAATCATGCGAGACCAACTAGCTCAAGTGTTGAAAGACAAAGACAGCCCTATCAAGACATACACTCCTTATATTCTTTGTCCATTTCCATTTGACAAAAACCTAGATATGCCTCCTTCTCTAAGAGGAGTAGATTTACCTAAGTATGACAAATACTTTGGAACCAACGATCCCCAAGATCACTTACAAAAATTTGGTGCCTTATCTATAGAATTCATGCATAACTAGGCATATCTCATGTGTTTATTCCCTAGGGGTCTAGGTGGTCAGGCTATGGAGTAGTTTTCACACTTACCTCTACGTATCAATACATTTGATGAGATTGCCAACTTGTTCATACAACAATACTCACACAGCATTTGACACCCTGTTAATATCTGAGATTTGTGTAATCTTAAACAAAAATTTGGGGAATCTTTCCTCACATTCCTCCAAAGGTAGAGATAACTCTACACTAAATACTCACACAAGATTTCTAAAATGAAAAAGCTTGAAATTTTCATTGACAACCTACTAGTTGATTTCAGGTACAAAGTCCAACTTCAAGGTCCACACACCTTTGAAGACATGGTAACACAAGCTATCTGTATAGAGGAATTCATGGTCAAGAAAGGTGAACTCGCCCTTCAAAAGGACACAAGACAAGGCCCCACCTCTAGCAAGTAAAAATTGAGAAGTTGTACATGATAGAGTTGTTGACAACATAACTCCCAAACCTGCTAAGGTAGTGTTCAATCTTATTGATAATCTCAAAGCATCTAAACAAGTTAAAAAACCTCCTTCTAACAAATAGACATCTAGGAATAGGCTGAGAAACTCTTGGGCTACGCATCCTAGGAGAGAGTATACACCTTTGGGTGAATTGCTTGATGTGGTTTACAAAACATTATTGCAAAAAAAACTCATATGCCAATGGATAACTTACATCCTTACGATCTGCAACCTTGACCATCATGGTGGAACAAGACATCATTTTGTGAATATCACCAAAACTAGGGTCACAAAACTAGCAATTTCATTAATCTGTGTTACAAGATCTAGGACTTAATAGATGATGTTGATATAGTTGTGGATGGACACAAAAAAAAAATGGACCATAAGGCTTTCAAAGAGCCATTCTCATCTTATGAAAAAGGAGAAAGTTCAAAACCAAAACCTCACAACAAGGTCAACTGCACTTATTCCAACAATGACAACATGATTAACATGGTTGACCCTATAGATGTTGAATACTATGATGTCATTACCATTAAAGGAAAACAAGATAACGCTAAACCTAAGACACCATTTGTCTTAAGGGGCCCTTCTTTGAACAAATCTGATTATGAACTATCTCAAAACTGTGCTAACCCTATCACACTTTCTCATGCTAAGTTGGTTCTCAAAGGCCCTGCACCTTCATCTGTTGAACTAGAATAGCATAAGGATAAACCCCTTGCTTGTCCATCTGGAAAAGATACAAAACCTATGACAAATAATATGGTTTCTAGCTATAGTATTATTGATCAACTGCAAAGAACTAATCAACTGCAAAGAACTAACATTCAAATCACAATATTTGAGTTGCTTAAAATCTTCCCTTCTTATAGGGAGATTCTAGACAAAGCCCTCACTAAGGAAAATGTTCCTCAAGATCTTGATCATGAGTAATTTCAATCCTTGGTAGGTCACCTAGCCTCACCCCATTACATGCCTTTCTTCGAGGAGAATGACAATTCATTGAGTCACCTGCACAATCAACCTCTACATATTGAGGTCATGATATAATAGAAACATGTCTATCAAGTGCTCATTGATAATGGACCTAGCTTGAACATTGTCTATGTAGCTTTGCTCAGACAATTAGACTATTCTAAAGAGTCTATCAATCCTCATCACAAGATCACCATTAAAGCATATGATGAATTTGAATGAAAATTCTTAGGTCTTGTGGTGTTGCCTCTTCGCATCAATCCTATAGAAAGGGATGTCACTTGTCAAGTTCTTGACATTCCCTTATCTTATAATGTCTTTCTTGGAAGGCCATGGATACATGAGATGCATGTTATACTATTTACCTATCACCAATGCATCAAATTTATGTTCCATGGCTCTGAAGTCACTATTTCGACTAGTACCAGCTACACTTGCAACATGCTAAAAGCTACTGAAAACTTTGTACCTACCAACAAGGAACCTACTGATTACCATGATAACAAGTTAAAGTAGACTGAATAATCACTACAGCTGAAAGAAACTAGAATGGGTTAATACTAGATGGAACCAATCATGTCATCGATTGCTCCTCCTAAGTCTCCCTATCATTATGGAAGACCATCTAAGGCAAAGAAGCCATTTCTATTGACACCTTAGACTAAATTGGATGGTACTTTTGTCAAGGCTAATGCTCCTCTAGAAGACTAGAGTGAAAATAGAGCTATTTTTGTACAGCTTTATAAAGATGAGACACGAGTTGATCTCATAGAATAGGTTCCTGAGATCACTCCTGAGAAATATGGTCCTGGTCTTAAACTCATGAAGTGCTATAGCTATAAAGGACATGGTCCTATAAAATGCAATAACAATGGTTTAATAGATCCTCTCAAAGCTAAAGCTCGAAGGAATAGTGACAATTCTAGTCTAGGCTTTAAGAAAGCCCCCTTTCACTTAGGGATCACTAGATGAATTTGTGCCACATGTCAATGCTATGAATAGCACCAGTAACTCATCTGAGGACACTACTGACACATATCATAATGAACTAGAGAAAGGAGAGTCTAGTCAGCCTCTGGGTATTGAGTATCTTTGTAAAAATTTGGGGGAAGAAGGAGAATATGTCCCAATCACTCTTGGAGAGTGTTATAGTCTGTCACCCTATAGCACGAATTCTAGAGAATATGAATTTGACTCTCTTTCAGAGGCTACTATAGAAAAAGACATTGACCAAGTTCATGTTTATGAAAACTAACTCAAAGTGGGTGAATCATCTAGGGTTATGTCTAACAAGTCTGATCCAACTAGTGTTCTCAAGTCTTTAGTTGATGATGTTAGTGCTCCTATGAATTCAAACACACGTATAGAAAAAGCTACTCAAGGCCTCAAATTGTTGGTCCAAGCATTCCATGACTATACTGTGAATGCAATTGAACCTACCACTACTCTCTCACTCACATATGCTGAGCTTATAGACTAGAATTCCAATATACCCAGTGAAGTCCCAACATTCTAGAATGATAATGCTCTTGCCTGCTATCTAAATGCTATCGAACCAATAACATCTTCCACCAATGAACAAAGTGTCAACATGACTAAAGCTGACATCAAATATCTTATTCATACAATTAAAAATAAGAAAAATAGAAGGTTTGATGGTGAAAACCACATTGTGGCAGTATTAGAACTGAAAAAAGTAAAAATAAAAGACGTATCCAAGGGTCAAAACCTCTCTAAGGTGCCCTAAGATGAGATATTTGAAGCACTTCCAAGTCACTTTCAAGAAATATCATCACTGAATCTAATTAACTTGGGAATAGAGAAACAACCCCACATGATACATCTTGCACATTCATTGTCTCCAGAAGAAAATGAAGAATTTATTGCTTTCTTTCAAGAAATGAAGATCAACTTTGCATGGAAATAGTTTGACATGCCAGGATTAGATATTGATCTCATCATGCATCACTTGTCCATTAAACTAGTTAAATAAAAGCTTTAGAAAATGCATCCTCATGTTGTGTTTCTCATCACAGTTGAACTAGATAAGCTCCTAAAAGATAGTTGCATACATGCCATTGATTATGCTGAGTGGATATCTAACATTGTTCCAATTTCCAAACATGAAAAATCTATTAGAGTGTGTATAGACTTTCGAGATCTGAATCTAGCATGTTGTAAAGATGATTTTCCACTTCCAAACATTGATATGATAGTGGACATGATAGTAGGATATGAGATGTATCCACTCATGGATAGATTTTTTTGTTATAATCAGATCAAAATTGCACTAGAAGATCAAGAAAAGACTTATTTTACTTGTGCATGGAGAACCTTCTATTGGAGCATGATGCCATTTGGCTTGAAAAATGTTGGTGCTACATATCAGAGAGCTATTACTATAATTTTCCATGACATGATGCATAAGACCATGGAGGACTACATGGATGATACCTTGGTCAAGAGTGTAAGATGCAATACTCATCTTCAAGATTTGGGATCCATTTTGGATCGTATGGAGAAATTTAGCTTAAGACTTTATCCCAAGAAATGTGCATTTGGCATCACATCAGGGAAACTATTGGGATATATTGTGTCTACAAAAGGAATTGAGGTGGATCCATAAAAAGTTCAAGAAATCATGGAGATGTGTCCACCTCATAACATCAGTCAAATGAGAGGTTTACAGGAAAGATTCTAATCTTTTTGTAGATTCATCTCACAGTTGGTAGATAGATCACAACCTTTTACAAAGACTCTACATAAGGGTGTGAAATATAACTGTAGTTAGGATTGTGAGCAAAACTTACAACAAATAAAATAATATCTTGCTAATCCACCAATACTAATGCCTCCTATTTATGAGAAGCCTCTCATTCTATACATTTCAGCAACTAAAACATCTCTGGGTATCTTTCTAACTCAAGATGATAACAATAATAAGGAAAGACCTATTTACTATCTAAGTTGCATGTTGATCTCTTATTAGATGAACTATAGCATTATTAAGAAAGCCTGCTTGAGAGTTGTCTTTGCTTCCTAGAAGTTGAGACACTTCATGCTTGCTCATACTATGCAACTAGTAGCTAAAATTGATCCACTGAAGTACTTACTCAGCAAGGCAGCTCTAACAAGGAGATTAGCTAAGTGGGTCATGATACTGAGCAAGTTTGACATCTAATATGTTGAAAAAAAGGCTATCAAGGGATAAGAAATTGTTGATCAACTGGTGGATGCACCGATGCAGAGTCTTCTCCTGATGAACATTGATTTTCCTAATGAATCAATTCTAATGCTCACACACCAAATGTGGGTAATGTTCTTCGACAGTTCCTTCACACAATAGGGATCCAGTGTTGGGATACTCTTCATAACACCACAGAGATATTTGTTTTCCTAAGGCATACAAGATTTTGTTTCCTTGCACAAGCAATATTGCAGAATATGAGGCACTAATTAATGGAATGAAGATCGCAGCTGAATGGAGACTAGATCAGTTGAATTTCTTCGAAGAATCTTAGCTTATAATCAACTAGGTTAATGATGTATATCAAACAAAGGATGAGAAATTTCTCTCTTACAAACACATGGTTGATGACATGAAGAAGTACTTTGCTCAAATCACCTTCCATCAAATTCGTCCAGTAGATAATAAAATAGTAGATGCTATGGCTACTTTGGCCTCCTTACTACAAATGCCAGAGAATGATCTTCGACATGAGTTCTTGGTGGAAGCATTACTCTACCCTACCTATGATACCCCTAAATCTAGGATAATTTGTTCTATTAAAGGACATAATTCATCTCACTACCATCGCATCTATTCCTACCTATGTGACCAAACCATTCCAGACGATCTAACTTGAAATGAAAAGCATCAACTTATCCACAATGCTTCACGATATGTAATTATTGTTGATGACTTGTTTAGGAGAATTCTTGATAGAACACTCTTTAGGTGTCTAGAGTTTGAAGAGTCCAAACACACATTAGTTGATGTTTACAAGGGAATTTGTGGGTCTCACTCAAATAGCTTGAGACTAGCTTGCAAACTTATTAGAGCTGGTTACTATTGGCCAATCATGGAGCAAGAGGAAATCAAGTACACCAGGTCCTGAAAATAGTGCCAGCTCCATGGGAACTTGATTCATGCTCCAACTAGGGAGCTAATTCCATCTATCACACTGTAGCCATTTCAACAGTGGGTCTTTGATCTGGTGGGTCAGATTCACCCATCTTCATCTAATGGACACAAGTTCATTATTATAGCTACAAATTACTTCATAAAATGGGTAGAGACAGTACCTCTCTCAATAGCTAATAGAAAAACTATAGCTCTATTTATCAAAAACTACATCATATGCAAGTATGGTGTACCTTCCTCCATTATTACTGATAATGGGTGACAGTTCAAAAAAAAAGACCTCAAGGAACTATGCAACAAGTTTAAAATCATGTAGCATTGGTCTTCTATCTATTACCCCCAGGGTAATGGCCAAGCAAAGGCATCCAATAGGGCGATACTCAAGATCTTGCATCACATAGTCAATAAAATTAGATGGGACAAGCACCTTCAGATTAATTTTGCTTTATGGGGATATAGAAAAATTATCAGAACTTCAATGGGTACATTGCCCTTTATTTTAGTTTATAGAGAGGATGATATGTTGTTGATAGAGGTCGAGATTCCTACTCTAAGAATCTCTATGACAGGCCTCATTACTGATGAAGATTATAGAATATCTTAGCTTCAAGAGCTAGTTCTATTGGATGAATGATGGAAAGTGGTGTATGATCATCTTCAAGCCTATCAGCAAAAAATGTCAAGAAGTTACAACTGTAGACACCTAAAAATCCTTTAGAAAATAGAGTATTTTTATTTTCTAAAAAAGTCCCTGATGACATCATCATTTATTAATTAATTAATTTTTTTTTAATTTTTTTTTATGCCATTAAATCCCTTTATCTTAATTAAAAATATTTAATTAAGAAATCCCTCCCGAAAATGTTTAAATCTTATTTAAACATTATTTCCTTATTAATTAATTAATTAATTAATTAATTGACAAAAAATCCCAAAATAAATAATTTATTTATTTTTTTCCCAAAACTTGGCCAATTTCCTTAAGACCACTAACCTCTTCCAAAATCTTCTAATCCTTCTTTAATTTTGATTAAAGGCTAATCCCATCATTTCCTACCCCTAATCCCAACTCAAAATATTTAATTAAGATTAAATATTAATCCTCATGTTTATTAAAAATATTTTAATAAATATCTCCTCAACCCAAACCCTTGAAATAAATAAAACTTTATTTATTTTCTAAAAAACCTTTTTATCCTCATTCTAGGAAGTTCTAGACTCTTCTAGAAAGTCTTCACCCTCATCCAAAGCTTAGACTCTTCGAGAAGATGTCAATCCTAATCCTAAACCCCTCCTAACCTTGTCACATTCCCTAAACATGGGTTAAGACTTGCTAACCCAAGCCAAAGCCAACAAATATCTCCTCCTTCACCCACCCTCATTAAATGCCATCCACTTGCCCATCTCTAGCAAGCCTAATCTAATCTTAACCCAAGCTTAATCCAAGCTTTAATCATTTGCACATTCCTAAGTCAAGCTTAAGACTTTCTTAATCCAACCCAAGTCAAAATATCTCAACTCTCTCCCAAATATCCCAACCATAAAACTCTATGAAGCCCACAAAGCCATAAATGACTCTTACAAGCCCATTCATTGCTCTTACAAGCCATTATGAGGGTCTTTATGAGATTTTCACCTCCTTTGTTGACCCCTCAACCCCTCTTTTTCTAACCAATGACCCTATGACATGTGTCACTCCCTGATTGTTTGTAAGGAAGCACAATCCATATGCTCTCCTCTCATTCAATCTAAACCTTCCATAAGCTTTCTCCCGTCCTTGCATCCTAGCCCTTGATCCCTCAAGCCCTTTGCCTATTTAAGGAATCCTCTCCCAAGCCATTTTAACAAAATCTAGAAAGTAAAGACATAATGCCATTTTGAGAAGCCATTTTTACATCAAATCCATTCACCAAAATTTATCAAAAATCATCCATTGAAGCCCATTTGAGCATTTGAGCATACATACATAATCAAATCATCTTAGCTATTAGACACACCTCTACATCAAGTGATCATCCTCATTGAGAGAGCCTATCCATGGCTCATATTCTCATTTGAGGACTTCACTTTGTCTCTCATGAAGTTATGTTAAATTAGTATGCAAATGCTTTTGATTGTTTTAATTTAGTTTTTCTAACATACTAAAGTAGTATATACAACAACAAGAAAGTTAAGCCATGTCTTTACATCATTATTATAGTGTTTGGATCTAGTGCTCACCAACTTTCAATAGCCAAGGGAGAGTTGCTCAAGGAGCTTATCAACACTCTCCACCTGAAACAGTTCTACAACTGATCTAGTCTCAGAAGATCTATGTACATATTTATATGTCCTAAAAAAAACTTTAAAATTGCAAAAAGTCCTAAAAAAATCATTTCCCTGGTGAAAACCTACCAATAGGCACCTTGGTAATATTAAAAAAATTGAAAAAACCAAAAATACAAAAAAAAATCAAAAAGAGAAAAATACAAAAAAAAAAATTGAAAAAAAAAAAGGAAAAATGTCATCGATGAAAACTTGGAAACAAGCATCATGGTAGCCAAAAAATAAAAGTTCTACCAAGAAGGTGAAAACCTAGTAAACAAGTGCCTCTCATTCCTAACACTCCATCTTGTAGCACATCTTCTAAATTCATGTATAGTTTATTTCATTCTTTCAATTCCTACTTTATTTTCATACTTTTCACTCATGGATCCATGGATTAAAATCTTGTCATAACTCAAGGGAAACATCCCAGAGTGTTATAGAGTCTCTTTCGTGAAAGTCACTAGTTGTTTCAACTATTTCTCCCTACAGTCATTATTGTCACACTTTGTCAAGATTCTCCTTATAGAATCTCTTTCACAATAGTGACTAGTTGTCTCAACTGTGTCTGCCTACTATTGCTTGTGTCATGTTTCATTTTGAGGCTCTTTCACTGAAGATCTCTCTTGTGTCAATCACCAGTCATTTTGACTATGTTTTTCTACTATCACTCAGTACTCTTTAGGTTCTTCATCTCAAAGATTCCTTTGTGACCTCAGTTACTAGTCATCTTGGCTGCGTCTGTCTACTATTGTCACCCTCCTGAAGAGATCTTCTCCATTAATGTTTTGGACAGTAACACTAATCCTATAACACAAAATTGTAGACTCAAAATGATGAATTTCTTTGGATATCTTGATCTCTCTTAGTTTTCTTTTGTTTTCTATTTTTTCATGTCCCCTCGAGAAACTTGATGATCTCATTATAGATTAGGGAAGCAAGGACTGGGGGCATGATCTTTTCTTTATTTTCTATTTGTGGTTTAGTTTCAAATAACCTAAAATATTGATGAAAGAGGGGTGTCTACTATAAGTGCCTCCATCTCATGTTGGATGACCATGTGTACCTTGACTCCTTTTAAATGGATAAATCAATAAGATTGGTTATTTTCCTTGTCTATTGAAGTGAACTTTTTATGCTACAGTAATGTTTAATACTCGTCCTACTAAATGAATGCATAGGTCACTACGAGTATATATGACGAATGTTTTCCTAGGTTATAGATGCAAAGGTCATTTTAGACAACACACTTTCTAGTTACTTGGCATAAGAAGGATCTTCCATGTGTTTGGTGTGTCTACACGCAAGCAACATTCTGGTCATCCTAGCATTTATGGTTTGATGCTTATGTTGACTTGCTATATCAAAAGGGACAAATGTTCTAGTCATTCTGGCTTTTTATGCCTTGAATGCTTATATTTAATCCCAAAAAACCAATAACATATGTCATATTCATATTTCCATGATTGCAATATCAATGGGAATCGTAGGACATATGGGATTTTTTTCTATGCTCAGTGATGATAAATTATCGAGGCTTGGTAACTAGACCTAGGGTTGCATTTAGCATAGTCTTGCATTATATACTTCACTTGCATAAGCATGTGATTTAATTGCACCTCCATTTCTTTCCTTCGTGATGCAAAATTGGGGATCTCTTCAAATGTATCACCTACTATGGTTGACCCTGTGGTAGAACCTAAGGTAGCTATTCTTGAGGTGGCTACTGTTGTGCTGACTATCGTACTAGACCCTATACTAGTGCCTACTGAGGGGCCTATGATGCCATCTCCAAAGGATCTATGAATCATGGGAAGGGGTTGCTAATGAAGTGTGCCTGATATTTAAGCATCATCCTTGCATCTAATGCTTTGGGCAGGTAGTCCCACTATGTTGCAACTAGGTTGTGCACATCAATCATGGAACACCTGGGATCCAACTGTGCCAACCAACCCCACTCTATGATGCAAGAGCAGCTTGCATGGAAAAATTATTGGAAAAAAAAAAATTTCTGGAGGAGAGAGAAAGTGATGAAAATTAGAGGAGAAATAATTAAAAAAATTAAAAAGGAGAAAAGAAAGAAAAAGAAGATTTCTATTTTCGAGGTGCATAGGTGGCATAATAGAAAATATAAAAAAATAAATGGTTGTCATTCCATTTATCGAGGTGTGTGGGTAGAATTCTAGAAAGTTATGAATATTGTCGAAAGTTGTGGATATTGTAGAAGGTTGTGGAAGTTGTAAAAGGTTGTGGAGGAATTCTAGGAGCTTGTGGATAAGTCATGCATGGGGTGGTAAGTGCCTATTTAAGCAAGGCATATGAGCATTTCTAATCAAGCTCAAAGAGAAGCTTGAAGAGTGGAAGCTCAAGGAGTAGCTTGAGGAGTAGAAGCTCAAGGAGAAGCTTGAGAAGTGGAAGCTTTGGAAGGAAAATCTTGAATATGTGAAAGTTGTAAGGTGTGAAATAGAAAGAGGAAGTGAAGAGTGAGCTTTCCTGAGTCTGTGGACAGAGCGCCGAAGGTGAGGCAGTTTACATCAGGATTATGGTGGAGTTGTGAGTGTAGAGAGAGCGCCGAATGTGAGGTAGTTTACACTTGGATCTTGGATGAAGTTGGAGAAGAGCTAGTGACTTCGGTTTAGAAACAAGGAGGTTTCTTAGTAGCTTGTGAGCACAAGTTGAGATCTTGGAGGTCTCTACCATAGTGCGGATTTGGACTAGCTTGGGTTTGGATTGGATCTTGAGAGATCTTGCAAACATGTTATTGTAATTGCTATTGGATTTTCAAGTATAATAAAATTGTCTTCATATTGTTGCATTCTTGTTTGTGAGTTGGTAGGGTGGTGTGGCCCTTTGTCATTGGTATCAAAGCGTACCTTCATCAAGTGGTATCAGAGTAGTCTGTCATTAGTGGTATCAGAGCAAGAGTTCCTGAGTGTACAAGTAGATCATCGAAGTGTGAGGCAATTTGTACCAGGGCCTTGGTTTGGTAAAATTTATTAGAGTTGGAGTTCCTGAGTGTACAAGCAGATCGCCGAAGTGTGAGGCAGTTTGTACTAGGACCTTGGTTGGGCAAATTTTATCAGAGTTGGTGGATTGCAAATCTGTTGTCCTAGACTTGTGATGTGGTTCCTGATTGTTCATGTGAGATGGCATGTTGTGATCTGACTTGCAAAAAATTTGAGGTTGTCACAAGGAGCGTAGGAAGGATTTGTTGCAGAGGGTTTATGAAGATCTTGGGAGATGGCTCCAAGAGGATTGGACCCTAAGATGATTGCAAAAATCCATGATATAGTGGAGAGGAATTTTTCTGAAATGTTTGCTCGATCGGATGCTAGATTGGTTGATCAAGCTAAGAAGGTCAAGGTGGAAGAGGATGGTTTTGTTGATTAGATTGTGGAGTCTGATGCAGAACCTATAGAGCAACTAAAGGTTGTTGCTGAAGATATTCCTAATGTTGTTGATGTTGGGATAGAGGTTGGTTTTCATGATCAGTTGGTTGAGTTTGACATGGAGATTGTGGAGCACTTGGTCATGGATGATCCAGTTGTTGATGGTGGTGACTTGTATCTTGCAAAGCATCTTGTTGTGAGCAATGAGGTTGCTAGTGTTGAGAGTTTGGCATGTGTTGATGGAAATGTACATGTGGATGCTGATGTGGAGTTTTTTATTGCTAGTATGGACGCACTAGTTGTTGATGTGAATGGGAGTTTTCTAATGAAGCATTACATTCAGTTTGTTCTTGGGCATGAGCTTGTTGATTGGATGGTTGAGATGTTGGTGTGGAAGATTTTCATGGTGGTTTTGTTGTCCCTATTGAGGTGGAAGCCTTTGGTGAAAATGAAAATGGTGGTAGATCTTAATTTTGGCGTCAAAGTGTGGGACACACTTTTCTATCTACTGGGGGAGTCTGATGCAGGAGCATCTTGCATGGAAAAATTATTGGAAATTTTTTTTTTTTTGGAGAGAGAAAGTGACGAAAACTACAGGAGAAATAATTAAAAAAATTAAAAAGGAGAAAAGAAAGAAAAAGAAGATTTCTATTTTTGAGGTGCATAGGTGGCATAATATAAAAAAAAAAAAAAAAAAATGGTTGTCATTCCATTTATCGACGTGTGTGGGTAGAATTCTAGAAAGTTATAAATATTGTAGAAAGTTGTGGATATTGTAGAAGGTTGTGGAGGAATTCTAGAAGCTTGTGGATAAGTCATGCATGCGGTGGTAAGTTCCTATTTAAGCAAGGCATATGAGCATTTCTAATCAAGCTCAAAGAGAAGCTTGAAGAGTGGAAGCTCAAGGAGTAGCTTGAGAAGTGGAAGCTCAAGGAGAAGCTTGAGAAGGAGAAGCTCAAGGAGAAGCTCGAGGAGTGGAAGCTCAAGGGAAAGCTTGAGGAGTAGAAGCTCCAGGAGAAGCTCAAGGGGAAGCTTGAGGAGTAGAAGCTCAAGGAGAAGCTTGAGAAGTAGAAGCTCAAGGAGAAGCTTGAGAAGTGGAAGCTTTGGAAGAAAAATCTTGAATATGTGAAAGTTGGAAGGTGTGAAATAGAAAGAGGAAGTGAAGAGTGAGCTTTCCTGAGTCTATGGATAGAGCTCCGAAGGTGAGGCAGTTTACAGTAGGATTATGGTGGAGTTGTGAGTGTAGACAGAGCACCGAATGTGAGGCAGTTTACACTTGGATCTTGGATGAAGTTGGAGAAGAGCTAGTGATTGCGGTTTAGAAACAAGGAGGTTGCTTGGTAGCTTGTGAGCACAAGTTGAGATCTTGGAGGTCTCTACCACAATGTGGATTTGGACTAGCTTGGGTTTGGATTGGATCTTGAGAGATCTTGCAAACATGTTATTGTAATTGCTATTGGATTTTCAAGTATAATAAAATTGTCTTCATATTGTTGCATTCTTGGTTGTGAGTTGGTAGGGTGGTGTAGCCCTTTGTTAGTGGTATCAGAGCATACCTTCATCAAGTGGTATCAGAGCAGTCCATCATTACTCTAAGTCTCACACCAACCTAGCATATGTATAGTATTCCTAAGATATGTCCTAAGGATGATTGTACTATCTCTATACCTATGTGATGGGGAACTGCTCAATGATCTACGATGCTTGACCTAGCAATGGTCACAAGCAAAATATCCTACTAAGCTCTCCAGGAGTGTCATCCCAATCCCCTTTCTGCTTCTAGGGCCACCATATGATAGAGACTAGGTCATCAAGATGGGTCCTCCAATGCTTTGTCTTACCCAGGCCTATCTAGGTAAGATGCCCTCTGTATCTACAAATGTAGGGCTCCATGGGCTCTCTGGTATCCTTGAAAATTAGTCTGCACATAGGAAGGTGTTCCCAATCCCAAATTTGAAGTACATACACACCGGTGGCCATACTCTTCTGCCTATCATAGAAAATCTCATGCATCTTGTAAAACATATGAGAGAGCATGCACTCACCCAATCTAAATCACTTGGGTGAGTCGAGAATCCTCTGGAGCATGACACCCCACCCATACTCTAATCTATGCTATCCTCTATCTAGCATCAAGAAGCAGCTAATAGAAATGGCTAACACTAAATCCAACCTGTGCATCAGACCATATGTGTGGATGAGCTCATTCCAGCAGATGGTTCACCCTATCGCTAACTCTCTTTGGAATATGGCCCTCAATGCCTCTATGCCTACTTAGGGCACTACATCATAAACTACCCTTGGTCCATGGAAGGGTATGCACAAGATCCTGCAAATGTCCTCTAGAGTGACTATCATCTCTCCCTAGGGCAAGTGGAATGTGTTTGCTTCTAAATGGAAATGCTCCACGAAAGCTGTTAGTAAGGTGTGATTCACCAACACTGCTAGGATCTAGCATAAGGAAGATAAGCCCAATCTATCTATTTGGGCCAAGTCTATGTCATTAAGGCTCCACAACAGAGCTCTGTAGGGTAGATAATGGGACCTAAATGTGACATCATCAAAGACATCCTACACACATAAATAATAGCAACAAGAAAATAGTTAGTACTCACTCAACAAGTCAAAACAATGATGAAACGAAAGCAAATTCAAGGTTAAATATCAAAAAAATGCAAGTTCAAATAAAAAAGTTGTCTTGGATTTTTGTGTGAGAATCCAATTCTTCATGTGAGAATTCATTTCTTCATGTGAGAAATCAAGTTCTCACGCAAGAAAAGAAAATGTCATGTGCGAAGAATGCTCCTAATCTCACGCATCTTGCATGAGAAGTGGGTATCTCCTATGCGAGATCTTCCACCAACACACGCGAAGAAACACTGGGTTGGTGTATCTTCGCACAAAAGAGAATGGCTTTATGCAAGAAAGGATAATCTTGTGTGAGACCCAATTGACAACCTCCTAAAACATCATAAAAATGTGCTAAATAGACCTCAAAATACGTTAAAATGAAAGTATGAAGCAAGGTTATTGACCACTCACTAGAGGTTCGTAGTCCACTAACTAGCTATGTCATCAGGAGTGCTCAAAATGATGAAATCACACGGAGACTACCATCTTCCTCTTAGAGCTCCTATTCACTAAAGACAAAAAGAAAAAATGATTTGAAATTGACCCCTTAGGCCCTTATATAGGTTTTGACCTAATTTTTTAAAGTGCTTTGATTTCCATGAAAATCACCCCCTAGCTAATTTGACTACTTTGGATCCATTTTTGGGATTGAATTCGAAATATGACACACCTAAGCAGCTCAAAAATGTGTTTTAAAATTTTTGGACTGACGAAATCGAACGCTTGCATAATCCCAATTTTTTTGATACTTTGTGATTCTTGAATATTTTCCACTCAAAATTCTTCATGTTTTCAAAATTTATTTTGGAAAAAGTCAACTCAAGTCAATTTTGGTCAACTTTTGGTCAAATTTGGTCTTCTAGACCTTGAAATCACGCTGAATTGACTCTAAATTTTCTTTTGATCATTCTAATCTCTTCTCTCTTCTGCTGACTCTTATATTTCTTCTGTATCTATCTACATACTACTTTACACCATATTTCTAGACTGTCATCTTTTGATTTCACTCTTGAGGGGATAGGATGATTATATCATTGAACTAGAATCTCAAATCAATCTGAATCTTTATTGCTTGGGGCATCTTGTTCCCATCTCATGTCCTCATCACTCAAGGCATCTTATTCCCCTCTTTTTACATCTTTTTCATCTATCACATCTTATAAAGAGTGTGATGGACGGGTATCAGGACAATCTAAACCCCAACTCCTGAGGATCAAGCCTCATTCTGAGGATGATTCCATCACACATAATTCGATCTTGCTATCTTTTATCAATTCAGGTATCTAGATGTTCTATCTCGATCCTTAAAGGTTAAGCTTTATTCTAGAGATAATCTTTTAAATGTTATCAATTTAGGTATATAGATGTTCTATCTAGATGCTTAAAGGTTAAACTCCATTCTAGAGATAATCTTTTAAATGCTATCAATTTAGATATCTAGATGTTTTATTTGGATCCTTAAAGGTTAAGCTCCATTCTAGAGATAATCTTTTAAATGCTATCAATTTTATGTATCTATATGTTCTATCTGGATCCTTAAAGGCTAAGCTCTGTTCTAGAGAAAACCTTTTAAATGCTATCAATCTTGGGTATCTAAGTGTTCTATCTAGATCCTTAAAGGTTAAACTTCGTTCTAGAGAAAACCTTTCAAATGCTATCAATCTTGGGTATCTAGGTGTTCTATCTAGATCCCTCAAGGTTAAACTTCGTTTTAAAGAAAACCTTTAAAATGCTATCAATTTTGGGTATCTAGGTGTTCTATTTGGATCCTTAAAGGTTAAGCTTAGTTCTGGAGATAATCTTTAAAATGCTATCAATCTTGGGTATCTAGGTGTTCTATCTGGACCTTTAAAGTTTAAATTTAATTCTAAAGAAAACCTTTAAAATGCTTATCAATTTAGGTATCTAGGTGTTCTACTTGGATCCCTTAGGATTAAGCTTCATCTTGGAGATAGTCTTTAAAAGCTTATCAATTGGTCTTTGTCTCATCAATTTTGGAACCAATCTCATTTCTTGATCTTCGTACCATGCTTCCTGATTTTCTTTGAATTGAATGTGCTACTCTCACATTCATTCCAAGAGGGGCAAAATGTAATACCCCAAAATTTGCTCATTGCCATGACTAACAATTCTGGTCTATCTGATCAATGCTAAAGTCCTATTTCACTAGGCAACTCTTATTCTAATATTCGCTACTTGACTTAATTGTCAAATGTAGAAAACCCTAATCTACATTAATCAAGCAAGCTATTTAATTCCTATAGTATTAACTCGTATTAGTCACATTAAACCTTTTTTATTAAGATTTAATTTAATTTAAAGTATTTATACTTTAATTAAATTAAATTATCTTGTAAGGCTAATGTACTAAGGAATTAAATTTATTTAATTTAATAACTATGCTTGTTTTAATTAATTGAATGTAATTATTCAATTAAATGAAAAAGGTATTTATGAGGTCATATCTCATTTTATTAAATTCTGAATTAGAAGTGACTTAAATCACTTACTCTCACACTAAAGTGAATCTGAGTTAACTATTTCTTGCACTCAAGATTTGAGTTAGTTAACTACATTTGTATTGGGAATCTTCCACTTTAACTAAATCTTGGCTTCAATCCTGACCGTCAATCTAAGTTGATCTCAACCATTGATGGATTCCAGGAATTCTATTTAGGAGACTCCTAATTCCTCATTACAGAGGTTGAATTTAATTAGTATTGAATCTCTACTGAATCATGCACTAATTTTTTCATTATTAGCATAAGCTTTTCATTTCCTAGATTTGAAATATCATATAGCTTTAATATGCATACATATAGTCTAATTTGTTTTACAAGTTATTAGATTAATTACATCTTTCATCTTGAATAATTGCATATCATATAGACTTAATTGCATTCAAAACCCTTTGTTCTAGAATGGTCTAGTTGCCTACACCTCAACTCTGAGAGCATAAACAGGCAATATCCTTCTAGTTAGAAGGCAATGGGTCATGTTGTTAGGTGTCTTGGATAAAAAAGTCCATGTTTATTCCAAGATGAATCCACAAGTAATGACCACATTGAAGTGTGTGAGAGATTTAGAGGCCCACAATTCATACATAAAAATATGATAGTACACTTCTCCATCTTTGACAACACATGCCAAAGATAATAGTTATGATTAGTATCAATGTACCTTAAGTACTGATTCATCTGCAATATTCTCTTGACAATGTTGCATCAATTGATTGATCTTCAACTTAGTTCCTGTTGATGCATCACTAAACTTTATTTAGTGAGATTCAGATAGGGAAATGATCCCTAGCTTACCTATTAGATACAAGAACACATCCTTAGGTAATGGTTTGGTGAATATGTATGCAATCTTTTCTTTTATATTTACATATTCCAATCTAACTTCTTTATTATGTACTAATTCTCTTACAAAATGATATTTTATAGCAATGTACTTAGTTTTGGAATGCATCACTAGATTTTTTGATATGTTGATTGCACTAGTGTTATCACAATATATGACTACTAGCTCTTTGATTTCAACCTTCATTCCTTCCAGCAATTGTTTGAACCAAACAATGTTAGAATAGTTTACTATTGTTGCGGCATACTCTACTTCTGTTGTGGATTGGGATGTGCAATTTTGTTTCTTGCTTGTCCAAGATACTAGTCTTTTACCAAGAAACAATGCTCCACCATTAGTGCTTTTTTTGTCATCAAGACTTCCTGCCCAATCAGCATCAGTAAACACCTTTAGGTCTAGATCACCTCCAAGTTTGTACCATAAGCCATAATCTTTAGTACCTTTTAGATTTCTCATGATTCTTTTGATTTCCATCATGTGGTTTTCTCTAGATTTTGTTGAGAATTTTGCCACTATCCCAACTACTAAGGAAATTCTAGTCCTTGTATGTACTACATACTATAATTTCCCAATCACAAATCTACATAAGGTCTAATCTACTTCTTTCGATTCATGATTTTTGGTAAGATTATGTTGAGTACACATGGGAGTTCCAACTAGTCTTGAACCTCCTATTCCAAACTTCTTTAGTATCTCCTTCATATAATTAGATTGAGTGATATAGCCAGCATTTTTGTTTTGTTGAATTTGCAAACCAAAAAGAATTTTATCTCACCAAACATGGACATTTCAAATTTTTTACTCATTTCTTATATAAATTCTTTGCATAAGTCATCATTTTCTATAAATAGAATATCATCAACAAATATTTCTGCAAGCACAATCCTCTTATCTGGTCCTTCCTTGATATATAGACTACTATTATCATATGTTCTTTGAAAACTAATCTATATCAAATAGTTGTGTAGTCTTTCATACCATGCTCTAGGAGCTTGTTTGAGACCATATAGTGTTTTGTGTAATTTTCATACCATGTCCCTTTTGTTAGGATCAACAAAACCTTTTGGCTGTTCAATGTAGACTTCCTCATCAAGAATTCCATTCAAGAATGTAGCTTTAACATCCATCTAATATACTTTGAATATTCTATGAGTTGCATATGTAGGTAGAGTCCTAACATCTTATAATCTTGCAACAGAGGCAAAGGTTTCACCATAATCAATACCTTCTTCTTGAAAATAGCCTTTGCATACTAGATTTTCTTTTTTTCTAGAGATTTTTCCATCTTCATTCATCTTATTACTAAATACCCATTTTTTTCCAATTATATTTTTATTCTTAGATCTAGGAACAAAATTCCAAGTAATGTTCTTCTCTATGTGTTCTATCTCTTCATTCATAGCCTCAACCCAACATTCATTTTCTAGAGCATCTTTAACATTTCTAGGCTCAAATTCAGCAAGTAATCATGTACCCTTTACTTTGCTTCTTGTCATTTTTCCATCTGATTTATCTCCTATGATCTGATCAGGTGCATGATGTCTTCTAACATATCTTTCTAACGCAAGGTCTTTGGCTTTTGAATGAGTTTGACTGTCTTCATTCTATGTTTCAACTTCAAGATTAGGTTCTTCTATTTGTGACTCGATTTCATTGAACTCAGTTTGAACTAGCTCAATAGCCTCTAAATGTAACTCGGGTCCCTATGAATTGGTTTCCACTTCCTACAACTTGGTAACCATTGGAGATCTAGGGAGCTCAAAAGATGAAGTCTCCTTTCTCCCAAATAGATTTGGAAAAGTATCAGGTTCATAGTAGACAAATCTTTTATAATCCACTAGTTCCTTTTTACTTTCATCTTCACTCCTTTCTACAAACTCATTAATTCTTACATGTGCACTTTCTATTATCTTATGAGTGGAAAAATCCAAACATTTGTATGCTTTACTTCTGCAAGATTATCCTAGAAATATACCTTCATCACCTTTTACGTCAAACTTTCCTTTTTCTAGATTTCTTCACGATGTAACACTTGTTGCCAAATACTTTTAAGTAACTTACATTGGGTTTGTAGCTAGACCATAGTTCATAGGGAGTTTGATTTGAGTCTTTCTTCAATTGAACTCAGTTCAAGGTATGAATTTTAATACTAATAGCCTCCTTCCAATATTTGATAGCAACATTCTTCTCAATTATTAGTGTTTTGGCACAATCCATGATGGATTTGTTTCATCTTTAAGATATTCCATTATGCTCAGGTGTGCCAGGGGCTGATACTTGTCTTTTGATTCCTCTTTTGGTGCAAAAATTGTTGAATTCATTGGAGATGAATTCACCACCTTTTTCTGATCTTAAACACTTCAATTTCTTTCTAGTTTATTTTTCAACTCTTGTCAGATACCATTTGAATTTCTCAATGGCTTCCAATTTTTCTTTTAGATACATCACAGTCATCATTCTAGAATAATCATCAGCAAAAGGAATGAAGAATTTTTTTCCACTATAACTTTATATTCCATTGGGTCCACATAAGTCACTATGCAAAATTTCTAAGACTTCTTCGGACTGATAGTTGTTCCTCTTAAAACTAGTCTTTGAACCCATTTTACCAATTTAACAATTTTCACATTGTCCAAGATCAGGTTTCTTCAAGCTAGGAATAACTCTTACTTTTTTATGTTTTCTTATCTTGACCAGATTATCAAAGTTTCCATGACATAATATTTTGTGTCATAATTAAATTTCTTCTACTTGATAAATAAATCATGAGCATTCACCAAGTTCAAGATAAAATAGATTGCATTTAGTTTGCTTGCTTGACCCAACTAGATTTCCTTTGTCATCCTTCAGTTTTTCCTTGTAATTCATGAATTCTACCTTGAATCCAATATTGTTCAACTATACCAAGCTCAATAGATTATTCTTTAGTTCTTCAACCCAATAGGCATTATCACATACAAGTTTAGTGGTTAATGAGATATGACCTTTTTCCTGTATGCAACAAGGTTAATTTTTCCAAACCTTACACTGCCTCAATCATAGTATTCAAAATTTTTCAATTTTATTTTATCACCAGTCATATGATGTGAGCATCAACTATCAATAATTCATGTATCATTTTTTCTAACATGAGAAATAAGTGCCATCTTATCTTCTTCATTATCAAATTCATCTTTTATAGAAATGTACACCATTTCATCTTCACTGTTATTAGAGTCTTTAGCCATGAAACAAGTTTTCTTACCTTTTTCCTTGTAGGATTTGTGACCTTTGAATTCATTCCTGCATTTGTATTTGTGGGATTTATTTTCATCCTTACTTTCTTTGTTTGGACAACTGGTAGAAATATGACCAATTTCTTCACAACAGAAATAGATTAGAGGGATTTTACCTTTGTATTTTCCTCTGCCTCTCATTTATTTTTTTGCAAGTAGGGCTTTAACAATTTCAAGATCACTGTCAAAAATTTCTTCAATTTCTTCCTCACTTCTTGGCTGATTAGCTTTTCATTTCTTGACCTTTGATTTTAGTGAGAGTTTGGCTTCAAATTCAGATTCAATATTCTTTGAAATAGGAACATAGTTATCATAGTTATCATAGTTATCTAGTTCAAAAGACATCAATCTTCCAACTAGAGCATCCAAGTTAAATTTGTTATTTGGATCACATCTCATTTCTTGAATAGTAGATACTCTAATTGCATAGATAGGAAGAAGAGTTATGAGTAACTTACTTACAATAGTTTCATCTTTAATATCTCCTCCTAATGCTTTGATTGCACTTACACTAGCTTTGATTCTTTGCACATATTTTGCAATATGTTCACCTTCTCTCATTCTCATTTGGTCAAATTTTCCTCTGAGACTTTCTTCTATGGCTCTTCAAACATTGTCATCTCCTCCATAGATATCTTTTAGTTTGGTCCACATTTCATAAGCAGTTTTACATTCTTTTACCTCATCAAATTCAACATAACTGAGAGCAGATGCAATATCAATCGTCATGATGTTATGATTCTTCTTTTCAGCAATGTCTTCAACTGATAATGTTCCAATGGGAGTTTTATATTTAGCATCAAGATACTTGCAAACTGAATCATTGATTGTAGCTAGATGTAACCTCATGAGTCCTTTCCATGCTGGAAAATTCTCTATTGAGATTAGGAATCTCTCTTTTATAAGACATTCTGATCTTTAGCTTAGGTCCTTGAAACCTTCTCTGCAAGAACCAAAAGATCTAATACCAATTGTTGGAAATATAAGAGGATTAATTGAGAGTGAAGGAGTGAATTAGTTGGTACTAAAATAAATCTCAAAACCCTTAGATGTTAGTACAAATTATAATCTAAAAACTAAATACTATTGATGCTCGGTAAACATGCATAAGATATTGTAACTCAGTAAATCTTGGATGTACTTAGTAACCAATTAAATTTGTAGATCTTCAGATATTGTCAATGATTACTTAATCTTAGTTGAAAGCATGAAATAAATAACATGTACAACATATGACGCCAAAATTTAATGTAGAAATCCAATTTGAGAAAAATCACCAATTGTAACTAGTTACTATTTTTCACTCTTATGAAGTGATCCTTGTTAGGATCCAACCCTGTTAAAAGTCACAAAACACACTATTAGGTGTGACCCTATTAAAGGATTTAATCACCTTATTAGGAGTGGCCTTGTTAGAGGTCTTGAAACAATTCAATAGAATTACCACCTTGTTAGAGGATTTACAAATGATTGTTAGAAAAACTCTGTTAATAGATTTAGATCACTACTACAATGGTTAGAGAGTAACAATGAAATGGCCTGATTAAGATGCAACTGAATTTTTGATTATAGATCTTTATTTTAGCTTGTACTTAATCCTTCTTGATCGAATATAGCTTTTCTACTCCACATGGTTATTCAACTTAATCTTCAAATTTGCTTCCTCTCTTCATCCTTTGCAATTCATTCAATACAATTTGCACACTTTGATTTTTTCTTTGTGGACAAGAGATGGATAGCTTTAGATATTTAAATTTTTGATTTGCAAAGTATTTGAAGTTCTTGAGGTCTAGTCCTAATTCCAAAAAGTCAATGTAAAATTACTAGTTAAGGTGAATTTTCATCATCTAGAGTTGCAAGGGGTCCTTAAGTTGACATCCTTCTTTCATTCTAGTCTTAGGATTTCTTCTCTTGGTTCTACTTGCCTTCTGGTCCACCACTCTACCATCCTGTAATAGGGCGACGAGCATGGAATATGTTAGTGCAAGTAAGAATCCCAAGCAGACAAGACTAAGAAAGACAAAGAGGATATGATGCCCAAAATGCCCTCCTTGAAAATGAAGAGAATAATTGACACTAATATCGGTGCAATGGACATGATATGGATGAAGAACAGACTAAAGGAAGGACAAACATCCTTGGCAAACAAGAGATGCAGAATGCAATTGCACAATACAAACCAAGCGTCAACACTTTCATTACAACCATGATGAGTTACATTGGGATGGCACTTGATTTTGAAGATATCAAAGAAGAGGACATCAACGAGATAGGATTTTGGATCAAGGTTGGATGAGTTGGGAAAGGTTGCTATCAAGAAGAAGCATTTTGAACACCCTTTCCTCCCTAAATGTCTTCATTGGATACATAAAAGAATATGAGGTGGTCCATGAAAATATACTACAAGCAGGAAGCATCGCGGTGAAGTCAATGGAACTTAGGGTGAAGCACACACCTTGTCCTCCTATGGAAGAAATTAACGAAAGGCTAGCTAAGTTCATTGCCTTAGCTAAGAAAATGAAAGAAAATGGAAGATTTATATTAGAAGATCATTTGATGTAAGCCCAAGTGGCAATTTCCCCTTCTTCTAGGATGGGACAAGTGTCTATTTATGATTGGCCGACATTTTGGTACCTTCTCATTGGCTGCCACTTTTGGACTTTTTTCATTGGCCCATGGATGAGGTGACATCTTCTTATTGGTCGATGGGGTGGCAACCCTAATTAGGGTTTTGACGATCCAATCTAGATCGTTGATCTTGTTTTAATCTCCACCATCTGTTGTATTTTTGGCCCCTATATAAGGCCACTTGCTCTCTTTTGTAAAGTGTTGGAGAAATTGTTGCAAAAATAATACCAAAATTGCTCTCTTTTTCATTGTTGTGATTTGCGTGGTGATTAAGATCATTGGGTATTATTGGATGTTTTCTACTTTCGAATAGTTAAATTTCCTTTCAACTTGTTAAAGTTGGTTGCATTTCAAGTTGTTTAAGTAAGAGTAAAGTAGATGGATAGCTATGTGGCAGTATTAGTAGATGTTTGATAGGGATCAATACTAGACCACTAGAATCCTAGCAGCTGGTTGGGAAGCCTTGTGTGGTAAACTAGTTCATTTTCCTTAGAATCATTGCATCTATGGAGTTGGGGCCGCTAGTTAGCCTTCATTAGATTCGGTCCCTATCCATTTCCTAACCTTCCATTCATAGGGGTAGGAGTAGAATAGTGAGTAGCTGGGTAGTCCAAGTTTAGAGAAGGAAGTTAGAGAAATAAGTTAATAATCAAAACACACCCATTCACCTTCCACTACCATCGCTTTTCCATCACCATCATTCCACCAAAGCCCAAGTCATCCTTGAATGAACAGCGTAAGGCCGCCTACATGATTACCAAAAAATCACATCGATATACTGAGCGATTATCCACAAGTGTAAGGAACATTGGAGTTATTCTCATATCCCATGAGCAATAACTTTTCAAGAGAGGAATTATATGTTTGATACTCCCTATCAGATATCCAATTACTAATATGTTATGTAAGTGATACAAAACTCGCATCAACACACCCTTGGCTTCCTTAAAGCTGGAAATGTGGAAGAAGAGATCTCTATGAACACAATTCTGAATGATTCATAAAGCCTGATTATCTTTGATTTGCCATTCAACTAGTGTTGTAGCATCATTGGGTTTTACAATTGTTCCATCAACATATAGATTTAAACATTTTTCCATTAATCTGCTCCATACAATATCTTTCCATGTAGTATAATTGTGTGAAGTTAGAAGTGAAGCTTTAGGTGAACCCATGATTCAAAAAATTAAAAGAGCACAAAAGAGAGAAAGAGAGACAATAAGAATACAAGACACACACCCCTAATCACTCAATCAAAGAACCCCCCCAAAAATGATACTTTTGGCACTTTATATGTAGTGTGATTACAATAGGCCACTTGTCAAAATGGACAAAAGTGGCCTTCTGATTTTGTTGTTTAAAACTGCCTTTTGAGGTTCAAATCTAGTACCAAGCACTGTAGCTCAGATGTACAATAATTTTGAAAAGTAATCAAATCAATACAACGCAAAAAAGGACCTAATTATGAAAGTGATATTTTTATCCACACAAGCCTATAATATGATTGCAAATCTGGAAAGTAGATAAAAAATTATACAGTTTCAAAAAAAATGGAATCTGAAAATGTGTTTAGATGAGCCTATAGGAAGCATTTGAAATTGAAAAATGTAGAATTAGATAGGTGCAGTCGCCAAAAAACACAATTTCTAACAAATCCACTAAAGAGTTCAGGAATTTCTAACCAAAACAAAAAAAAATTGCACTTGATTTGGAGTTCGGATGATTGAGATATGGCGTCCTGAAGTCAGACTGTCAAATCAAAACTACATATGAAGAGGGGTCTGAGTAGCAAACTATGAGGTTCAATTTGACATCCAAATAGTCATAATAGTAGTATAATCTGGCTTGTGGATGACAATCAAATGGCTATCAATTTTAACATAGTGAAATGTTTGTCAGCAAAAAAAGATGCCCTTGGGTGATGTGGTAGTGATGTCAACATACGGCTAATGACGTCAATTGTACAGATGTTGACATCAGCAATATGGAAAAGCTGACTTGCCAATAGTCATGGTAGGTATGGCAAGATGATGTGGATTGTATGATGTGTCCACATGGAGGTGAATTTTCTAGATACAGTAACACAAAGGTGGCAGAGAGAGTCACGTGTCCTGGCCTAGATGTGTTGATGGGGTTGTGCAGTCTGATGTCGCAAGTGACTATCACAGGGGTCCACATGTCAGTTATGAAGAAGGGGCTACATGGTGGGTCATCAAAGCACCACATGGCAAGAACTCATCACCGGAAAAGCTTCAGAGATCCCCGCGGGAGGAAATCGTGAACGATCGGTGGTGAGTAGCTGGTGTCGGCATTCAGGATGACTGAAGAACATTAACGGCCACCGATAGGGAGATGTATGTTGTTTTCATTGCCTGGAGTTTAGATTGGTGTTCAGATAGTTTGAAACCACTAGTGGGAAGGTGGTTTAACAAACCGGTGGGATATGAATTTAATCCCATATTCATGTGTATTACACACAGTGTTGTTTAAAAAAAACAAACTATGTAGTGTAAACAAAGAGAAGTTGTGCGTGTTGTGTTGTTGCCAAAACGTTATGTAGTCAACAGTTTCTAGTGAGGTCGATCAAAATTTGTAAAATTTTTTGATGGAATATTTTGAAATTACAGTGAATATTCCCTGTGGGGGCTGAGGTTTCACCACACAATTCCTGCAAAAAAAAATCTCTGTAGGCTTGATGCCTTATAAAAAAAAATTGAAATATTTTGAAAATTGCAAAATAATGCAAAGAACTTATAGATATAAAAATCAAATGAATAGATTGAAAATGATCATACCAAATTTGCAAATCAGGTCTTCGAGTGCCAGTTTACAAAAAAAAAAATTCTCAAATTCGACTATGGCCTAGGGTAGGCAGATTTATAGTCAAATTTCACCAAATTGATGCTCCAGACGCAATAGCAAGGTCCATTTTGGCTCTAGACACTCCCAATGACTATGATACTCTAGATCTGAGTCAAGGTCCTCAAAGAGGTGAAGCAAGAAAATGGTCTCCGATGGCTATGTGAAGAGAAATTCCCTCAGCTTTGATACCATGTAAGAATTTTCCTTAGAGAAAAATCACCCAAGATCAAGGAACTCAAGCACAAGCACAAAATGGACCAAAGAATGATCAGAATAACAATATTAAATTGTATTCATGCAATGTTATGTCATGTACATACACACTAGGAGTGTTTGTATATAAAGGGCTCTAAGATGCATCTAGAATGTCTCTAGAATGAGCTAGGAGATCAGCATTACAACTAAGCACGCGTCCACCAGAAGTGGATTATCCTCCATTGTACATGAATGTATGTGCATCAATGAAAGAATAAATATGACAAGGTGTATCTCACGTAGAGATGTTGCAAACACCATGTGCTTAATTAGAGTGTTAAATCCTATGTTGTCGACACCATGTGCTTAAAAGAGTTTCTAACTCCTATGTTGTCAACAAGAGAACTCATAAGAGTAGGCATACTCCTAGGTGTCAAATTAATAAATAATAAAATAATGCATTAACCTAAGTGAACTTAAGTAAAGTGTAAATAGTGAATACTTATTTACACCAACACCTAATTGGCTTATTGTTCCTCTATGGAGGTTGCGGGTTCAGACTTTGGTCATAGGTATCATTGCTGGTACACCAGGGTCTCTATCCTCTTGGGCTCGATTAGTATTAGTTTGGATCATCTTCCCCTCTTTCAGCTTTCTTTAGATGCTCCAGCCCATCTTCTTCCACCTTAGTGGGAGTTGAATGAGCATGTTAGACTTGACATCTACAAATAGTATGTTATCACAACCTGGAGGAATCCCTTAGATGGGCTCTGTTAGCATATGGCCTTCTATACTGAGCTCTTCCTTGATATCCAGAACGAGATTATCCTATGCCCGTTATACCTCACTCCTCATTGGACTCACGCTCTTTGCATCTCCTTGGGATCTTTTAGAGTGGGATCTCACTAGCTACGTATCCAGACTGACCACCAGATCGACAGGGAGGACAAGATTTGTCGGCTTTGTCACCTCGAGGAGGTTGAGACTGAGTCTCACTTTATTTTTTATTGTCTCATTTACTATAAGATCTGAGGGAGATTTTACTATTTGTTCAGAGAGTGTCAGTCTCTTCCCTCATTTTTCAAATATATTGACCACCACTATCTTACACTACCTTTAGGAGACCATGCAGTTTCGCAAGCACAATATAAAACTCTAGCTTTGAACGACATCGACCCCTATGGAGCTCATCACCTCTTTTTTTAGTCCCATGGTTCCTACCCGAGGATTAAAGCAACCTCTTTGCACTATCTTAGTTCACACCAGATCTATGAGACCCTGCAGAGATTGCACTAGGTAGGGTCCCTTTAATAGACCTCAAGGTCGACCTTCCAGAGTACCTAATTGCTCTAATGTCCGCCTTTCCATTCTGGACTACTCACCTATGAAGAGTTCTTAGCTATGTTTATTCCTTTTCTTGGTTCTTTTGTTGTTTTGCTTTCATGTTCTTTCTACGAACACTATTTGGTGCTTTCCCCAGCTAGTTTTTTCCCTTTGTATTGTTTCCAGTCCCTTAAAACCTCATTAGTCTCTTGCTAAACATTAATAAATTTATCTTATCTTATCTTATCTCACTACGCGATGCTCATCTGATAAAGTTAGATCAAAGAAATCACCTTCTTGGTGGTTGGGGCTTTTAGATGATCACTAGATGGTTCAGAAAGTATCCACGAATGTGGATCGGTCGGATAGCTCTTCTCATATTGATCTCACTTTGGCTAAGGATTTTGTTGATGTCTTTGATGATTTGAATGTTGTCCCTATGACAGTTTTGACTCAAACTATTGATGTTGACCTGTCTCTTGTTGCTAATTTTGTTAATTTGATTGTTGACCCTTTGGCAACTTTGAGTTAGAATGTTGATGTCGTCCTTTCTGCTATTGACCATGTCCAGAACACTGTTGTTGGATTTTCTCTTGCTGTGAGAGTTTTGGGGGTTAGTGGGGATTGGAAGAAGGCTACAAGGAAGGAGGAGGATGGTTGGACATCAGTTAAAGGAAAAAAAAAGGCAAATCCTCCAAACCTTCATTTGATATATGGATCACGTAGTGTGATCCGAAACGTTGATGACAAAAAATTCAAACAATCAAATCCAGAAGCTAATTACTATATACTAATGGATTGTGGAAATCTAATAGCTCTAATGTCTTTACGTTCTTCAAAAGACTGAACCAAAATGTAAATCTTGATGGTTTGTGGCTTCTTGGGTTGTTTGCCCTCTTGTTGGAAACTTTGGTGTGTCCCTCTAGTTTATTGGGCAGTTTTCAACAGTTGTTTTAAGATCCTAATTGTTATATCTTTCTTGTTCATTTGTACAAGGTTTCTGATACTTTCAAAACCTATTTTTACTTAATCAAAACAACTTATAGACTGCCAATTTAATGACATCTAACACTTGGTTTGTTGATTTACAAGATAAAGTCTTTCACGATCTATTTCAACATTTACATTAAATGTATATCATGATTTAAGTTATTGTAAGATCATCACATTTCAATAACCTTTACAAGTACAAGTGATAATCATTTGGAAATCGTCACTTCCTCATGATGTACAAAGGAGGCAAGCCCATACACACATTAAGTCACCACCAATACTATCATGTGGTGTTGTCATGACATCCACCGTGGATCATACCAGAGAATAAGGTTTTCACCTCAAACTTATCTATCATAGAGAAGAATGTATTACAAGGGATTTCACTTGGAACTTCTTCTTCATGAATAAATACTAACCTTTTGACCTCCTTGTCAAGCTTATTTCGCATAAGGTGTTATGACTCCCTTTGAATCTGAAACATATCTTCTATCTGTGCCCTCTCTTTGTCCACAATTGCCTCTAATGAACTGTAAATGCTCTTTGGTTTAACGAGTATCAATCTATCTAAGAATTGTATAGTATAGACATACTTGGTTCACATGGAACTTCATCACATGAATCATAGTCCCTTTAACTACTATAATTTTTTGATTTATAGAGAAGCCATCTCAGCATAGTCTACTCCTTCTAAACCAATATAACCAAGTTTCTTGGAAGTGAATTGAAACATATCATCTATTTTCCCCCTCTCTAATGGATGTGCCGAACTCCCTCATGTTATAGAAGGGTACTCATATTAGGTAGCATGCCAAATGTACCATTGTTTTTTTTTTTTTGCAAGAACATCATCAAAGCAAGCAACACTTATAGTACATATGTACAAAAATTCAGTTAAGAGAAAGAATATAGCGATTAGTAATACTCAAAGCTAATGAATACTTATCTGCATATATTTGATAGAAGTTTCTCCAAAGAAGGTCCATATAGATTAAATCAAAACTATCTCTATATAACCGTTTGTCAAATAATGAGAATGAAACATTGATTATTATTCCCCCTTCAATATAAAATTCCCACTTATTTATCATCGAACAATTTTTGCATCACATTATAGCAGACAAATCAGATCCTTGTAAAGCCACTAACAATTTCTTGTACCACCTATGATCAATGCCTCCATCTATGCGACACTACCTCAGCTCACTTGATATTCTGGTCTTTTGTTTTCATCAAATCATTTTATTTTTAAAATCATTCTCAATATGTTAGTGAAGCCTAGATTTAAACAGCTTCCACCAACATATATAGTAAGCGATCAAACATATATCTTCAACACTCAATATATTTATAATTTTTCTGGAGGTAGCCATTTATATCCAAAAGTCACTATCACAAGAAATCAATAATTTTCATGTTGATATTTCTCCGCATGTCCCAGTTGATTCAAGTGGCTCGTAGTTGATTATTATGTGTTAGGTGGATTTGTGTGCTCGATCTGACAATTTATTTTCACTTGTGCAAACTAAAAATATTCTCCACACTGCTTATAAACTGCGACTCCAAAAACTTCTCCTTGCACCTAATTTGTTTGCAGATTTTTTTTCTCCTTAGCAGTTGATACTTCATCTTCATTGTAATTGCAAAATCTCTACAAATCACCATGACAAATTGGAGGACTAACATTATCTCCAAGTTGGGATCTCTATAAACATTCCTCTACAAGTTCTAGCAATATGGATATTTGCCAGAATAGACGACCAAAGCACAATTATCTATACACTACACAAGCTATGGAATATTCATCATAACACAGATTGCATCTTTTCACTGTTGAATGAAAATGCACTCTTCGTGTTATCATTATCCATATTAATTGTATAAATTGTAGTCTTTGATTAGGTTAAAGGTATAAAGGTAAAGAGCTCAGGTCTGTCAACAGATAATAATTAGTATCTCCACATAGATTTGAATAATCTACATCTCATTCTTCAAAGAGAAAGCACCCGGTGGTTGGAGAAGTGGAAGATTTAAGATCCTCAAAGGAAAGTCATATTAGCGAGCATGAAGACCATGTCTGAAATTACATTTAGACTGCATCAGGGAATTTACCACCAAAGAAAACGTGTGTTAATCCTTACAACCTATTTGAGGCCTGTGTTGGTAGTGAGAGCATTGGGGATGAGATTGATATTCAGGGATGCATATTATGCATTGGGCTTTAGCTGGAAATGTAACTAATGTTGATCTCCTGACACAAGATCAGTGACATTGAGCAAAAGTAATAAAAAAAAAGTGAAGATGTGGAACTTGAATTGATTCCAAGCAATGATGATTATGCTCCTGTGATACCATCCTAGAGCATAAGTCAAGAAGAGCCTGTGACAAGGTCATGGATTGCCCAATTGGGCAAGTTATGTAAGAATCCCCTCACATTTTCCTGTCTAAACAAACACATTCCCAACAATTATTTTGTGAAATAGATTCCACACTCTTCTATGGTGTAGTTTCCTTGTTTACAGAGATATTTACATCAGACTTGCAGACTTTGTGTATTGTGGAATGCGAGTCATTTGCAATAGAAAGACAAGTATATACCAGAATTGTGATGTTTAATTACTTTTGGCAGTTCTTCAAAAAATTGTATCAAAGGCATATGCATGAACTGTATGGAATATTATTTATCAAAGGCAGAATTAAAATATTTAGAGGACATAAATATATTATACTCCTGAATTGATAATTGATGTGATGAATCTTGAACAAATTTCTTCCAATACAAAAAATGAACTGAAATATGTTTTAGATGTTATGCAAGTGTAATTTTATTTGTACACTATGACAACCCTGAACATACAGAAGCTATGATCATCATTTGTTGTCCAATTAACACATCAGATTACCCTTGCCTCTCCAATATCTTTCTAGAAATCAAGGTGGAAAGATTTTTCTTCGTACTCACAGAAAACTGAAAAATGCGACTTCTAAAATACCCATGCCGCCATACATTTATTTGTTCAGCCAATTTGCACAGGTTAAAGATTGTTTTTATTCCACAAAAAATACAAAAGTCTGGATTTGGTCACAACAGACCCACAATTTTCCCAAACAAACCCTCAAGCAACCCTCTGCAGTTTATCAAAGGCATATGCATCAACGGTATGGAATATTATTTATCAAAGGCAGAATTAAAATATTTAGACAACATAAATATATTGTACTCCTGACTTGATAATTGGTGTGATAAATCTTGAACAAATTTCTGCCAATACAGAAAATGAACTAAAATATGTTTCAGATGTTATGCAGACATAATTTTTTTTTGTACACTATGAAAACCCTGAACATACATAAATGATGATCATCATTTGTTGTCCAATTGACACATCAGATTACCCATGCCCCTGCAATATCTTTCTAGCAATCAAGGTGGAAAGATTTTGCCTCTTACTCACACAAAACTAACAAATTTGGCTTCTAAAATACCCATGCCACCATACATTTATCCATTCAGCCAATTTGCAGAGGTATAAGACTGTTCTTATTCCAGCAAAAATACAAAAGTCTGGATTTGGTCACAACAGACCCATAATCTGCCCAAACAAACCCTTAGGCAACCCTCTGTAGTTTATTTCTGCTATCCATATCTCCAAGAAGCTTTCGATCATATGTGCCCAACTGAAGATAAGAGTTAGAAATCAATCTCATGCCATAAGGTACTTAAGTCACTCAGTCCTCAATATTTGGAAGAATGCTACTCAGTATTGCTTCAAGCAGAAGCTTGTGCCTCCATTATCATAGAACATCAACTTACATACATGCAATCAAATTGTTACCTTTGTTAAATTTGGTACTATAGATGTCCTTACTATTAGCAGACCCAGGAGTTGTCTACTCTGATATCATGTTGAATTCAGAGGATTTCTGCAACTTAAACAATACTACTAGTGATTTCTGTATATCTTCAAATATAGCTATCTCACTCACATTTATATTGGGAAAAGGGTTATGAAGAGACATGTCCCTTCAAGGGACATTTCTATTCATTAATTACATAGTTAATATAATTTTATATATATATATATATATATATATATATATATATATATATATATATAATTATTTATAGGTTAATCTTACTAAAGCTACAAAACATTAACAATGAATGTATTAAAAATTCAAAAAAGGTTTGAAGACAAATGTGTTTTTAGAACAGCAGTACAAGGGAATTTTTTACCAAAATTTAGAACAGTAGTTCCAATCTGTATATATAGCTGGCTATGCCTCTAATTGAGAGATATTACTCTGTTAAAGTTTGTTTGAAGTACTGTTTGAGGTCTATATTGGTCATTTGTACAAATTAAAAATAATCTCTCGTCTTCTTTGTGGCTATATTTTTGGCTTCAAGGCTGGAAAAGATTGATTTAGCTTCCCAGATTTAATAATCAACATTTAGGTTGAGGTCAATGATAGCGTCTTTGCCTTGTATTCATGAATTTAATAAAAATATTTAAATAACCTTTGCACTGCAATTTTTACAACAGAAGTAATCTTCCATTCCATTTCAGTTTAATCAATTATGTTGTATTTTAATGAATGAGTTCCAAAATTTAAAATACTTGCAAATGAACTTGAATCAACAGCTGCAAACAAACATTGGCATCCATGTAAGCTAGAAATGACGTTTCTCTTTAAGCTATGAATAAATTTTTGAGCCACTTCATGAAACCTCGGTCATTATATTCAGACCAGTATATTCCTTGAGTTCTTTGGTCTAAAAATGCAAAACCATTCAATTTTACTAATATAGATGAAAGATCCATTGACCACAACATCTACTAAAAGCTTTTTCTTTGATAGAAATCTGATGTCTCACATGGCAAAAGGGTTAGTCTGGAAGCTTGTAAAAAAGGTGGAATCTGGCTTTTACACATACCAATTGTATATGCTTGAGAGATTTTGAAGTGTGGGGCTTGCTACTGCTTAAGTCTACCCTTCTTTTAGCACTAATAATTTAATGCTAACTTACCCACATGGCGTGTTAATTAATGGTGGACATAGTTCATTTCATTTCATTTCATGTAAAATTCTCAGGCCGAATTTTTTTTTCATTTGATAAACTATTTCATAACCATCATATAGAGATTTTGTGGACAAGCCAAATTTAAAAAAATACAGTACACCTTTTAAATTACATCTATATACACTTCATACATAAACTATAATTAATAATGAACCTTTTTTCAGCTATAGTTCCCCAAATGTTTCTTGCATTGTTCTTCCTGCAGTCTATAAAATAGGAAGGGAGATGACAGTGGATTCAATTTTTCTTATCTTTATAATACCATTTCTGTGTGCTTGTAACTGATAAGGTTTGCACGGGAGTTTCATTGATCTACATCAATTACTAGAATGCAGAAACATTATGTCAGTATTAGAATAGTCTTGAGTATTCAAAATATAAAGAAATAAAAGTCATCTTTTTAGACTCTATAAATGCACAATGGGTACAGAACTAAACACAATGTGAACCCAAATTGGTTGAAATCAAAGCCTCAAAACTCAGAAACAATAAAATCCGAAATCAGGTTAGAAATAGTGAAATTGGAAGATACAAACCAGTAGCGAGGGCTTTGATCAATGCTGTTATTTTTCCCTTAAAGTCCTTCACCCACCTAAAAAATCATTGAACTCTTGTGCCAGGGGAAAATTAACAAGAAATCTTTCTGGAAACATCTAATGTCCATTGGCTTGTGTTATTTGTGCCCTATTTAATTGGCAATTGAGACATTGATGTTGAGAAATAAGGACATCAATGCATTTAATAACATTAAATGATATTAACTATACTATTAAATGCTACAATAATGACATGTCGACGATAAAATCCATAAAAAATTTAAATGTAAATATATTTTCCTCACTGCTTAAATATATCTTCTTCATTGCTTTTTTCACATAGGCCAATAGGATTTTTTTTTTAAATTACATATTTTAACTTTTCAAATTTATGGAACTTTTGTAAACCTTAGTATATCTGCAAATTTTAAAAATTTATGTGCTCTCCAATAATAATATGGAATCTAATGATTCTAATAGTTACCTACCAAAGGCAGGAACTAATAATACATCTAAAGCAGTGCAACATATTATAAGTACAAATATATAATAATATCAGCTGAAAGTGCAACTATTCAATAGATGGAGCAGGTTGAACTATTCTTTCTTATTTAGATATTAGTATCTAAGAAAGTACTTGAATATAATGAAGGAACATCAGCACTCATTGTGTTCGTAGATTGAAATTTTTTTTTAATAAAATAGAGGACTTTAGATTGGCTCTAATATAGCACAATTGATTCATTACAACTTCCGAAGATACACCATGAGATAAGCAATCAGTTAAAGGCTTTCTTCAACCTAATAGCAGCAGACAACCCTCACATGTACGAAAATAAGGATCATAAATAGCATTCAGTTTTCAGAGCAATATATCTGTTATATTTGATTGATATAATCTAGAAATAATAATTCGCTGTCATAAGTATTGAGATCTATACCATTCTTCATCAGCCATTTTAGGGGATGAATGAACTTCGTATATTCAGATTCATTCCAACAGTCTTATTCTTACAACAGTAGCGATAATCGAAGGGTGACTTTGGATGACCTAAGGTAGTATAACATCATCAAGATTCATATAAGATTGACAAAATACTCGTTAAGTACTTCAAAAAATATTTCCTAAATTCAAAGGATCGGACAAGGGACAATACAAAAAATCACACATGGAGGCCACAACACATGGAAGTGTGCTGAAAACCCATAATGGGTGACAAAACACGGTCAGAAATGTTGCTACAATCTACTTTACTAATACATATTTACAAATAAATAATGTATGCAAGTGCATAGACCCTAAACAAGTCACTGAATTCCTTGCTTGAGACTCAGAGAGCATCAACTCTGACATCACCCACTTTGACAGAAGCACAAACTTCTCAAATTGAGCACCAACTCAACATCTTAGAGGCACTAACCATAAGAATTTACAATTTCTTTTGCAATACTCTTTTCTTACAAAGACTTCTCTAATTTACAGATGTATTTCATCATAAATCTTTCAGCTTGATATCTGTCAAAACATTAGACAGAATATATTTGCCACAGATTATACACTTAAACTCTCAGTATTTATCAATACTTCAAAGCATTCTCCAATTTTAAATGCTGATTTCTTCATACAACTTGGGGGAGACTTATCCAAATAGCCTATGCATACATCAGTCTTTATATTATTTTTATCTTCTCACTAGCAATCCTATACTCCATTCATGGACCTCTCCACTTCTTATCGATGATACATACTCATACCCTTTCCATGAGCCTTTAGAACTTCTTAAAAAGAGGTTTTATTGGTTGAACAGATGTGCAGTAGTTTCAACTAGTTTATAAAACAAACCAACCTTCGAACAACTTGATTTCATTATGTAGATTGTAAACTTTGAAGAAGAATACTTCTGTCTACCAAAAATGGATTTAAGAAGAATATATATACACACACATGTATGTATGTTTTTATGCACAACTTGAAGTTACATGAAGAGCAGGTCATGTGACTATCCCAAACAACATTCTAAATGTACATATGAAGACCAAGTTTGAACTCTCACAGCAAGTTCTGTATGCTCGATATGTGCAGAAAAAGAAACACAAGGGATATGCAGAATTACCAGTGAACAATAAACTTGCGATCAAAAATATTGACACACTACTATGAGATTTCCTGTGATTGGTATTATTTTTTTACATTCATAACTTCTGCATATTTCCTGAATATTAACAACATATATGATCAGTCTATCATGTTTCTTCTTTTTGCATCTCCTACTGTAATGCATCTAGAGTACAGTTTCTCTTTATGACATCAGTTACAAATTTACCTAACCAATTGTTAGCTAGAAATTGTGATGTAAGCAGGGGCATTAACAAATGTCTACCCAGATTGAATGAAAGGGGGGCTTGGTTCAAGTGCATGAACCATGTCAATGATGATTGACTATCAATGTGATTGTAGGCCCAATCAAAGTCTATCTTTAGGAAGATGGCAGGCTCTTGAGAGTGGCAAGTCCACTCCATGCCTTCTTGAACTACAATAATATCATCTAGGATGAACTTAAACTCACCAAATCCTATTTATTTAGGATGAACGAGCTGAGGGAGGAAAAGGTAGAGCTTGAGAGCTGGAGCTTTGTCAATGATTTAGAATGAAAAACTTCAAGACAGACCTTGTAGAGGTTCCTACTAGAATGTCCTAGAGGACTTGTAAAATCCCAAAGGAAACTCATCCAATCAAGGGGCTTTCTAATTGGCCTTGAAAATAAAACTTCCTTCACATCCTTAAGAAGTTGATGACACAAAATAACTAGGAATTAGTAACCTAGTAAGGGGGACCATTTTTAGCGATTTCTGCCAATGATCTGCTCGGTGTATAATCTCGAACTGCAAAGACCTACTCAAAATGATGGATAAAGGCTTTAATATTTGGCAGTTTAGGCAGAAAGTAAGGAATGTTGTCCTTCATGAATTTGCTTGATGGATGGTAATGAATGTTGAGCATGTGAGGCTTGAAAGTTTTCCTTTGAGACATGATTACCAATTTTGAGCCAATGGAGCCTAGCCCCGATTTACAAGATTTGCAAACATGTGGTTCAAAAGAATGAAGTGAGATGTGGAATTTATGATGGATTACTATGAAGTGCGAATTACTATGAGTTGCTATTTCTTCTATTTTCTTTATCAAACTACAGTATTACACCTTGTTTTTCCATTATGCTTTATTAAATACAGTCATGCTTATGCATGATCATGTTTGTTCCTACATATTACCATAATTATATCAATGATAATAATTAATAAGATTTTCTTGCTCTTATATGTTGAATTGGTTAGGCATTTTCTCTTGGAAGTCTCTTAATCTGTCATCCGAAAAGGGAATTCTAATTGTTACTTGCTTTGAATTGTTTGATTCTAATATAAATCATCTCCGTAATGACTCTCTTTTGGTTCTGTGTATGGCCAAATAGAAAAGTGTTTTATCATCTCAGTTGCATGTTGTTTGGTAAATAGAATGGTAGATAGTCTAGTTAAACATGTACTATTCATAATTCAAAGTGCTATATGTTACCTCTTCATATTAGAAAACCACTTGAATTGGGTTATATGATGCACATCATTTTTGCAGGATCAGCATGGGTTATGTCGACTCGTATTTTTTTGAGTTCTGTATATGGGGGTGGGATAATCTACCTAGAACAGTTCTCATGTACTACAAAAACTTTATTTTATCCCAAGAAAGGTACTTTCACACAGTCATCTGCAATGCTCAGGAATTTTGAAATACCACAGTGAACCATGACTTGCATTAAATAGCATGGGATACACCAACTAAACAACACTTGAAGCTGCTCTCCTCAAAGGATTTAAATAATGTGGTTAAAAGTGGTGCTCCATTTGCTAGGAAATTCCCCAAAGATGACCCTATTTTGGATAAAGTAGACAAAGAGCTTTTAGGACGTGCTGAGGGTCAATTCAAACATGGTGGGTAGTGTGTAGGGAGCAGAGCAGGTGGTAAATGTTGAAGATGTAGCTTTGTTACCCGGTCATCAAAAATTTCAAATTTTCAACTTGTTGATCCCCTAGTTATGTGTGAAATACATCCCATTTTGATCATTGAAAAGGTTATTTTATCTCTGAGTTTTTGTGAGTTTCTGAATCTTCATATCTCTGGCTCGTTCCCAGCTCCGGCCAATACTTAAAATTTTCAAAATCTAACTTCTAAGCCCCAAGTTATCGTAGGTTAATGGAGAGACCCAAATTATGCATTTTCAAGTCTATCATTAACCATTAACCTCTCAAATAGGTTAAATATAACTTTCAAATTGCACATTTTGGAGTAGGTTAATTAAGATCTCCAAAAACATGTATTCATTAACCTCTCAAAATAGGTTAATGATAACTTCTGAATTATGCATTTTGGAATAGGTTAATTAACCTCTTCAAAAATGCATATTTGTTAACCTCTTTGAGACAATCATTAACCTCTCTGTTTAGCTGATTAAGGTTAAGCACTGGAAGTAAGATGATCCAAAAAAAAAGAAAGCAAGTGTTGAGATAGGACGCATATTGAAGGTTAAGAAGAAACATACTGATGAATCCTTGAAATTTGTTTACCAACAGCCATCCATGTTATTCTGCCTACATTATGTGATCACAAATCCTTAAAAGGATGAGAATATCATCATATCAATATCAATATCCCAAGGCTGCCTTCACTACTGTAAATACAAAATTCCAGTGCAACGATGAAATAGTTGATCACCAAACCATAGAATTTCTTTCAGAAGATAAATTATACCACGCCCGTGTGATTTTGAATGGAATAGATAACAGCATATTGCAAACCAAATTGGTAAACCTGTATTGCAACCATGGATATTTAGACACTTCACTCCAACTAAATGTCGTAGAGAAAAGTTCTTGCCTAGACTGAGATTATTTTGGGATATGTCAAGCACGACTATTATGAAGACATGCTTGATATCTATTATCAAATGCTAATGCAAGAGGAGAGTGTGCAGGCTGACCATTATGTTTATCCTAAGGTTGTAAAGGCTTGTGCTCAACTGATGGATCTACAATGAGGCAGAGAGATCCCCGCTTCCATTATTAAAACTGGGGTATGTGTAGAGAGGGCACACTGGTGATGCATCCAATTGTTTTAGGCAAATGAAGGAAGATGGTATTGAAACAAATGTTACCACTTGGAATACTATGATCACCAGCTATGCACAGAGTGGATAGTGCGACAAGGCAATGGGTTTCTTTTGTCAAATGCAACAAAAGACTGACATATTACCCAATGTGATTTCATGGACCGCCATGATTGCTGGATATTCTCATAATGGACTTCATGTGCCCTTATAGCAATGTATAGTGCTTGCGGCAACATAGCAGGTGCTCGATGGGTGTTTGACAAAATAGCTGAAACAGAGAAGCACTTGGTCTTGTGGAATGCCATGGTCGCAAGTTATTCCCAAAGTAGAGACAACAACTAAGCATTGAAACTCTTCCGAGATATGCAAATACGTTGTGGGAGGTTGGATTCAGTCACCATAGCAAGCGTTCTACTTGCTTGTGCTTGATTGGAAACCTTTAAACAAGGAAAGGAAATTCATGCCTATGCAATTAGAAATGATTTCGTCTATGGTGTTCTTGTACAAAATGCTTTCGTAGACATGCATGCCAAATGCAAAATTATAAGGTATGCACGTTTAATGTTTGACAAAATGTCTTAAAAAGATGTGGTGTCCTGGACTACTATGATTTCAGGCTATGCATAGAATGGATATGAAGTGGAAGCAATTGTACTTTTGTGTGCAATGTTGGAAGCTTGTCCAAAACCTAATACATTTACCATTGGTAGTGTGCATAGTGTGATTGCAAGCCGCAGTGATATTGAACAGGGACAGATTGCTCATGACTACATTATTAAGACTAGGCTTCAATAGGACGTGTGTGTGGGAAACGCCTTATGTACCATGTTTGTAAAATGTGGGGATATAGTGTCTGCACGCCAAATGTTTAATAAAATGCCTAAACGTAACGTTATCTCCTACACTAGAATTTGTACAAGGTAAGAGAAAAGGGGTGATATCGAGCAAGAATTCAATATCTTTTGACTGATGTGGCTGTCGAGGATAAAGCCGAACCAATTCACTTACACTTCTATCCTTAGTGTATGTGGCTGCTTCTTAGCAGGGGAAGTGGGCAAGCAGATTCGTGCTTGCATTATTAAAACAGGGTTTGAACAGATTGTTCCTGTGGACAATGCGATCGTTGACATGTATACCAAGTCTGGGACCATGGTAGATGCACGAAAGTTGTTTGATGGAATGTTTGTAAGGAATTTGGTTTCAGGTAATGCAATAATTGCAGGGTACTCCCAAGATGAAGATTTTCATAAGGAAACCCTTAAGCTCTTAGGACAAATGTAGCAAGCAGGCTTAAAACTTGACCTGATCATGTTTTTCAGTATTCTCAGTTCGTATGCTACTTGTGTTTTCACTGGAACAGGGTAAGCAGATGCATTTGAGCACAATTAAAGCAAGGCATACATAGAATGGGAACTCAAAATCTTTCTCAACAAGGCAAAGAAGGGGCATGGTTCTTCCATTTTAACCATTTAACATATACTTCAAACATGTTAACTACTATGTGGACATGCCACCAGAAATGAAACAACAAGGCATAACAGAGGACCGGCTATAGCTTTTGTGAGATGTGAGTGGAGCTTTTAGACCTGGCATTATGTTAATGTTATAATTCTATTGGATAAATTATATTATATATGAGATATATAAATAATATATGGCAGATATTATATATGGAATAATTAACTTATGTTATATATATATATATATATAATCATTATAATATATTGAGTATATATTACTTGTATTATAACTATAACTAATTTAGGTTAATATATTAAAGAGACATGCCTCTTTATTTCATATATATATTCATTCATATAATAACTTGGAACACACATAAATATCCACAAGTGCTATTACAAGTTATAGATCAGATTTAATGGATCCTATCACTAACATGGTATCAGAGTAGTGTTTCTTTCCCAGGGCTTGTGAAATTGGAAAACATTAATAATTAATATGCATCAGTGTTTACGGCAGCATTCATCATAAATCATTGAGCAACAAATGGATCAGAAATTACATAAAAATGAGGTGTATGAGGCTATGTCAAACCCACCACGTCAATGCATTGAATAGAGTTGAAGGTTTCATTAGAAAATATAGATATAAAGCAACAGTCAGAGAACCACTGAGATGTAGGGCGGAATTTCATGTGCATATGCAAGTCGATTCTTTACATAGGAAAATCTATGCAAGCAACAATAAATGTCAGAAGTCAAAGTGATTATTGTTTTCAAATAACATTGGTGGCCCAATTGAGATAAGAAGTGATTGAGAAAGACAAAAAAACTATACATTACCATCGAGAGTTTGTGAAAACAACTAATGGCAATTTTTGTACGATGAAGACATCGTTGATACAGAAAATGACATGCGATTGTATTGAGAACATGGAAAATATACGGAATGATTGGTAATGCCAAATATAAGGATGAAATACCTAGTGGCATGCAGTGATCCAGTCTTTCATATTATATATCATACTAAGCAGCACAAATTTCACCCAGTCTCGAATAAGGCATGATATATGGATCAATAATGACAATGAATATGACGATTTGGATATTGGCATAAAATCATTGACATGAAACACAAGCAGTTCATTCATTTCTATTCAACTTGAGTTGATCAATACTGAGGAGGATTGATAAGGTTATCAACACTCACATGGGTAATTGAGTGATAGGAAAATCCACCTCAATCCAAGAGATGTTTAAGCACGTGAACGTCTAGATATATACAGTACTAAGATGTGCAAGATGTGATCGCTGAAAATGAAGGCAAGTATAACAATGAGGAAGAACAGGAAATGTAATCAATTCAAAATAAATGATCTTGAGATCGATCCCATGGGAAGGTATCAAGGTATATATGATTTTCAGTTGGAGAAAGGGTTGTCTCCAAGGGTTTCGAGTGTGTCATTTAGATAAAGTCTAAGATCTCGAATGGAGAAATTTATATTGAAGAATAGAAAGGAGTATCCTGATTTCATTATGTTAATGTTCTTTGCATACAACATTATTATCAAACTATAAATTGCTACACTGTCGATGCACCAATGCATATAAGTGCAGGTTTGTGGACAAAAAGGTGCTCTATGGCATTTTCTTTAGGACACTTCAGCTTAAAACACAAAGCTTTATGGATTTGAATCAGCGTATAAATATTCTTGTGGGAAGGAATGAGCAGAGGATGAAATAAATTATAAGAGTCATGGAGAAAAATATTTAAAATGATCTCTCATTCACCGAAATTTATACATAGTGTTTTCCGGTACCACTCGGAAACGATGGCAATTACATGTACTATTTGACGTTGATCTGAAATATTAATATCGCGGAGAGTATATTATATGGTTGTCCAAGGGATTTGATTAGAAGGATTTCTATTTAAGAAAATGCCTTGCAAGTATATTTGCAAAGAACATAAATACTCTGCCATCACACTAAAATTAGAAATGGATATCACATAGAATCTAGGAATAAGCATGGAAGAATATGATTCTAGATACTTAGTCTTCATGGAGAATCAGATAAGTCATAGGAAGTAACAAATAATTCAATTGAATCACACAATCTGATAACAATCAGCATGGAGGAGCCAACGTCACAGAGACACATTACATTGGTCCAAATAAAACTAATTATTAGGAGTTCATAGAAACTCTATCTGCATGGCTCATTGTTGATTTGGCATCTAGCAGCATCATCTTCATTCAGTGGTGGACTATATTTAGCCACAAAACATTATCAGATAATGATGAAATAGCTGATCAAATCAGACAGGTCATTCTGTTTATTTGGTGAGATTCATACAATTATATAGAGAAGGTGCTACACAGAAGGGCCTATGGATGCAGGTAACCCATTGAAGACTATGCTTTGACATGGAGAGAGATTGTATAGGAGCCACAACCCTCATTGAACAAGGAATTCAATCATATCTCTGTTTATCGAGGCAAGCTTTGCTTAGGGGAACACTGCTCAAAGATGAATACTATAGAAACTGACTATGTAGTACATGAGATATTGAGTTCTATGGGAGGCCTTAGGGCCTCTAATTTTGATTATGATCTGATTCTCTACAAGGGTTGAAAGCTTGTTCTAGTTGCTCCTGTATAATGAGATAAGTTCTCCATCTCTTTATTATTACTTTTATTTGCATATTGTAGGCACTCTCTTAACTAATCCACGTATATAATATAAGAGTTATTTTCTTTATTATGCTCTTGATGGATGATTCTTTGAAAAGAAAAAAAAAAAAGGAAGAAAAATAAGTTTTCCATATGTGATGTGATGCAAAATTACTCGACGATATAAGAGTGGGAATCTAAAATTGTAAGGGGGAATGATAACCAATGTTCTATTCCCATTTGAACCATCCTTATATGGGAGTAGAAAAGACGTACTCAAATTGTTTGACAAATTCTTACATGGAGGCATTTCCTAATTTGATGCATATGGACCTTCATTGGAGCAACTTATATTATTATTGTAGATAAGTATTTATTATCCTCGGGTATTGCTTGTATCTACTCATTGTAGTCTCTCTTATTTTGTATTTTTATAATTATTATAAAGAACTATTTGCCTTGATCTTTTCCCCTGTCTCTGAGGATGTTCTTGCAGGAAAAGAAGATTGGTACATTAGGCATGCTACCAAATATTGTGCAGACTCAATCTTATGATAGTAGCTTCAAAGAAGGTGTGATTTAGGATTCACGAATCATCTGATGATTAGGTTGGATAATGTGAGTTTCTTGAAGCAAATATCCTTGATTAAAATTATGGGAGGGAGTCTAACAATTCATTAGAGGCAACCTTGGAGAAAGAGAGGGAGTAGAAAATAATAAATGTTTAAATCAAAATTTTGATGATCTTGGTTCAGAAGGAGTAGACCTTGATTGATGGATTCTCCACTAGTTAGAAACTATAATAGCTAAAGGACTATGATTCATGGGATAAAGTCTCATGTATGTAGGTTGGAAGGCCTTATGCTATCAGGATAACCATTGAACTAAGGAAGCATGACATGACTTGCTACCAAGAGATTAGAAGGATGAGACCAGATTCAGAGAAAGTTTGATATTTCACTGGAGAGAACCTTGTGCTAAGAGGTCAGAAAAGTTGATACCTTATTCTCTGATATGTTTTTATGGTGAATGTTGTGACAACACCACATGATAGTATTCGTGGAGACTTCGTGCAAACTTTTGATGTCATACATGTATGAGTCTGTCCCCTGTGTACATCATGAAGAAGTGACGACTTCTAAATGATTATCACTTGTATTAGGAGAAGTTGTTGTAAAGTGACGTCCGTACAATAACTTGTAGCATGATTCATTTTTATGAAATTGATTCATGTAAAGGCTTTATCTTATAAATCAACAACTAGGCAATTGATATCATTAATTTGATTATCTACAAGTTGCTTGTATAGATATATTTTCGATACTTGGTGTATATCTTGCCTTGATATTCTGATAGGCCATTACTCAGAGTATTTGGTTAATATCATTTGATTGATATTCTGATAGGCCAATGCTCATGTTACCAAATATGATATCAAATAGTAATTGGTGAATATCATATGTTGATATTTTGATAGGCCAATACTTACATGATATCATATTCTAGAAATCTTCTGATCAAAGATTTCCTGTATGTATTATTTTTGAAATATTACCTATGGTATAATATCTATGTGTTTTATCCTTCTTCATTAAGAGGGAGTGTTACTGTTATAATTCTGTCGGATAAATTATATTATATATGAGATATATAAATAATATATGGCAGATATTATATATGGAATAATTAACTTATGTATGTATATATATTATATATATGTATGTATATATATATATGTATGTATATATATATACATATATATATATATATACATATATATACATACATACATACATATACATATATATATATGTATGTATATATATATATATATATATATATATATATATATATATATGTATGTATGTATGTATGTATGTATGTATGTATGTATGTATATTGAGTATATATTACTTGTGTTATAACTATAACTAATGTAGGTTAATATATTAAAGAGACATGCTTCTTTATTTCATATATATATTCATTCATATAATAACTTGGAACACACATAAATATCCACAAGTGCTATTATAAGTTATAGATCAGATTTAATGGATCCAATCACTAACAATTCTTATTTTTTTAGTGGGAGTTAGTGGAGCTGGTAAGACCACATTCATGGATGTATTAGCTGAACGGAAAACAGGTGGATGTCAGAGGGCTAATCATACTGGAATTTCTGGTGCTCTTGAAATGTAAAGAGCTGAGGAATGTATTTTTCAAAGATATGCTGAATCTTACGACATTTCAAATAAGAATACGTAGTAGTTTGATAGAGTTGCCAAATATTGGGCATGCCAGTTGTCTGAAGAAGATCATTGTTAACCATTGCCGAATCTTGAAGGATGTGCCAGTTATTAAAAGTTTGAATGGATTGGTAAGGATCTGGATTGCATATTGTCCAGAGCTGGAGAGTATAAAAGTTATTGAACAATTGAAGAGATTGAAGAGAATCTTCATTAACGAATGCCCAAAGCTGGAGGGTGAGATTTTTTTTGAAGAGTTAAAGAGGTTGAGGAGTCTCTTTATTGAGAATTGTCCAAGGCCACAGAGTATACAAGGCATTGAGTTTTTAACAAGCCTGGAGAGCTTTGTCATTACCAGATGTCCCCAATTGCAGCAGGTACCAAGTTTTGAAAGACTAGAAGGACTGAAGGAGATGATTATTACAGATACTCTTATAGCAAGTTGTGTTGAAATGTTACAGAGATTGCCGCGGGAGCTACACATTTCAAGGCTTTCCGGAATAGATCAATTGTGTCCAAGTAGATAGAGTTAGTAGCTAGAAGATCAATGATTGTATATGTATACATTCTTAGGAATTCGAGCTAAAAGTTTTGCTTTTGAAAATCTTCCTTGTATAGGTTAATTTTCTTAAGGTTAATTAACCTCCCCATAATCACGTTTTTTGGAGGTGGTTATTAACCACGAAGAGGTAGTTATTAACCTCTATGTCTATATAATGACTCATGTTTGCTTTGTAAAGGGACTTTTTTGGCTTTAGAATAAGGGAACACTATGCTGAAATTTTGATCAAGAGATAAATTTTTGAAAGTATGTACAATTTTTGTCTCTCAAATCGAAAAATCTCTATTGTCTTCTTGGTGCAAGGAAATGAAATGAGATGTGCTTTTGATTTCTTGTTCTAAAATCAAAATTGTTGCAGTACTAATAGGCATTCTCATGGTATTGTGTGAGTGTTTGTGAATAATGAATGTGCATGGTAATACTAGTTACTTTCAAGCGTAGTTCTTGATCACCTTTGTTATCATTCTTGTTTACCCAAGAAAGTTGTGAGTTCGTGTGGTGCATTCGTTCTAAATGGCTTTCTCTCAATCTTTGAAGTTTTAGATTATTTATTTGAAAACCTTTAAAAATTATATCATACGAGGGAGCTGCCCCTCTAAACACAGAGGAAGGCCGGATATCAAAGGCCTATCCAACTATTGGAGACATTGATTTGCCACACACTCCATTGGGAAAATTCTAAAGTGACAAATCTATTTACCAACAAGCTTCAAAGTATGTCTTTCGCATTGTTTTGTTGATGTTGTTCTAGCTTATCATCTATTTATATCTGCTGCTCATCATTACGCGACAACCCATTTGGAGGAGAGCTTCTTCATTCTTGTAATGATTGACATCAGTTTTATCAGTGTTCTTGCTATGCCACAGAGATTCTTCCAAGTTCATGTTACTGTTCATTTTCTTAAGACTCATATTCACTGGAAATGTTTTACAACATCCTCCAGTTTTCTTGTTCTGTTCAGCCAAGTCATCTGGTGGACTCCTGTCATGGTCAAGCTATTCGTCTATAGTAAAAGATGTCTTGCCACCGTTGAGAAAGATTGGTCTTGCATTATGATTATGTTTCAGTTTGTATACCAACAGTATATATTCACCATTATTACTTTAAAATGTTGGATGCATACGACTGAATCTTTTCGAAGTTGAATGTATTCAACATGTTGATGTTGGTAGCTGTGTTGATATCATTTGATGATTTGACACCTCTATTATCATCTGGCATCAATGACATGGCACTATTATGTTTCTTGTGGCATTCTGGACATATCTTGTGTTACTCCCTTTGCATTATAATTATATTGGCAGTTTAATTTTGAAGCTGAACAGTTTCCTTTGTGCATCATCAGTTCTTGCTTAATTGGCACCAATTCAATGTTTCCATTGTTGCCAAGTCACTGTGAATGCTTCATCACTGTCGGTTGATTTTGTGCCATCATTCATGTGCTCTTGCTGCTTCCTCGACTCCACATGTCCAACCTTTGTATCACTGGAAAATTATAAAGTTATTGGTGTCTCAGTTGTTTCTTCCTCTTTTATCTTGCTCGTTGGTTTTCATATAAAAGACAACAAGACTCTTTCTGGAGGTGATCGCTCATTTTCATGTTTGCCGTGTATATCTTGTAACATTCCATGGCATTGGTGATCGAATTGGTGTAATTGCACTGATTCTATGTATGGAGCAGTGGGTAGTATTGTTCGACTTCACATGACTTGTGAGATTACTTTGCAGAGAGTTTGCATAGGTCTTGCAACCCTGCATATTTGGCAGTCTGAGAATATTGCATGTACAACTATGTGTAAGGATGGGCATTATTTTCTCAGATAGATGAGATTGGTTTATGGTTGTGACCTCTGTGTTGTACAAGTAAGACTTTAAAGGTGATTGAAACTGTAATTGATTAGCATGCATTCAATCTGTGTATAGAGCTAAATGCTTATTTTGTGTATCACTTCTACTGTGAGAATTTTGTATGATATTGGAGATTGTGTCATTTCTCAACTTAAAGGAGGCAATCTTATTGATTGACTGTTAAGAATTTCAATCATAAGCAAAATATTTGTGTACTATTGTTAAGAACATAGAATAAAGGATCTATTTTTGGGTATGGCTGGGTTTTTTTCCTCGAGTAGGAGGGTTTTCCCAGGAGAAAGAATGGTATCATCTGTTGAATGTTAATATGTCTTTCCGAGTTTCTGTATTTTGTTTATATTATTCTGGTTCAAAGCTTAACATGGTAGCAGAGTGAGGTTCAGAAAAGACCTTAACCAGAATAGGGCAATTGTATTCCAGAGGAATTGTGGGATTAAAGGATGAATCCTACCTGTTAATTCTAGTTGTTTTGAGTCAAATGGAATCAGATTGTTGTGCATCAATGATGATGTTAGGAAGCTGCAGGTGCTATCTGTACACCTGAAATGGTTGTTCCTATTTGGATTTGTTGTATCTTGTCCTTTATATCATTCTTTGATGGCATTGAAGAATGGTAATCTCTAGCTCTCTGATCCTTTCATAACTACTGAATGTGTCTTCTTGCTTTGCCTATTCGACTTTCCCTAAGCTTCAATTGAAGCTATCTTGGAGAAGAACACTCAATGGTGAATCCAGCTGGCACAAGTGTGATCAATAGCTTTTGTGTCTTCCAGTTATGTGATGATTTATGATCATTTTTAAAGAATATTAAATCATAGAAACAGTCACAGTGTTGTTTTCTGCAGATTATTTCTTTGGTAGGTTTTAGTTGAGGGAGCATACTGAATCCCACAGTGTGATCAATCAATATTTTCAATTTATTGTATCCAGCATGCGGTAAAGGAGAGGTTGGTCTTTCATTGTCCCTATTTGCACAAATTTATTCTGTAGCTGGTCATGAAGATATTTTACAGGTGACAAATGCTTCTGTTTCCGAGATTGTCAAGCCAATCTAAAGCAAAATCTGAAAAACCCGTTTGTTTAGGTTTGCTTTTGTGTGGATCAGTTATTTAAGAATGCAAAGGATGGTCAATTCAACATTTATAATAGGCAGAAACAATGAGCCTGTCCCATCAGAAATGCCAGTCATTATGATTTGTCAGCTGTCTATAAGAAGTCCAGTTTAATTTCCAAATGTCTGCTGTAATGATCTGGGAGATAATGAATGAGATAGATAAAAAAATTCCAGTAGTAGAAAGAAAACATTAATTTGAAGGCATCTCCAATGGCTAGATTGTAGCATGTATTGAAATTGGAAAACAATTGTATGTTGAATCAAATTATGGTGTTTCTTTAAAAAGGCTTGGCTCAAAGCTCCTACTAAAGCTTTAACACCTCGGAAATGTTCCAAGAAGCAATCTGCGGCAGTTTGGCTTGCTCGAAAAGTTACACTATTTCCATTAGAAGACTGGAATGTGTAAACAACAAAAGAGGGCTCCGAAATTTAAAATAAAGAATCAAAAAATTCCCAAAAATAGCTACTGTCAGAACAGCTGTTACAAATTTACCTATCTTGGTCATGAACGCTTTATCCATTTTTTTTCGCTATATTCGCTCCTTAAATTCGAATTAGACAGATCGACCTGTCCAACCGACTCAACAAGTGATATGAAACCGAAGCGCCCTCAGAATATAGAGCCTTACGCCCCTTTCCAGAATATTTATAAAAATTTATTGTAGCCGTTACAAAGTCGGCCGATATCCTCCATAATTACAGCTAAATGCAGTAAAATTTAGAAACAGAATTAAGAACATCAATTATATCTCATTTAATAAAAATATTCAATTATCTTGCATTAAAAAGTTTGTTTTGAAAATCCAATTATTATTTTAAACTAAAATGTTTGTTTTGAAAATACAATTATTATTTTTAGTTAAAATAATTGTTTTTAAAATAGAAGGAAAATTATGATAGCAAATAGTATTAAAGTTTTTTCACAAAATAATAGAAACAGAAAATACTTTTTGGGTTGTGATATGATGAATATTTTAAATATTTTTTCAGAAATATGTATATGCTAGTCTATATATGTAGACACATATTCATTTAAGATATCTATGTATACATTATCTATGAACTATATATAAGATTTTATGTGTACATGTGCACTATAAATATCTATATATAGATTTGTGCACATATGTCTATATGTCTAGATATATGGTTGGGAGTTAATTTTCATTGACAAGTCAAAGAGAACCACCATTATATTAAATGATGAAAGTTACATTCCTAGTTAGTGGAAAATTCATAGAAGGTCGTGGAACAAAGCCAAATTTAGGGAAAGTGATCACCTGAGATATGTCCTTAGAGGAGATGACCCTTCTAGTTTGAAATCATGTATATACTCCTCACTCTAGAGACCTAGTTAGGTTGTATCTTATATGCCTGAACATAGTTTGCAAAAAATCTAGACTGATAAAGATTAGTGAGTGACAACATGAAAAGATTAAAAGCATGTGTAATATCTTGTTTGTTAAAACCAATAAGATAATTAGGTTGTCTAAGTAAGAATGCTAAAATCTTACCTGTTGGCATCACCCATTTGGTTACGTATGAAGTCTCCCAAATTAGAGAACAAACATAAGAAGTTGCTATTATTTTGGTAAAAATAACTATGAATGAAGAAGACGTTAAGCAACCTCTAGCATCCCCTTTTGGGGATTGACAATATAATGATGATCAAGATAATATAGTGAATGTGGATAATGAGATACCCTTGGAGAATAAGCATGGTGAAAGAGCCTTAGTGGCTAAATTATTTATTTCAGATGATTACTTCTTCAACATAACTAGATTAAAGTTGTATGGTTCATGGTAAAAGGACCATTAGAAGACCTTCTAGAGAAAACACATTGAATGGCTAAGTGGCATTGATTTGAGTCATCTTTGTGCCACTAAAGTAAGGAAAACTGTTAAGGAAAGTGGGATGTTACTAATCCCTAAATGGAATCTACAGGTTTTCTTGTTAGATCATATTAGACAATAGTAGGACACAATTTTTCCTTGCAATTTGAAAAGGACAATGGATTCATAGATCTAGATAGACCCAACTTTGAAAGCATTAGGAATATGTGTAAAAGATCTGAGTGCTAATAGACCCCAAAGTACTTGTGGGAGTAGAAGAAAAGATGATCAAGGGGCGGTAGTTAGAAAAATAATGGACATGTACTACTTTAGAGCTTGACACTCACACCATGCATATTATGAAGATGGCCATGGTTGCTACCCAACTATTTGAAAAGAGACTAAATATATATTGCTTGAGGAAAGGGGGAAAAAATTATGCTACATACACAAAGGTTTTGACCTTGAATGCATAATTAAGGAATGCCTTAGAGAATAAGACCTTTTCTCCTAGAATTAATATAGTAGAACAAGTGGATTCATCTTCTCTAAATGAATAAATTGCAACATTAAAGATGGAGCTTTAGGAGGCCAATGCTTAGTCAAAAAGAACATATGAGTTGTCTTAGGTCACATTGGAAACCAAGGACATTGTGAAAATAATGAATAAAGTCACATTGTCTCATTCGTTAAAGGAAATTCTTGAAAAGTTGCAAGTTCTGTATAATGTTTTTCTCATTGTGTATGAGGCTATCAACCTGGGTGAAAATTTCCTAAAAGACTTCAAAGAGTCAAATGAGACATGAAAATTATTAAGTTAGGATATCCATCAACTAAAAGCTACTATAAACTTCACATTAAATATACCCCATCAAATCAAGAGTCTATGCAAAACATTTGATTTGCTTGTAACTAACATTCACTACTTGGAGGGGAAGGCGAAGGTTATAAAATGCAAGTATTTTCTTAAGGAAAAGAATAAAAATGTTAAGATCTAGAAGCTCAATTTATAGAACCAGAGAGATGGGAAAAATGATATTATTGATTGATTAATTTAATAATGATAAAAAATACATAAATAAAATTTCCATTAAGACCAAAATGTAGATATGCTTGAATATATAGGCAATGCATGATAACTATGAGATATGCTTGAGATAATCTATCAACTAGACAAGGTCCAATCACATCTCCAATGAAGGTGGATTATCCTCCATTGTACAAAAAATTATGTACAACATATGCAACAATAAGAGGATGATAATGTAATAGGGGAACTAAGTTGATCTTATACAAGAAGAGGTATGCGATGATAACTACCTCCTCCTCAAGTGGAATTCTCCAACACCATGTCATAAAATAAAATATGAAATCTTATATGTCTACATGAAAATTAATCCAAATGCATTTTTCTATATAAACTTAAGTAAAATATATTTAGTGAATATTTAATTATACTACCACCCCTTCAGTGTAACTCAGGGGAATCCTCTTAAGCTCACAAGGCTAGATGAGTCCTAACTACTAGGCCATGTTAGGTACTCATGAACAATAAGTAAGTGAAAAATAATAATATTTTCTCATAAGGAAGAGAAAGAGGGAAACCTCGTGAGAAAAAAACCCCTCCTCAGAAAAGAGAGAAAAAGTAAACAAGATGTATGCATGGATGGAGGCAATCAAGACTCCCCTATTATGACATGCATCATGCATAGAAAACCAAGAATCCCCCCATAAAAAGGAAACAAGGAGATATGATATCCACCCCATAATTAATAATGTCCTTCAAGTATGGCATGCGCTTGAAGGTCCAAAAGGTAGAACCATGTGTACAAACAAAATTTCTTCCTTTGGGAAGGAGATGAACAAGTATAGTCATAAAAAAATTCCAAATATTGATAGGAGAAAGGAAGAGAAATCCAAATGAAGTATGATGTCTATGAAGTATGCTCATGTATGACCATGCCATTGGTTGATGAATTTTCTGTGAACTAATCAGGATCAAGACTTATAGAAGGCACATCAAACAAGGAACCACTTATAACTTCTTGGGAACAAACCCAGAAGACAAAGATGTCTCCTCGAAATATAAAGAAGGAAGAGAAGCAAAGTATATCCCCCCTTCCCCAACGTAGAATGTAAAACCATGATAGATGCTTCTTGTTTAATGTAGAAACTGCACTAGGAAAAATTAATGGTTTTCCTCCCTTTAGGTAGAATAATGTCATAAGTGTATAAAATAATCCTACCCAATCTCTAGGAAGAGCCCTCAAAATATATGATGTCTAATGAAAATAAATAGGAATCTCTAACTCATGAGTATGATCAACTTGAACCATGCATTGTGACATCTCAAGTGAAGTTTGAGATTCATGAATGCCAATCTCTAAAGACTCAAATGTCTTTTCTAAAGTGAAAGAAGCCTCCTCCAAATGTAATAATATAAAGGATCCACAATCACATCAAACTCAAAAGTAGGATCAATGGAGAATGATGAGCATTAGAGTGTTCCCTCATAATGACTAAAGAAGGATCATCCTCAACAAAGAAAGGACTAATGTAATCAATTATGTCTCGCAAATCTTTAATGCAAGAATCCAAAAAATAATCATGTTATTTATGTAAAGAATGTTGGAATTCTAACAAGGAAAGTAAGATGCTAAGATTGGAGGGTGGGGGATGAATCTCGATCTATGAAACTTGTACTACTTCAAACATAAACCATATTTGACATTATCACCATAAACCCTTATCTCATATTGACCTTATATCAAATCAAACATTTATTGCAATATAATATCATATCTAGTATCTACTTGCACGAATAAAACATGTCAAAAATAGATGAACATGTTACACAATGATTTGGTAATGTAGAAACCCTCCAAGGTGAAGGTAAAATTGTGGTGGGGATGACACCCACAAACTCTTCACTACTACAAAAATAAAGTGTGCCTATTAGGGAAACAAAGTTTGATCAACTCTAATGATCTACTCTGAGAGGGGTGTGCCATATTAAGAGTGTACAAGACTTAATCAATTTACCTTGATTAAAAGATTTTAGCTACACAATTAAGTCGACATTTTGTTAAGAGATTAACATATTTCCTTTAGGACAAATTTGCTAAGAGATTTACTCTGAAACACCTATTAAAATGAATCAATACCTTAATCTTATAGTCTACAATTGAATGGTGATAATAGATCACCTCTTTCCAATCTAACATCATATCTTTATATTGGATGTGTGCACTGAGATGGGGTACAATTTAGTGGCCACCACCAAAAAAATGTTAATAAATTGATCGATTTATGAATAACCCGATCGAGCTATTTAAAATTTCAAAAACTGGTCAGGCTTGGTTACCAAGCCTAGCCAAAATACATTAACAAAAAACCCCATTGGGTTTTGAAGAAATAAAAATAGGCTTTATCGTGGAAGCCATAATTTTCACATTCAGAGTCTGATTGACTCTATTCAAAATGCATTCGAAAGATATTGAGGAGATCTACAATGTTATGTAGATTAATCAATCTTATGTCACTAATTATTTATTTTCCATAAATTTGAATTAAGTGTAGTTTGAAATAGGTAGTCATTATTTTCCAAATGCATAATCAATAGGTAAACACAAATGCTAGCATATTTTTAATTTTTTCTCTATATAAAACAATCACACACACTCACTCACTAACTAAATAACCCCTAATTTTATCTCTCTCTCTCTCTCTCTCTCTCTCTCTCTCTCTCTCTCTCTCTCTCTCTCTCTCTCTCTCTCTCTCTCTCACTCTCTCTCTCTCTCTAAAACCTTTCTAATCGCTTACCTATCTCTCTCTAACCCCTAATCCCAAAACCCCGCTCTATCTCCTTGATCTTTGATCCTTGAAGTGGGAACTTCACATAGACAAAGAAAGGGGTTAGGTATTAGGGGTCATAGAGAGATGGGAAAGGGGTTATGAAGAGGTTAGATAGATAAAGAAGGAGGTTTCAGAGAGAGAGAGAGAGAGAGAGAGAGAGAGAGAGAGAGAGAGAGAGAGAGAGAGAGAGAGAGAGATACAGGGAGTGAGAGAGAAATGAAGTGATGGAGATAGAGATTACGGGGTAGGAAGGGGGGGGGGGAGAGAGAGAGAGAGAGAGAGAGAGGAGAGAGAGAGAGAGAGAGAGAGATATACAGGGAGTGAGAGAGAAATGAAGTGATGGAGATAGAGATTACGGGGTAGGAGGGGGGCGGGGGAGAGAGAGAGAGAGAGAGAGAGAGAGAGAGAGAGAGAGAGAGAGAGAGAGAGAGAGAGAGAGAGAGAGTGCTTAAGGATAACAAGTTAGACAAAGAGAGAGAGAGAGAGAGAGGTTATGAGTTAGTTAAAGAATGCAATTGGTTAGGAGGTAGTAAGAGAGATATATCAAGATTTATTTAGTTAGTGAGTGAGAGTGTATATGTTGAGAGAGAATTAAAAATATGTTAGCATTCATGTTTACCTATTGATTCTACATTTGTATAACGATGACTACCTATTTTAGATTATTCTTAATTTAAATTGATGGAAAATTAAAAATTATGTCATAGGATTGATTTATCTAGATCATGTTGTAGAGCTCTTCAATATATTTCCAATCAATTTTTAACAGAGACAATTGGACTTCATATGTGTGAAAGCTACGACCTTTGGATTAAAGCCTACATTTAGTTCTTCAAAACTTGATCAGGTTTTGAATGCAATTTTTCATTTTCATAACCCGATTGGGTTATTTGAATACTAGAAACCCAATCGGGTTATGGCTTGGTGATAGCATAAGGAAACAACCCAAAGGCTTGAGAGTCTATTTCCCCTCCAATGTTTTTCCTTTAGACAAATTTTCATCTTCTAAGATGAATTCTCGTCTTTATCTTCATCACATTTGCTAATGGTTAAGTGGGTATCTCTAAAATTGCTACTACAATCTTACGCATATTCTTAGCTTTCTAACAATATAATTTTTTCAATTTTTGGACAAAATTAACGTGGTAAACTTTAATTACTTTTACCAATTCCTTGACATTCCTCACAGACATTTGTCTACTAATTTTTTAATAACTTATGATATAATTAAAATTATTTAAAATAAACTATATATTATTGTTTGATACTTGATTCTATGCACATTTAAAAAAAGAAAATCAATTTTTATTGTTTAGGTGTAAGATATGCTCAGCACACAAACAGGTATCAAAGTTTCAGGATGTAGTTAGTTCAATAATTCATAAAAAACTAAAATAATCATAAAAAAATTACAAGTTCTAGATATGACTCTTAACTATCATCTTATCAAAGGGATGTCCACAATAGTGAATATAACTATGCCTTTTATGTTGCACAAGAAAACAATTATGTTATATTTTCTTAAAAAATCAGGAACTATTTTTCATGTGCATGGAGTTTGACCCACCCAATCTTATCCATTTTTAAAAAGATCTAGTACTTTAGAAAGTACATTCAGAGTACTACAATTTATATATTTTACACATCTCATCATTTTGAGTGGATGACCCTCAAATTTATCATCCAAGTTTAGGTTTACTTAATTTCAAAAAAAAAGTGACCACTTATACACCCATTTTTGTACACCATCTTGGTTCACTCACCCTAATAGATCTTCAATAGTCGCTCTCTACACTACTTGGTCTCTTCCATACTTCTCAACACTTAACTTTACTAGAATTGACCTTCAGCTTCACATCTAAACTACTCACTCACAACACATATGAATTAGTTCTTAAAGCCTCCTTAAATAGTTGTTTGATGAAGCTTCTAGATCATGGTCAATGATCTAGATTCATCCTTTTTTCTACTTAGTCCTAATTTTATATTTGTTTAATCACCACTCATAGGGATTAATAACCCATAATTACATGTGTAATTAACTCCTTGATTATTTCCTTGATCTATAAAACATGATTCCAACTTGAGAAAAATGGTTTACATCAATGTTTGTGCTATTCTAAACATTTATACAAAATTGTGTTAATCAACACATATACCTTACTAACACTTGATGCATATAGATTCTTCATGTTGTCCCTTAGCCTTAACTATGCTCGGCTTCCACTATTTTATCCATCCTTAATTAAACTATTTGATCTCTGTACCACTTAGCCTATTTTGTCTCCTAAATAATTCAACAATCACTAAAGTACTTAGTGCCACTTGGATTTTTCAATGGTAATCGTTGCTTGACAATAATTGAGTATGTAAAACCTTTCCTTTACATTACTTGACCTAAATAGAATCACTCAATCATACTGTTGACCAATTAACTCTACCTTATAAATGACTAAGTGTTTTTGTACTAATTGACAATACTAGATTTCCTTTAGGGTCAACAATCTCCCCCTTTGGCATTAGTGGTTAAAAAAATATCATTATAAAAAATTCAAAATAAGTATTCCCATTGAGAATATAATCCATAACTATATCTTGGTTTATAAATATGGTTGTAGTTGCATTTTTCATTTTTTTTAAAAATCTATTTAATTCTCATATGATGTGCATTAGTTTGACTAACTCCTTATTACTCCCAAAAATGTGTACCAAATCTTTAAATAAAAAATTGATTAACATACATACATGAGCATGAATTTGTAATTTATACATACACATTTCTTAATGTAATTATATAACTGTATTTCCCCCTTGCTTTTCTCACTAATAGATCAAATTTATTTTCAATTGGGGTTTTTGTAGGATTCCAAATTCATTGAAAAATGGATGGTGCAATTTGATAATAATTGGCATTGTGTTGTCCAAGTTGGCCTTCAAAGTACATGTAGTACTTATTTTCTATCTCAATATTGGCTGCCAAATTCACCATATTATCAGAAGTGGATAAATGATGATCCTTTATAAGATCCTTAGCAGTGTATATGTTCCTTTGCATGACTTCCATATGAGGTAGCAATCTTTATTGAATTGCACTCACCTCATCTCTTATGCAGCACTCTTCCTATAAAAAAAGTGAATGCTTCCCTGGTAAGAATATGATCTGTGAATAGTAAACTAAACCGAAGCTGGGATATATGCTCAACATTTTACTATCCTTCTTTAACTCTCCATATTATCCATCTCGTCTCTTATAGAATTACAGTAAGAGGGAATATCATCACACAAATTTTCAAACAATGAATTGCATTTGTGTTTAATTGTTCTAGCTTAGTGACAATACTAAAATGTTATATAGACCGAGTGGGTTTTTGAGATTGATTGATTCGTTTAAAGTTAGTAAAATTTTCATTAATACATCTGAAACCAAGGATAAATTATTCAGCCCCTCCTTATTAGTTATTCTAAATCATTATAACAACTAGTGTCAGAACTTTGGCACTTGTAAGAAAAAATTGAAAGGATTCAAGTCAAAGATCAAGATGTACAAGATAGAGATACCCAAGATGAACAAAGAGAACTTCCTCGTATGGAAAAGGATAATGAAATTACACATAGCTAGTATTTGAGATTCCACATCTTACTATTTGGACAATGAATATATTGAGGTGCCTAGACCTATGAAAATTGAACAAAAGAAAGAGAAGCAGTAGCACAATCAAATGATGATTAAGCTTGCAATGACTCCAAGTTACGTTGATTTTGAAGATGTGAAGGAATGTAGTACTACTAAGAAAATGTGGGACGAGTTGGAAAAAATACATGGAGGGGACAAAGATGTGTTGAGATCTAAGGTAGGAAACTTGAGAGGAAATTTTGATGATATGAGAATGAAAGTAAAATTATTGCATAGTACTTTGGTGGAGTTAAAGAAGTAGTGAATACTATTAGAGAACCTAAAGGACAAATAATTGATAAGAATGTAATAAGGTATTGAGGAGATGAAGGAAAAATTATTGACGAGATTGTGATAAGTAAGATATTAAGGACATTACTTCCCATCTATGCAATTAGAGTATCTACAATTTAGGAACTAAGGTATACACCTAATAATGATCCAACCCTGGATAGTAAGATAGATGAACTTACTATATTTGAGTTATCAAATTTGATGATTATTCCATTGCTAATGTTGAATCTACATTCAAAGCCAATGTAGTATAGAACTGAATGAATCCCCAATGGAGGTGATCTAGTTCCCAAAAAATAACCATACAGTGGAAACACAAGACAAGATACAAGATCTAATATCAAACACAACTCTTTACATATAAAATCACTAAATACATGCAATGTGTTGGGCTATAAATGTTAGAAATGAAATGATAGATTGGTTATTGGGGGGGAGGTGAAGAAGGAACCACTTGAAACTTTTCACCTTACAATACTTCTTTATTATATTGTCTAATCTACTTTCATGCATGAAATGTAAAGTAATAAAAAAATAAACACCATAAAATTTTGAGACAATTGGTAACCTAGAAATCCTCCAAGGAGAATGTAAAAATGGGGTAGAGATGACACCCATGATGCTTCCCTATTGTAGTAATAAAGTTGGTCTATTAGGGCTTACAATTGATCACTTCTAGTGATCTACTCTATTAGGAGTATGAAGGATAGTTAGGTCCACCTTGTGAAAGGATTTTACAATATAATGAAGTATGTACTCTATTAAGAGATATTAAAAAGGAATTTTATCTCCACCTTTTCAGAGGATTTACTCGGGGCACCTGTTAGGATGCAATCAGTAGGATGATCCTTATTTGCAACTTGATCTTGGAAATATAGATCCTTTCAAGATTGTAATCACCTAAATATGATACACGAGTCTCTATTCTACCCTTTATACTTCTTGGTAGCCTCCTAATTAATCTTCTCTATCTTCTTATTGTATTCAATATTTTCTTTCTCTACTTGCTTACATCTCTATCTCATTTAAGAAAAAAAAAATTCCTTCTTATATATCCATCAAACAACATTTTCATTCTAACTTAGCTTCATCATAAGGGCTTCCTTTACAATAATAATTACATCATTAGGTCACCTAAACACTAATGCTCAAGTCACATTGTGCACTCAGGTGTTATGCTAATGATCAAGAAACTTAGTGAACTCAATGATACTATGGAACTCGGGTAACACTAGATGATTGGGTGATGCTATGCACTCGGGTGATACTAAAGCATTTGTAACCTGAACTAAGAATTTAGTTAACACTAATAGCTCGGTTCATATTGATGACTTAGATTACACTAAGAAGTTGTTCCATATGGTAGTGCTCAATTAATACTAGATACTTTTAATATTTTTTGGCTACACCAAAGCATGTTGATTGAAGAAAATCTTGATTAAAATATTAATAAACCTTCTTGAATGACTTAAGTTTTTTTTTTTCACTAATTAACAATATGTATTGCCATAGGGTCAACAATCCCCCCCTTTGGCATTACTTAAAAAAACACTTATCATGTGTAATTCTATCATCAATCCATGGAACCTTAATCAAAATTTTCAGTCAAACTCCTCTTTCCATATGCTTGGGTCTATAACTCAAATTGAACTAAAAAACTATGGCTTATACATAACTAAATGACTTTTGGTTTTTCAAAATTTTTTTTTTTTAACTATACATCTTCTTTGTACATATACCTATATGTTTCCCCTTGTACATATTCCTCTACATGTACATAGATGTTTCACCCTGTAAACTCTCCTCTATATTTCCCCCCTTATTTTTGTTGCAAATGCCATTAAAATATATTTACAAGTATGTATAGAAATTATTGAGGCTATCATGATGCACTTTCAAAATTAGAAACATAGTTTTATCCCAATTTTCTTTCAATATCTTCAAATTGTGTAGTTCAAACTGAAGTTTAGTTGATAACTTCATCATGAGATCTACAACTGAAGAATTTTCTATCATGAAATAGTTTCTTTTTATGTGCAAGATGTTTATGCATTACATCCATGTGACAAAGCCTCATTCTCTGAATATATGTTAATGTTTCCCTAATCCTGGCTTCTTCCCTCAATATCTCAAACTGTGAATCTATAAAAAATATGACCTTTACAAAATGATTTGAGCTAGTACTCATGTGAAGTGCCAACTAACTAGCACTATTCTTCAATTCCTTATTAGTCTTGGCTACTTTTCCCTTTATTTCATTGGTGAAATTTGAATTATTATATCATTTTTCAAATAAGAAGGCAACATTACTTACAACTCCTAATGAAACAATAAGAGTGGACAATTCCATTTGATCAATGGAAATCTTCTTGGTTACATTTTACAAAATTTTATTCTCAAATTTTCTTTATGCCCTTTGCAGAAGTTTGTCTAGGCCATCTAAATCCTTATTGAATTTATGTACAATGTCAACCAATTGTTCAATAATAGAGGCTTCATTATTTACCTCAACTTGAATTACATCCCAAAAATACATCCTTGATATCTTCAAGATCCTTTCCTCTATCCCTTTTTTCCTTTAGTTTCCTCTAATGAGCCCTTTTCCTCTATAGCTTGGTCAAAATCTCCATTGGTCAATAAAGAGATTAGATTGGTCCCAATTTGGAATCATAATATCTTAACCAAGGAAATCTCTTTTGTAAAATATTCTTTATCTTTTACCTTGGCACTTAGAGAAGGTATAATTTCTTTTCCTTTGTCTTCATCCTTCTTGTCTTCTCCACTAAGTTGACTCTTATTTTATTCTTTGTACCCTTTATCAACGATGTCCTCATCCTTGTCTATCTTTTTCTTGGTTATCCTTGGCCCAGAGGTGTCATAGTCTGTTGCTCAATTGATACTTGAGTGGATGAAGTACTTTCTTTCTCATTTCCTTTAATCTTTTCCTTCTCTGCACTTGATGGAACAATGGATTGGCTTTAAGAAGTGGGTACAAAAGCTTTAACTACAGTTGACATCATCTCTTAATTTGATTCTTCAAATGTGTACATATAGTGTTGCATCTTTATCAAACCTATTCTCTTCCTCAAAAATATTTTTTGACAACTTTGTTGTGGACTAAACAACCTCTTCTATATTATTTGACAAAATTTGAAAATATTCAAATATTGGAGTTTTCTTATTTTTATGCTTGGTCATGGCCTCCTCGATTTCTTCTTTAGTAAAATGTGGCATGAAATTTTTTAATGTCTATTCTCTGATGTCTCTCTCTATTTTTACAGTGTTTAACCATCTATGTGTCACTACTTTAAGTAAGATTTATGAAGCTTGGATCATATTTCCATATCTTCTTCTTCTTCTTCCTCCTATTTTTTGTCATATGTGCAAAAATAAGTAGCCTTAGGACCAATTGGCTTGTTTAGTAGAGCCTTAATAATGTCCTTGGTATCATCAATAATTACTTCATACCCCAAAGATTTTACCCATGCCATCCTAGGCATGACTTCTTGAATATGAGTTTTATCATAGTCAACTAGGAAGCAAATACCTTGTTCATACCACTCAACCAACTATTGAGGAATCTTGTATCCATTTTACATCTTTTTGTTAAACTTTTCAAAATATGCATCTATAATTCCATCATTTTTTTCTCATAAACCATTGATGAAGTTATTGATTTGATATATGCCTTGTCTATCATTTATTTAGACCACATTACCTTTGGAAGGGAAAAAAATTCACATAGAAAAATATTTCAATTGAATCCTACTGAAATAATATGATTGGTTGCTAAAGTAGATAATAGTTGGCTATGGCATGAGGTTTTGTCATATAAATTTTGATAACATTGTGAAGGTTAGTAGCATGTTTACAGTTAGAGATCTTCCTAGGATAATAAAACCCACTAATATTGTTTGCAAATAATGTATCTTGGCTAAGTAGAAGAAGGTATTTTTTCCTACAAGAAGTTCACTACTACAGAGAAGGTGAATATTGTTCACACTTATTTAAGTAGTCTCTCAAGGACAAGAGGATTGTATGAAGAAAGGTATTTTATGATTTTTATTGATGATTTTACTAGAATGATGTGGGTAGCATTTCTTAAAGAGAAATCTAAATCATTTGACAAGTTTAAGATATTCAAGAAAAAATTTGAGAATAAATCTGATGTTAAGATAAAATCTTTGAGATCTGATAGAGGATGAGAGTTTAACATATTTTGTGCAGAGAAAAATATCAAGAGACAATTGTCTTCACCCAAGACACCTAAGCAGAATGGGATGACTAAGAGAAGAAACAGATCAATAGTAGATGTGGTATGAGAAATGATGTTTGAAAATGATGTATCCAACACATTTTGGAGATAAGAAATCAATACAACATTGTACACTATGGACATAGTAGAGATCAAAAAAGCTATGAACTAGACACCTTATGAATTATGGTTTGGTCATTCACCATCAGTTAAGTAGTTTAGAATCTTTGAAAGTAAATATTATATAAAGAGATATGATGATATTGGTAAGTTTTATCCAAGAAGTGATGAAGTTATGTTTCTTGGTTATCCATTGAAAAGTAAAGCTTATAGATGTTTTAACCACATAACTAAGACTAGTTGAATTTGCAAATGTAAAAGTTGATGAAAAGTTTCAAGTTGGTATGAACCATTGCACCAAAACCTTGAGGTGCTATTGAAGATCACCCACCAGGATCATACCATCCCACCATGCTTTGTAGTCTAGACTCTAGGCTAGATGTGCACCTATATGGTGGGCCCTTCCTTGGCTATATGAGCCTTGAATAAACATTGTAATGATGACATTTCCACCCACTCTGAGATGCAAACTTGGGTGGAGGCTTTGATACCACATGGTACAAAAAATTTCTCCAAAACCCTAAGGTGCTAGAGAAAGCCACCCACCAGGATGATAACATCCTGCCACACTCTGCAGTCCAAACTCTAGGATGGATGTACACCCATATAGTGGGCCCTCCCTTGGTTGTATGAGCCCTAAACAAACACTTGAATGCTAATGTTGCCACCTACTCTAAGACTTGAACCTGGGTGGAGGATCTGATACTACATGGTATGAACCATTCCACCAAAACCCTGAGGTGCTAGTGAATGTTGCCCACCAGGATCATAATAGGAGTTAAGGAAAAGATGATGCATTACAATTCTGATGAAGAAGAGGATAATACTAGAGTAGTTAGATAAAATGTAGAAGTTATGTAGAATGATGTGGAAATTTTTGAGAAAAGAGGAGAAAGATCTTAACCAAGGGAAGAAATAAGAGTTTGGTTAGCAAATCCTACCTCTAATAGGACTCTAACAAAGAAACACCCTCTAGAGAAGATTATGGGAAGTAAAGACAAAGGAGTGATGACAAGAAACAAAGTTAATGAAGAGATATGTTTTATTTCTCAAGTTCAACCTAAGAGTGTATATTAAGCTTGTAAATATGATCATTGGATTCTAGCAATGAAGGAAGAATTATATCAAACTATGAAGAATGAAACATGGGAATTAGTTCCTAGACCTAAAAATAAGAATTTTATAGGAACAAAATGGGTATTCAAAAACAAGATGAATGAGCAAGGAAAATTTGTAAGGAATAAGGCTAGATTTGTGTGCAAAGGATATTCATAGCAACAAGGAATAAACTATGAGGAAACTTATGCTCCTATAGCCAAAATGGAAGCAATAAGAATGTTCTTGGCATATGCAGTAAACAAGATATTCAAAGTGTATCCAATGAATGTAAAATCAACCTTCCTAAATGGAGAACTTGAAGAATAGGTATACATTGAGAAGCTTAAAGGTTTCTCACTGAAAAAATAAATAGATATGGTATGCAAACTGAAGAAAGCTCTATATGGTTTGAAGTAAGAACCTAGAACATAGTATGCAAGGTTAGATAGTTATTTGGCAAAGCTTGGATTTGCTAATGTTATGATAGATAGTAACTTGTATTTGAAAGAAATAGAGAATGGTTTGTTAATAATCATCATTTTTGTTGATGACATAATATCTAGAGGTAATGATGAAGAAAGTGATAAGTTTTCTGAAGAAATAAAGAATGAGTTTGAGATGAGTATGATAGGAGAAATGATTTTTTTCCTAGGTTTACAAATTGTAAAAAGCAGTGAAGAAATTTTTACTTCTCAAGCTAAATTTGAAAGACTTGCTAACTAGATTTGGGTTGGAAAGTTGTAATCAAGTGATGTAGATGGAAAGTTGTAATCTATGTGTTTATAATAATGCGGATTGGGCAAGCAATATAGATGATAGAAAGAGAAGCATTTCTAGTGCATTCTTTCTTGGAGGAAGATCAGTTTCTTGGCTAAGAAAGAAACAAGATTATATCTCACAACTTACACCTAAGGCAAAATATGTATCAACAACAAATAACTGTAATCAAGTGATGTAGATGAAGCATATTCTGAAAGACATTAGGATACAATTTTTAGAACCTGTTATCATATAGTGTAATAACACCAGTACAATGAGTATATCTAACAATCATATATTGCATTCTAAGACTAAGAATATATCTATTAAGTATAATGTTTTGAGAGATAAGGTAGTACAAAAGGAAGTTAGATTGGATTATGTGAGTACTAAAGATCAAATTGGAGATATATTTACAAAGCCCTTACCTAAAGATACATTTGAGTACTTAAGAGGTACACTTGGGGTTATACCCTTGCCTACTTCAAAGTAGATGATACAAAGATTGCATCAGTCCACTAGTATAGAGCACTATTATTTAATTGGATTGAATGTTGATGCTTCATGTATAGGGGAGTATCTATGATGAGTAGAGTAATTAAGGGCTCTTGGTATTTGGTATTGAATCTTGTGTCTTTGGAAATTTGATTTGGTTAAACTCTTTGAGAATAAATTAACATAATGAGGTGTTTTTCATTGATGTCAATGGGGGAGAAGAGTGCCCGAAAAAAATCTCCTAAGTGTGTATGGGGGAGAAGAATTCAAAGAAGAGTACATAAAAATTTCTACTTTAATAGGGAGATTTAGAAAGATTCATGAATATCTCTACAAGGGAGATATACAACATGAACAATGTTCTAGAGGATTTTCAAATTTAATTAAGGAAGAGGATTTGAAAAGATGAGAACAACAATAGAAATAGAGTAGTGTTTGGTATTATTGGAACTTAGGTATTTTTCATCTATGTTGCCATTAATGCCAAAGGGGGAGATTTCTAACATGAATGTTGATGGTATTCCTTTAGGGCAGTATCCTAAGCATTGGAGTGTATTGACATGTTGCATTCATGACTATGTTTGTCATTGATATCAACATAGCAGTAAGTCTATAAAGACTAGTAGAGTATTAGAAAAAGCTCATACTTGTATACACATATTTTTGATGTACAAATAAAGCACATTTAAGGATATCTTTTACCTTGTATCTTGATGATGAGGTTAAATGCACAGAGTTTAAGTTGATGATGTATGAAAGTTATAAGTGATTTATAGAGAGAAATATAGAGATAGAGTGCATGGAAAGCAATTTTTGATGATCCTACTATATCTTCTAGTAGAGATATAATCTTGTGATATGTGGTTTTCCAATGATTGAGAACAACTTGATGGTGATGTTAGTAAGTGTGCAAGTCCTAAAATCGTATGTATGAATTTTTGTATAGACTATGAGCTAAGAGTTTTATTGTAATTACAAATTAATTAATTATCTTATTATAATTAATTGGGAAAGCCCTAAGGCCAACTCAAGGAATTATTTTGAAGATAGCGTATAAAGTAAACATGTTTTCCTTGTTTGTAATGATATGTGTATCAAGTATTTAATGTTAAATGTAGAAAGGAGTGAAGTATTTGGTGAATGCGAGCAAGTGATCCAAGAGCTTATTGGATGAAAAGTTCATGATCTAGTATGAAGATCAAAAGGAGAAGAGGTTTGGTTGATAGGACAGAGAAAGAATAAGGAAGTACAATTCTATTCTTTTTTTTTGCAAGGAATAATATAGAGATCATTTGGATAGTGGGTTCATTGGTCTTCACCTTGAAGTTATTTGTACAATGGGTCCATCTACCTTCCACAACTCCTAACAAGGTTGGAATCTCCTAACAGGGATTCAAAGTCTCCTAATAGTGATTCAAATGTATTGACTATTGTTATAGACTCCTAACAGGGTCCATCCTCTAATAAGGAATATTTATATTAGTATATCATCTTGTGGGTACCATCCCTACTAAGGTTTTCCCTCTAATCAAGGGTTTCCCTAGTTAACATATCTAGTTTTTTTATTGTGCATGTGTATCTTGTTGTGGTTTCTTATAATATTAGTCACATGGTTAAGTTTGTTTAAGGTTGATAATTTTGATAATTATTGGATAAATAATTCACCCCCTCCCTATTGGTGGACTATATAATCTAACACTAACTCGTCTACATCCATCTACTAATCCACACCTACATCTGTTATATCAGCCTAAGGTTGGGTTTCTTGGTCCTTAACCTCTGTAATAGGCCTAGTTACATTTCTTAGATTTCTCACCTCATCTTCAAGGTTGGCCATTCCCTTCTTTGGCACATAAGTCTTCTCAAGCTACTAATATTTTTTCCCTCTGTCAATGGATATGTTGTATTTTTAGTATAGTTTCTCTTCAACCATATCCATTTTTTCTTTTCCCCATCAATGATGTAGTATTCATTAAATTTTGAATCTAGTCACTTCACATAGTGGTGATATTCCATAATATCACATTTCCCTAGGGTAATTCTATTACTTCCATGAGAGTTGGCTTGTCTAACTCAAGGGACATACTCTGCACTGCCATTACCCTAGTGTCTACGATAAATCTTGACCCTTGTAACTCTCCAACAATGTTTTTCTCCTCAAATGAGATAAATTTGTCTTGCCTTCTAATCTGGTTAAGCATGGAAGATGAGCTAAGCTCCTATTGTAGGAAAATCAACATCCTTAGCCTCATCAAAAGTGAGGGTCTCACTTCTTGGGTCATATTCTTTCTGTAATGCCCCGCCCGGAGATCCTTGGAAACAAGGATGAAAACAAGCCAGAACAATTTTTTTTACAAGTGTAAGTGCATGTGATACAACCTACGCAAACCAAAAGATCGCAACGGAAGACTGAAAGACAACCAAGCACCAACGGATCTCAAAATGCCACTACCAACCAGAACACAACCACGAAAATCACATAGACTTACCAAGTTGAAAGACAAAAGCTGACTCTTGGAAACTGGCTAAGTCTGAAATCCTGAAGCCTTGAAATTAGGCTAAGTCTGAATTTCTGAAGGCCCGATTTTTCCTAGAATCTACACCTTAGCTCGTAGAGGTCTGAAAACCATCTCAAATGAATCGTCGCATATATTAAAATATATCTTAAGGTATAAGGAATTAAATATACGTCAACTTATACTTAAATGATATATTTTAAACCCGGAAGGACAACAACAGAAACCCAAAAATTGTATTTCAAAAGAAACCTCCTGAATTCAAAATGCAACAACATAGGCTTGGAGAACACCCAAAAGGGTATCTACATCAACTCTCAAAATGATTGGATCACTACAAAAAGTGCCCACTCTTGGCACACGCAGATTTTAACCAAATGGTGTGCGACACTTTTTACTAAGGGAGGGCGACACTTCTCCCTTACTGCGTGCGACACTTCTCAAGAAGGCGTGCGATACTGGAAAAGTATCGCGCGACATTTCTCATGAAGCCGTGCGAGACTCTTCCAGTGTCATATGAAACTTCTTCAGTAATGCATGCGACACTTTTTAGTTTCGTGTGACATTATTTCTACAGGCATGCGGTACTTTATCAGTGTCGCACACTGCTGAACAAATGTTGCCCATAGAAAATAAAAACACTTACAGAAACTCAAAAACGAGAAAAAAATGACAAAAGAACCTCCACACCGGGGAGTACCAGATCCACATCTCAAGGCCAGAACACTCGAACTAGAATTGAGTAATAGAAATACAAAAAATGACATCTAACCATCTATCAAACAAAGAAGGGAAAGTACATAAAGGAAACATCACAACAACTGAAATAACATCGCAATAATATAGATAACATTGCAATGAGCAAAATAACCAACTAAGTATGTGGTTCCTCCCAACTTTCAATGGCGTCATAGGACCATCATGGGCCCTAGCCATCCCCCGCGCATAACATCCCAAGTCATTGATTAGATCATCAGAGCTGTCGTGATAGGGACATCACTACTAAACATGCTACAATATAAGTGAATGAAATCTAACATTCTAGTAGTAACATAAGATAACCCTGTAATCAGATAACATCATCTACTATATGCTAAACATCATAACAAGGAATGCATAAAACCAACATCATGTAAACATGGAACACAACATCCCAATGAAAGCATAAATCACTAGAAAGCATACTTTGCAAATTGAAGTACCAAGTGACACATCAGCAACGATCATGCTAGAACAATAGACCGTCTCTGTACACCAGTCCCTAGCAGTGTTGAAGGTAGCTATGCCTCCCAACCACGTGGCACTCGTAGGTCCACACCCGCCATGCTGATGGAGATAATGATCCAACCAAAAACACAAAAAAACACAACAACCATGGCTAACACTCACGCCAAGTAGTATGATGAATGAAACCAAGAAATAGACAATGCAAAAACTACAGGTCCTAGTCAGACACCTCAATGGGCTTACTATGCAGGGACTAACATCATGGAGAGTCGCTTGGCATCAAAAAGCCCAAGCTGGGACTTGCGCAGATTCAACATCCCTCAATGGAAAGACTCTTACACCCCAAATATTTTATTATCTTAAGATTATTAACACCCAATATTTATTTAATTTTCACTTAATTAAAGCTTCCTTCGCGAACCCTCTGGGCACAATGATCACCAAGCTGCGAGGTAGAAGCCCCCTCCATATGCTACCCTACCCTACCCATGCTCATCCAACGATGAGTGCCCGTATGCATGTAAACTCCCAACCTAACCCCAATGATCACAACTTTCGGAAGTACCACGGAAGATCGAGCCATGCAGGTTAACCGACAATGTACATGTGTGTGGTGCACCACCATCATAGAGATCATACACAAGGACAGGATGAGAATGCAAACAAAAGTCAATCGATTGAAAAACATAATCGGGATGACAGATGCTACACGCATCCCAAAGCAACGAAGGATGAAAAAATGTTTCGACTGGTATCCAAATGGATTATCCAGGTCCACGAACCATAATATGCCAAGAAAACTCGAGAAAACAGAGTGGCATGCAAAACGAGGAAAAAACCCCAAAGTTTGGAAAAATTGCAAAATTAAAACCCATTTGGCCTTTGGGTCCAAAAACCCCAAAAATCCAAAAATAATTGAAAACGGGCACCATATGCAAAAACAGCCAGCATAACGGCCCAAAAACCCAAACCCCCATTTCAAAAACAATGAAAACATTCATACCTGACCAACCGGGCAGAACCAATAAACAGAAATGGAGGGGAATACTAGTTCTCATCCTCCTAACATACAGCTACAAGAAACGGAAGCAAAAATGGAGTAAATCCAATAAAACGGGAAGGCCCTACCTGATGGAAAAAGGGGCAGAAACCAAAACCCGCACAATAAAATAATCAGTCTGCCAAAACTGCTGAAACTGATGGCAAGGCAAGAACTCCTTGAGGTGAATACAATGAAACCAACCTCACAAAGATCCTACGCTCACAGCTCCTAGAACGAACAAAACAAGAATCCTACAGAAGAGGATTTTCAAATTGCTCTCCAAATTTCCATTTTCAAATTGTGAGAAGTGATTTATAAAATCACTTTTCCAATACTTATTCACTTTTTGGGTGAATAGTCGATTCTAGAAAAATAGCTAGCTAGAGTAGTTAAACTCCGAATTGACCCAAACGAAAATAGTTTATTATCTGCAATGGGATTTCACCTAAGGCAAAGCTGTCAAAAATTAAATCTGAGAAGATTAAAACCTGAAAACCCCAAAAACATAGAAAAACACTTAACACTTTTATGACAAATGCGAACTTCTAGATGCATAGACATATTCACTAGTCTAACCACATAATGTAAATGAGTTCGGATTTACTAATCACCGAAAGGTTTTGATCTAAACAATAACAATAAGGGTACGTTGACCGTATAGGAACGACATGGGTAAATATGAATAGCTATATCACTAACTCCATGTGCCACTGCCAGGGATATAATTCCTGCACACTAAAACACACGATCAAGTGCAATGGAAAATAATATCATAGCCGAAGAAACATGTATTAAAATACCTATTTAATCCATTTACATCACGCACATTCGCAGAAAGTGTAAAGATACAAGAATGAAGTAAATAACCATAGCATAGAATCCATCTCATAACATAGTCAACAGATAGGTCCAATACATCATATAACCAGATAATCAGTTATCATAGATCTAATATCATCTCAAAATAACATCAAGATGCAATTATGATAAACTGAACAACATAGCGACAAAGCATCTATGGTACGAAAATCAAAATATAACATTCGACCCTCAGGTCGTCTCAAGGTACAAATATCAAAAGAGTATCAAGTATCTCTCGAATCAAAAATAGACAAGGTATAAACTGCAAACACAAGAGGCACTACATCCTCCCCCACTAGCATAGGCTTACTCCTGGAAGCCAGCAAAAATGTAGGGGTACAATTCCCTCAGTCGTGTAGCATCTTCCCAAGTCGCAGAGGCCTCATCGCTTGGGTCCCATTGGACCCTTACCTGCTCTATGTCCTGACCTCACAAGGTCAGCCTCCAGTGCTGTAGGATATGAATGGGCTCCAAAGTAAGCTGCCCATCCGCTACCTGCAAAGCATCCCAATCAAGAACATGGGTCACATCAGGGATATACTATCGCAAAACAGAAACATGGAAAACATCATGTATGTGCGATAGGCTAGGTGGCAACGCTAGACGATAAGCAACAGGACCAATCCTCTCGAGGATCTCAAATGGTCTGCCAAAACGTGGTGCTAGCTTAGAGCCTTTCCCATAATGGATGGGGCTCTTCCTCGGCCGCACTCTCAAAAACACCCTGTCACCAACAGAAAAGTGACGATCCAACCTATGGGCATCTGCTTATTTCTTCTGCCTGTCTTGAGCAGTAACCAAATGCTCCCTAATGTGAACAACTTATTGCTCCATATCTTGAAGCATCTCTAGACCCAAAAGAACATGGTCCTCCAAACGATCCCAACTCAAAGGGGTACGACAAGGTCTACCATACAAGGCCTGATAAGGTGACATGCCAAGAGAACTATGATAACCATTATTGTATGCAAACTCAACAAGGTACAAATAGTCCTCCCACTTCATCTGCCTATCCATAAAATACACGCGAAGCATATCCTACAGAACCTGATTAACTCTCTTAGTCTAACCGTCGGTCTCCGGGTGATAGGCTAAACTGAAATTGAGCTGAGCGCCCAACGCATGCTGTAGAGACGTCCATAGTGCAGAAGTAAACACTGGATCTCTATCTGAAATGATACGACGAGGGATCCCATACAAACGCTACGAAAGAAGTAGTGTAGGATGCTCTCATGGGTGAAAAATGTGCTACCTTGGACAACTTATCCACTGTCACCATGATACAATCATGTCTCCGTGATGACATAGGCAAACCTGTGATAAAATCAATAGATATCGTATCCCACTTCCACTCTGGAATGGTATGTGGCTGCAAAAGACCCACCGGATGCTGATGCTCTACCTTCACTCTCTGGCACTCGAGACATCTAGCAACAAAGTCAGCAACATCACATCTCATCCCTGCCCAGAAGTAAAACTGTTTGAGATCAGCATGCATCTTCTTGACTCTAGGATGTGCAGAATATGGTGCACAATGTGCTTCTGACAAAACTAAGGTACGAAGATCACCTGACAAGGGTACATACATATGTCTTGAGTGTCGCAATAGTCCATCCGACTCAAGCATATAACCTGAAAATCTCCCCTCAAGGGTATGTCCAAACTCGATCTCCGCCCTCACCTCCTGATACCAAGTGTCACTAGGCAAAGCCTCCAAAATACGACTTTGCAAATCCACTCCCAATGACATCACTGATACCTCATGTCGCCTCCTGCTCAAGGCATCTGCGACAATATTCTCCTTCCCTTTGATGTAATGAATATCAAAGTCATACTCGCACAGGAACTCAATCCAACGACACTGTCATGCATTCAAGTTTGGTTGAGTAAAGATATACTGCAAGCTCCTATGATCGCTATGCAACTCAAACCTGTGTCCCAAAAGAAAATGCCTCCAACGGACAAGGGCATGCACTACGGCCGCAAGTTCCAAATCATGAGTGGGGTAGTTTAGCTCACGGTCCTTGAGTTTTCTAGACTCAAAAGAAATCACTCAACCATCCTATATTAACACCGCACCCACACCTTCCAACAAAGCATCTATGAAAACTAAGAAATCACCTACAGGATTAGGCACTACAAGGATTGGTGCACTAGTCAAACACTCCTTAAGAGTAACAAAAGCTTCCTCGCACTGGCCTAACCAAATGAACTTCTTCCCTTTCCTTTAAAGAGAAGTGATGGGATGGGCTACTCGTGAAAAATCCTTCACAAAGCGACGGTAGCAACCCACTAATCCCATGAAACTACGAACCTCTAAGACATTAGTGGGTGCCAGCCAATCCATGATAGCACGAATCTTCTTCAGATCCACTGCAATTCCATCACCAGTGATGATATGCCCCAAATACTTCACCTCTGACTGGAAGAACCCACATTTACTCAAGTTTCCATACAACTGATGGTCTCTCAAGCACTGCAATACCTGACGCAAATGGACTTCATGCTTCTCCACAGTATTTGAGTAGATCAATATGTCATCCAAAAACAAAATGACACACTGATCGAGATACATGCAAAATACCCCATTCATCAAAGTCATGAACACCGATGGCGCATTAGTCAACCCAAAAGGTACAACTGTGAACTCATAATGCCCATATCGTGTATGAAATGCTATTTGATGAATATTAGCCTCTTGGATACGAAGCTGATGTCATCTCGACTTCAGATCAATCTTTGAGAACACTCATGCCCCCTTCATCTGATCAAACAAGTCATCTATCCTTGGCAAAGGATAATAGTTCTTCACCGTCACCTTATTCAACTGCCGGTAGTCAATGCACAAATGCAAGGAACCATCCTTCTTCTTCACAAAGATGACTGGTGCACCCCACGGGGATACACTAGGATGAATATGGCCCTTGGCTAATAATTCCTCCAACTACAATTTGAGCTCACTCAACTCCTGAGTAGTCATGCGATAAGGAGCTCGTGAAATCAGTTCTTCTCCTGGTACAAGATCGATCCAAAAATCAATGTCACGTTGTGGTGGCATACCTGGAATTTCATCAGGAAACACATCAGCATACTCATGAAGGAGTGGGTGATCATTAAGTGTCATTTTATAGCTCTCTGCTTCCTCAAGATCACTAAGAGACACAAGAAACAACTGAAAACCCTTACGCACACTCCACTTCAGCTGATTAGCTAAGATCATATGAAGTGAGACTGGTCGCTAGACTCCCAAAAGTTCCACTTGCCCACCTTTGTCATCAACACATTGTACCACCTTACGATGGCAATCAATATTTGCCTAATGGGCAGCTAACCAATCCATGCCCAACACAATGTCATATGATCCCAGAGGTAAAATCCGTAAGTCCACTGTGGTGGTGAAGGTTCACAAACTCAAAACACAACTTCTAACAAACGAGTCAATAGCCACCTTAGAGCCTGTGGCTAACTCAACCTGCCACTTATCAACTTGATGCATTGCCACTAGCCCACATCGCTGAACAAGAGATGGTGAAATGAAAGAATTAGAAGCACTCGAGTCAAACAAAACCAAAGTTGAAATACCATGCAATGTACCTGTAGCCTCGACTATTGTACCTTGATGCTCAACTTGACAGTTGTCAACCACTGCAAAGACTCTGTGATTCCTACCCGCATCTCCTACAGTAGGCTTAGATCTAGTTGCACCCTTACCAGGTCCTGTAGATGGTTTGATCAAACAATAATACGATTTATGACCAGGTTGGCCACAAGTGTAAAAATTCCCAGAAAAGTTGGGTCTTGTCCCACGACCACTCTGAGTAGCACTAGGATATGGTGCACTACCTTTGCTAGAATTCTATTGACTAAACTGGGGAGGATGATCCTGCTGAGATTTCTGTTCTCGTTTCTGAAAGTCTCCTTTCTTTCCTGAGGTACCAGAATCTTGTCCACTCTTGCTCCAAAACTTCTTCTTATTCTTACGGGAAGGACCAACCTAAGAGGGTTCTGATTGGGATTGGCCCTTTCCTGAGGACTAAGTGAACTGAGCATCTTGTCCAAAATTCCTTGCACTTTGGTTCTGGGAACAAGATCTACCACTGAAACCTCTAGCAAGATTTTGCTCTGCAATCCGTGCCTTCTCTACAGGAAGGGCAAGAGTCCTAGGCTGATGCATGCAAACTTCTCCGATGATGGAATCCTTAAGGCCTCTGATAAAATGATGAGCCAAGAGTAAATAATCATTTTCATAACATGAATACTTCCTAAGTTCAAAGAATCTGATCTCGTACTGATCCACAATCATATTTCCTTGCCGGATTGTGTGGAACTCATTAGCACGGGCCTCTCTGAACTGAGGAGATAAGAATCTCTCTCGAAACCTCTCCTCAAAGATCTCCCAAGTGAGATCTGCAACACTAATTTGAAGCTTCTTACTCTTAGTATTCCACCAAATAGATTCGTGGTCCCTCAACTACATAATTGCACAACGAGCCCTCGTGTTGGTTGAATATGGGTACATGGTGAAGCAGCGTTCCATGTCCAACAACCAAGTCTCAGCCTTGAGGCCACTTCCCTTACCATCAAACGGTGGTGGTCTGGAACTCTAAAGGGACTTCATGATATCCAATTTGATGGAATCCTCACTGTCTCGATCCCTACCACCTCGCTGATGCCTTCTACCCCCAAGTGGTGTACGAGAACATTCCCCCTCATGCTCTACCTCTCTATGTTCTGAATGGTGGGACTCTCCATGATGAGATCCCTCTTCTTGATTCTGATCCTACTGGTGCTCCTCAACACGAGGGCCCATCCGAGCAAGAATTTCTTGGAGCACTAGCATCATTGCCCCTAAGAGAGCCTGATTAGCATTGTTATTACCCTGTTCTGCCCCTCCTTCCTGTCGTTCCTCTTCATGATGTTCATTTCCATGGCTACCACTATAGGTACCACCATGTCCACCAGGTCTACATGTAGGAGGCATCACTGATAGGAAGCAACAAGATAATGTCAGAACAATTAGATCACAGCATAAGAGTTAGAACAATAAACCAACGAGATAACAAATAATAAAACAAGATAGCAATACACAACGGAAAGCAAAACCATAGTGGAAGCATAACACAGAGATCCTAATGTTGCAACATGGTCTCTGATACTAGATGTAATGCCTCGCCTAGAGATCCTTAGAAGCAAGGATGAAAACAAGCTAGAACAATTTTTTTTACAAGTGTAAGTGCACGTGATACAACCTACACAAACGAAAAGATCGCAACGGAAGACTGAAAGACAACCAAGCACCAAAGGATCTCCAAACGCCACTACCAACTCGAACACAACCATGAAAATCACACAAACTTACCAAGTTGAAAGACAAAAGCTGACTCTTGGAAACTGGCTAAGTTTGAAATCTTGAAGCCTTGAAATTAGGCTAAGTCTAAATTTCTGAAGGCTCGATTTTTCCTAGAATCTACAGCTTAGCTCATAGAGGTCTGAAACCCATCTCAAATGAATCGTCATATATATTAAAATATATCTTAAGTATAAGTTGACATATATTTATATTAAATATACATCAACTTATACTTAAACAATATATTTTAAACCCCGAAGGACAACAACAGAAACCCAAAAACTGAATTTCAAAATAAACCTCCTGAATTCAAAATGCAACAACATAGGCTTGAATAACACCCAAAAGAGTATCTAGACCAACTCTCAAAATGATCGGATCACTACAAAAAGTGCCCGCTGTTGGCACGCGCAAGTTTTAACCAAAAGGCGTGCGACACTTTTTACTAAGGGAGGATGACACTTCTCCCTTACTGCGTGTGGCACTTCTAAAGAAGGCGTGCGATACTGGAAAAGTATCATGTGATATTTCTCATGAAGCCGTGCGACACTCTTCCAGTGTCATATGACACTACTTCAGTAATGCGTGCGACACTTTTTAGTTTCGTGCGACATTATTCCTATGGGCGTGCAATACTTTATCAATGTCGCACAATGCTGAACAAATGTCGCCCATAAAAAATAAAAACACTTACAGAAACTCAAAAATGGGAAAAAAAATGACAAAAGAACCTCCACAGTGGGGAGTGCTGGATCCACATCTTGAGGCCAGAGCACTCGAACTAGAATTGAGTAATAGAAATACAGAAAATGACATCTAACCATCTATAAAACAAAGAAGGAAAATTACATAAAGGAAACATCACAACAACTCAAATAACATCGCAATAATATAGATAACATCTCAATGACCAAAATAACCAACTAAGTACGCGGTTCCTCCCAACCGTCAATGGCATCATAAGACCATCGTGGGCCCTAGCCATCCCCCATGCATAACATCCCAAGTCACCGATTAGATCATCGGAGCTGTCGTGATAGGGACATCACTACTAAACATGGTACAATATAAGTGAATGAAATCTAACATGCTAGTAGTAACATAAGATAACCCTGTAATCAGATAACATCATCTACTATATGCTAAACATCAATAAAGGGAATACATAAAACCAACATCATGTAAACATGGAACACAACATCCCAATGAAAGCATAAATCACTAGAAAGCATACTCTGCAAATCAAAGTACCAAGTGACACATCATCAACGATCATGCTAGAACAATAGACCGTCTTTGTACACCGGTCCCTATCAGTGGTGAAGGTAGCTACGCCTCACAAGCACGTGGCACCCATAGGTCCACACTCGCCATGCTGATGGAGATAATGATCCAACCACAAACACACAAAAACACAACAACCATGGCTAACACTCACGCCAAGCAGTATGATGACTGAAACCAAGACATAGACAATGCAAAAACTATAGGTCCTGGTCAGACACCTCAATGGGCTTACTATGTAGGGACTAACATCATGGAGAGTCTCTTGGCATCGAAAAGCCCAAGCTAGGACTTGCACAGATTCAACATCCCTCAATGGAAAGACTCTTGCACCCCAAATATTTTATTATCTTAAGATTATTACCACCCAATATTTATTTAATTTTCACTTAATTAAAGCTTCCTTCGCCAACCCTCTGGGCACAATGATCACCAGGCTGTGAGGTAGAAGCCCCCTCCATATGCTACCCTACCCTACCCATGCTCATCCAATGATGAGTGCCCGTAGGCATGCAAACTCCCAACCCAACCCCAATGATCACAACTTCCGAAAGTACCACAAAATATCAAGCCCTGCAGGTTACCCGACAATGTACATGTGTGTGGCGCACCACCATCACAGAGATCATACACAAGGATAGGATGAGAATGCAAAAAAAAGTCAATCGACCAAAAAACATAATCGGGATGACAGATGCTTCACACATCCCAAAGCAATGAAAGATGCAAAAGTGTTCCGACTGTTATCCAAACAGATTATTTAGGTCCACGAATCATAATAGGCCAAGAAAACTCATAAAAATAGGGCGGCACACAAAATGAGGTAAAAACCCCAAATTTTGGAAAAATTCCAAAATTAAAACCCATTTGGCCTTTGGGTCCAAAAACCCCAAAAATCAAAAAATAATTGAAAACAGGCACCGTATGCAAAAATGGCTAGCATAACGGCCCAAAAACCCAAATCCCCATTTCAAAAATAGGGAAAACGTTCATACCTGACCAACCGGGTAGAACCAACAAATAGAAACAGAGGGGAATACTAGTTCTCATCCTCCTAACATACAGCTACAAGAAATGGAAGAAAAAATGGAGTAAAACCAATAAAACGAGAAGGCCCTACCTGATGGAAAAAGGGGCAGAAACTGAAACCCACACAATAAAATAATCAGTCTACCAAAACTGCTGAAACTGACAGCAATGCAAGAACTCCTCGAGCTGAATCCAATGAGACCAACCTCGCAAAGATCCCATGCTCACAGCTCCCAGAAAAAACAAAACAAGAATCCTACAGAAGAGGATTTTCAAATTGCTCTCCAAATTTCCATTTTCAAATTGTGAGAAGTGATTTATAAAATCACTTTTCCAATACTTATTCACTTTTTGGGTGAATAGTCGATTCTGGAAAAATAGCTAGCTAGAGTAGTTAAACTCTGAATTGACCCAAACGAAAATAGGTTATTATCCGCAACAGGATTTCACCTAAAGAAAAGTTGCCAAAAATTAAATCTGAAAAGATTAAAACCTAAAAACCCCAAAAAAATAGAAAAATGCTTAACACTTTCGCGACAAATGTGAACTTCTAGATGCACAGACATATTCACTGGTCTAATCACATAATGCAAATGAGTTTGGATTTACTAATCATCGAAAGGTTTTGATCTAAACAATAACAATAAGGGTACGTCGACCATATAGGAACGACATGGGTAAATATGAATAGCTGAATCACTAACTCCATGTGCCATTGCCAGGGATATAATTCCTGCACACTAAAACACACGATAAAGTGCAATGGTAAATAATATCATAGCCAAAGGAACATGTATTAAAATACCTATTTAATCCATTTACATCACTCACATTTATAGAAAGTGTAAAGATACAAGAATGAAGTAAATAACCATAGCATAGAATCCATCTCATAACATAGTCAACAAATAGGTCCAATACATCTTATAACCAGATAATCAGTTATCATAGATCTACTATCATCTCAAAATAACATCAACATGCAATTATGATAAACTCAACAACATAGCAATAAAACATCTATGGTACGGAAATCAAAATATAACATTCGACCCTTAGGTTGTCTCAAGGTACAAATATCAAAAGAGTATCAAGTATCTCTCGAATCAAAAATAGACAAGGTACAGACTGCAAACACGAGAGGCACTACACTTACAACTTCTACACCAATTCTATTGTCTTCTAAGATGAATCTCCTGGCTATAGTTGCAATGTAAGTTCATTTTGTTTAAATTTAAAAAAACAATGACCTGAATTCTTCTAAATTTATGAAATCATCATCCTTCATAAATTCCTAAGCTTGGAGTATCCTTTCAACCAACATTCTTCTTTGAAGCTTAATTTTATTTGGGATTCTCACATTTCGCTTGGTCTACTTGATTAAGAAATCATGTCTGATGTTGTTAAAATATTTTGTTCCCTATGGAAATATCTATAATGCCTTCTCTCTGGCATTACTTTGGATCTCTATTAATTTTTTTTTATGCCTCCCTGGGCCCATGATGAACTTGTAGTTTGATCATCCACAACCTTTATCTCAATTAAATTCTCCTATTATGGGGATTTAGGCTCTACTTTGTCTCTTATTTCTACAAGTAATTGAGACATTATTTCTATCAAAATTATCTAGGCACAGTTGTACCTATCCAAATATATTTCTTCATGGTATACCCTTAAAAGAGGGATCCTCTTTCTTCATTTACTCTTGAATCCTCATGATCTCTCTACATCTGACAATGTTGCTTTTATAATATTCTATTTCTTAAAAAATTATTATTACATCCTGTTCCCAACAAGGATTTCTTATTTTCTCATTTGTTCCAATGCATGCCTAACTAGGTCATTATGATCATATATCCTAGTAGGGGCAGTGGTTAGTAGGAATTAACCCATATATGCATCTATCTCTTCTATAACATCCTTCCCTATGAAAAAATCTCCAATTTTTATTTATTTATAGGGAAAAAGGAACCATTCATTACTATGCAACCTAACTATTTTATATTTATCATGATTGATTTCCAAAAGAATTATAATTGCCCCATCCTTTTTGGAATAAACCTAGGAAGATCATGAGGAGGTTGGGGACATCCATAAATCCTTATTAAAGAAAAATTGACAAAAAGAAACAAACTAGCCCAATCATGGCTTAGACTTCTAACCCCACTAGGGCATGCAAAAACCCTCTCTTTTATATCAGCAAGCATATTTGAAATAGGAAAAACAAATCATTGTAAAAAGAAACAACATTAGAGTAAGGGGAAAACCTCTGTCAGAATCAAGTCCATAGATACATAGGAAAATTTTCTCCATTTTCCTTAGTTCCTTTGATGATGTAAGGACTAATGTGTCATATATTCTTATATATGATGATGTGCATCAATAATGAATAGTGATGGATCTTGAAGTTCCCCATCTCTCCCTTTTGAGCAACAACAATTTTATTGTACATCACATTATTTATTTATGTCTCAAACTCATATCTTGCATTACGGTGTGCACCTTGGATATTCAAAACCATAATGTAGATGTAGCCAAGAGCATTCATCATGGTATCTAGTCCAATCACCTTATAAACTCAAAATACAGTGTACTGGAAGTATTTGTAGAAAAAATCTATAGGTATGAAATCTCTAAACTTCTTTGGCAGCTCACTCTTTTCCTTCATGATCTTGGGGATGTCTTCTCATGACCTTACTAGTGAAAAACTCTCTAGTTCCTGAAAGTCTCGTTCATTCTTTCTTTCTCAATGGGCTCGATCATTAGTTCTTTGAAGCTGAAAACTTCAATGAAAGTTTCCCTATCCACTTTTCATAGTAGAATCTTTTCTTTCCTATGAAATCCACAAGTGGTAGGATTATAGGACTTGATCTAGGTCCACATTATCTATTACCTCTGGCATAAATAATTTTTCATTGTTACTAATCCAAAGGTTATAGATTAGTGTCTTCTCAAAATTTTTATTGTAGAAATACTAGAACAACTCATGTCCAGTTATTTTTGGCACTGTGGCATCCCTATAGAAACTATATATATCCTTGAAGATATGAGAGTTCATTGTCTGTACATGTTATCTTGGGAGAAAATAGATCCATTCCTCAGCATACAAATATGCTAATTTAATCTAAGACTTCTCAATACCTTGAGAATTTTCTTCCACCTCAACTTGAGTGATTATCTTTCCTTCTTCCTATGCCATTTTTCTGAATTCAAAAATTTCAAACACTCTCTATGCAACTGGAAACTTTGAAAATTCTAAAAAGACTTGACACTCAATCTTCTTTTCTCTAAACATGGTGAATGTTGTAATTATAATTTTTTTACTTCTAATCTTTAATAGTAGTTGAGAAAGAGAACAATATTTATGGTGTCTTTAAGTTAGCATGCATGAGAATTCTCAAAATCTCTAAAAGTGTCACAATCTCGATTTACAATGCTCGTAGTACCAGCCTTTCAAAATATTTCTTGCACTTTTTTAGACAGTACCTATCTTTTCAGTCATCATGAGATTTTAGAATTCACTTTAATATTTAAATTTAATGTTGTAGCCACATGAGCACTATAGACTATTTGATTGTTTGTGGCTTCGTAAGGTTTTTTTACTCTTTTATGCTTTTGCCTAGAACTGTGTAAAATCCTTGGTCGCTCCTTTGTGGTTATCTTTATGCATAACTTCTTAAGACTATGACCCAATGATCACTACTTTGAAAGCCTTGTCACTACTTCACATATTCTTTTCTACTTTATGTATTTCACTATGTGATTGAGCGACTTCATAAATCTAACATCTTCTTAATTGTGTCACATGATCTCACTTCAATCTTAAGTTTAACACTTCTTTCTCATGACCATGCGAAACCCTTTGTAACTAAGAAGTTGATGTGTCACTCCCTTCATTCCTTCTTAAGATCCTAACTACACAACTACATGATCAAATGACTATTTATGAGTTCTTAGCTATTTCCATGTTTGTAGTCTTCCATTTATCTTAAAGCTTCAAGTGTGTGACTATGCAATCAAAGGATCCTTCAAAGTTTACAAATGCTTTCTCTAGTTCATGAATTCATTCAACCCTTCACATATTAACTGCATGACCACATGACTAAGAACCTTTTCTATTCTTCTTAACAACTTGGTTAGGTCATAACCTAATTTTTTCTTGTGCTTTCTAACTACACAATCATAGAATTGAATAGTACTTAATAGGCTGTTAACCACATTGCCTAGTTGTGTCTTATATCTCTTGTTATCATTTAAGCCTCATGAATGTGTAATCAAGGATTTCTTTATCTATATTGATAGTTTTTCACAATCACTATTATCTCAGAATTTTGTATCTCGAGGCCTTTGACCATGTGATTCACAACTAGTCATTGAGTTGCTACAATATCTTGACCTTTTGAATTATAAGTAGCAAAATAATGATTGGAACTTTTAAACCTTGGTTGCATAGTTGTACCATAAATTGACTATTATAATCTGCATTACTTCTCAGATGCCTCCATGTCAAGTCCTTTGAACCACAAGAGGTTATGTCTGAGTGATAACCACTTTTCCCACAATAATTACTTAAAGCTATAAGCTCAATTTTTACTGTGAAACCATGAAAATAACTTCTTTCTTGATTTCTTTTCTCATTCACTATCTAAAATGACCATGTGTAGCTAAACATTGTAACCAAGTGATCAAAGAGTTTTTAACTATCTTGCACAATCACAACATAAAGATGTTAAGAGGTGGCCTAGGTTACAACCATGTGATCACCTTGGTCATATGACCACACCTTAAAAAATTTGAAAGGTCTTTTACAAGTACTAAAACACATTTTAAAAGAGAGAGGGATTTCTAATGGAAATAAGGATACAAGTTATGAACTCAGGGTTTTTCTATTGTAATTCTACACATGAAAATTAAAAACCCTAACTTATTAGGATGAGAACTAGATTTTCAGAATATTTTTTTTAGTTATTAAGGTAGGTGAAAAAATAGGCTAACAAAATCACAATAAATTGATGATTGATATTGCATCCTCCTTGTACTATTTTAAGTTTGATGAGGTCAAAGATTGTCCTTCTACATTTGATTGGTAGGAAAGACTACAAAAAATCTATAGAGGTGATAAAAATGTGCAAAGAGCTAAGGTTGATAGTTCAAGAGGTGAGTTTGACTAACTTAAAATGAAAGAAAGTGTAAGTGTAATTAGAGTTGTAGGAAGAAAAAATGATGATGAAACAATAATCAACAAGGTACCAAGAACTACTTTTTATTTATTTATGAAATTATATTTTTAGCTATCTAAGAGATGAGATGAAATCCTAAAAATGATTTAACCTTAGATTCTCTTATGCGAAGGCTAGGTGCTTTTGAATTGGATAAAATTGATAACTATGCTCCTACTTCTAGCAATACTGAAACTATAATCAAAGACAAAATAACTCTTGGAAGAAAATGAGGAAATTCAAAAGGAAAATAGATAGACAATTATGAAGAAGATAATTTAGATGAAGACCTTGAAGTCATCAAAGTCATACTTACAAAGAGAGTAGAAAAAGACAAAGGAAAATTTAGAGGTAAAATTCCCTTGATTTGTTTCTCATGTTAAGAATTTGGTCACATTATTGCAAGGCATCCAAATAAAGAACATAAAGATGAGAAAAGATACAATAAGTTCAAATCCAAGAAAGACTTCAAAGGCTACAAGAACTACAAAGAAAAAGGTAAGAGATCATGTTACATTGCAAAAGATTCTAATAGTGATAATGATGAAGATGAAGTAGTTTATATTGTTGTTAAAGATGAATTTGAAAATGAGGAAAATGAAAAGATGACACTTATATCTTGTATTAGAAAAAATGATACATGGATCATAGATAGTGGTTTTTCTCATGACATGACTAGTGATAAAACTAAATTTGAACATTTGGAACACTATGATGGTGAAAGTGTTAGATTTGAAAGCAATGAACCATGTTATGTAAAAGGTAAAGGAATAAGATATGAAAATGCCTACTAGCTTAAAGGATTAAGACACAATCTACTTAGTATAGCACAACTAAACAATATAGGATACAAGGTAGAATTCATGAGTGACAAAGATAAACTATGGGATGGAAAAAGAAACCTAGTTGGGATTGGAAAACAAACAAAAGTTAACTTGTTTTGGCTAAATCTCACTAAAAGTACATTTTTCTAGCTTAGATCAAAGGAAGTTGGTTATCACATAAAAGGACATGTGTCATGTTAACTTAGATAACCTAGTTTCCATGAGCAAGAAAAATAAATTAAGAGGCATATCTTATCTAAAGAAACCTACAATGGGCATGTGAAAACAATGTCAAATTGAAAAAATGAGTAAAATTGTTGGAAACTTGCAATTCGAACAATTGTTGTTTTGTCATTGATCTCAAATCTATCGAGGAGACATATTTCTATTTGATCTTAATGTCAAATCTATTTGATTGATGAAGAGGATTTAAAACATTTCTAATAACAATAGCACCTAGAGGAAAGGTTGAGTTATGGAAATGAAGCTACAATAGACATTTCATTACTTAGACTTTGACAAGATAAAGTGATTGTTTATATCAAGAAAATAAAGCTAAACTGAGCACTACATTAAAAGGTTAAGGAATGCCCAATGATGCTAGTGTCAATCAAACTGAAGTAAGTGTCAAAAAAATCTAGTAATGACCAAGGATTAGAGTCAACCAAAAAAATTAGTTGATGATGAGCCAAGGAGTTCTATAGTGACCGAGTGATTAAGTGATGACCAAGTGACAAAACTTAGTGATTTCTAAGTGATAGTATTTTGAATATGTTTGATGAATCATGATTTCTAGCTAACTCAATTGATTTCTTCAAATATATAAATGGTCTTGTAGTTAAGATTCATGAGTTGGATCATTAAATTCAAGAAGAGGATAAAGTAAGGACTTGTATTATCTTCAAATGGAAGTACTTCCATGATAAGAAAATTTAGCCCTTTGGGTAAGTGGTCTGGGGTCATGTCAAGTGACTTGAATAGGTCTTTTCATGGGTATGGTTTTTTTCGCCCTATTCTACTTCTCTCCCCTTCTTTCCATTAAAGATCAACGATTGAAGCATTCAAGCCTCTGAAGGGACTTGGTTTGAGAATTCCAGATTCATCATTTAAAACCCTAGATCTAACCATCATGGTGGTGTGATCTTCCTATACGATCCTTTGTTCCTCTTCAAGATCTATGCATTCTTCTCTCAAGGTGATTTCCATGCATACAGTCATGGAGGTTTATATTTACATTTGCTAATGTTATGTTCAAGATTTCATATGAATATACTTTCTTACATTTGAAATATAATTGCATATCTATCAAATATCATAGCTTCATTGTTAGATTTACTTCTACTATTTGCTAACATTCTCTACTTTAATTCTATTATTAAGGTTGATTCCAAACCAAGGTTTAACCAAGGAAAACCCCTCATCCAAACAATTTTTTTTGGAGGTACAAGTACATGACAGTTAATTGAAGTTAAGATATGGATACCCTTTTTAGCAAACCTTTAAGATCTACGAAAAGAACTTTCAGCAGAGAAGTGTAGGTCAAGGTCAGAAATAAAGGGGTAAGATTGTGCCTTGTTATCTAGGTGAAAGTTGACTTGACCTTAGAAAGATAAAAGTTTTTTGGGTTTTCTCTGTCTCAGTGTTTCTAGTCCAGAGTAGGTTGCAAAATCCTCCAAAACTATGCACAAACATTAGAAATCAATATTTTCTTGATTCACCCTACTTTGAGGTTAGTATTTTCCTTATATTGATTCAATATATCAAGTACATAATTTCTATAGTAGATTATATGATTTCCTTCATTCTTCATATTCTCCATCATTTGATTTATTTGTGCATTGATCACTTCTTTGTGATTTATCAATTTGGATCTTTCCTTTTGGGAATTTGGGTTAAGGATATGTCCTATATTTCCCCTCTTACATCATATATCATACCCACAAATTTTTACCCCATTCATTTTTATAGTATTCATTTTGGTGAACCCGACAAGCATACCCTTTTTCTTTTGTGGATTTAGATACCGTATTGTTTTTAGTGTTAGGTCCTTTCTTGCATTAAAATTGGCTTTAGATTATGCTCTTGCATTTTAAATTCAAAAATAAAATAAAAATCTATATATTCAATAAAAAACAAAAGAAATTCTTGTATTTCATTTACTATGAAGATTATTAAGATGCTTTGATGTGTGGTCATGTTCCTTATTACCCTACACTTTGTTACAAGTAGATAATACTAAGAAGGAGGGGTGGGAGGGGCATGTGAATCAATATTATACAATATTTTGCGCACAAGTGAATATTGTTAATTACTTTATAACTTGCATATGAAAGTAAACCAACAATGATGAACAATAAATATAACTATCCGCATAGAAAACTGATAACACCATTATTTCTTAACTAGGGAAATCTAGTCCAAGGGAAAACCCTGATGGGGATGATACCCACTAGATGATTCACTAATCAATATGATCCTATTAAGGATTTTGACCTTGTTAGGAGTCTATTAAGTACATATAGTGTCTCAAGTGCTTGTTAAGGACCAGGCCTTGTTAGAAGCCTCAACCTTGTTAGGAGTTGCTTCAACCCTATTAGGAGTTGGTGGATCAAATACAATGTATGTAAGAAGAGTCCACTACCCTAACAGTCAATTATACAATTTATTTCTTCACAAGAATAGATATACATACAATCTTTTTTGTTTGTTATATTTTGCACTTTCTCTAATCATACATCAAATTTAGTTCGTATATCATCTCATTGACTTCACATCAATCAAAAAATACTGTATAGATCATACATATGTCACTCACTAATCTTCGCAAGATATGATCTTTGCTTATACCTCTCATATTCATAATTCACTACTTAGTTGGCCTTCATGTTTTCACATGCTTGGCATAATATGATATAACTCATGGAATAATATCTACATAGTTGGCTCATTATGACTAAGTAATTATTTTGTTACCAAAATAATTTTTCAAGTCATATAATCCAATTCTCTGCTATGCTTTGTTTTGCACTGTTTAATACTTGTACTGGTATTTCAATCATAACTTGCATTGTACTATTTGTACACACCTTTGCACTGGTATACATCATCATGACACCATCAAATAAATTTCCTCAACTATACATAAGCTAACTCTCAATGAGTCATTTGTACACATCACATCTTCTCTTTGTGCTATTGTAAATTGTCTAACACTAGGACAAATTTCTATCTGTAAATGCATAAATGAAATGTTGCATACATGTTTCCATAAATGACAACTATCAAGACATCTATCTAACCATATTTCCAACAATATCAACCTTTTGCATTGATGGAAAAATTTGGGAAAATTGGCTAAGTCCCAAAATTATATCATACATAACAAAACAAATAAAAGTAACTATCCAAAATTACCTTCAAAAAATAAGAATTTTATTCATGTTTTGATGGATCATTACATTCCTTATATCTCCTTTACATTGATTCATAAATGTACTCCCCCTTACATATACAATACATACAATATCCTTCTACATATTACTCGCCCTTTGATATTTATAACAAATGTGTCAAAAATTGTATTGTCAAAACTACGTAGCCTATTGCTAATCAACGTTCTATTTTGGAAAAACAATTTGCATAAACAAGTTTTAGCCTATTCACTTCTTTCTTCTATCTTTCCTTTACTGAATCAGAAATATTGATTAGTGCACATAGTGCATATGATGTCGCTTCAACTATGCTCAAGTCAATATATGCAAATTTCTCTTTGCTACAACACATTCTTCCAACTACGTCTACAAAGTACTTATCTTAGGTGAAAAAATTTCTCTATGAGTAGAGAATCTCTTTGTTTCCTTCTCCTTGTTAGGTTCCAATCCTTTGATCACATTTTGGATCTTCTCCACTTCTATTTCACACTCTTCAATGTTGGTCTCTAGGAGTTGTAACTTTGCAATGAATGTTTCAAGTTCACTCATCTTACCTATAATTTGACTCTCAAAGTTAGTCAGGTACTTGTATGATAGCATTCAATGTTCATACAACTTTTTTCCTTCATCAATGCATTTTTTGAGTTCCTTGGTGCTTCCATCAAGTTCTTTCAAATCATTTCTCGCATTAGTACATCCTGTATCAAATAGTGATGTATCATGCTTCATTTGTGCTTTCATTGAAGCTACTTCTACTAGAGTTATGCAATCTTCATTAAAGATCTTCACCAACTCCTTGGCCTTTTACATGTAAGTCAAGATTAGCTACAATTTTGTTGATTATCTTCCACATTCTATCCAAGACTTTAGTGCTTGTCTTCTCCAAATACTTTACTGATTTATTCTTTTCAAATAACTTGCTCAATGATCTCATTAATCCTTTCTTATCATCATCATCATCTGATGGAACTGATATTGCCACTACGTCTACTACTACTATGATTGGATTTATTGTAGGAATAGGTGTAACTACTCTTAATTCTACCTTTTTCTTCTCTTCCCCATATTTCTTATTCTCTTTTTCCAATCTTTTAGCTTCTTTCCTTTTCTACTCCTCCTCTTCCTTTTTCTTCTCTTCCTCTATCTTTTTTCTCCTCTCCTTTTCTTCTAGTCTCTTTAACTCTACTATACTCTCTATTTCTTTCTTCTTCTCTTCTTCTTCATCTTCATTAGAGCTAGAGTATGTTGTTATATTACTGATATTGCCAACAATATTTTCTCCATATCCTGCAAAAGGACACTCCTTTGCATCTAAAGTTATGTATGTATTGTCTAATTGCATGGATTTAGCACCCATGATAATATGCAATGTTGAGGGTGCATGGTGTTTCTCTTCTTCTTCTCCCTCATTGCTAGATGGTGTGTGTGCTTCCACATACATTGGGCTATCAGGCTTTGACTGTGCACTTATCTTAGGCATCGAGGTCATAAATTGTACAATTGCCTCCTTGTCTCCTTCCTGACATCCCCATAATTGCCTCCCATCAAAAGAATTTATCTTCTTTTGTTCCTCGACAAGGGATCAATACCCTTCAAAAATTTGCTAGACTCCTCCTTAGAGTCAATTTGACATAATTTATTTATCATTTTGATCCTTAAATTTAGATACTCTTCTGATTCTCTTTTCATCCCATTTATTAGCCTAATATATAGGTCTTTAAGTATCTTGTCTTTTTTTTTTTCTCAAAATTATGTTTCTTACAATGACATTTTATAACTACCTTCTATCCATATTGCTATACAAATTGTCATACTTGTTTAACTATACAAAATTTTCATCATTAATTATTTTCTTGTTTAGTTTCTTTACCTTGGTTTCCATGCTTTCTTTCTAGCTATTATTTTTCCTTAATGCACGTCTTGCACTAGTGTTCTGTCTCCATCTTTATCCTAACAACTTTTAGATTCATTGATCTACATTGATTTCCATCTCTTTCCTAGTGCACTCGTGGTCTTCTTGACCCTTTTCTTTGTGGATGGTGCAAATTCTTTCTTAACCTTTATCGTTCTCTCATATTTCCTCTACATTATAGGTGCTTCCACCTCTTGCTACCTCTTAGGTTGATCACCTCTTGTTATCATAGGTTGCATTTGTGCATATGGTTCAATAGGGGTTTTTGGACATGTTCCACTACTATCATACTTTCTAAAAGTCTTGCAACAACAATAGTATTTGATACTAATACTTTAGACTCTCTGCTTGCTTTCATTTCTAGCACAATGGCTTTGACTTCATTAAATTCCTCTCTATTCATGAATGATTCCTTTGGGATGAATCTATCACTTTTTCTCTTTTCTTCTTACTTTCCTTCCTAAGTAGTTCGAACTAAACTAATCTCATTTTCTCCTCATAGGTTCCCCATCTAGGGAACTCTATGTCCTCAAATTAGAGTATGATTTCCACATACCCTTCTATGAGTTCTATGCTCATATTATATCCCATGGGTTCTATGAAATTAACCCTTGGTACCATAGCTTCCATATAGGTGTTTTCAATCTCCACCATGAAGCATATTTCTTCCTTGTACTTTTCCAGCATTAAGGGAGGTATTCTATACCTTTGTTTCATTTTTGACTTGAAACTTTTCATCATTATGTCAATGTCATCATCTCTGACATTCTCTAACTTAGATCTATAGCATTAGGTCACCACCTTCATTGCACACTTGTTTCTATCCCAATTTTTTATTCCAAGAAACTTCCTTGTAGCATAGAAAAATAAATGAGTCGATAAGGACTCAAATTTGAAAATTGCACTCTTTGATTTCTTCACTTTAACAATATTATCCAATAATTGCAGTTTGATAATCTCACTCAAATTAACTTTTCTCCCTTGAACTGCCATTGCATAACCCACATGCAAAATTTTTGTTAGTAAATCCATGGTTGAATGTGTACCTTAATATCTTGCTTAATAGCTTCACTCATTTTTCTTGAACTACATGTACCTTCATATTTCTTCCATCAAACCTAGTATTTAGGTTTGTCTCAACCATTTTCCTTACATTCTTCTCATTTATGGGATTGCACCCCTTATTGCTCAAGCTTATGACCTTATAAATTAGGTCATTGTTGATAACTATCTGTGCATCACCTAGCCATAACAAATCATTGTGTACCCTACTTAGAATAATTCATGTCCAATTACAATTATAAAATTCAATATAAAACATATATTTTAGTAAATTCAGCTTGCTTATGTATGCATACTCAGATTCAAGGATAGATAATTGTTACATATGGTTCCCAAATCTTTGTGAATATCTTCATCTCCTATAATCTCAATCTTACACTGGATATAATAGCTTCAACATGAAGCACATTCTATGGAACTTTAAAAAATGCATGCGATTGGTCATACAAAAGTGAAACAAATGGATGTTTCTTGAATACATATCATGGTTTGTCACTCACATCATATGAAATCTAACTAGCCATTGCAATTCTATTGTATTTAGTAAGAAATTTACCTTTATCTCTATAAAATACCTTAAAATCATATTTTAGGACTTTTGCAACTTTGTGCTTCAAAAAATTCTTTTTGCACTTCAATTTATTGTCAAATTGTTCTTCAATTCACTAAAGACACTTCACATGAACAAATGGTACACACAATCTTGTTTGTGATCCTTAAGTCATTTCAAATCGTACTATGCATTAAATTTATAACTACCACAAATTTAAAAATTGTCTCGATTTACTAGTAAGCTTGTTTTCTAAATTCCTACTTACTAAGATCATATCCTAACTTGCACACTTGACCATAGATTTCTCTCTATGTCCTTTACTTTTTGTTAATTATGCAACTACCAACTCTCTCTCTAACATCAATACTAACCAACTGATGCACTACCTCTTTTGACGTTGCTTAATTTAGGTAGAATGAGTCATAAACAATCTCTGACTTCAATTTCTTATCAGGTGCATCAAAATACTATTCCTCCAAAATCTGTATAAGAGCTTTTTGGATCATTAGTTATCAAAAATTCTTCTTTAAATTCATCAACATGTTCCTTAATTGCTTCCTTATAATTATTATCACTACTATTAACATTTCTTCTATCATTATTGTTGTTGTTCCTTCTGTAATTAGGATTCCTATTAAAGTTCCTTTTGTCCATTCTTCAATATCTTGCTATATATCCAAAATTATTACATAACTGATACACAGGTGGATTTCTTATATGATTTGTTCTATTTTGACTTTCATGTGCTTTGCAATTCATTGCAATGTGCCCATGATTACTAGACTTGTAACACAAAAATTGGTTCTTTTCTCCATTAGATTTCTCTCCATCATTAGACCTATTCTATGATCTCTCTCTCTTTCATTACCTGTTGGCTTAATATTCCTGAACAGTCTACTATTTGCATTATTACCATCAAACTTAGGTTTCTTACATTCTACTGCTTTATGTCTATAACCATGATAATTATAACAATGAGAATTAGTAATCAGTTTAAAATACTTACCTATGCAATCTCTTTCCAAATGTCAAACTACATTCCATATGAAGCATCTATCTCTGAACTCACATCTTACTTGCTTGGGTGGTTCATCTTGCCAGCATTTTTCTAAAGACTCGACTTAAGTTCAACAATTTTCAGTTCATGCTTAAAAATATTATTTTATTTCTAGAGATTTCCTACTTCATTATTATCACTAGTCTATAAAATTATTTCCTTTATAGATTTTAGATTATCAATCTTGTCTTTTAGTTTACCGATGAAGACTTTTTCATGTTAATATCTATCTTTTAGGTTATCTATTTCTTCAATAAGAAGGTCAATCTACTTAAGAGCTTCGTCAAAGCTTTTTTTCAATTGTTCCATGTCTAAAGAGATCTTACTCAAGCTGTTAAACTTCTTCTGAGTAACTGGGATTTGATACCAACTATTAGAAATAGATAATACTAAGAGAGGTTGTGAGTCAGTATTCTACAATATTTTTCCCACAACTGAATATTATTAATTACTTTATAACTTGCACATGAAAGTAAACCAAAAATATTGAACAATAAATATAACCATACATATAGAGAACTCATAACACTATTATTTTTTAACTAGGGAAATCCTAGCCAAGGGAAAAACCTAGTGGAGATGATACCCACTAAATGATTCACTAAACAATAGGATATTGTTAAGGATATTGACCCTGTTAGGAGTCTATGAAGTACATATTATTGGTCTTAGATTGGTTTTGACAATTGAGTGTCAACATAGTTAAAAAATTCTCTAAGTTGATGTCAAGTATAATACAAGTGCTGAGCTATAGTATGTGTCAAGTCAGAAATCCAACAACTGCTGAGCTACTCAGATGCCAAGTAGATAGATAGTGCTAAGTGACTTCAAGTGTTGAGTGAACTATATCTACCAAGTCATAATTGATACCGAGCTAGCATAGATGCCATTTGATGTATAGGTTCTGAGCAAGATAGAAATATAGTATGTGCCAAGCATCAACAAACAGTGAGTGTTGAGTGACACTATTTTAACATGTGAATTTGTGCCTTCACAAACTCAATTGCAGATCATGTCACATGCCAGCTAAGAGATAGATTTCAAGTGCTAGAAGATAAGATCAAATCTATTACATTCCCTATGTGATCAACATGTAGCCAATAAGAAAAATATAAAGAATTGAGCAAGAAAGATGGATGAATCTCGATCATAGATTCATACCTAACCCTAAGTCTTCAAAATCTTTATAAGTAGGTCAAAACCCCATAATTCATAAGTGTTAGAAAGAGTTGTATTGAATGCATGAGAGAATGCTAATGAAGTTAAAAGGGGTGTAAAGACTTAGAGGAGGAAAAACATTGCAAAACTTAGTTGATTAGAATAGAGAATCAACACTTCACACAGAGATTTATTAGGTCAAGAAGGATCAAAATAGATTGTTTATAACAAGGATCTAGAATCAATAATTGAAGATTGTAAGTCATTAGATCGATACATTCTACTATACTTTCTAGAAATTGTATTAGGATAATGAAAACCCTATGAAGATAGGTTGGCTTAACAACTATTTTTTTGAACCTTTAACAAGGTGTTAAATCCTTTAACATGGTGACATTCCAAGTGAATGTTGGTAAATTATTGGACAACTAAACTCCAAGTTTTGTTTTTTTCTATTTGATCAATTTCTTCTTCCATGTCTTTGTACCAATCATCATCTTCTACTGCATCTTTTACTCTCTTGGGTTCTTTCTTTCTTAGAAAGCATGATTCAGTCCTCAATCTATTCCTTGTCATTGGTCTAGAATCTTTGTTTCAAATGATTTGATCACCAGGATGATGTCTTCTAGCATATTTATATAGTCTTGGTTCAACTCTTGTTTCTTCATTCTATCTTTTAGCTTTAGAGTCAATATGTATCTTTCTATTAGGTATCTCAACATCTCTTTCATGTATACTAACTTAAGAATTATAATGTGTAATTTCATCATTTTATAGCGTGACATCTAAATGCACCTCAATTCTTGAATTCAATTCGACATTTATTGGCTATGACTCAGTAGTTTTCGAAACTACTTGTTGGTTCCCAACTTGATTGGCATCTACTTCTTGAGAAAGAATTCCTTCGTAGGAGTATACAAAGGATTTTTATTCTTATAGCCCCTTGATGGATTCAACATCATGAATTTATGTGTATTCATCAAAATTTACATTTTCACTTTCCACAATTTTGTTAGTGTTAGTATTTAAACACTTGTATTTCATCAAACTTACCATTCATAGAATCTTTAAGAATGTAAAATTTGCTCCCAAATATCTTAAAGTATTTTACATTGGGTGAGTAACCATACCATAATCCAAAAGGTGTTGAATTAGTACTTTTCTTGATTTGCACTTGATTCAAGATATAGACTGTTATACTTACATATTCTCTCTAGTCTTTTAGAGAAACATTATTTTCCATCATAAGTGTCCTAGCACAGGCCATTATTAACCTATTCCTTCTTTCAAAAATTCTATTCTATGGGGGGTTCTTGGGTGTAGAAGTCTATTTTTTAATTCCTCTATTATTATAGAATATTTCAAACTCTTTTGATGTGAATTCTCCTCCCCTGTCTAATCTCAAACATTTCAAACTTTTTCCTATTTATTTTTCAACTCTTGCCAAGAACCACTTAAACATTTGAAAGGTATCAAACTTTGGCTTTAGAAACATGACTTTCATCATCCCAGAGTAATCATCTACAAACAAAATTATGTACTTGTATCCTTTGTAACTTTGCATTTCTATAGGTCCACACAAGTCACTATGAATAATCTCTAGTATTTCTTTAGAGGTATAGGTTTTTCTTTTGAAAATTGACTTAGTCATTTTACCTAGTTTACATTGTTTGCATATCACATTATTAGGCTTTTTCAGCTTGGGCAAACTTGTAACTTTCTTTGTGTTACTGGTACTGATCAAGTTATCAAAGTTAGAATGACATAACCTTTTATGCCATAACCACACATCATCAAATTTCACAATAAGACAAGTAGCATCATCTATATCAAGGTAAAATAGGTTGCTTCTAGTTTGATCTCCTTTTCCTATCAATTTCTCATTTGTGTCAAATATCTTGGCAGTCTTGTTTCTAAATTCAACTTTGCAACCCACATTTCTTAGTTGTGACTTAATCAATAGATTATAATTCAATCCTTCAACATAGTAAGAATTATTACATGAGATCTTTTCTATGAGTTTAATGGAACCTTTTCCTTTTATTAGACAAGGAGCATCATTACCAAATCTAACACTATTTCCATCATAATGATTTAAGGTAACAAACTTATTTTTATCTCCTATCATGTGATGTGAGTATCCACTATTAATGATCCATCTATCATTTTTGTTGACATAGGTCACAAATGTAGTTGCCTCATCTTCATTAGACTCATCCTTCATTACAACATAAACTACTTCATCATCATGTTCATCAAAATCACCTTCTTTAGCAATATAGCACTTCTTGCCTTTATCTTTGTGCTTTTTGCTATCTTTATTTATTCTACTTTTGTATTTGTCATTTCCTCTATAGTTTTTCTTTTATTCTAGCAACATATTAAGCAATGTTCTCACCTTCCCCCATTCTCATGTCATCAAATTTACCTCTAAAGCTCTTTGATTTGGCTCTTTGAATATTTTTTTCTCCTCCATAGATGGTTGATAGGGCATCCCACATCTTCTTTGTAGTATCACATCCCTTGATATCATCAAATTCTGCATAACTAAGAGTAGAGACAATCTCCAACATTACTTGATTGTGTTCTTTCTTCTTCTTCATATCTTTAGTAGTAGGAACTCCAATAGGGTCAACATGTTCCACTAAGATGGTGGATTGTGCATGATCTCCTATTCCTCCAATATGCAATTTCATTTGACATTTCTATGTAGGGAAGTTGTCTCTATTAAGCTTGGGTGCTTCTCTCTTGGACATCTTGATCTTTGTGCTTCTAGTACCTTCAAACTAGTTCAATTAGCAAATAGCTCTGATAACAATTGTTAGAATTCTTTAGAATAATTGAGAGGGGGGATGAATTAGTTATTCAAAGTCTAGATGTACCAATAAAACTTTTCACTTAACTTAGTGAACCTGTTAAACATCCATATCTATGCATGCATTGAAGCTAGTCACTAAAACTTGTAGGTTACTATTAAATCAGTATGCACCAATAAAATATGAAACATCAACACACATGACATAGTGATTTAACATGGAAACTCAATTTGGAAAAAATCACCACTAGCATGCTACTCCTTTTTCACTCTTATTAAGTGATTCCCTATGAAAGGTCAACCCTGTTAAAGGTTACATCACTAATTGTTAAATGTGACCCAGTAAAGGGATTTTGATCACTTTATAAGAAGTGACCCTAGTTAAAGGACTTTAGGCCATTCACATGGAATTCCACCTTGTTAAATGATTTTATAAAGACTACTAAGTCAAATTTAATCTAAAAAATTTTACTCTAACTAATACAATTGTTAGAGAGCAACAATAGAGCTTTGGTCAGGTACAACTTACAACTTATCTTGTAGATTCTATATCACAATTTAGAACTCAATTTTCTTGGCTTTTATTCTTTGAAAGTCTAATAGCTTGTTCACCCATCAAGAATATATTTTCTTAAGTCATCTTTCTTGGTACACCAATTTAGTCACTTTTGTGGTCACTTGACAAAGTAGAGTCATTAAGTCTATGTTTCTATTCTTCCTTGGTTTTCTCAGACCTTCCCAATATCTTTCCCTTGATTCCACACTCTCAAGCTCTTTGCTTCATGACCATACAATTCCTTAAATAGAAAATTAGAATACTTTTCCCACTCTATTTTCTATTGTCCATTTTAGGGTTTGGATGGATTAGGTAGGATACAAGGTATCTACACCATATCTTGTCTCTTCTAGAAACTTCTCCTAGAATCTATTTAAGATTGCCTAAAAATAGTTTAACTAGAATTTTGTACCACCAGCTCATCAGCCTTATCTTCCACATGGTTCAAAGACTTCAAGAAAACAAACTCATCAGCTTAGATTTGGAAAATCTTTGATTTTTCAAATAATATAGTAGCTTGACATTATTAACCTTCTAATGCTCGGCACATGCTGCATTGCTTGACATCTACTATGAGTTTACTCAACACCAACTAAAATTTACTAATGCTTGACACCAATTGTATTTTTCTTGGCACCAACTATGTTTTGGCTCCAACTAGATTTTGCATTTATTTGGCTCTAACTAATTTTCTCCTCAACTTGAACTAATTTTTCTCGGTACCTACTATCAACTTTTTAAAGCTTTATAGGCAATCTTAGTGTTAGTTTTTTTTAAAGATTTTCTAAGTGTAGCCAACTTTTGTATCTTCAAGTAGATTATCAATACTTCATTTCACCATTGTCTTAATTGATCATTTTACTTCATTAGATAACCATATCTCAACCTTTCCTCTAGGTGCTATTGTTACATCTTATTGATTAAATCCTCTTCATCAATCAACTAAGTGATAGGACTTGGATCTTACAAGAAATTTTCTTACTAGCAAATAGAAAGTTTGACATTAGTGACAAAAAAATCATTGAAACATATGTTCTACTTCAATAATCTCCCTTTTTCGACAATTATCTTTTCAATTAGATCTCAAAAATCTCCCTCTTTGGCATTGATGGAAAACCAAATTGATCATCTTAGTCACTAAAATGGAAAAAATTTTTTTTTGACCACACTAACTAGATTAAACCAGTAAGACAATGTAGAGAAGAAAACTTGTATCAAAATTATTCCATTCTATCAGTAACTTTTTATTAGGTTGCAAAACTCTTTCTTATGACTTCCTCTAAATTTCTTTTCTTACAGCTCCTACTTAGAAGATAGATATTGTTTTTTTTTCTTATTCATCTCCTTCTCTAATAGGCTTTCTCTTTTCTCTTTCTCTAATCTGTTACACTATTTACTTTCTACTATTTCTCCCTCTTAACTTTTGATCCTTCTTATCTTTAATCAATTTCTGCTATTTATCCCTCTTTGATAACAATGTCAAAGACATATCATCTCAACATTAACATGTAGATATAGTATTTGCAACATCGCTAGTTTCTCCCTTTGTCACCTTGCTTGTGACTGATTTGGAATTTTAGCACTTTGATTACTTTAGGCAATACCTAAAGTAAGATCCTCTGTATCAATTTGTGACATTTGGCAATCAATTCACTTGATGTAGGGAAATCCTCATGTTATCTAGACAACCTTTGATAGGGGTATCACCCCTAACTTACCTCTGAGATATTCATATACATCTTTAGGTAATAGTTTTGTGAAGATGTCAGCAATTTGTTCCTTTGAATTAACATACTTTCTTTTTACCTCTTTGTCTTCAACTACCTCTCTTATGTAATGATACTTGATTGCAATGTGTTTTGTCCTAGCATGCATCACAAGATTCTTTGATATATTTATAGCATTGGTGTTATCATAGTAAAGTATTAAAGGATCTATTATGTCTTCTCTCATTCCTTTCAGTAGATGGTTGATTCATAGAATATTTGTGTAGTTTATAGTAGCAACAAAATATTCAATTTTAGCTATGGATTGTGAGGTACAACTTTGTTTCTTACTAGTCCATGTAACTAGTTTCTTTCCTAAGAAAAGTGCTTCTCCACTGGTGCTTTTTCTGTCATCTATATTGCCTCCCTAATCAACATTAGTGTAGACTCTTAATGCAAAATTTTCATTCTTCTTGTAGTACAGACCAAATTCTTATGTTCCTTTCGAGTATCTCATTATTCTTTTCACTTCCACTGAATGATATTTCTTTGGGATTTGCAAAAAATCTTACAACTATCTAAATAGATAATGCAATATTAGGTCTACTATGTACAACATATTGCAACTTACCCTTCATTGACCTATATAGTGTTTGATTAACTTTAACAAACTCATCATTCTTTGATAGTTTTTTTCCTATTATCATGGGTGTAGTTATTGGTTTTGAATATTCTAGTCCAAATGTTCTTAGTATTTCCTTCATGTACTTTGACTGGGTGATAAATATGCCATACTTTAATTGATAAACTTACAGTCCCACAAAGAATTTGATCTCACCAAGCATTGACATTTCAAATTCATGTTTCATCTAATTAGAAAAATCCTTGCATAAAACATCTTGTCCTCCAAATATTATATCATCAACAAGGATTTTACCCTAACTGATATAATTGTTAGAGAGTAACAATAAAACTTTGATCTAATACAACATACAACTTATCTTGTAGATTCTAGATCACAATTCAGTCCTCAATTTTCTTGGCTTTCATTATTTGCAACTTTGATAGCTTGTTCACCCTTCAAGCATATATATCCTTAAGCCTTCTTCCTTGGTACACCAATGCAATCACTTCTATTGTCATTTGATGAAGTAGAGTCCTTGAATCTCTATTTTTTTTCTTCCTTGATCTTCTATGACCTTCTTAATATCTTTCCCTTGATTCCACATTCTCTATCTCTTTACTTCATGACTAGATATTCCTTAAGTAGGAAATTAGAATACTTTCCCACTCTATTTTCCATTGTTCATTTTAAGGTGTGGATGGATTAGTTAGGATATAATGTATCTAGGCCATCTCTTGTCTCTTCTAGAAAGTTCTCCTAGAATCCATTTGAAATCACCTAAAAATGGTTTAGCTAGAATTCTATACCACCAACTCATCAACCTTATCCTCCACCTGGTTTACAGACTTCAAGAAAACAAACTTGTCATCTCAGATTCGGTGAATCTTTGACTTTTCAAATAATGCAATAGCTCAAAATTATTAATCTTTTGATGCTTGGCACATACTACATTGCTTGGAATCTATTATGAGTTCACTCAACATCAACTATGATTTAATGATACTCAACACCTATTGTATTTTGCTTGGCACTAATTGTGTTACTTGGCACATACTAGATTTTTCTTTTACTTGGCTCCAACTAATTTTTTGCTCATCTTGAACTAACTTTTCTCGGCACCTACAATCAACTTTGTCAAGTTTGCAGACAATCTTAGTATTACTTTTTTTTTAGAGTTTCTAAGTGTAGCTAACCTTTGTATCTTCAAGTAGATTATCAATACATCATTTCACCATTGTCTTAACTGATCCTTGTACTTCATTACATAACCATAACTCAACCTTTCCTCTAGGTGCTATTTTCTTACCAAAAAATAGAAAGTTTGACATAAGTGATGAAACAATTATTGAAACATATGTTCTACTTCAACAATCTCCCTTTTTCAATAATGATCTTTTCAATCAAATATCAACAAGATGCACATAGATAATTACACTAGATATGTGAACTAGGGAAACCCTTGATCGGAGGGAAAATCTTAGTGGCAATGATTCCCAAAAGAAGATGAACTAATATATATATTCCTTGTTAGAGGATGGACCCTATTAGGAGTTGTACCAACCTTGTTAGGAGTTGTAGTACAATGTATGAAAGATGAGCCCACTACCCAAACATGCAATTTCAACTACAAGAAAATCTCACTACCCAAACATGTAATTTAATGTTATGTTCTTCTTCCTTTTTTCTTTCAACCAAATAAAACAATTTTAAACCTTTTAGACTAGGTCATGAACCTTGGATCAAAATATCAAACCTCAAATCACACAATAAAACATTGGCAATGAAGTTTCCTTCACTTCTACTCTACTCTGCTTAACTTCGCATTCTACTCTCTCTACTTCTTATAATCACTTTGCATCAATTCAATTTCCATCTTATGATAAATTAAAATTTCATTTCTTTATATTGATTCCATAAAAGAATTCCATGATTCAGTTGTTAGACCTTCTCAATTAATCATTTTAGGACCATATTAGGAACACATTACACTTAGCAATAACATTAATCTTCTACCTTGCAACTTAAATAAATTTTCGTACATAAAATATTATAATGAGAAAACATTGCCATGTAATTATCAACATGTCTTCTACATATCCTCAACCTTAATTCTCAGAATAACAACCTTGCTAAGAGATACAAAAAGTTTACTAGGATATGCCTCTGTAAACTCTATCTGAAAATAGATATAACCAAAACTTACATAACTTCATCTAGACTTAACATGTCTTCATCCAACATTAACTACATATAATAGATACTTAGAACTATCTCCCATAATATAGGATAGTGAGAAAAATCAACTAGCCATCTGTACCAACTTGATCTTTCTACTATTCTTCTGTCAGATACCATAGAAAATTGCTATGTTGACATAAAAAAAAAACATAGTCATGGATGTAACATATCATCATAGTAACATACCTACTATACTCCTCGATAGGAATATCATCAATATTCATGTTTCCAACAATCTCCCCCTTTGGCATTGATGGAAAAATAGATGAAATACATCTAGTTCCAATAATACTAATTGCAAAATACTTTTAAACTTTCTTTTCAAATCCTCTTCATAAATCATTCTCCCCCATTGATATATCTCAATGTGCTTTCTATCAAACTATCATTTCATGTTGTACTTCTTCCAAACATGCTACACTTGTTCTTTCTTGTCTTTGCTTCTCCCCATGATTTTCTTTCTCATGATCTTCTCATGATTATGTTTTTGCCAAAATTCTCTCCTATTCACATCAATGTCAAAGGTCTCAACAACCATGAAAACTCTATAATAGTTGATTCTTAGCTCAAGTGTCCAAAGACACTATTCAAAACAACATCCAACAAGAGTCCTAGATGAATTTTTTCATCATAGATACTCCCCCACAAAGGAAGCATCAACATTCAATCTAGACGAACATTGGTGCTCTGTTACACTAGACTAATGCATTCTTGCATCTTCTACTTTGATATAGGAAGGGACATAGCCCCTAGCATACCTTGCAAATACTCAAAAGTCTCTATGGGAAGAACCTATTGAATATATATGAAATCTTTTCTTTTGTTCTCGCATACTCCAATCTAATTTCCTTTTGTACAACTTTTTCTCTCAACATGTGATACATAACATAAGTTTTCTTGGACTTTGAATGCAACACTAGATTTTTAGTCATATTTACTATACTTGTGTTATCATAATGTATAACAATAGGTTCCTATGTTTCTATCCTTATATTATTTAGCATCTACTTCATCCAAACAATTTGATTGCAATTTTTTGCTGATGTAACATTTTCTGCTTCCACTATACTTTGTGAGGTACAATCCTACTTCTCACTTAGCTAAGAAACCAATCTTTCTCCAAGAAAGAAGGCTCCACCACTAGTTCTTTTTCTATCATCCATACTGCCTACCCAAACAAAATCAAATAAGCACTTGGAGTAAAATCATTAGATCTATCATTCCACAATCTAAACTCTGATGTTCCTTTCATATATCTAAATATCCTTTTAATTTCTACATAATGTGCTTCTCTGATCAGCTTGGAATCTTGTAACTATTCCAACTACATCTGCTATATCTAGCCTTGTGTGAGTCAAATATTGAAAACCTCTAATCATAGATCTATACTTCTTCTTCTCAATAGTAGGTGTCTTATCCTTTTTAGATACCTTGTGTCCAATTACCATAGGTGTTCTAATGGGTTTGCATGTTTCCAAACAAATTTTTTTCAATAAATCCTTCAAATAATCAGTCTGAAAAATAAAGCTTCCTTCTTTATTCTGTACAATCTATAATTGTAGAAAATATTTCATCTCTCCTATCATGCCCATTTCAAATTCCTTCTTCATTTCTTTTGAAAACTATTCACTTTCATCATCATTTCCTCTAAATATGATATCATCGACAAATATTACCAAAATCATCAAACCATCATCAATTTATTTCCAATAGAGATTACAATCTACCATACCTTTGTTGTATCCAAACTTTGTCAAATGCTTGTTCGACCTTGCATGCTAGGTTTTGGGTGCTTACTTTAAGCCATACAATTCTTTATTTAGTTTGCATACTATGTCCTTTCCATCTGTCAAAGTGCAAACATCATGCTAGTCTATGTACACTTCTTCTTCCAGTTCTCCATTCAAAATTTTTCTCTTGACATCCATTTGATACACTTTAAATTTCTTTTGTGCTACATAGGCTGTGAATAATCTTACTGCTTCTATTCTAGCCATGGGAGAACCGAGCGTGTCTATATGGTAGATGATCCATCTCACTGAAATGCATAACTAGCCAGCCACTACAATCGCCTTATATATAAGATCAACCACTGAATACATAGCTCACACTAATGAACCATTTAACCAAGGATGCATTATAAAAATAGCATGACCCCCCCTTAATGCAGATGGGGTGTGGTGATAGGCAACTGAAAATATGGGCCAAAGTCTCTTGCAGACAAACCAAGAACGACGAGAGAGGAAGAGGTACAAACACCTATAAAGAAATGGTCACACTAATGCTACATGGGGCTAATGTAATGGAAGGAAAACTCACTTGACAAAGGGAGAATTCCTAAAACAAAAAACAACTATCCCCCCATGGTGCTTTATAAAAATAGTGCATGTACAACTGACTCAAAACAACATTCATGACCCCCAAAATGCAAGAGTGGCACTTTATCTCAGTGCAATACATAAAAGTTCTTCAAAATGATAGCTACAATGATCAAAACCAAAAACAAGATCAAAACCAAAAACAAGCTGATGCCAAACAAAGTACAGCCTAAAACAAAGGAAACCATGCTAGGAAAATGACCCTTGGGCCTAAAACACTCAAGATATCCACCATAGAGAAAAAATGCCAAAAATATGATAGAAAGAGCATGGGACAAAAACTAAGAAAAAAGACCACATTTCTGAAAAGGTGACAGAATTAGCTTTCCAAAAATATAAAGTTTTCAAAAAACTAACATGGGACACAAAAGATATGCATGCCAGAGTCAAAAACACAACTTTAGACTTCAACTGAAAAAATGGGAAATAAAAATGCATCAAAACCTAAAAATACCTGCACCAATTTCTCCATCTTGGAACCAACTTTTTGGCACTTCTTTTGGATCAAAAAAATATCTCTGTATGCTCGAGTTATGGCCAAAAAGTTGAAGTTAGGTCAAAAACTGACCATGGAGACGTGAAAGCAAGGATGATGATGTAGTGCTAACATCATGCTGATGTCAACATTCCACTACAAAAAATTTGATAGCCATAAGGCTATCACCACAAAAAAGGATTCCACATGGCAGTGCCATGTGGATGCCACATGGTAGGACGGATGACATGGTAGGGACCACATGGCAGACCTACCATGTGTCAATCACTGTGTGGTTGCAAACTGTGTACATTGACCACTGAGTTGGTTTTGCTGACTGGATAGGCAAGAATAGGCAGAGCAGAGTAGCGTTGCATCCGGTGGAGTGCAAAGGCTGAGCAGTGATTGATAGTGGAGGTGAAGCACAAAGTGGGCATCGCCTAATGTGAGCAGAACTAGGGTGGTGGAGCCTGTCGTAGTGGTGCACGGGCAGAGTGCAAGCAACCCTATAGTGGCGCATCAACATTGCTACGATTGCATGCTCAAAATTTTTTAGTTTTTATTTTTCGATGTGCAAATCATCCATATGACCATACGGTAGGGGCCTAGAATAATTTTTTCCCCTCCCAGAGCTCTGTCTCCAAAATTGACAATTTTTATATGGATCCTAGCTAAAAAGCACCTTCTAGATCCAATAGCAGTGTCCATTTGGGCTAAAAGTGCTCCAAAATTTTTTTGTCCCCTTGATTTGAAGAAAAAATACAAAAACAAACTAAGGTTTGAGACTCCAAATTACAACTTCAAAAATCTTCAACGAAGCGGCAACAGGGAAGCTTTGATACCATGTTGGAGTTGATGAAATCCAATCTCAAAGATGCCCAAGATCACCTACATGTGAGAACTTGTCAAAGGGAAGCCAAGGAGAGAAGAGCATGGAATAAGGGAAAAACTCTAAATGGACATGAGAGAAAACAAGATATTGAAACATAAGAAAATATGTATTTACAATATGCAAGAAGGAGATGTTGTTTATGATACAATGAGGGAGCCTAAATATAAAGAGCTCTAGCAATCTCCTAGAAAAAGCTAAAAGATGCTAGGAGATAAGTGTGACAACTAAGCATACATCCACATGAGGTGTAAAGTCCTCAAACAATGTGAGAGGATAAATATGACTTAGGAGAGAACAAACTCCCATATTGTCAACAACTTATAACAAACTCCTAGACTACAACTAATAAATAAAATGCATTTGCCTAAGTAAGCTTAAGTAAATAGAATAAATAATTAGTTAATTAATTATTTACTCTAACATATTAAAGTTCCTATTTTGGACAAAAGCTACCCCTACGGTGGCTATTTGAAATTTAGGCTCTTGTTCATGGCTTTGCAATAAAATTGAAAAATTTAAGAGATTTATATAGTATAAACTATATAAAAACTTAAAAAATATTTAAATCTTTAACATTAACATTTAAAAATCTATGTTGAAAGCTCTAAATTTGATTTTATATTTTATATTTATACTCTCCCTCTAGTTTTTGGATACCACATGTTGAAATTTGATTGGCTCACAACTTGGGTAGGTCCCACATATTATCTTCAATTTGAAATATTCAAATTTCCCTTTAATTTTTTAAATTTTAACACTGTAGAATGATAATCCCTTGAATTTTTCTTTACACCCTCACAAACACAATGAGATTATTAATATTTTATTAATAATTCAAACATCCCATAGCATCAGGACCCCTTCATGTCTTCCTTTATGACCATACATTTGCATAGCATTGTAAAGCTTCTTCAATTCGCATACCATAGGGTGACATCAAAAATTGTTTTCTGACCATACAGGGAGTTTTAGTTTTTGTAGGGTTGTAATGCTCTTAACATCCACCTCCTAACTATATGGGGTTGTCATAGCACTGTAGAAGCTTTGAAACTATCTTTCACTCATATGCATTGCTTTGGTCTTAGTTAGCGAGTCAAAATATTTTGACTGTGGCCCCAGTGGGCCCCTTCATAGGCCGAGCCTACCACATGGCCATGTCTTTTAAACAACATGCAACCTGAGTGTGGGAGTATTTAAAAACATTGTAATAAAGATACCTCCACAATGTGGGATTAAATTTTTCCTCTGCTGCCTTTGTGAGTCACTACTCTTCTCTGTATGTAGCAAATTTGGTAAACTCTTTCTACCTATTCTTAACCCGAATTCCCTAAAGGAAAGATACAAATTGATAAATCACAAAGAAGTGATCAATAGACAAATGAATTAAATGATGGAGAATATAAAGTAAGAAGGAAATTCCATAATCTACTATAGAAAGTATGTATCTTGAATAAATAGAAGGAAAATTCTAGCCTCAAAGTAGGGAAAATATGGAAAATGTTAATTTCTAATTTATGTGCACAGTTTTAGGGGATTCTGCAACCTGCTCCAAACAAGAAATGTCGAGACAAAGAAAACCCAAAAAAAAAAAAAAAAAACTGAGGTCAGGTTGACTTTGACCCAAATAGCAGAGCATAATCTTACTCCTTTATTTTCAACCTTTCATCTACATTACTCCATTGAAAATTATATTTGTGGATCTTAGAGGTTTCTTAAAAAGGGTATCTAGATCTAAACTTCAATTTGATGTCTTATTCCTATACCTACAAGACAAATGGTTTTGTTGTTTAGATGAGAGGTTTTCTAATATAGAACTCTCCCTTAAATATCAAAACTAATGTGGTGTGGCCTTAGGATTCATACTAAACACTACAAAAAAAAATTCAAGAGAAGGATCAACACCTTTGAAATAATTCTACTGTAAAAGATAACCTAGGCACCCAAGTTGTTCTATTACGCTTCAAGCACAAAATCTACCAAAACTAGGTTTTCCTTGGATATGGAACCTATGATTTTAGGGAGAGGTAGAAAGGTTCCTCAATGGTCAACCATATCAAACTAGTGAGTTTGGTATGCCTATCTAGTTCCTAAAGGCCTTAAAAAATAATTTTTCCTATTAGGTCAACGAGCCCTTTTTAGCCTATCAAAAAGGTAATTAGGACTTGGTTTGAAAATTCCTCCAAAGGAACCTAAAAATAAAATAAAATTATGGATATCCTTTTGGAAGAAGTACAAGATTCCAAACTTGTAGACTCTAGACTGGTTAGATGTTGCCTTAACAAAAAATACAACAAAATCCTTATATAAGCATACTTGCTAGGGTTTATGAAGGAAATGCTAGTTAGATGTTTTACTTGGAAAATATATCAATGAAAAAACATAAAATGAACCATCATTCTTCAATATCCATGGCTAGGTTAGCTTCATCCACTTCCCAAGTGCCTAGAGCACTCTAACACATGTAATTCTACACTAAACACAAAGATATGTTTGGGCTAGGGCTTGCTAGAAAATAAAGAAACCTTGAATTCCATCTCCCATCCTTTAGGAATGTTATATTAAAAGTTACTAACTTTCATTTTACCAAGAGGTTTGGAAATCCTACAGTAGGAATGCAAGTTAGGGTCTCATTTCTAAAATTGGCCTCCGAAAGGACAACTTTGGTGCACTTAGGCAAGATCATTTAATAAATTGAGTTGTAGAGAAATTCAAACCCTCAAATAAATTGCTTTGATTAGGTAGGATGTTTATGATTCTAGAATGATAGGTTTTTCACATGTTTTATTCCATACATGTCTACATAGTCATAAATTGTAGCATTTTAAAAGGAAAAATGGGATCTTTATTTTATTCCAATAGAAGAATTACATTTTTTGACTTCTACCTACCTAAAAGAGTTATATGAAGTCCTTCCTCAACCATTAACCTAAATTCAAAGGTTGTGACTGTTGAGGTAAGTTTTAACAAAAGTTGTCAAGCAACTTTTTGCAATCTTCACAATTTGCACAATATGAACCTTATAAGGCTTTTGTATTATACCCTAGAGGCCTAGTATATGCTTAAAAACCTAAAGACATTCCTATCCTATGGTATATCCAATAAATTCCTATTTACCATAGTCAAAACCCATGGTTTATAAAGTACCAAATGTGGACTAGGTCTTATAATTAGGCTCAAATTATTGAATACCTATGGTGATCCTATTGCAAATGTCTCTTAGGCTTAAATTCCCTTGAGTAGAACTCATGAAGAGTTAAAAATTTAGATGTTATGGTGAATGGAGATTTAGGTGCTCTTGCACCAGACTCAATTTCTTGAAAAACTCAAGTCACATTTGAGGATAGTTGTTCAATAGATGTTCAGTGGTTGGAAATACATTCTTCATTCATCCATGTAGCATCAATATCTGGTGGACCCTTCCATTTGACCGAATAGTTAGTATAGGTCTTATTCCTTGTATTCTTAGCCAACCTTGAATCCAAAATCTTCTCCAACTCAAGTGGTTCACTAGGTGGTAGGTCTTTGATCCATTCTTTCTAAGTTTCATCAATATCCTACATGTCATCATTAGGACTTATATCACCTTTAGAAATGGTGAGATCAAAAATATTAAAAATAGGGGAAATTGCTATGTTAGGAATCAATGAAATTTCATAGGCATTTTCTCCATATTTATGCAGTATCTGACATGGTTCAATCTTTCTCATCTATAGTTTAGTGTGTCCTCTAGGAAATCTTGTGCTATTTAGATATGCCCACACTTGATCTCCTACTTTAAATGATACATGCCTTTCTTCTCTACCTGTTGTTTGTACTTTGTAGTGTTTAAAGTTAGAGTGTCTCTAACTTGATCATGAATCTATTTTATCAATGTTAATAATTCCTCACCTTGTGCATTGGCTTTTACATCATTGGGAAAGTCTCTTAGTTCCATGACTCCCCTAGGATGGACGCCATAATTGATTTGAAAGGGTGTGTTCCCTATGGTTCTTTTGACTCAATCATTGAATGAAAACATTTCCTAAGGGATAACTACATCCCATGTCCATTCATGTTGTTTTTGATAAGATAAATAGGTTTTAAAGGGACCCTTATACCTAAAAGTAGCTACAAACCAAGGTTGATAATAAGCAAAAAAGCCCAGCCAGATAAAACAAGTCAAAAGACTGATAATAAGCATGAAGCCTAGCCAACAACAAAGGCCAACAAAAAGGCTAGAACAAACTATCTTTAACGAATTTAATCAAAAGCCAAAATGAAAAGCCAAAAGTGAAATAGCAAAAACACAAAAGACAGAACTAGAGGACTACTCTTCACTCATCTTCTCAAAATCTTGCATGGTCTAGGTAGCCTCATAAATCTTCTGGTGCTCCTCGGCCTTCTGCTTCTGGACTTTCTTTGTTTCCTTGTCCAAACTAGTAAAGGTGATATTAGTAGCCATATCATAATTAGACCTAGCTCTTTCTTTGTCCTTTATGTCCTCACCTACTAGTAGGCCTGTGTCTTTTATCACACTAGTTAAAGAGAGCATATTGTCATTGATCAAATTGAGGAGAGAGATCATCTGACTAGCCAAATTGTGATTGTAGTTTTCAAGATTCCTAATTCTCCTCTCAACTAGACTGGCTCTATCACTCTAATCCTCTTGGTTCTCATTTTCAAGCTTCTTGTTGTTTCCCTCCAACTGGCACACCTTCTCTTTGACCTCTTCTAGCTCATGGTATAGCCACTTGATTGATCAAAAATTATCAATCATGTTGTTATGAGCATTGTGAAATGTCCCTTTACTGATTTTAAATGATATTTCATGCCTCTAATCATATCTTTAAGATCAAACAACTAATATCACAAAGATCCACCAAATTTCTCAAGAAACCCCAGATCGGGTATGCCAGAAATAGTGCCAAAAGCTTCACAACTTCACAAATTATTAATAAATATGAAAGTGGAAATTTTTACAGAAATTTCAGCAGCATAATAGCCTAAAAAATGACATTTCCAGATCCATATAGCCTTTACACAACACTTCACAAATGTAGGACAAAAACTATGCTCATCGGGCTCCTGAAATTAACACAAAAATGCCTGAAAACACCACAAAAACACTAATAATCTATCTCAAAAGTTTAATCACATCCCAATAAATATATTCAGCTCTATTTTAACATCTTAAATTCTGAAATATAGTAGAAACCCAAACTGATATGAAATACTCAACTGAAAACACCAAACTCATAACAAAAACACACCCGAAAACCCACAAATCTACACTGTTTAGTACAAAGGAAAACTCTGTATGAGCATGCACATGGAATGGATTCAAAATCCCATCCTTATCCTTCCTAGAAACCTGCAACATCCCATTCTTGGGTCTCCCTAGAAACCTGCAAACTCCCATTCTTGGGTCTCCTTCTCCATAGGTTTGGCAGCCTCTGAAGAATAACAAAGAATGAGCAAAAATCAAGTTCTGGAATCAGCCCAAAATGCCTCCAAACCCCTTAAAAGAGGGCATAACCATAACTCACGTCCAAGAGAGGTTAATGAAACATATTTTAATAATATTTTTCATTTATTAGTCCAACAGTTTCTAAAGATTAACCCCCTTTTTCTGAAACTTCACTTTCTTGGCCTGCCTGCCTTAGCAAAGATTATTATTTTTTAATTATTTGAAAAGGGGACATGACAAGCCCTCCCCTCCAAAACATTTCTTGTCCTCAAGCAATGGCTAAACAATAAGCCAATCAATCCACCTGGATCCCAAATGTAGTCATGAACTATACTACTACCAATTAACACAAGCTCCTGCAATATCCTCTACAATATGACCAAGAGGAATCCATAATCAAACTAACAATTATAGCTCAACCAAACTCCAAAATCACAACTTCCACAGTTAGAAACTCACGAGACATAAAATCTTAAAACATCAAAACCCAAGTAAAGTGGACTACCAACACAGTAAATACCATCAATGCATTCCACTGGCCTACACAAAATGTACATTCCAACTCTGCAACAATGGTGAATGCTACCGAATGAAACTGTACCAAGTATGGAGAATCCACACACTATACAATGCCTGCAGTCAACACAACTCTGTAGATCACCAACCACTATCTCATAACCATAACTACCATGCACCCCTGATGGTGAAAAGCCATCACAAGATCAAAAACAAGAATTGGAACCCAAACCAAATTTGTCTGCCATCAACTTCTCAACACAATGATCAAATGCTAACTAATGTACATACCCTACAATATAATGTTGATAAAGAAAACCAACCTCAGTCAACAGATCACCATGAACAAGTGATACAACCCACTGTGACTGATCGCCAGCTAAGTTAGGAGATGTCATAGCCAAAGGAGTAGAATCAATAACAACACCCACTGAAGCATCACTCCAAAACTCCTACTCTAAGTCATGTATTATCAAGTTGTAAATTGTAGAACCTATCACAATGTCATGCCCATCATGACTCTCATCCCAAGGTGTCAAACTATCCCATAACTGATGATAAGCACTAGGAACCAAAGTACATCTCTGTATCATCATCTCATCAACATGGTCATCAAAGCTAAATTGATGAGCATAGCTCACAATGTAATGCTGATAGAATGCACCAATCTTAGTCAGTGGCTCAGACTGCAATCCAGATGTAACTAACTACAATCAATCACTAACCAAGTTGGAACTGACTACTACCTCTGAAGTCATCACCAAGGGATTAGTATTACTAGCAGCGACCATGCCAACTATTGGCTCACTAACATCACACATGGTCTTTGGTACAACATCTCTAGTCTTCGTGCCATTAGTGCTAGAGGTCACCACCATGTCAGACATACCACAAAAATCTGCTATAGCACCCAACTCAACTGAACCTGACTCTAGTGGGAATGAACCTAATATGCCAATGTTAGTATCAAGGATGGATGCATCCCCATCTCCACTATCTCTAACAATCTCGGCCATGGTCATCCTCGGATCACCAAACACCATAGCTTGTGACTGTATAGAATCAGGTAAAGACTGTAGTTGCTCTAACTCCATGGTCACCTTAGCCAAATGAAACTATGACTCCTTGAAAGCCAACTGTGTACTCTCAAGAATCTCAAATGTCACCTCAAGCTGCTCAGTAAGATCACTCACCTCATCTTCCTTGGCCAACAATGCATCATATGTTGTACTACCCCACTCCATAAGATAATCTCTGTCAGCTACCAACTGCATATAATTCTATCTCAAATTCGAATAGCCTCCCATAAATAGTGGATCTCTGTCAAAGAAAGACAACTGCCTTCCTGCTCATCACTAGTAGGAGAACCCCATCCATAAACTGCTAACAACTGATGAGCAGCATCGAAATGCTGGCAAGTGATAGCAATGTCTCGGTCACTAACTCTCAACTGATTAGACAAATGATGGTATTGGCTTGATTGTCTCCTACAAACCTCCTCTGATGCACTGTCTAAAGGAGTATCCTCAAGGTTACTAGTCTCTAGAGTATTACCATCCATATCCTATGAATCAAATCTAAAGCTCATATCAACATACAGAGTATAAAAAACATTAGCATTGCTGTCCAACTCCTCTATACCCAAGGAAACTAAGTCTTCAAAACTGCCCACTGCATCCTCTTGGATGTCATCAATGCCAATATGATCATGAGACTCATCTATACACACTGCCAAATATGAAATATCATCAACATATTCCAGCAAGTATGGTCGACTGGATATATGAACAAAGCCCAACATCGGTGTATAAAAACTAATACCAACATTGGACAAGATACTAGCACATGAAAAGACATCACTGTGTAATCTGCTAATCAAATCCATGATAGCACCCAAACAAACACTGCTACCAAAAAGTGTTAAAGATCTCCAGTCAACTGAATCCCAAACGCCAATATAACAATCTTGAGTCCATATCCGTAAACTAGAATCAACTGGTAACAAAAGAAAACTCCTCATCTGAGTAATATGACCAATACCAACTAACTCCACATACTTGTCACGATGAGATAATGAAGTCACAATACTATCTTTTTTCACCTTCATCTGGTTGGACAAATCATGTGAAGTACTACCAGTCTCAACCTCATGTGATGAAGCATCTAACTGTGCCTGGTACTCTTTCTTAGCAAAGTCATGAATGATCAATGTCTGCTCATCTCTACCAGATATCTCACCATCCCGCACAACAACATCCTCATAATCATCATCTAAACCCACTACACTATAGTCACCACCTGTTGTAACTATACCATACTGAATACCTGTGGCATCACCCTTTGATGACCTGTAAACAATTGTCTCAATTTGAGTATCAAGTTGACCGTTACTATCAATCTGTGTAATATCCTTTCCCACCACCTCTTGTGGCAGAGTAGAATATGAGACCTCTGCCTAGCTATAAGCTAGTTTCTCAAACTCGTCATGCAAGTTCTTGGTAATTGTGTCATCTGCCCTATGAGAAAATCGGCCAAATAGAAATCCAGTCAACTTATCCACCTTAGCTGGGTCAGACAACATGTCATTCATTATACGGTGGTGCTCAACCAACTATTCAGACATGTCATGGCTTATTTTTATAAGTTTATCTCGAATGTCTAAATAACCATCCTTTCTTCTATTTTGACTCTGGATATCAATTGTCCAAGATCGTGTCCTCTGAGACTCTGTACTACACCTATCCATTCTGGATAAAGTAGAGTGTAACCCCAATAGGATATAACTTCTTCAAACACTAAGAACTAACATGCAAATGATTAGAAGTAGCATGCAACCATAAATTTTGACATGCAGCTAATTAGAAGCAACATGCAATCATAAATTATGACATGCAAGATCTGGGTAGTTGTCAAAACTGACATGCAAGATCTGGGTAGTTGTCAAAACTGACATGCAAGATCTAGGTAGTTGTCAAAACTGACATGGAAGATCTGGGTAGTTGTCAAAAATGACATGCAAACTTCTACAACCACAAAATTCACCAAGAACTAACATGAAAATTATTATAAGTAGCATGCAACCATAAATTTTGACATGCATCTGATTAGAAACAACATGCAACCATAAATTATGACATGCAAGATTTGGGTAGTTCTCAAAACTGACATGCAAACTTCTACAAACCCTCAGGCTGGCAAGATCATGGCTTTGATACCACTAAAATGTCCCTTTACTGATTTTAAATGATATTTCATGCCTCTAATTAGATCTTTAAGATCAAACAACTAATATCACAAAGATCCACCAAATTTCTCAAGAAACCCCAAATCGGGTATGCCAGAAATAGTGCCAAAAGCTTCACAACTTCACAAATTATTAATAAATCTGAAAATGGAAATTTTTACAGAAATTTCAGCAGCATAAAATCCTACAAAATGAAATTTCCAAATCCATATAGCCTTTACACAACAGTTCACAAATGTAGGACAAAAACTATGCTCATCGGGCTCCTGAAATTAACACAAAAATGCCCGAAAACACCACAAAAACACTAATAATCTATCTCAAAATTTTAATCACATCCTGATACATATATTCAGCTCTATTTTAACATCTTAAATTCTGAAATACAGCAGCAACCCAAACTGATATGAAATACTCAACTGAAAACACCAAACTCATACCAAAAACACACCCGAAAACCCACAAATCTACACTGTTTAGTACAAAGGAAAACTTTGTATGAGCATGCACATGGAATGGCTTCAAACTCCCATCCTTAGCCTTCCTAGAAACATGCAAACTCCCATTCTTAGGTCTCCCTAGAAACCTGCAAGCTCCCATTCTTGGGTCTCCTTCTCCACAGGTTTGGCAGCCTCTGAAGAATAACAAAGAATGAGCAAAAATCAAGTTTTGGAATCAGCCCAAAATTCCTCCAAACCCCTTAAAAGAGGGCATAAAAATAACTCACGTCCAAGAGAGGTTAATGAAACATATTTTAATAATAATTTTCATTTATTAGTCCAACAGTTTCCAAAGATTAACTCCCTTTTTCTGAAACTTCACTTTCTTGGGCCTGCCTGCCTTAGCAAAGATTATTATTTTTTAATTATTTGAAAAGGGGACATGACACATTGTTCAGAAGATTCATTACTATCTTCCTTTCATTATCAAAGATGACCACAATAGCTATATCAATGAGCTCCTTAAGTCAGGGCTCTTCTTGATTCTCCTCCAGAATATGAGGATTCATAGCTTCTCTATATATACCCAAAGTTGTAGTCCTAACATTGAAATTCCTCAAAGATTTTCTCCTATTTTTTACGAGTACTTCCCACTCTTTAGCACCAAAATTATCCTTTTTCTTCTCCTTGAAATGAGATTGAGGGTGGGGATGAATAGGGGAAAGGGGGAGAATCGACACATCCAATTCTTGATTCGAAGCCCTCTCTTTATCTGCATTTTTCCTCTTCCATTTTTTCCTAGCATGGTCCTCTTTAATCTCCTCTTCCATATCCTTGTCTTCATACTTGTCTTGTCCATTCATGTTGTTTGGTAAGGCATCTCAAAAGGTTTCCTAATGATCAGTTCACTACTTTAGTCTGCCCATCTATTTGTGGATGGTAGGAAGAGCTAAAGGACAAGTTAGTGCCTAAATTTTTCCATAAGATCCTCCAAAAATGACCCTAGAATTTAACATCTATTTTTGGTATTATGGATGTTGGGAATCTAGATATCCTAACAACTTCCTTAAAAAACAAGTTAGTAATATGAGAGGCTGTTGAAAATATTCAAGATATGACAAGTTACTGAGAGGGGAGGGGTGAATCAGTAACTTTTAAAATTTCAAACAATAAAACTGCATACTGATATATTCACCATTCATCCAAGTAACCTACTGTAAGCATGAAAAAAAATCATTTGCAACAATTGAACACACAGATTTGGTGACCCAGAAACCTTCCAAATAGAAAGTAAAACTGGGGTGGGGATGAAACCCACAAAGCTTCGTTACTACAGTATGAAGTTGGCCGGTCAAGGCTTACAATGACCACTTCTGGTGATCTGCCCTATTAGGAGCACAAAGGATTGCTAGATCCACCTTGTTAGAGGATTTGCAAACATACAATAAAGTATGCACTCTGTTAGGAGATTTACAAAAGACTGTTAAGTCTACCTTGTTAAAGGATTTACAAAAACTGATTCACCTGTTAGAATGAAACAGTGGATCTGATTACAACTGATTGCTGATAAGATCCTCTATGCTCTGATTCACCTTGATGTGATAGATAAAACTTTTCTGCTCCAAAACTTGACCTTGCTGAATACCTTCACAACTCAGCACCCATACTTTCACACGCATGTATTTCTTTCACACTTTCACATTTTCATTCATTACCATTACATTTGAATGATACAATACATTGCATATATATATACCATCCAAATAAACAATACATGAAAGGTCGACCAAAACAACAAGTGCAAATCTCTATACAAAGTCGGCCCAAGGTAAAAACTCGGGTTCACTGAACTGACTCGGTGTCCTTCTGATACTCGGCGTCCACTGCGTTACTCAGCATCGTCATGCACTCGGTAGAAGTGAAGGCACGGTCCATACTAAACACTTCGAGTAGTTCTGAACTCGGTAACCACTGGAGACTCGGTAGAAGAGATGTCACTCAGTGAACACTTCTATGAGAACTGTAGCTCGGTGATCAAAGGAAACACTCGATAGAACCTTGTGACTCGGTGATAGTTAGTTTCCTTGATAACCGTCTGAGCTCGGTAAAATTAATTTCCTTGATAACCTCAGGAGCTCAGTTATCACGAAGTTCTCGGTCAATACTAAGTACATCTTCACTGGGTCAAAACTAATTCCTTTCTTTACCTCGAACACTCAGTAAACATTGGCTGCTTTGTTCACCTCGATCACTCGATAAACACTAAGAACTAGGTAAAGCTTGGCTTACAAAGGAATGTCCGGTGAGAGCTCGATAAGCATTCAGAATCCAATAAGTGTTGTAACTAATGACAAAAATGTATCATAATGCCAACAGAGGCATCATTAGAGCTCTTACAAGGAACAACATAAGCCATTTTCCTAAATCTATCAACAATGAAAAAAACACTATCAAATCCATATCTTGTCCTTGCAAGGCCTAATAAAAATTCCATACTCACACTATCCCATAGTTTTATTGGAACAATTAGGGATTTTTAAAGTCTCTACTTCATCCTTACTCCTTTTCCTCTTTGGCATATTGTGTAGCATTCAATAAATTTCCTAACATCAGTAGGTAGTTTGGGCCAAAAATAGTTTCTCCTTACCAATTCCAAATTTTTATCAATCCCAAAATGTCCTCCTAAAGTGAAAAAATGCTTCTCTCTAATTAGATTTTCCCTCATGGAGCACTTGGGAATTCAAAGATGTCCTCCTCTGAATAGAATGCCATTCTGCAACAAGTACTCTAAATATGTAGTGTTATAAGCATTAGATAATATAGAACAAACCTTTTGAATCTCTCCAAAATATGGATCATCATTATACAAGTTCTTAAGGGAATTGATCACTATACTTTACATTTAAACTTCTTCTACCAAGGTGATTCTCCTTCTTAGGGCATTTGCTACCTTTTTGGCAGTGCCTTTCTTGTGTTTGATGGAGAATGTACATGCTTGAAGTTGCTCCACCCATTTCATATTTTTACAACTCAATTTTTCCTATCTATTGAGAATCTTAATGCGTGGTAGGTAGTACCACCATTTCTTTAGGGCCTAAACCATAGAATATAGTTCTAGGTCATAGGTATTATATTTTTCCTTGGTGTCATTAACTTTTGTCTTAGAAGAAAGCAATTGGTCTCCCCTTTTGACTCAAAACTACTCCTATGTAAAGGTTGCTAGCATTAGTCTCTATTGTGAATATTTTTTGGAAGGTAGGTAGTGCCAAGATAGGATATTGTCCTACTCTATCTTTCAAATACTCAAATCATGTATCTTCTTGAGTGGTCCATTGAAACTTTGTTTTTTTACCTCCTTTAATGATATCCAAGTGAGGTGCATAAATGTGATTAAAGTTTTTGATGAGCTTTCTATAAAATGTGGCCAATCCATGAAAGCTCCTAACTTCTCCAAATGTCATAGGTGTTGGCTAATTGAGGATAGCCTATAACTTTTTAGGATCCATCTTCAATGTACCCTTTGAGATGATAAAACCTAAGAATGTCAACTCTATTTGTAGGAATGAGCATTTTTGAAGGTTGATTTCCAATTTTTTTGTTGTTGGTGTAAATAAGTATTTAGTATTTACACTTAAGTTTACTTAGGATAATGCATATTCATATTAGTTGTCATGTGGACACCTAGGAGTTTGCATATTCATATGAGTTGTCATGTAGACAACACAGTAGTTTGCACTCTAATTGAGCACATGTTGTCTACTACATCTCTTTATGAGATACACCTTTGCATTCTTATACTCTCATTGTTGCACATACATTCATGCACAATGATGGATAACCCACTCTTGGTGGACATGTGCTTAGTCGTTATGCGTATCTCTTGTTTGACTCCTAGTCATATCAGTTGTCTTTATATCCAAGGTACATCTTTGATGTATTCATCCAATTATTTGATATCCAATCATCTAATATCCATTTTCATTTGATCATCATTTGTCTCTCTTTTTCTATCTACTAAGTTTCTTGATCTTGGTGTTGAATTATTGCTTTAGGAAAATTCTTACATGATATCAAAGCCATGGGAGTTTCATTGCATAGCCTGGAGAGATTTTTTTTGCAAGTAAAGATTGGAGTTTGCTGGAGCAAATCAGATATTGGTATCACATTCAAGGTCAAAAACCCCTAAGCTAACTTTTTTTTCATCAAAATCAAACATCTAAGGTCAAATCTAGAGTCATTTAATTTTTGGAGGTGCAACAGTGGCGATTTAGGAAAAATAATTACAGAGGTGATTTTCAAACAATGATATCTCCCTCATATGGACTCTTTTTTTGAGAAAGTTTTTTTGTTTTGAGCTATAAGTGTAGGTTGTTTTCTATCTTTGTTTTTAAAGTTTTCTGAAAATTTCTAATTCTAATTTTTACAACTTTAGAGGCTTCGTTCGTGCTCATATGGAAACATATTCAAGTGTTATTTTTTTGGAAAGTGTGCAATTTTTTGTCTACTTTCTAAATCTAGTATCATTTTGGAGTAATTTTGAGTGGACATCGTACTTTTAGTATTTGGTCATTTTTGGCCTATTTTGGCTCTTATAATTAATTAGATCTTTGAGAGGTCTTATGTTTTATCTTGTTGAATCATATATAGCTTCATATTTTTAGTTATAAATATAAAAAATTAGAGTCCCACTTTTTCCCAAAATTGGCAAGGGGCTATTTTACCCACACTAAATATAAAGTGCCAAATCATCTCTTTTGGGGGTGTTCTTTGATTGAGTAATTGGGGGTGGCAGTGTCTTGTGTTCTTTTTCTCCTTCTCTCTTGTGCTCTTTTTAATTTTATATCATGGGTTCACCTAAAACTCCACTTTTAACTTGACACAATTATATTGCATGGAAAGATATTGTATGGAATAGACTAATGGAAAAAGGTTTAAATCTATATGTTGGTGGTACAATTGTAAAACCCACTGATGATGATGCATAATTTGATTAGAAAGTTAAATATAACTAGAATTTAGGAATTATTAGGAGTTAGGTTCATAGAGATCACTTCTTCCACATTTTCATCTTTAAGGATGCCAAGGGTGCTTGGGACAAACTTGAAGGGTTGTATGGTAAGGTGGATGAGGAAAAGGGATTCCATATTAAGGATGATCTACGTCTCTTGAATCCTAAGAATTTTGACACAATTCAAGACTATGTGAACAAATCCAATGAGTTGAGAGCACTACTTAAAGATTGTGGTAATCCTATGAAGGATGATAGATTGATTCATCACATCTTGAAGAGGCTACCTTCAGAGTATGCATCTTTTGTTTCAAGCTAAAACACTCATAAGTTGACCATGGGAAGTGCCTTCACTAAGCCTTCATTTTATGTATTTGCAAAAACATTGTTGTTGAAACAATCCAAGTTGATAGATATGGGAATTATCAAGTCATCAAAGTCTAAGGCATTAGTGGCTAATAATGAGAATCAAACAAATCAAGGTGGAAAATTTTTTACCAACAGCAAGAAAAAGCAGTGAAAGCCAAAATCATAATCAAATACACAACAATTTTCCTCCTCACAACAAGGAAAATCTTCTTCCAACAGGAAGGGAAAAAATAACAAGAAGGATAAACTATATTGTGCATATTACAAGAAACCAAATCATGATGAGCATCATTGCAAGAGTAAGAGAAAAGATGAGTTGGAAAACTTACTTAGGAAGAACAAAATCAATGTGCCAAATGCTTCCAAGGATTCAAATCCATCCACTTCAAAGGGAAAAGGGAAAGCACTTATGGAAAGTCCAAGTTTTTTAGGGGAATGGATTCTTGACTCAGGTGCCTCACATCATATGTGTTCTTCAAAGGGACATTTTTCTTCATTGGAGCAATCTAAGGTACCTCACATCTTTGTAGGGAATGAAACACAAGTGGTTGAAGGGAAAGGACAAGTTAAGATGGAAAATTGAGAGTTCAAAGATGTTCTCTACGTTCCTCACCTTAGCACCAATCTCCTTTCAATTTAGCAAATCACTCATTGTGCAGGTGAAAATAAAGTTGAGTTCCTTCCTAATTTAGTAATGGTGCAAAATCTTAAGGATGATTCATTGGTTGCAGTGGGTAAAGTTAATCATGACAAAAGGCTTGATTCTTTCTCCCACATTGTGCCTAAGTCTCCTTCACATGCCTTGATGACACATTCATAATCACAAAGTAAATTATGGCATGAGTTATATGGACATCTTGCCTTCTGCTATCTTCATCAACTTAGCTCAAATTTATGATCAAAGGTCTAGCTACAATCAAGTTTTCTAAAGGTGAATGTTCAACTTGTTTAATGGATATGCACCTAGAAGAGAAGTTTGACAAAGGGAAGTCTTCAAGAGCATCAATTATTCTTGAGTTGGTTCATATTGTTCTAGTAGGCCCTTTTTTACTGACATTAGTTAGCAAGGTCTCTATGTTCTCATTTTCATTGATGACTTTTCATGGTATAGATGGGTCTACTTTCTTAATCAAAAGAATGAAGTGTTTGATAAGTTTCTAGTCTTCAAGATTCATGTTGAGAAGCAATCAATTAAAGCCATCAAGGTTCTTCATATGGACAATGAAAGTAGATATGTGAACTCAAGACTTAGAGGTTTTTTAAATTGGAGGATATTGATCTTTAGAATCCTATACCATTTAGTCTACAAAAAAAAAGTGTGGTAGTAATGAGGATTAGAACTCTTAAGTCAATGGAAAGTTGCATTATTCAAGCTAAGTCTCTTGATTCATTTCTTGAAGTAGAAGCTATAAGTAGTGCCAATAACATACTTAATAGGTCTCCTCATAATGTCTTAGACAAAATGACTCCTTTTGAGGCATGGCATGGAAGAAAACTAGTTGTGAAACACTTTAGATTTTTTGGTTGTCTGGCATGGGCACACATGTCTTAAAGGGAATGCAAGGCACCACCACCAAGGCCTTATAATATTAAGGCATATACACTAATGGATCTTGAGACTCATGAGATATTCATAGAGAGGAATATTTACTTTGAGGAAAGTTGACCTAGCTTGTCCTTTAATCTTCTACATACCTCATACATTGTGGAAACTGATAGTGACAATAGTGGTAGTGATTCAATAGGCTCACTTGTGGGGGATCCTTCTGATAGATAAAGAACAAGGTAACAACATCAACACATTCCACATGCATGCAAGTCTATAGTGCTAGGTCCATGTGATTCAATACAGTTGGGTACAACTTGTCTTCCAGTTCCAACATTAGGGATGACTACTTGACAAACATTTCAATTTTATTTGTGGAGTCCTACACAGTAGATTAGGGAGACATTATTTATGATATACATCTTCTCTTTGATGAAGAATATGCTTCTTTAGTTGTTGGGAGGGAAGATTTTGAACCTCTTGTCCATTCTCTACATGATCAATCTTTCAATGGTGATATGATTGTGGATCCTTATGTACAATAGTTGCAGAAGGTCTCTTTATAATTTGAGGAGATAGATGGTTCTTTGTGATATTTTCTACATCCATCCTTGCTACTTCCAAACTTGTTCTTTTCAGCAGTGTTGGAAGGGGTGACCATCAATATCGACATAGGGATAGTTGAGAAAATTTCAGAGACACCATTAATCTTTAGGATTCTTTCTACATATTGGGGAAGCATCTCATATGTACCTATTACATTTTTTGTTCCTAAGGGGAGGGACATTATTCAATAGTCATGGATCAACTTCTACGTTCATCTTGGAGTAGCTATCACTAGTAAGCATTCTATATAGATGGGGGGACTACCTTCTCTCCTTTCTTATTGAGTGTTCTTAATTACTCCATCAATCCATCCATCTTTTTTTTTCATCTCTTTTTTGGGGAGGATTTTTTACATGAGGTTTTCCTTCTTTCTCCACTTTATGAGAGCTTGCATGTTTTTTTTTTTCATCTTGTACATGGGTACCTAACATGGCCTAGTAGCCAGGAGCCATCTTGCAATATTTTTAACTTTTATGAGCTTAAGTACATTTCCCTAAGTTGAACTTAAGGGAGGATGTTGGTGTAAATAAGTATTTAGTATCTACACTTTATTTAAATTTACTTAGGAAAATGCATATTCATATTAGTTTTCATGTAGACAACTAGGAGTTTGCATATTCATATGAGTTTTCATGTAGACAACATAGTAGTTTCCACTCTAAGTACATGTTGTCTACTACAACTCTTTATGAGATACACCTTTGCATTCTCATCCTCTCATTGTTGCACATACATTCATGCACAATGGAGGATAATCTGCTCTTGGTCGATTTGTGCTTAGTTGTTATGCTTATCTCTGTTAGTGTACTTTTTTATTTTTTCTTATTTTTCTAAATTTTTTCTACACTTTTAATAATCTTGCTTAGGTTAATAAAGTATGTCTTATTAGGTGAATGGTTGTGAGGTGTCACCTTCCTACATGTGAGCATCCATTAGCTATCTTAGAAAGATACTTTGTTATCTTTAGTCCGATAGATCGTTGCTCCTCATTGGTTGGTGTTGCCACCTCCTCTCTCTTCCTAGTCTATATAAGCATGCTACATGGCTTGTATTTGCATCTCTTGTTTTTGCATCCTCTTAATGTTATTTTGCTTCTAGCATTTGCATTACTCTCTTGGAGACTAACTCTGTGTTGCTATTTTGATTTTATATCATTTGCATTCATAGTTTAGATATTTACTCTTTGCACTAGTTTTCTAGGTTATTAATCTTTTCAGATTCTAACATGGTATCAGAGTTTTTCTATGTGCAAGAGTAGATTTTAGTTTCCTTATTTGAGAGATTCAGGGGGGGCTAATAACTTTTATTTTAGTTTTTTGAAAAATGAAGTATGCTCTTCTCTTGCATCTTTGGATGATCTTGAGAATCAAAATTTTTTTGACAAAAACAATTTTTCTCTGGGGTTTCAATCTCAAATCTGACAACCAACTTGCATATTTGGATTTTTCAATCAATTTTATAGGTTTTAGCATGCTATTGATGGACTTAGGAAGCTAATCCAGCATTTGCATGTCATATTCTGGTTGCTAGGGTCATTTTATGATTTTTGGAGCCATTTTTTACTCTTAAAAGCATCTGATTTACACTACAGAAACATCTACTGTACATTAGCAAGAAAAATGTTTTCTAGATTTTGTTTGCAGCTCTGAAAAACCATCTGGGTATCTTTTAGATTTTGCATGAAAGTTGTATATTTTGTAGAATCGAGCATGAAAAGCTACAGCCATACCCCTCTCCATTGGCAATCGCAGATTTGAATGCAGTTTTCAAATGTCTCATTCTTGCTCATACGGACTCCAATTTTGATGATTCTTGTTATGACCTTGGCTATTTTTTTGTGCTCTATCCACTAGTGGAGTTGAATTTTGATTTTCAGTCATAAAGTTTTTTAGAAATTGCAGATTCTTGGCCATAACTGTGCACAGTTCTCATTTTGAAAACTTCGGAGGATCATAACTTTCTCATACGACCTTGTATTGAGTCGATTCTTTTTTTGAAAGTGCATGATTTTTTGAATAGATCATAGTGGTGCTATTTATTTCTTTAATTATTGTGCCTAAATTTTACTTTCAACATATGCTCTTCATGAGGGTTTGTAATGCATTGAAATCAAGACCACTAAGTATTTCTTTCTAGTGGTAGTTGTAAATGCACTAAAATAAAGTGTCAAATCATATTTCTTTGGGGGGGTTCTTTGATTGATTAAAAAGGGGAGGGCATTTTCGTGGCTAGGTTCTCTTCTTTTCAGTATTTTTTCTCTGCATTTCTTCATTATGGATCAAAAAAATATGCCCATCTTAACTCCATACAATTACTTTGAGTGGAAATCATGTATGACAATGTCATGTCCCCTATTCAAATAATTTAAAAAAAAAAAACTTTGTTAAGGCAGGCAGGCTCCAAAAAGGTGAAATTTTAGAAAAAGTGGTTAATCTTTGGAAACCAATGGACTAATAAATAAAAATTATTATTAAATTATATTTTATTAACCCCTCTTGGACGTGAGTTAGGGTTATGCCCTCTTTAAAAGGGGTTTGGAGGCATTTTGAGCTCATTCTACATCTTGATTCTTGCTAATTTTTTTGTTGTTCTTTAGAGGCTGCCAAATCTGTGGAGAAGGAGACCCAAGAATGGTAGTTTGTAGGTTTCCAGGAAGGCTAAGGATGGGAGTTTGAAGCCATTCCATGTGCATGCTCATACAGAGTTTGCCTTTGTGCTGAATAGTGCCGATTTGGGTGTTTTCGGAGTTATTTTTTGGTTTGAGTTTGGGTTTTCAGTTGAGTGTTTCATATTAGTTTGGTTTGCTACTATATTTCAGACTTTATGATGTTAAAATAGAGCTGAATATATGTATTGGGTCATGATTAAACTTCTGAGATAGTTTATGAGTGTTTTGTGGTGTTTTCAGGCATTTTTGTGTTAATTTCGGGAGCCCGATTGAGTATAGTTTTGTCCTACATTTGTGAGCTGTTGTGTAAAGGCTATACAAATCTGGAAATGTCATTTTTTAGGCTGTTATGCTGCTGAAATTTTTGTAAAAATGTCCATTTTTAGATTTATTAATAATTTGTGAAGTTGTGAAGTTTTTGGCACTAATTTGGACATACCCGATTTGGGTTTTATTGGGAAATTGGCAAATCTTTGTAATATTGGTTGTTTGATTTTAAAGTTCTGATTTGAGGCTGGAAATATCAATAAAAATCATTAAAGGGACATTCCAGTGGTATCGAAGCCGTGATCTTGCTAGCCTGAGGGTTTGTAGAAGTTGCATGTCAGTTTTAACAACTACCCAGATCTTGCATGTCATATTTTATGATTGCATGCAACTAAGTGAAAGAGAAAAAAGATATTTGTAGTGAGAAAAGAATAAATAAATTTTGATCAAACCCCCAGTTGAAAGCAAAAGTACAAAATCCAAGGAAGAAAAAAGTATGGCTGATCCAGATGAGATGGCAAAGAAATTCTTCCAAGACATCCAAAATACTCAGAAGCAAACAGTGGATGGTTTGGCGGAAACTAGAGAGGCTTTGCGAATATTGACAGAAAAATTACAAAGAATTGCATCTATTAATGAGAAAGGGAGCACTTCAGAGGAGCCGAGAAATGGGAGATCCACACCATCTAAATCAACCAAATCTATTTTCTTGCCTGCAGATGAGCCACCAGTACCAAATCCAGCCATTAAACCAGTGGAAGAGGTTACAGGTAATTTGATTACATTAAGAGGTACTTACAATGGCTTAGATGATGACTTTCATAGTTTAGTTCCTTTTAGAGAATATGTGGATATGATGAACACTTTGATGCCCAAGAAAGAGAACAGGAGGGAGTATGACACAAGTGGAAGAGAGCTCAAAAATAAAATAAGCAAGTTTACAGCACCTACTTTTGATGGAACAAATAAAATTTCAGCTAGAGCATGGCTACAAAAATTACAAACTTTCTACACACTTAACCCCATGAAAGAGAGTGATGCTATTCAATTTGCAAGTCTACACTTGGAAGATGCAGCCTATGATTAGTGGTATCATGGAATGACTACTCAAGGTCACGATCAAGTAACTACATTTGAAGATTTCAGTCAAAGGGTGATAGATAGATTTGACCTCAAGGATGATGAAGAGTACTTTAAAGAATTGTCAAAGTTGAAGCAAACCAAATCAGTTAATGAGTATATAGAAGAATTTCAAAAAGTGGCTGTTATGGTACTTGATATGAGTGAAAAGAGGATCGTTTATCTTTTTCTTGATGGTTTAGAAGATTCTGTTAAGGGTTTGGTTAAGGCTTTCTCACCCTCAACCTTACAGGAAGCTATCAAAAGAAGCTTGCAACTTGAAACTTGCATGCCTATGAAATCAATCACTAATCAAAAACCCCCAAATCTTTGGCAACATAAGGGAAATTTTCAGAAAAAGACTTTCCCAACACTACCACCAAAAGATGTGACAAATGTGGCAAAAAAGAAGGTAGATGAAGAGACTAGGAGTGAATTATGAAGGAAAAAGCTTTGTTTTACTTGTAGAGAACCATGGTTTCCAGGACACAGATGTTTGGGGAAAGGTCAAGTGCACTATATTGAAGTTGCTTCAGAATCTGATTCAGATGAGCATGAGGAATTTCATGATACTAAGGAGGAGGTAGAAGAAGAGAAAGTAAAAGAAATCAGCAAGGATGGCACTTTAGCAGCATTATCAGGAGTCCCAAGATACCATCCCTTCCAAATTTGAGGGGTACTAACAGGGCAAAGGTTGACTATTCTTCTTGATAGTGGGGCAACTCACAATTTTATTGATGAGGGATTTGTCATGAAAAGAGGGCTTAAAGAAGAACATTTTGAGGGATTTAATGTTACTGTAGCTGATGGATTCACTATGCCTTGCACACAGGTGGTGAAACAACTCAAGATGACCTTAGGAGATTATGAGTTATGTGATGACTTCTATGTGGTTGGTATTGGGGAGACAGATCTTGTATTCAGTGTTCAATGGTTGCACTCTATCGGAGGCTATTACATGAACCATCAAACTATGGAGTTTAAATTTTATTCCAATGGGAAAGAAGTCATATTGAGAGGGTTATCGAATGGAGCACCTAAGGCGATCTCTGCAAAGAGGATGGAGAGGACTTTTCGAAGAGGACAAGTAACATGGGCAACAAGAGTCATAATCCAACCAACAAGCTCTCCAAAGAATCAAGGTAATTTCCATTTTGAAATTCAAAATATTATTGATAAGCATAGTATAGTTTTCAATGATTTGCCTCCAGGATTACCACCAGATAGAGGTTTTGAGCATCTTATAGAGTTAGAATAGGGTGCCAAACCAGTTATAACAACCCCATACTGCCATCCAAGAGGTTATAAGGAAGAAATTGAAAAAACTATTAAAGAACTCCTGGACATGGGATTCATAAGACCTAGCTCTAGTCCATTTGCATCATCTGTGGTACTTGTCAAGAAAAAGGATGGTACAATGAGAATGTGTATAGACTACAGGGATCTAAACAAGAAGACCATAAAAAATAGGTATCCCATACCACACATAGATGAACTCATTGATGAGTTACATGGTGCTATATACTTCTCAAAATTTGACTTAAGATCAGGCTACCATCAAATCCGAATGAGGAGTGAAGATGTGGAAAATACTGCTTTTAGATGTCACTATGGGCACTTTGAATTTCTTGTTATGCCATTTGGACTCACTAATGCACCTGCAATATTCCAATCTTGTATGAATAAGTTATTCAGTCAGTATCTTTGAAAATTTGTTTTGGTATTTTTTGATGGTATCTTGATATACAGTAAAACATGGGAAGAGCATCTAAAGCACATAGACACTATTTTGGGAATCTTGGAGCAGAAATCCTTCTATGCTAAGCTATCTAAATGTGAGTTTGGTTTGACAGAGATCCTATATTTGGGACATATTATAAGCTCTAAAGGAGTACAGGTTGATCAACAAAAAATCTAGGCAATTTTGGATTGGCCTCCACCCACTAATCTTACACAGTTGAGAGGTTTCTTCGGTTTGTGTAGCTACTATAGAAGATTTTCCAAGGGTTTTTCTCAGCTTGCTGCCCCGTTGACTGATTTGACAAAAAAAGGAGCTTTTTGTTTGGACAGAAGAGGCACAAAAAACATTTGATAAGCTTAAGGAGGTAATGAGTTCATGCCCTGTGCTTACAATTCCAGATTTCTCTTTACCTTTTGTTGTTGAATGTGATGCTTTGGGAGAAAGTATAGGGGCTGTCCTAACTCTAAGGGGACATCCAATAGCATTTGAGAGTCAAAAATTAAATCAATCAGAGAAAGGGTACTCCATCTATGATAAGAAAATGTTGGCAATCATGCATGCACTTCATAAGTTTAGACAATATTTGGTATGTGGGAAATTCATTGTAAAGACAGACCATAATAGGCTCAGGTTCTTCTTGAACCAAAGGGATTTGAATGATTGTCAACAAAAATGGGTAAGAAAATTGCAAGCTTATGATTTTGATATTGAATACATGAAAGGAAAGAATAATGTGGTTGCTGATGCTCTCTCAAGAAAGCCCACTTTGTGTTCCTTATCATCTATCCCTGCTGATTAGAAAGTCTCCATAATTTTAGAGTATGCTAAAGATTCATTTGCCACCAAGATTTTGGATAAGTTAGTGGATGATAACAGGTACAAGGTTGTTGATGAATTGATTTATTACAAGAACAGGATCTTCTTAGTGCCAGGGTCAAAAAATAAGCAGAGGATATTGAGGGCCTTTCACGACACACCTTTGGCTGGTCACCAGGGATACTTCAAGACATACAGGCAAATTCAAGAGCAATTTTCATGGAAGGGTATGAAGGAGGATGTCCTTAAACACATTAAGGAATGTATGGTATGCCAACAAAGCAAGAGTGAGAAAAATTTTCCTGCAGGGTTGTTGCAGCCACTTCCTATTCCCAAACAAAAATGGGAAAGTATTTCCATGGATTTCATCACTGGGTTGGCCAAGGTTCAAGGTAAGGATTGTATATATGTGGTGGTAGATAGACTAACTAAGTATGCACATTTCTTTCCTATCACATCTGATTTCAAGGCATCACAAGTGGCCGAATTGTTCTTCAAGGAACTTTTTAGATTACATGGTTTGCCTAGAAACATTGTTAGTAATCGGGACAGTAGATTCCTTAGCTCTTTTTGGAAGGAGCTCTTTCATTTGGTAGGAACTGAACTCACTCCCAGTACTAGCTATCACCCTCAAATAGATGGACAAATAGAGATAGTTAATAAATGGATAGAAGGATATTTGAGGAACTATGTTTCAAATCAACAACATGCTTGGGTGAAATGGTTACACCTAGGGGAGTATTGTTACAATACATCTCATCACATGTCTATTGGTATGCCTCCTTTTTGTGCTCTTTATGGTTATGATGCCCTTTCCTTTGTTGATCTAATACTTTCCGATAGCAGAGTACCCGCAGCAAGTGATTTCATCAAGCAAAGCCATGACATAATAAGGTCCCTCAAGGATAATCTACAACATGCACAAAACCAACAAAAGATATATGCTGATAAGAAAAGGATTGAAAGATCTTTTGAGGTGGGAGATTTGGTATTTGTTAGGTTGCAGCCATATAAGCAAAGCACCTTGAAGAGAAGTGGGGCAGAGAAACTCAAGCCAAGGTTTTATGGGCTTTATAAAATCATCAAGAAGGTAGGAGAGGTAGCTTATGAATTGGAGCTCCCACCAAACAGCAAAATACATAATATTTTTCATGTATCTTGCTTAAAGAAGGTTCTAGGCCAGCAAAATATAGTATCTACAGAATTACCACCTCTTGATGATGAAGGGAAATTAGTTTTGATACCAGAAGAGATTTTGGATACAAGAGAGAAAAGGTTGAGAAATAGGAGCATCATAGATCATTTGGTCAAATGGAAAGGATTACCACTAGAGGATGCAACTTGGGAAGGAGAACATATTCTTGAGAATTCCAACCTTCATTTCTTGAGGACAAGCAGTATTTGGGAGGGGAGGACTTGTCATGTCCCCTATTCAAATAATTAAAAAAAAAAAAACTTTGTTAAGGCAGGCAGGCTCCAAAAAGGTGAAATTTTAGAAAAAGGGGTTAATCTTTGGAAACCAATGGACTAATAAATAAAAATTATTATTAAATTGTATTTTATTGACCCCTCTTGGACGTGAGTTAGGGTTATGCCCTCTTTAAAAGGGGTTTGGAGGCATTTTGGGCTCATTCTACATCTTGATTCTTGCTAATTTTCTTGTTGTTCTTCAGAGGCTGCCAAACCTGTGGAGAAGGAGACCCAAGAACGAGAGTTTGCAGGTTTCCAAGAAGGCTAAGGATGGGATTTTGAAGCCATTCCATGTGCATGCTCATACAGAGTTTGCCTTTGTGCTGAATAGTGCCGATTTGGGTGTTTTCGGGGTTGTTTTTTGGTTTGAGTTTGGGTTTTCAGTTGAGTGTTTCATATCAGTTTGGTTTGCTACTGTATTTTAGAATTTATGATGTTAAAATAGAGCTGAATATATGTATTGGGTCATGATTAAACTTCTGAGATAGTTTATGAGTGTTTTGTGGTGTTATCGGGCATTTTTGTGTTAATTTCGGGAGCCCGATTGAGAATAGTTTTGCCCTACATTTGTGAGCTTTTGTGTAAAGGCTATACAAATCTGGAAATGTCATTTTGTAGGCTGTTATGCTGCTGAAATTTCTGTAAAAATGTCCATTTTCAGATTTATTAATAATTTGTGAAGTTGTGAAGTTTTTGGCACTAATTTGGACATACCCGATTCGGGTTTTATTAGGAAATTGGCAGATCTTTGTAATATTGGTTGTTTGATTTTAAAGTTCTGATTTGAGGCTAGAAATATCAATAAAAATCAGTAAAGGGACATTTCAAACAATTCACTTAAGGAAAGCTGGATTAAATAGGATAACTATGGGACTTGAAACTGAACCTGCTAAAGATGAAGATAAGCCTAAGTGGTTTAACAAATGTGATGAGGCATATGGAACATTGTGTTTGTCTATTTCTCCTGACTTGCTATTTCACATTGAGTCTTTAGATACACCAAATTAAGTATGGACAAAGCTAGAAACACTATTTGTCACACAAGATTCAATGAGGGGTCATATGTTGGAAAATGAATTAATTAGTTTGAGTCCAGGAAATTTCAACACAATCTAAGATTTCTTCACCAAATTGAAATCACTAAGGCTGCAGTTAAAACAATGTGAAATTGAAAAGAAAGATGAACAACTGATTCTTAGTATTCTCTCTAAGCTCAGTTCAGAATATTCTGTGTCTGTCTCTACCTTCTATGCTATTAAAGGTGCACTTGGTACTCAATTCACCATGCCATATTTACATGATTTTGCTGTCAATCTCACTCGAGAACAGGACAAGCTAATCCAGATGGGCACTCTTAAGTCCTCTAAGTCACATGCCTTGGCTGCCAACCAAGGCACAAAAGAAAAAAAATGAAAAAGTAGTAACAACAATAGTAAGGACAAGAAACAAAAGAATAGTGAGGAGAAGAAGGATTAGATATCGATTTCTTCAAAAGCAACTATTGATACACCATCTTCCAAGGGTGATAAGCCTAAGAAAGAAAAGGTCAAATGTGCCTATTGTGAAAGACCTAGTCATGATGAACATAAATGTTTACAGAAACAACTTGATCACTTCACATACATTCTTGAGAAGAATAATATCAGTGTTTTTGAGTCTATCAAATAAAGTTCTAATGAAGGGTTTAACAAGGAAAAAGAAAACAACAAGAGGAAAGGAAAGGGCAAGGCTCTTTTAGTAGTTGCTTCCTCACCATCCACTTGGGTTCTTGATTCAGGTGCTTCACACCACATGGCTTCATCTAAGGAAGAACTTGCATCCTTTGAGCCGTGTACTATGCCTTCTATTTTGATGGGTGATAACACTCCTGTTGAGGTGTGTGAGAGAGGATCTGTTGATGTGGGGGATGGCACATTCCATGATGTTCCTTGTGTACCCTCATTTTCAAATAATCTCTTATCTCACACAAGTTTAGGCAAACGAGTTGAGTTCACTCATAGTTCAGTGGAGATATGTGAGTTGCACAATGATTCTACAGTTGCAGTTGGGAGAGTAGATCATCAGTCACGACTCTATATATTTTCTCACTTTGTTCCTGATCCTCCTTTAACTGTTTCACTCACTCACTCTAATGATGTGAGAAGATTATGACATGAGTGGTTTGGCCATCTTAACTTCCACTACTTGCATCAGCTTAACCAGCAGAGCATGGTCACAGGGTTGCCTTCTACTTTGACATTGGAGTCACTTGGAATACATGATAGATCTTCTAATGGGTTAGATTCACTTGAGCAGTCTTCTACCTCCACTTCTAATGCAAAGAGTGATTTAGAGGACTCACCTCCTTCCTCTCCTAGTCATCATTCACAGGTTGATGATTCTCCTCTAGATTCTCCATCTTCTGGTCCATTTTGGGCTAGATAGACCTTACAGTTTGCAGGTGATTGGGTTGGGGATCCATCAGACACCAAGTAGACTCGTTCACAGTTCCAGGATGCTCTGCATATCTTCATTGCTACTGCCTCAAATCCATAGTCCTTTCATGAGGCTTCTGGTATTTCTGAGTGGGATACAACTATGCAGGAAGAGTATAGTTCCTTGATGAGGAACCACACTTGGGATCTTGTTCCTTTTCCTAAGGGAAGAAAACTTGTCGATGTAAGTGGATCTACCGGAGAAAATTTGCAAGCTTTGCCGGGGGTGCGAGATGCTTCATCTTTTGGGGGGGACTCTTCCTCTCACTTGGAGTCCTAATTTTCTTTGGGGAGTCTCTTTTCTCTCTCTTTCGGGGGAATTTTATGTCCATGGGTACCTCATTAGGCTTGACTTGCTAGGACCCATTTCTACATCGACCTAAGCTTTGCTTATGGGGGGGTGTTAGTGTAGTTTTTTATTTTTCCCTATTTTGCTAATTTTTTCCTACACTTTTAATAATCTCGCTTAGGTTAATAAAGTATGTCTTATTAGGTGAATGGTTGTGAGGTGTCACCTTCCTACATGTGAGCATCCATTAGCTATCTTGGGAAGATACTTTGCTATCTTTAGTCTGATAGATGGTTTCTCCTCATTGGTTGGTGTTGCTATCTCCTCCCTCTTCGTAGCCTATATAAGCATGCTACCTGGCTTTTATTTGCATCTCTTTTTTTTGCATCCTCTTAATGTTATTTTTCTTCTAGCATTTGCATTACTCTCTTGGAGACTAACTCTATGTTGCTATTTTGATTTTGTATCATTTGCATTCATAGTTTAGATATTTACTCTTTGCACTAGTTTTTTGGGTTATTAATCTTTTTAGATTCTAACAATCTCTTTGCTAACTCCTAGTCATATCAGTTGCCTTTATATGCAAGGAACTTCTTTGATGTATTCATTCAATTATCTTATACCCAATCATTTGATATCCATTCTAATTTGATCATCACGTGTCTCTCTCATGTTATCTATTGAGCTTCTTGATATTGACATTGAATTATTGTCTTAGGAAAATTCTTACATGATATCAAAGCTATACCAAGTTCTTATAGTTATCATGCAGCCTCTCAAGGATTTGTTCCACATGTTTCAAGTATTCCTCCTTACTACTACTGAAGATTAGTATGTCACCAAAACAGATGACTACAAATTTTCCTGTGAAAGTAATACTTCATTCGTCAGCCTCACAAATGAGTAGGATCAATTTTTATACCTAACGACATGACAAGCCATTCATACAACCCTTCAATGGTTTAAAATATATTTTTCCACTCATATTTTGGCCTAATCCTTATTTGATGGTAGCCTAATTTGAGGCCTATTTTGGTGAAATAACATGCTCCTCAGAGTTGATCAAGTATATCTTCAATTCTAGGTATACAGAACCTATGCTTGATTACTATATTTTTAATTTCCCTAGAATCAATGCATAAACTCCATTTTCCATCTTTCTTAGGGGCTAAGACACTAGGGACTACACAAGGGCTAAGACTCTTTTGGATGAGTCCTTTAGATAGTAGATCATTGATCTACCTTGGCACCTCTTCATTTTGATTAGGGGTCAATTTATATGTAGCCTTATTAGGAAGAGAGACACTTGGTATGAAATCAATCTAATGTGAGATGTTTGTTAGAGGTTGGAATTCATCTAGTGTATCTTCTACAATAATTCCTTTGTATTTTTGTAGTAGGTTATTGATTTGTTTTGGTACTTCTTGAATATTTGTTTTTTTCTTTGGTTTGAGGACTAGGGCATACCCAATCTGAGAGTCCTCAATAGTTTGTAACATTTCTTCTTCACCTACCATAACTACTAGGTGTTCCTTGGGCTTCTCTTAGTGAGGGTCGAAGTTGGGAAGAAGATTGACCTTTTGACCAACTTTGACAATTTGATATTTGTTTGTGAACACATCATGGTTTTCCTTAAAGTCATACTGCCATGGACTTCCTAGAAGAAGGTAACATATGTCCATGTCCACAAAACCATAGGTAACCCTATCCTTATAGTCTTTGATTGAGAAATATATCAAAGCTTGTTCATTGATCAAGCTTTGTTGGCCTTTTGTTGACCAAGATACATGAGAGGGTTTTGGGTGGGGTATCCTTTCAAGATTCAATTTTTGTATCATTTCCTTAGAAACTATATCTCTAGTACAATAAAAATCAACGACAACTTTACGTACATTTTCATGGTTTTTGTAGTTGGTCCTAAAGAAGGTTTTCCTTTATGGAGGTTACACTAGAATAGGTTCTTGAATCAATGTCCGCTTCATCATGATAGTAGCCCCTTCTTCACCAGTACAATCTCTGACTTCTTCTTCATCATCATCTTCTTGCAAAATGTTAGTCCTCCTCTCTCCTTGATTAGTTTGCTTCTCAAGTCATTGTTGGTGTAGTGGCCCATACAATTGTAGTTGTAGAACTTGATCTAGTCATTGTTTCTTCCACCATTAATTCCTATGCCATTACCTTTCCTACCTTAGATTATTCTCCTTGAACTACTTTCTCCTTGGGTATTCTCCTTTCTAGAGTCTCCTTGAGGTCTATTATTTTGTGATCCTCTTCCTCCAAAAATTTTACCTCTATCATTCTTCTCTTTATTTCTACCACTATGTTCATTTCTTCTTCTAAAATTCTCCTCAACTTTAAGTTCTAATTGATACTACTAGTTTATAGTGGTACGGCTATCAAACTTATTTCATCTTGGATAGAAAGCCTCAATCCTTGAATGTATCTTGAAAGCTTCACACTTTCGTGTTCAACCATTTTGGATTTCATTGCCAACATCTAAAATTCTTCATTATAAATAGGGATCGTCATCTCCTTTTATCTCAAACTCATTCTTTTCTTATGAAGTTGAAATTCATAATCCTTAAGGAAAATGTCTCTCAAAGTAGATCCACCATCTTCTTCCATGTGGTGACTAGATTCTTCTCATTCTTTTCCCTAACATCTTGGATGAACTTCCACCATGTGAATGTGGAGCCTTTTTATCTAGACTTGGCTATCTTCACCCTTTAATTTGTAGGGATATCTTCACATTAAAAGAAACTAGTTAGGGCATCCACATAATCCATTGCAGCATCTAGGTCCATCTTCCCATTATAGCTAGGCAAGTCAAGCTTGGCATCCATGGTTCTTTTCTCCATATATTTGAGAGTCCTCATCAGTAGACTCTATTCTATAGGTTATTTTTCTTCCTCCTTCTCAAGGGGTTTTTCATCAGTCCCTCGTTCAATATCTTCAGAGGTTCCACTACCTCTATTCATGAGTTCTTCCCTAAGCTTCTTGATTTTTGTCTTGATCAACTACATCTCTCTTTCTCTTTGTTCATATTACCTTAACTTCTAATCACGGAGGCATTTGACTATCTCTGTATTGGTCATCCCTAAGGAAAACCCTCTGTCATCTTCTTCTACCATGGTGTCAACGGATTTATTGGCCTAAGGTATCTTAAGTATGCTCTGATACCACTTGATGTAGAGCTCCCCCTTAAACAAACAAAATTAATGTGGTGTGGCCTTAGTATTCTTCCTAAATACTCCAATAAAAAGTCAAGAGAAGGCTCAATACCTTTGAAACAATTCTACTTCAAAAGATAGCGTAGACACCAAAGTTGCTCTATTAGGCTTCAAGCACAGAATCTACCAAGACTAGGATTTTATTGGATATATAATCTATGAGTTTAGGGGTAGGTATAAAGGTTCCTCAATATTTAAACATCTCAAACTAGTAAGGTTGGTAAACCTATCTAGTTTCTAAAGACCTCAAATAGCCATTTTGCCTATTAGGTCAACGAGCCCCTTTTAGCCCTATCAAAAAGGTAAATAGGACTTGGCTTGGAAATTCCTCCAAAGGACCCTAAAAACAAAATATTTTTATGGATACCCTTATGTAATAAGTACAAGATTCAACACTTCCAGACTTGGGACTAGTCAAATGATGCCTTGACCAAAAATGTAGCAAATTCCTTATATAAGCCTACTTCCTAGGGTTTATGAAGGAAGTGCTAGTTAAATGTTTAACATGGAAAATATACCAATGATAAAACATAAAATGAACCATGAAGCTTCATTATCCACCATTAGGTTGGCTTTATCCACTTCCCAAGTGCCTGCAGCACTCTAAAACCTATTTTTCTACCCCAAACACATAGAGATGTTTGGGCTAGGGCTTGCTATAAAATGAAGAAGCCTTGACTTTCATCTATAATCCTTTAGGCATGTTATAGTAAAACTTCCTTACTTACATTTTACCAAGTGTTTTGGAAATCCCAATGTGGGAATTCAAGTTAGGGCCTCATTTCTGAAACTGGCCACCAAAAGGAGGGTTTTGATGCACCCAAGGAAGATCTTTTAATAACTTGAGTAATAGAGCACTTCAAACCCTTAAATCAATTACATTGATCGAGTAGGATATTTAGGATTCTAAAATTATTATTATTTTCACGTGTCAATTTTTACATATCCATATACTTCAAAAGTGTAGCATTTTACAAGGAAAAATGGGATCTTTATTTGTTTTCAATAGAAAAATTACATTGTCTAACTATTGGAAATACAATAGGAAAGTAAACTATGAGAGGGGGGTGGGGTTGGATCAGCACTAAAAAAATTAACCTTTAAAACTATTCAGCACACATCCATCTCACATTCTATGCATATAAACTGAAATACCAAATTAAACATATACACTCATAGTATGAAAGTAAATATTCAACACATGTATGACACAAGATATTTGATTACCCAGAAAGCCTCCAAGGAGAAGGTAAAACTAGGGTGGGTATGACACCTAAAAATCTTCACTATTGTAGTAATAAAGTTTATCCAATAAAGGTTACAATGTTTTGCCATGAAATGTGATCTAACTTGTGAAAGGTCTACCCTGTTAAAGGCTTACAAGATTATTAGATCTTACCTTTTCAATGGACTTAAAATAGCCTACTAAAAGTGTTCCTTGTAAGATTACTTTAACTTATACTGAAGTAAGCACCTTTTTAAAGCATTTACAAGATCCTGTTAGGACTACTTTGTTAAGATATTTAACTAATTCACTTGTTAATATATCTCAACAATGATCCTTCGGTTAGCACTTTGGTGCTTGATGTTAGATCACCTCTATACTAATGTGTACTTGATCCTTTCTGATTAGATTGAAATTTCCATTTTCTGATTTGATATGGTATTTCACACCTCTAATCAGATTTTCAAAAATCAAACAACTGCTATCACAAAGATCCACCAAATTTCTCAAGAAACCCCAAATCGGGTATGTTGAAAATAGTGCTAAAAGCTTCACAACTTCACAAATTATTAATGAATCTGAAAATGGAAATTTTTAAAGAACTGTCAGCAGCATAACAGCCTACAAATTGACATTTCCATATCCATATAGCCTTTACACGATAGCTTGAAAATGTAGGACCAAAACTATGCTCATCGGGCTCCCGAAATAGCACAAAATATGCCCAGAAACACCACAAGAACACTAATAATCTATCTCAGAAGTTTAATCACGTCCCAATATATATATTCAGATCTATTTTAATAGCTTAAAGTATAAAATACAGCAGCAACCAAAACTGATATGAAATACTCAATCGGAAACACCAAACTCTTACAAAAATACACCCGGAAACTCACAAATCTGCACTGTTCAGCACAAAGGCAAACTCTGTATGAGCATGCACATGGAATGGCTTCAAACTCCCGTCCTTAGCCTTCTTGGAAACCTGCAAACTCCCATTCTTGGGTCTCCTTGGAAACCTGCAAACTCCCGTTCTTGGGTCTCCTTCTCCACAGGTTTGGCAGCCTCTGAAGAATAACAAAGAATGAGTGAAAATCAAGTCTGGAATCCCCCCCAAAATGCCTCCAAACCTCTTTAAAAAGGGAATAACTGTAACTCACATCCAAGAGAGGTTAATGAAACATATTTTAATAATAATTATCATTTATTAGTCCAACGGTTTTCAAAGATTAACTCCCTTTTTCCGAAACTTCACTTTCTTGGGCCTGCCTGTCTTAGCAAAGATTATTATTTTTTTATTATTTGAAAAGGGGACATGACAAGTCCTCCCCTCCCAAACATTGCTTGTCCTCAAGCAATGGCTGAAAAATAAACCAATCAATCCTCCTAGATCCCAAATGTAGTCATGAACTATACTACTACCAATTAACACAGACTCCTGCAAGATCCTCTGCAATATGACCAAGAGGAATCCATAATCAAACTGGCAATTATAGCTCAACCAAACTCCAAAATCACCATTACCACAGTAAAAAACCCATGAGACACAAACTCTTAGAATATCAAAACCCAAGTAAAGTGGACTACCAACATAGTAAATACCATCAATGCATTCCACTGGCCTATATGGAATGTACAATCCAACTCCGCAACAATGGTGAATGCTCTCAAATGAAACTATACCAAGTATGGAGAATCCACACACTGTACAACTCCTGCAGTCAACACAACTCTGTAGATCATTGGCAACTGTCTCATAACCATAACTCCCATGCACCCCTGATGGTGAAAAGCCATCACAAGATAAACAACAAGAAATGGAACCCAAACCAAATTTTCCTGCCATCAACTCCTCAGCATAAGGATCAATTGTTAACTGATGTACATACCCTGCAATATAATGTTGATTAAAAAAACCAACCTTAGTCAATAGCTCACCATGAACAAGTGATACAACCCACTGTGACTGATCACTAGCTAAGTCAGGAGATGTCATAGCCAAAGGAGTAGAATCAATAACAACACTTGCTGAAGCATCACTCCAAAACTCCTGCTCTAAGTCATGTATTATCAAGCTATCAACTACAGAACCTGTCACCATGTCGTGCCCATCACAACTCTCATCTCGAGGCATCAAACTATTCCATAACTGATGATAAGCACTAGGAACCAAAGTACATCTCAATATCATAATCTCATCAACATGGTCATCAAAGGTAAATTGATGAGCGTACCTCACAGTGTAATGCCGATAGAATGCGCCAATCTCAGTCAGTGGCTCAGACTGTAATCTAGACGAAACTAACTGCAATTGATCATCAACCATGTTGGAATTGACTACTACCTCCAAAGATATCACCAAGGGAGTAGTATTACTAGCAGGAACCATGCCAACTGTCGACTCACCAACATCACACATGACCTTTGATACATCTCTAGTCTCTTTGCCTTTAGTACTAGAGGCCATCACCCTGTCAGGCATACAATAATCTGCTACAATACCCAACTCAACTAAACTTGACTCTAGTGGGAATGAACCTGATATGCCAATGTTAGTATTAAGGATGGATGCATCCCCATCTCCACTGTCTCTGACAATCTCAGCCATGGACATCCTCGAATCACCAAACACCATAGCTTGTGACTGTATAGAATCAAATAAAGACTGTAGTCGCTCTAACTCCATGGTCACCTTAGCCAAATGAAATTGTGACTCCTTGAAAGCCAACTGTGTACTCTCAAGAATCTCAAAAATCACCTCAAGCTGCTCAGTAAGCTCACTCACCTCATCTTCCTTGGCCAACAATGCATCATATGCTGTACTACCCCACTCCATAAGATAATCTCTGTTAGCTACCAACTGCATATAATTCTATCTCAAAATCTGAATAGCCTCCCATAAAGAGTGGATCTCTGTCAAGGAAAGATAACTTCCTTCCTGCTTATCACTAGTAGGAGAACCCCATCCATAAACTGCTAATAACTGACGAGCAACATCAAAATGTTGGCAAGTGATAGCAATGTCTCGGTCACTAACTCTCAACTAATTAGACACATGATGGCATTGGCTTGACTGTCTCCTACAAACCTCCTTTGATGCACTGTCTAAAGGAGTATCCTCAAAGTTACTAGTCTCTAGAGTATTACCATCCATGTCCCGTGAATCAACTCTAAAGCTCATATCAACATAGAGAGTATCAAAAACTATAGCACTGCTGTCCAACTCCTCTGTACCCAAAGAAACTAAGTCTTCAAAATTGCCCACTACATCCTCCTGGATGTCATCAATGCCAATATGATCCAGGGACTCATCTGTACACACTGCCAAATATGAAAGATCATCAACACATTCCAGCAAGTATGGTCGACTGGATATATGAACAAAGCCCAACACCGGTGTATAAAAACTAATACCAACATCAGACAAGATACTGGCACAAGAAAAGACAACACCGTGTAATCTGCTAATCAATTCCATGATAGCACCCAAACAAACACTACTACCAAAAAGTGTTAAAGATCTCAAGTCAACTGAATCCCAAATGCCAATATAACAATCTCGAGTCCATATCCGTAAACTAGAATCAACTGGTAACTCAAGCAAACTCCTCACCTGAGTAATATGACCAATACCAACTAACTCCACATACCTGTCATGATGAGATAATGAAGTCACAATACTATCTGTGTTCACCTTCAGCTGGTTGGACAAATCATGTGAAGTACTACCAGCCTCAACCTCATGTGATGAAGCATCTAACTGTGCCTAGTACTCTTTCTCAGCAAAGTCATGAATGCTCAATGTCTGCTCATCTCTACCAGGTATCTCACCATCCTGCACAACAACATCCTCATAATCATCATCTGAACCCACTACACTGTAGTCACTGCCTGTTGTAACTATACCATCCTGAATACCTGTGGCATCACCCTTTGACAACCTGTAAACAATTGTCTCAATTTGAGTATCAAGTTGACCATTACTATCAATCTGTGTAATATCCTTTCCCACCACCTCCTGTGGTAGAGTAGAATCTGAGACCTCTACCTGGCTATCAGCTAGTTTCTCAAACTCCTCATGCAAGTTCTTGGAAATTGTGTCATCTGTCCTGTGAGAAAATCTTCCAAATAGAAATCCAGTCAACTTATCCACCTTAGCTGGGTCAGATAACATGTCATTTATATGGTGGTGTTCAACCAAATGTTTAGACATGTCATGGCTTATTTTCATAAGTTTATCTCGAATGTCTAAATAACCATCCTTTCTACTATTTTGACTCTGGCTATCAATTGTCCAAGATCGTTCCCTCTGAGACTCTGTACTATACCTGTCCATTCTGGATAAAATAGAGTGTAACCCCAATAGGATATAACTTCTTCAAACACCAAGAACTAACATGCAAATGATTAGAAGTAGAATGCAACCATAGATTTGGACATGCAACTAATTAGAAGCAACATGCAACCACCAAATTATGACATGCAAGATCTGGGTAGTTGTCAAAACTGACATGCAAGATCTGGGTAGTTGTCAAAACTGACATGCAAACTTCTACAACCACCAAATTCACCAAGAACTAACATGAAAATGATTAGAAGTAGCATGCAACCATAAATTTTGACATGCAGCTGATTAGAAGCAACGTGCAATCATAAATTATGACATGCAAGATTTGGGTAGTTCTCAAAACTGAAATGCAAGATCTGGGTAGTTGTCAAAACTGACCTGCAAACTTCTACAAACCCTCAGGCTGGCAAGATCATGGCTCTGATACCACTGAAATGTCCCTTTTCTGATTTGATATGGTATTTCACACCTCTAATCAGATTTTCAAAAATCAAACAACTGCTATCACAAAGATCCACCAAATTTCTCAAGAAACCCCAAATCGGGTATGTTGAAAATAGTGCTAAAAGCTTCACAACTTCACAAATTATTAATGAATCTGAAAATGGAAATTTTTACAGAACTTTCAGCAGCATAACAGCCTACAAATTGACATTTCCATATCTGTATAGCCTTTACACAATAGCTTGAAAATGTAGGACCAAAACTATGCTCATCGGGCTCCCGAAATAGCACAAAATATGCCCGGAAACACCACAAGAACACTAATAATCTATCTCAGAAGTTTAATCACGTCCCAATATATATATTCAGATCTATTTTAATAGCTTAAAGTATAAAATACAGCAGCAACCAAAACTGATATGAAATACTCAATCGGAAACACCAAACTCTTACAAAAATACACCCGGAAACTCACAAATCTGCACTGTTCAGCACAAAGGCAAACTCTGTATGAGTATGCACATGGAATGGCTTCAAACTCCCATCCTTAGCCTTCTTGGAAACCTGCAAACTCCCATTCTTGGGTCTCCCTGGAAACCTGCAAACTCCCGTTCTTGGGTCTCCTTCTCCACAGGTTTGGCAGCCTCTGAAGAATAACAAAGAATGAGTGAAAATCAAGTCTGGAATCCCCCCCAAAATGCCTCCAAACCTCTTTAAAAAGGGAATAACTGTAACTCACATCCAAGAGAGGTTAATGAAACATATTTTTATAATAATTATCATTTATTAGTCCAACGGTTTTCAAAGATTAACTCCCTTTTTCCGAAACTTCACTTTCTTGGGCCTGCCTGTCTTAGCAAAGATTATTATTTTTTTATTATTTGAAAAGGGGACATGACATAGATCTACCTCTATTATCCTCTATTTCCTTTCCTTTGTTCTCATTCTTACTAATTCTAAAATGTAACTCGATTCATAACACCTTATTCACCATGAATGCTCTATTTACACATGCAAACTCTCTTTAATTCTCCTTAGCATTCCTCTCACCATCTCCTTAAATTTTAGGGTTTATCTTCCTTAAGAAGACCTAGGTGACTTAGGGTTAGTTATGAATCAATAGTAGTGATTCACCCATATTTCTTCTTAAATCTTCCCTTTCTCTGATTGGATGCGTGTTATGCATAGGGATTCACAATTAAGATTCATCCTTATCAACAAAGATCATAAAATAATACTTAAGTTGGCTCAAAAATGGTTTATGTAGTAGTTTTTACCAATACAAACAACTATGTCAAAACTATATTATTCTACATCTAAAGTCCCTATTGCTTAGCACTAACTACAACTTCAATGTTGTCGCTCGGCATTTAATTGACCTAGCATGCATTTCTTGTTGGACACTTGAATCACTTGGCACATACTATTTTCTCAGCATCTTATTGACTTGGCACTCATTTTTTACTCGGTAAGTGCTATCTTATATGTTTTTCTTGGCATATGTTACTTGTTTAGTATGAACTAAGTAGATGACTTAAGTGTATAGACACCCATTAGTCAAAAACCAATCTGAGATCAACAATCTCTCCATTCAATATGAGTGTCAAAAACACTTGATCATGCATTAATGATCTTATCCTCATGACCATAACATAGATAACTAGTATCTATTTGGCTTCTATACAAACATTTCAAAATATCAAAATTTTGAAATGCATGATTTATTAGTCATACCTCAAAATTTCATGATTCATAACTCCTTCTAAGTTGATTGTTCTATGTTGTACTATGTATTTGATACAAAAAATTTCTCTTGTTTAGTATATTGTCTATCTATTTAGTTTTTTAGTAGATTGTTTTTCTTTTTAGCTCTATTTCTCCCTCACTCTTTCTCGTTATTACTCCCCCTATGTCCTTACTCCCCCTTTATCCTTATTCCCCATTTTTGACACTTATGTTAATGGGTTATACACTAATAGTGTGTTTGTCTAAAAATGGTTTGTGGATCTCAAGGATAATCTTTAGAACCACATCTCAGTTATCACAAGCTACCTCCAATGACTTAATTTGGATGGCTAGCTCAGTAGCAAGGTTTACTAAGCCTTCCTATATAGAAAGATGAGAGTCTTTCTTCATGAGACTTTTAGCATAGGCTAGTTCCTTGTGTAGTATCTCCATGTGTGGAGTCAATGTTGATTGGATACATATTAGTTTAGCCCTGATGCTGGCTTCATTTGTATGTAATGTTTCTAACTGACTTTGGAAATGTAGGAGGGTGCTAAAGTGTTTCTCACTTTGGGCTAGATACTTTGGTAGAGTTATGCTAGATATATGCATAGTTCTCTCTAAGTTTAGGATATGATTCCTAACTTCCCTTATGAAGAGTGTAGTATTATTCAGTTTTGTATACAAAGAGAAAATATTCTCTAGTATCTTATTCACGCTTTCCATTTTGTTTGCTAATTCAACTTGTGTTAGTGCAATAGCACTTGATATATTTTCATCAACTTTATGTTGGAACTTTCTCTTAGACCATTCAAGTAATTTGACATTAGAATCTAGGTTTGTATCATCTAGCTTCCCTACTAACCTAGTTAACCATTTGATTATTGTCTTGTTTTCCTCTAGATCTAGAAAATTGAATGCATCAACAAAATTTTTATTGATATCAATCAAATCTTGCTTTTTCCTATGCTCCTATTTGAGAAATTCTTGATGCTTCTTCTTTGCTAGAGCTTCCTGGAGTATACCCATCTTCTCAATAGTAATAGTTGCATAATCAAATTTGGGTAACTCAATTACTTTATCCAGGTTTACATCAATAAATGATGTAACTTCAACTCCCTTGGATGTTATTGAACTGGTCCTTGAGAATTGTAATGGGGTAGCTTCTATGCTCAGCCTCTGAAGAGATTGACTACAGGAGTGGCCATTTTTGGTACTGTTACCAATGTTTGTATTGCAATTTTCTCCTCTGGCTTTGTTGTCAAAATTGACTCTTCAATTGTGTCCTCTTCTTTTGTATTATTAGTAACACCTTGATTATGTGTTGGAGGTATAGAAGTATCTACTTGACCTATTTGAATTTGAGTTTCTTCATTCTTTTTTGACTCATCTTGTTAGATTGTGGTGATTGATCATTTAGGGTTCAGGCATCACCCCAAAAAAATAAATTTGGGCCCTATTTTATTGATATTTTGGGCTGACATGTAATTATTAATTATAACCCTAAAGCGGTTAAAATACTTGTATAAAAGGGCTTAGGGTTAGGGATTATTTCATAAGGTGTGATGCTAAATTGGTTCTTGTAGAAGTATTGAGCTATAAGGGATTATAGATTGTAATTAGGTTGTAATCATTGGATCATAAAAATATCTTATTTTCTATTTCGTGGATGTAGCCTAGGTATTGAATGAACCACATTAAATCTTGGTGCCTTGTGTTCTTTTCTATGTGATCTATTATTTTTCTATTATTGGTTATATTTACATGTAATTGTTATTTATGTCTATGGTTTAATCCTAACATATCTTTCTTCTCCCCATTTGTCTCACCTTTGGCATGTACACTTTCTTCTATAGTTACAAAGACTAGAGTGCTTTGTGTGATTGTGTTGATGGTAGGAGTGGTTGTCTCCTTCCTTTGATATACCACAAGGTGTAGTGTAGGTTGTATCATTGTGAATTGATGAAGGGCTGAGGGTGTAATTTTTTTCTATAATACCTCCCCTATAGATACCTTATTTTCCTTCTATAATACTAGTATAGGATTCTCACAAAGTTTAGCCTAGGTAGTGGATTCCACCAATATCTTTTTCAAGTCATCCTCTATGAGGGAATTGATGTTATGAGAGGAAGTATTAGAAACATCCTTTTATCTTTACAATGGCATCTTCTTTGTTTACCTCATGTGAAGGACTGACACTCAGCATTAGTGTATCTAGTACACTTTGTTCTATTGGGTTCTCATCCTCAGCTAGTTCCTATGTGTCAATGTTCATATCCATGCCTTCCTCAACTATATCTTTTTCAGTGTCATTTTCTTTTTCTCCTTATTTTCCTTCACTTACCTCAATAGGTGCCTACAATATTGTCTAGGATGTTGCCAAACCATATAGTGATTTCCACATCAAAGTAGTCTTTTGTACAACATCCTCAATGTTATTCTACAATATACTAAATACTCTATATTTTGGTGAAAATTTTGTAGTATGTTTCTTAATGGATTTTTCCATTGCACCCTTACTTAGTTATTGCATCACCTAGGCAAGTGTTGTTTCTCTTATTTATTTTTTAGTATTCAAACAATAGTTCCACTTTTGCTCAACTCTCTCATACAAAATCTTGGGTATGGAGTTGGCAAGTTCAAGAAGAACCTTTTAAATATTTCTATCATCGCATATACTACCTCTTCAACTTGATTCTTTTCAATTTTCCCAAGATTGTCAAACTCAATGCAATAGAATCTAGATAAATCAGCATGATTTCTAATATTCTGACATAGGTTGTCTAAATATGAAGAAGAACTATGACTTACCACTTGAAAATAGTTTTTGTCATCAAATTTAATCATCTTTTCATTAGATTCAATTGGAGAAATATATGTTCTCCTTGGTCTCTTCTAAGATTCTTCAGCCTTGCTAGCTTGACTAGCTCTTTTCTCCTTTGGCTTAGCTACTTCCTTAGCCTTTTGTGTAGTGGCCCTTGTGCTAGCCCTAGTTGTAGGTACTATAGGCTAAGTAGGTTTTACAACCTTCTTTGGTTTGTTTATTACAGGTGGCTTCTCTTTTCTTTTCTTTTGTTGAGTAGTTGTAGGTGCTTCGCTGAGTTCTTCTCCCTCGAAACCTACAATTTTTACTTCCTCTTCTTGTTGGTACTCTCCTTTACCTTGGGTGATGGAAAGTGGTTCTTTGGAAAGTTCATTCTCTTCTTCTTCTTCTTCTTCATCATTATCATCTTCTTCTGCCCCTTCACTAAATTTATCTTTCAGTTTCTTTACCATCTTATTCTTCTTTCTAATGACTGAAGTAGTCTTCAAGTCCATTGTGATTTTTGACTTAGCCATATCATAGTTCCCAAAAATTTTAGCCTCCTTGTCTACTTCTTCTACAAGTAGTATTTTTATTTTTGTAGAGGCTTCATCAATGTTGATTTCATATCCCAATAGTCTTAACCATCTAGCTCTTGGAATCACAATTTGGACATATGTATAGTTAGTTTCAACTAGGAAGAAAACATCATCAAAATGTTTCTCCACTAGTGAAATTGGTATCCTTAGTGTTTTCTTGATTGTCTACTTGAAGTCTTCAAAGTAGCTTCTCATGATTGACTCAAAATTATCACCTAGTTGCTCAATTAATTCACATATTTGCAATGTAATATCTATTTACCTTCAATGCAACTTTACCAAAAGTAGGAAATTTATTCTACACACAAAAGAATATACTATAGGAATAGATCCAAATTTACATTGTGCACTTTTGATCTTCCTTATGGCTCCCAAATTCTCAGTCAATTGTTATAACTGGAACTTGGCAAGATGATAAGTATGATCTTTCTTCACTATTTTGTATTCCACATCCACTGCAATACATGGAACATTGTTAAGCCTACTAGATTGATAGAAATTATGTGCTATTATCTTTATTATAAAGGTAATTAAGGGATGTGTGATTGTATCTATTGTCATCCCTCGTTTATTCCATAAAGCCCTTGTGTTCCTTTCAATTACCTCTTTTGCTTCAATTTTGAATGTCTTTGATTGATATAGGGTTGGATACCCTATAACTCTGTGCACAATTTTCTTGGTTATTGTCACTAGTCCATTCTGTAACCATATAGAATTATCATTTATCTTGCTCAAAACTATCATTAGCCATTCTGTCTTGAAGACATTGGGGAAATCTAGGTCGTAAGTTAACCCTTTCTTTTCAATAATTTTGAATTCCTCCTTCAATACTCTATTTGCATACAATTTCACATATGTTTCCTAATATCCATGTCTCCTATGCTTCTAACCTTACATGTATAGCAATATCTAACATCTTGGATCATTAAGACTTGAAATTGTTTCATTGATAATGCACTAAATGCATCTCGTTTATAAGTTACATTTGGAATAGCTCTAAAATTAGGTTGTTTAATCTCATTAATTATCAATTGCACATTCAAAACTTCCTTTCCCTCTACAACCTTGGTTGTTGAAGAACTAGATGCTATTTCATAAAACTAGGTTTTACAAAAATTCAAACTGTGTAACTTGGAACTCGATAAATACCTTTATGATTCTATAGTGATGGTGTTAAGTGACTATTGAATCCATCTACAAAAGCTCAAAAAAATATCTCTAGTTTGTCTTTATCTCTTCATGCTCTCCTTCAAATTAAATTAATGTCAAATGAGTATAAATTGATCATATAGAGATCAAAACTTGACAATTAATGCTTAGTGCTGACACAAATATAAACTTAGCTTCAATAAAGATTTCAACTCATTTAGCTTCCATGAAGTTTCCTTTCCACTCAGCAACCACTATGAGCTTGATCAACACTAAAATTTGAGATAGCTTACCATCAACTAATATTTCACTGAGAAATCATAGCAAAACTTTTCATGCTCAGTAGTAACATGAAAACTAACAAAACTAAAACATTTCATCTTGATTCTTAACAACACTTTGCGTCTTCCTTTATGCATATGTAATCTTTTTAGTACTAATCTTTGGAACTGATGTAAAGTATATCCTTTTATATATTAGTCCCACTTACCTCTTGATTGCTTAATTGTTGAAGGTGTGATCATTTGACCCATTGGGTGAAGTGATCCCTTCTACACTTGATGTGTTTCAATCTTCATTTCTCTTCCATGTCTTGTTCACTTCATCTCTGATATTATCAACATCTTCCTTTTCTTTGCCTTTGTTGAACTCACTTTTTGGTGCCTTTTACCTTGTTGGACAATTTCTACTTATGTGCCCAATCTCCAAACAGCTAAAACATTTGGTTTGACTAAACCATCTACTATAGTCACTTCTGAAATGTGTTCTTATGCAATTTTCAGCAACATGTCCATATTCTTGATAGTAATGACAACTATACCTTGCATTATAATCCCAATTATAAGAGTTGTCATTATGCCTTACCTTTGTCTACTTGTTTGATGACCATTTAGGCTTGAATTTTCACTCATATTATCTATTTCCATACTTATGATACTTATATTAGTATCCTTCAAATCTTTGTGAGCTTGTGGTCTTGATTCTATATTCATATGTTTGATGTCCTTGTTTGTTACATTTTATGGCAATGACCCATGAATTTCTACTTAGAGTTTTGATTTGTAATCTTGCTCCTACAAATATTAGTAGTGTGACTTATATTACCATAATTATGACAAAAACGTTTGGAGTTCTTAACTTTGTTACTTCTCTCTTAACCACTTTTGGATGTTTCTCCTCTAATACTAGTTTATCCTGATCCAAAAGTATCACCATTCTATCTAGGGGAGATCATCAATTGTTGAAAGTATTTGATGGCTTCACTAGGTTTTTTGAAACTATCAACAAACTCCTTTTCTCTTTTTAGGTCATTTCTTAGTTGTTCATTTTGCAACATCAGTTTTGTGATCTCAATATCCTTTGCATTTAGTTCATGATTTGTAGTCATCATATGAATCAAGGTTTCGAATTACGTGTGAACAATCCTAGTTACCTCTGATGTTTTCTCTTTTAGTTTGTGGGTCAAAACCCTTTTTTCATCTTCAATCATGACATTATCCTCTTCATCATTCTTTTTCTTCTCGGTGACTTCACATAGAAATACTGATTGGATTTCGTATTCTCTTTTTAGATTTTTGACCTCTTCAGTCAAGGTTTTTCTCTTTTCCATTAGATCTATACTTGTTGCATCAAATTTATTGGAGTTTCCATTTGTAAATAATTTAGTAGTGTCAATCTCATGGTATTGTGTATTGTTATCTTAAGTAGAAATTTCCTTCCTTCTCTTCAATGATCTCTTTGACTCATCTCTTGCTTCATTTAGCTAATGTAGGGTAATTTGTATTTCAATTGTCTGGTTCTCAATAGTCTTTCTCTTCAATGATCTCTTTGACTCATCTCTTGCTTCATTTAGCTAATGTAGGGCAATTTCTATTTCAATTGTCTGGTTCTCAATAGTCTTTCCCAATTTGTAGATTCCATCTCCAAGATCTTTCCTCAAACCTACAAAGATTTCCTTCCAGAGAATTGTGCACTGATACCAATTGTTGGAAATACAATAGGAAATTAAATTATGCCTTGGGGGGTTGGGGGGTGAATCAGCACTTAAAACATTCAACCTCTAAAAATATTCATCACACATTCATCCCATAGTCTATGCATATAAACTGAAATACCAAATTAAGTGTATGCATTCATAGCATGAAACTAAATATTCAACACATGTATGACACAAGATATTTAGTTACCCAGAAACCCTCCAAGGATGGCACCCACAAATCTTTACTACAGAAGTAATAAAGTGTATCCAATGAAGGTTATAATGTTTGACCATGAAACATGATCCACCCTATGAAAGGTCTACCTATTAAAGGCTTACAATATTGTTAGATCTTACTTAGTTAAAGAATTTAAAACACCCTACTAAAAGTGTGCCTAGGAAAAGGAATTTAACTTACAATGGAGTAAGCACCCTGTTAAAAGATTTACAAGAGCCTATTGGGACTACTTTGTTAAGATATTTAACTAATTTAATTGTTAAAATGTCTTAGAAATGATCCTTTGGTTAGCACTCTATTTCTTGATGTTAGATCACCTCCTTACTAATGTGTACTTGATCCTTTATTATCAAGTGTATCTTTATTGTACTTTGTTTCCTTTGCTCTATTCTCCTTCTAACTGATTCTACAAAATAACTTGATTCATAACACCTTTATCACCATGAATTCTCTATTTGTACATGCAAACTCTCTTTAATTCTCCTTAGCATTCATCTCTCCATCTCCTTATAGTTTAGGGTTTGTCTTCCTTAAGAAGATCTGGGTGATTTAGGGTTAGGAATGAATCAATGGTAGTGATTCACCCATATTGCCACTTAAACCTTCCCTTTCTCTGATTGGATGCATGGCATGCATAGGGATTCACAATTGAGGTTCATCCTTATCAACAAAGATCATAAAATAATACTTATGTTGGCTCAAAAATGGTTTATATATTAGTTTGTACCAATACAAACAACTATGTCAAAACTATATTTCTTGGTATCTAAAGTCCCTAGTGCTCGACACTAACTATAACTTCAATGATGTCACTTAGCACCTAAATGACTTAGCATACACTATTGTTGGACACTTCAACCACTTGGCCCATACTATCTTCTAGGCATCTAAGTGACTTGGCACTTGAGTGGCTCAAAACTTTCTTTTTAATTGGGATGTATTGTCTTATATGTTATGCTCGACATATGTTACTTGTTTGGTATGAATTAAGTAGATGAATTAAGTGTATAGACACTCATTAGTTGAAACTAATCTGAGATCAAAACTAACTGCCACATGACTAAAAGAGCTATATGAAGTCAAACCCCAACCATCCCAACCTATATTCAAAGGTTATGACTATTTGGGGAAGTTTTAACAAAAGTTGTCAGGCAACCTTTTTTCAATCTTCACAATTTACACAATTTGACCCTTCTAGGATTTTTTCCTTGTGCCCTAGAGGCCTAGAATATTTTTAAAAACCTAAAGTAATTCCTATCCTATGGTATATCTAATAAATTCCTCTTGACTATAGTCAAAAGCCATGGTTTATGAACTACCAAATGGGGACTAGTTCTACAATCAAACTCAAATTATTGAATAACTATGGTGATCCTATTATAAATGTCTCTTAGGCTTAAATGCACTTGAGTAGAACTCGTGAAGAGTTAAAAATTTAGATGCCATTGTAAATGGAGAGTTATGTGCTCTTGCACCATTTACCTTGGTCAAACCCTAGTTTGGAATCAACCTTAATAATGGATTTGAAATAGAGAATGCTAGCAAGTCTGGTCATATGAAATCTTGAACATAACATTAGCAAATGTAAATATAAACCTCCATGATTTTATGCTTGGAATCCACCTCGAGAGAAGAATGAATAGATCTCAAAGATGAAAAAAGGATATTGAACAAAGATCACACCATGATTGCTAAATCTAGGGTTTTGAATGATGAATCTTTAATGCTTGAACCAAATCCCTTCAAAGGCTTTATTGCCTAAATCCTTGATCTTTAATAGAAAAATTGAATGGAGATAATATCTTGGATACTTCCTTTAAAATTCTTGATGGAATGCTTGCTTGACCATGGAGATAATGGATTGTTCGATATCATAATGTGCATTAGAGAAAATAAGAGGAGGCAGATTCCTTATGTAGTGATCTAGGGAACAAACTTTTAGAGAGGTTGACATTGGAGAATTAAATCAAAATTAATCTTAACCCCTAGAAATGGAGCTAGATTAAATGCAATTTAAGAGTTTACTATTCCAAAATTTGAAACAGTCGACCCAGAAGAGGGAAAATGAAACTATCTGAAGCTCAACATCCAAAAACCTCTAGAACTTAAAATTTGGACCAAGGGTCAAGGTCAAGGTTGAATCTACCTGAGGTCAAAGTTAAGGTTGACCTTGACCTAGAATAGTGTCGAGGTTGCCCTTGACCCTTTAGGTCATCATTGAACCAGAAAGTCAGAATCTTCAATTTCTCAGAGAAAGTTGTCAAAAAAAGAATGGAAACATGGAGAGAAAAATAGAATAGGAGGAAAATAGCGAGATCCATGAAAAGGCATATTCAAGGCACTTTGCATGACCCTAGACCACTTTCTTAGAGGGTTAAATGTTCTTATCATGGAAGTGCTTCCATTTTAAGATGATACATTAAGCCCCCACTTTAGCTAGAGTATGGCTTCAATGCAAACTCTTGGTAAAGGAGAAGAAAAAAGAGATCCAAGTAGATTCACAATGAGATAAAATAATACTTAGCTAAGTATACAAGCCCTAGGGCTAAGGATAATAACTCAACATACACACATAGGGGTGAAAAAACAAAAAGAAAATTAAAAAAACACAAAAGAAGAGTTGTTACTAAACAAACCCAAATCAAATAGCATAAGAAATCTTGCTAAGCAATTTTTTTAATGATAATATCATATTTGGAAAGCTATCATAAAAAAATAATTGATTACATAAGAAAGATAACAGAAACCTTATTAATAACATAGCTTCATAATCTAGTCCTATTAGTATGAAAGAAAAAAGAGAGAGAAAAGGAAGTGAATACGTCACTTAGTAAAATGCCCACCTTATCATGAATCACCAAGGGAGGGAGAGCCAAATAGGTGCCAAACATGATAGTTCGCCCATTAAATGTGCTTGTAATTGTAATGTGTCTTCTGATAGCTTCTGGAATACCCATAGATCCACCTTCTTATATCACTATGAATATGAAATACATGTCTTCTTAGGATTTAGCAACTTATGTGTGTCACCTTCAAAGGATTTAGCATGATTAAAATTGAAAAATGGATCTCTTTAGGATTTATCAACTTACGTGCATTACCTTCTGAGATTTAGCATGTTGAAAAATTGAAAAATGGTCTCTTCAGGATTTAACAACTTATGTGCATTACCTTTCAAGATTTAGCATGTAATTTGAAAAACTATAGTACCAGGGAGACCCTATGTATGGCCCCCTCCTTATCATGGTTGTTTTCTATACATGATAAGGAAGAGGAAGAGAATACCTACTTCATAATGTGAGATATCCTATTTAACAATAATGTATACCATATTCTTAGCAAGAGATATTGTTCCTACATACAAGAGTATAGATAATTGTTTAAAGGATATATCACTCATGGAAAAGGGATCCTCAAAGAAAGAGATCTTATCAACAACACCCCCATCATAGAGGAGTGCTTTTAGATAAAATATCATATTAAAAAGATAAATGAGTAGAAATAAAGATTCAATCATCAATCCCCCTATAAAGAAGAAGAAGAAGAAGAATATTTGAAATGAAAAAAAAAAAAACTCTAACACCAAAGTAAGGGTAAGAGTTTATTAAAAACATAATTTACAACATGCAGAAGAGATGATAATATGGAACAACAACCTCTCATATAAAAAGGTTATCCATAGTCAAAAAATCTTTCAATATGATGAAATAATATTGCAATATAAATAATTACCACTAAGCTAATGAAAGTAGTTCCCAAGATAAAGAGAAAGAAGGAAGAATCTTGCCCCGCAAGGGATGAAGACAAGGGATACCTTTGCAAAATAAGTGTCTTAGAAAAGATATCTTGAATAGATTATATGAATGGTTATAAACATAATAGAAAATCATAGAAAAAAAAAGGGAAGAAAGAATACACATTAAGCCCAATAAAATGCCTAATGGGTCTTAAGAGACTAGATGAAAATAAATCTCTTGCCCCCTAGCCTAGAGACAAGAGGAGAAGAGATCTATATTGTAGCAGAATGAGGGGAATTTCCTATATCAAAATTATGAAGAAATTTTAAAATTGCACGAGAGTGAGATATAATTCCTAAAGAAGCTCTTTCTAAAACATATAATTTGAAATGTTTACAATCAGCAAGTAAATGCATATTACTATAATGAAAAGGAAATTTTTCTTTGGATAAGGCATCTTTTGGTATAGGTTTAAAGATTTCTTTTTTTGAATTCATTAATTGAACATACACCTTGTTAGCTATAACTTGAAGAGTAGTAGGATTATCTAGTTTAGGTGTAGGGAGAATAATATGAAGAGGAGGATGATGATCAACATCACCTACCTTGACTTGAAGTAGATAATTGGTACCATGCTCATTAATTCTAAGCCACAAACCTCGATAACCTTGTTTAGCTATCATCTTATATCTTATCATGTAGATATCATGTGAAGCTTCAACAAGAGGTGAATGTTTACCATGTTCATGAGTAAAGGTTGTATAAGGTAGAATAATAGGTTTTTAATAAGTTTCTTCATCATTTCCTATAATATCATCATGAATTGGTGGAGAAGGTAAATCAAATAATTTTTGCACATCTGCATCTTGAACAATAGCTTGAATTTCATCATAAGTATGGGAAAAACTAGGATTAATAGATGGAGAATCACGCATTAGATTAGGAATAAGGAGGTTAGAAATAAAACTAAGAATGATGTAATCCAAGATAATAATAAATCCACCACATGAATCTTTAATGAAAGTTTTAAATGTAAGAAGACTAGTATCAGTCAAATGCACAAAAGCATAAGCAAGAATAAGATGAAGGATCATCAACATAATAAAGTGAATGATACTCTCATAAAAATCATAAGTATGGTAAAGAGATTCTAAAAGTGTTGGAAGTATGGTCTAATAAATGTCTTGATAGTTGTCATTTATGGCAACATGTATTTAGCATTCATTTATGCATTTAGAGATAGAAAAATGTCTAAGTGTTTGACAATTTTCAGTAGCATAGAGAGTATGATGTGTATAGATGACACATTGAGTGTTATCTTATGTGAAACTAAGGAAAGTTCAATGATAGTTTCATGATGATTTGTACCAATTTGTAGGTGTGTACAAAAAATGTGGCACAAGTTATGATTCAAATACCAACAAAATTATTGTGGTGAAAAAATAATTACTAAGTCATGATGAGCTAACTATATAGATATTATTCCATAAGTTATTTTATATTATGCTAAGCATGTGAAAGTGTGAAGGTTGACTAAGCATTGAATTATGAATATAAGAGGTATAAGTAAAGGTCTTATCTTGCAAAGATAAGTGAGTAGAATATGTATAATTTATGAAATATTTTGTGATTGATGTGAAGTCAATGAGATGATATGTGAACTACATCTTATGTATGATCAGAGAAAGTGCTAATTCCAATAGACAAAAAGTATTGCATGTATATCTATTTTTGTGAAGAACTAAATTGTATAATTGCATGTTAGGGAAGTGGGCTCTTCTTGAATACATTGTATTTGATCCACCAACTCCTAATAGAGTTGAAGTAACTCCTAATAGGTTTGAGGCTTCTAGAAAGGACTAGTCCTCTAACAAGGACTTGAGACACTATATGTGTTGGAATTTACAAATAAGAAGATTACTTTTGGTAGGGGTGAATCAAAAGTAGCACAATTCAACCTTTCAAACTTTTAGCTTAAATTAATCACATGCATGTAACACATCTAGCAAACATGAAAATAAAGAGATGCATGAAAACACATAACAGAAGATTTTGGTCACCTAGAAACCCTCCAAAATGAGAAGGTAAAATTGGGTGGGGATGAAACCCACAACTTATCACTACAGCAATATGTAACTAGTCAAGGTTACAAAGTCTAACCACCATCAATGGTCTACCCTATAAGAGGCCTACCTTGATAAAGGCTTTAAACCCTATTAAAAGTGACCTATCTAAAGGATTTACAAACATTCACTTGGAATGTCACAATGTTAAAGGATTTAACACCTTGTTAAAGGTTCAACAAAATAGTTGTTAAGACAACCTATCTTTATAGGATTTTCATTCTCCTAATACAATGGCTAGAAACTATAGTAAAATGTATTGATCCGATGACTTGTAATCTTCAATTGCTGATTCCAAATCCTTGTTTTGCACAATCTATTTTGATTCTTCTTGATCTGATAAATCTCTGTAATGATTCTCTATTCTAATCAACTTAGTTCTGCAATGTTGTTCCTCCTCTAAGTCTTTACACCCCTTTTATCTTTTTTAGTATTCTCTCATGCATTCCATAAAACTCTTTCTATCACTTATGAATTATGGGGTTTTGATCTCCTTATAAAGATTTTGAAGACTTTGGGTTAGGTATGAATCTACGATCAAGATTCATCCATCTTTCTTGCTCAGTTCTTTACAATTTTCTTATTGGTTGCATGCTGATCACATAGGGTATGTAATAGACTTGATCTTATCTTCTAGAAATCAAAATCTATCTCTTAGCTAGCATGCAACATGATCTACAACTGAGTTTTTGAAGGCACAAACTCACATGTTAAAACAATGTTAGCACTCACTATTTGCTGATGTTCAGCACACACTATTTACTGGTGCTCAGCACATGCTATATTCTTGTCTTACTCAACACCTATACGTCACTTGGAATCTATACTAGTTTAGAATCAATTATGACTCAACACATATAGTTCACTTGGCACTTGAAGTCACTTGGCCCTGTCTATCTGCTTGGCATCTAAATAGCTCAACACCTGTTTAATTTCTGACTCAACACATATTGTAGCTCGACACTTGTATTATACTCAGCATCAATGTAGAGAATTTGTTAAGTGTGTTAACACTCAATTTTCAAAACCAATCTTAGGCCAAAAATATCCCCCTTTGACATGAGTGTCAAAAATACTTAACTATGCATTTGTGAATTTGATTTCTATGACTATAGTACACATATGTTTGACACATGTACAAAATTTCAAAACTATTTAGAATTTTGTAAAGAACTTGTACCTTCAAAATTTGAAACTCCCCTTTAGCTGATGTGCCTTATTGTAACCAAAACTTATATAGTTTATGTTGGATTTGTCTCATGTTGATACTCTTTATCTTTACCTTGTTTTTTGTGCCTTATCTGACCTATTCTATTAGCTCTACTTTGTTTACACTGACTCCCCAATTTATTCTGTCTCCCCCTTTATTATGTCTCCCTTTGGTTATCATAGGTTATCTCCCGCAAAAATATACTATCTCCTCCTTAGATTTATTCATCCCCTAAAAATATATAATCTCCAACTTTTTGACACTTATTTCAAAGGGTTCCTATGGGATAATAGAATACTTTTCCAAAAAGCTTTTATTCACCTCCATAATTATTTTGAAAGCACTATCCCAATTATCTAGAGAAATCTCCAATGCTTTGAGTTGGATGGTTGTCTTTGTCATAAGGTGTACAAGGCCTTCTAATGTTTAAAGATTGGGGTCTTTCTTTAGAACATTCTCTACATAGACCAGTTCCTTGTGTAGTGCCTCCATAAGGAGGGTTATTACTGACTGAATTTGTATTAATTTGGCCTTGATATTGGCCTCATCAACTATAGGTATAGCTAACTCCCTTTGTATATGATGCATTGCAGCAAAATGCTTCTCACTTTGAGCTAGGACCCTTGGTAATTGCATGCTTGAAACCTTCAAGTTCCTCTCCAGGCTTAATATCCTTAGGCTAGTCTCTTGTGTGAACAATGATGCATCACATAGTTTGGAGTACAGTGAGAAAATGTTCTCAAGTACTACTTTGACCTTCTCAATTTTCGTAGCCAATTCTACTTATGAAAGTTCTATCTCACCTAATATCTTCTCATTCACTTTCATTTGAAACTTCCTTTCAAAACATTTTAATAATTTAGCATTATTGTCTAAGTCTTCACTTTGTGCCTGGTCCACTCTGTTGGATAGTTGCTCCATTATGGGCCTTGTCTCATCAGGTAGCTGCAAGCTAAATGCATCTAAAAATATTTCTTTAATTTCAATCAAAGCTTGCTTCTATTTATACTCACTCCTAAGTATTTATTGTTGCTTCTTCTTCTCAAGTGTCTATTGCACTTCATTGATCTAATCAATATTCATTGTTTTATAGTCATAGCTTGGGATGACTATGTCTTCATCAAGTATATGGTCTCCATAGTGAAGTACCCTTGTTACCTTGGTAGAGCACGAGCCTAGTGTTGATATATGAAGTGGCACTGCCTCAATGCTATGTTGTTGTTGTGTTCTTGTGGGGGTCCCTATAGTAGGAAAATTGATCAATGTCTAGATTGCTTCTTTCTCTTTTTCCTTAGGGCTCCTCTCCTTATTCTCTTTAGTTATGCCTTGATCAATTATAGTGATTAGAGGAGGTGAACCTTGACCTTGTTCTATAGTGATAGAGGTATCATGTTGTCCTATTTGTTCCTTTACTTTCTTCTTAGTAGTTGAAGTATCTAGTATAATGGAATCAACCTTAGCAAATGTGACTTGTACTACCTACTCTTGTGGTTGTCCACTTGTAGCTATTGGAGGATGTGAAGGTGGTTCTTGTGAATTCACCTTCTCCTTTCTTATCTTAGCTATAGCTTTTTGGATTTCCTCCACACTCATAAAAATTGGATTTGCACACAATTGTGCTTGTAGAGAGGTCTGGTGAAGAATATTCTTGAGATCCTCTACAATCAGTGGGTTAATATTCTAACCAAAAGTGTCAGGAACATCTTGAACTACCATTGAGTCTATAGGTGTGGGTGTTACATGTGGAGGGCTAGGAGGTGGCATTTGTGTGTCTTGCACACTTTGATCTTGTTATTGTTGTTCAACACTTGCCTTGTCATCCTTGTGTGCATCCTTCTCCATAGTAACATTGTCCTTTTCTTTCTCTTTCTCTCCTTCTTCCTCTTTTTCATCCTCCTCTTCATCATCATTTCCATCATTTCTCCCTTCAAAGGAATCTTCTTGCCCTTCTTTCACTATTTGGAGGCCATAGATGACTTTCCACATAAGAGAGGACTTCTTCACTACATCTTCAATGTTATTTTGAAGAATGTTGAAGGCTCTATATTTGGGTGCAAACTTGATCCCATGCTTCTTGTTAGCCTTAGTGATTTGACCTTTTGTCAAGTTAGGCATCAAAAAAGCCAAAGTTGACTCTCTAATCTCCTTCTCCATGTTTAGGGAATATTACTACTTAAACTACAGAGTATAGCTCTTTGGGCATTGTGTTTTCTAATTCAAAAGGGGTGTTTTTGAACTTAGCCATCATAGTATAGATGGATTCTTCTACCATGTTCTATTCTTACCTTGACAACTAATTAAATTCAATGCTTTTTATTCTTAACAAATATGCATTATCCCTTACATTGTCACATATATCTTACAATTCAAATTTAGGTGTGTGGTTTACCACTCTAAATTGACTATTATCTTCAAACTTTGTCCTCTCTTCATTAGATTCTAGAGGTGCCCCATACTTCCTCCTTAGTTTCTTCTTTTCTACACCTTCTTGTTCTATTTCCTTCCTCTTTTCCTATTCCTCGACCAATTTTTGTGTGGATCTAGTGTCTACTCTTGTTGTAGGCTTGGCAGGGCTCAAATTTTCCTTCTTCTTCCCTTTGGGCTATGTAGTAGGTGGCTTTCTTGCTTTTCTTTTCTTATCCTTAGTCTTAGGAGCTTCCTCTTCATCTTTCTCCTCAACTTATTCTATTTCCTTAGAATCCTCACCCATGCCTTGAGTAAGTGCTAAAGGCCCTTGCCCTTATTCTTCTTCTTCATCATCCTCCTCTTCTTTTTCTTCCTCTGCTACCCCTTCTCCAAATTTGGCCTTTAATTTCTTTACCAGCCTGTCTTTCTTCTTTATTGTGGAGGTTGTTTTAAACTCCATCTCTACTTTAGATTTAACAATATCATATGTCCCAAATGGCTTATCAATCTTATCAATTTCCTTTGCTAATAGTGTTGTTATTGATGCAGATGCCTCGTCTATGTTGATCTCATAGCTAAGAGGTATGAGCCATCTAATCCTTTGCATGGTAGCTTGAATGTAGGTATAATAAATGCCAACAATAAAATATATATCATTTACATGCTACTGCACTAGGGATATTGGTATCCTCAGTCTTTGCTTCATAGATTTCTTGAAGTCCTCTAATTAACTTGTCATTATGGTCTCAAAATTGGCTCCCATTTGTTCTATGTATTCATTTACTTAGATAGCCATAGACCTATTAGTTTTCCAACTTACTCTTCCAAAGGAAGGAAACTCATTTTGTATATAAAAGTACAAACAAATCAAAATGGATTGAAACTTGCATTGTGCACTTTTGGATCTCCTTATTGCACCAAGGTTTTCCATTATTTACTATAGTTGCAACTCAGCGAGGTCATAGGTGTGGTCCTTCTTCACAATCTTGTAGCAAACATCTACTACTATGCATGGCACACTGTTGAGTATTTTGGACTAGTAAAACTTATGTGAAATGACCCTAATAGCAAACTCAACAAGAGGGTCTTTGATAGTATCAATAATCACCCCTATTTTGTTCCATTTGGCACTTGTGTTTTTCTCAATTGCCTCCTTGGAATCACTTCTCAATGTATTGGGCCGTTCTAAGGTTGGATACCCTATTAACCTATGAATGATCCTCTTTGAAATCTTTACTAGCCCATCCTCTACCCATAAACTTTCATCATGTATTCTACTCAGGATGATTCTAATCCACTTAATTTTGAACACAGTGGGGAAATCTAGGGCACAAGTTAAGCCCTTCATCTCAAATATTTTATATTCTTCCTTCAATAACTCATTTTCACATAATCTCTCATATGTATCCCTAATTTCCATATCTCTTATGGCTCCTACCTTGCAATTGTAACATTTCCTAACATCTTGTACCATGACTACTTTAGGAGGAATAATAGATAGGGCTCCAATAGGGTCATTTTTATATGCAACTTTTAGGATTGGCTAAAAATTGGGTTGTTCGACCTCATTTAACACTAGATAGACTTCAAAAGGCTCTTTCTCTTGGGGTTTATTAGAAGTTGAGGCTATTTCCACAATCTATGGTTTCTACACATAGAAATTTTGAAAACTGCATAGCTCAACACAAGTTTAATACCTCAAATCGATAAACTTTGTGTGGAATTTGTGTTGAAATCTCTTGTGACTACTCAAATCTCTACTTTGGAGTCATTTTTCACTCTTCTTCATTATTTTTCTTTGATCATGATAATGAAAAATGGTTCAAAATGTGATCATATACCCTAATTTCATAGCATTTAATGCTTAATGCATTTACAACTGTCCACTCAGCTTATAAAGCTTTTTGGCATTACTCAGCTTCAATTGATTTCCAATCACTCAGCTTCCACTACCAACTCAGTTCACACTGACTTTGACAATCAACTTAGTAGATAGTAAGCCATTACTCGACATCCAAAGGTAACTTGGCAACACTGTTAAGAATTTAACTTTGCATCTGCATTCATGCTTATCTATACTTTGCAATGCTCACTTATTTTGGGAATTGATGTATGATAAGGCATTAAATATTAGCCCCATACACCTTATTTTACTTAGTTGGATGAAGAGTGACCACTTGCCCTTTTGGGTGAAGTGATCCCTCCATTGAATGTACTACCTCCATCTCTTCTCTTCCTTGTTCTATTCATTTCTCCTCTAATATGTTCAACATCAACTTTTTCTTTTCCTTTATTGAACTCAGAGTTGGGTGCCTTTGACTTGGTTGGGCAATACTTGCTTATGTCTCTTGTCTTTAGACAACTGAAGCAAGTGGTTTAACTCAACCACCTATTGTATTTTCCACTAAAATGTGTTCCAATGTAGTTCTTAGGAATGTGTCCATATTCTTGATAGTAGTGACAACTCTACTTAGAGTTGTAGTCCCAATTGTAGTGATGTCCATGGCTTTTGGTCTTTTCTGGTTGATTTGGTGTCCACATAGGCTTTGATCTATGTTCAAAAGCTCTATGTCCATACTTCTTGAAATTTTAGCAATGACCTTCAAATCTTGGTGTCCTTATGGTTCTAATCCTGCAATCTTGTGCCTAGTGACCTTGCTTATTACACTTGTGACATTGACCCATGTTCTTAGGTTTTTCATACTGATTGGCATTCTTGCTCCCACATACATTAGAGGTATGTCCCTTTTTACCATAGAAATGACAAGTGAGTTTAGTATTCTTACCTTTTTCACTACTTTCTTCTACAGTCTTAGATGACTCTTCTTCTTTAGTGTTGGTGTAACCTAGTCTTGAAGTGTCATTGTTGGATCTTGGTGATTTCAGTAGTTGTTCAAAGTGCTTGATGGCTTCATTGGATTTTTTGAAGCTCTCTACAATTTCCCTCTCTCTTCTCAAGTCATTTTGTAGTTGTTCATTTTGCATTTTTAGTGTGGAGATCTCAATGTCCTTGACATCCAACTCATGATGTGCATTCATCATTTGGCTGAGGGTGTCTAGTTGCATGTTGGAAACTCTTGCAAGATCTATTGACTTTTCCACCAATCTATTGGCAAGGTTTCTCTTATCATCTTCTATCATAGCCTTATCTTCAATGGTTCTCTTCATTTTAGTTATTTCACAAAGCATCATGGCTTATGACTCTTGAGAAATCTTGAGAAATTTTATCTCTTCTACTTGAGCTCTATTCTTCTCCATCAAATTTTCTATTGCTACATCAAACTCTTTGGTATCTCCATTGGAAAATGCTTTTGAGGTGTCAATCTCCTTATACTATGTGTCATTTTTATCTATGAAAATCTCTCTCCTTCTCTTTAGGGATTTCCTTAATTCTTCCCTAGCTTCTTCAAGAGAATGTAGGATGAGGTGTATCTCAACCTCCTAGTTCTCTATGATCTTCCCAAGTTTGTAGACTTCCATCTCTAGATCTTTCTTGGTGCAGGAGCACCTAGATAGGCTAAGCTTGAAACCTAGGTATTTCCTTTTTTTTGTCTTGTAGTGATGCTAGCCACATAAATAGTGCAATGATAGGACTATACTAGTCCTTAGGTAAGGTTGGTTAAGCTAGAAGGATCCAAAATGGGTCTACAGGCCTAAAGTTGCTCACTAGGTGACTTAGGTCCAAAATGTGAGAAAGTGACCAAAATAGGATTTTAAAGGGTTGAATAGGTTGTTGGAGTTCATATATGACATTTAATATGTCTATGTGGTCCTTGGAGCAAGTTAGAGGGTGTAATTCCCTCTAGAGAAAAAGTTGCTCAAAAGCTGTCAATGTTGTCATGACAACATTGCAACTTTTTCTTGCAATTTTGACAACTTTGTCATATTGGTTGTTTTGAAGGCCATAACCATAAAATTTGGTTGAGTGCACATGAAGGAGCCTATAATAGGTCAAATGGACAGATTTTTACAGGTTGGACAAGTTGGTTTGATGAATTTTGCATTTGTATGGACTTTGCACATGGTTTTGTTGTCAATTTTATGCATTCGAAGCATTTTTCAATAGAAGTGGATTGTATGGCCTGATATTTTTGTGGGAAAGGTTCTGAAATGTTGTTTTAAATCCTTTTATGTAAGGAAACTTGGCAATAAAGAATATAACCATTTCCACATAACCCATAATAAATCTAAAATAAACACGAAATTAAAATCCACATGCAAGAGAATAGACAACATACCCATAAAATGTGACACAAAATATACCCTGGGAAACCCTCATTGAGGGAAAAACCCAGCCTCCAAAAGCATCCATCACCATGTATTATTCAGCAAAAATACCATTGCCATACAACCATGGAAGCCTTCATGGCCATAACCACAACCGAGCAAACTATGTGAACAAGCATGAATCCGCACATCCCATGCCATGCTTTCAACCTTCAAAAATGCTCCCTTGGCTAACCTGTCAAGCCTTGTCCCGCTCGACTCTCTCTACAACAACTACCCTTGTGGCTACTTATATAGTAGCAAGTCCCACAAAACCACTAAGTGGTATTACATAAACCATGTGCTAAAACCATGTGCTACCTAACCCATTGACCCCACATTTAATATTGGACATTTAATTCTTTTCCCCAATATTAAATAATTACATAAAATATTTTCACAATGTTACAATACAACTCATCAAGAATATTCTATGGGAATCTTTACATGTTGCACGTCCATCTAGGTACAACATTACATAATAAAAAATAAAATAATAAAACAACAATATTATGCAATGTGTGCAACACCCATTATCTCAACAATCTCCCACTTGTTGTATACATTGCATAGGGTCAATCCGTAGCCACATAAATGAACAAGGGAACAATCCCTCCCAACACATCCACCATCATGGATCAAAATACACCAAGTGCTCCATCCTGGTACCCGCGACAAAATCAAAGTATCCAACATCTCAAACATGAATGATCTCACCTCCTATTATGCCACTGCCACAGGACATACATAGAAGCCATCCAAAGAGAAAGCCACCCAAATTGTCACATTAGAAGATCATAAAATCCTGTACCAACTAAAATTCCAAGCACAAAAAACCTGATCCAAAGGTAATCACATGTATCTATAGTTGTCGAAATATCCATAGCTGAAATAGCACCCATAGCAAAGTGCCTACCCATCCAACTATCCATACCTCAAAGGTATAACAAGTGAATCTTATATCACTGACATATCCAATCTACAACCTGCAATCACAAGCCTCAAGAGCAATACCTATCACATATATACCAAGAAGCTCCCACTGCAAAAGATAATGTCAAATCTATAACCAATCCACTCACAACATCTCAAAGAAGTGAATCCATGTAGTATCAAGGACATCCACAATACATAAACTGTTATCCTACAAGAACAACTCTCATAACAAGTCTCCAATGCTCTCCCAAGTTCACCACAACCAATAGAGGAAACAGATAAAGAAATAACCATGTCATCTCTCACATGACATACATGAACACAAACCAGTGATCACAATCTCCAACCAATCTCAAATCCAATGTAGGCAAAACTAAACATCCAAGAAGATAACCAAGACTGGAGAAACTATGCAAATCATAACCTGTATCATGTCTTTCTACACACACCTCTAGATGTAAACTGTGCAAGTATGATCGCCTCCATAAAACCCCAAAAATAAGCCTCAACAACACCCAAACCATACCATATAACTAATCATGGATGTAAGCCTCTCACAAGAAGATCAAACTCATAAACCCATTCCTAAACCAAGGAATAACCATTCCTAATCCAAGGAAAATGCCCAATATAAAACCATCTCCCAAACTCAACCAGCATAACAACATATGCACATGGAGATAGCCAATACTAAACCATATCTCAAATGAACCCTCCAGAACTAACTCATGTACCATAGCTCAAGATCCATATCCATGAAAGATAAGCATAAATATAATGCAACTGAGAGAAACAATGGGCTATACCTCTCAAGTAGCAAATCGCCGAGTAGACCAAGAGTGGGGAATGAGAATGCTCATCAAGATACCCAAGTCTCCAACCAAGACTCATCTAAGAACAATCTCTTATCAAGTCCATATCAGGTGAGTGCCCCTCAGACTTCCTGCTGAAACCATCAACTGTCCCAACAAATACTTCTCTAATCTAAGAGAAATCAGCGTCACCACCGTCTCTAAGTATCCATGAGCACCTATAACCAATCAATCCATGCCAACTCCAAATGCAAAATAGAAATATCATGAAGTATCTAGCTTATGATTAGTGTACTCAATACCAAGAAACTAAACCAAGATCAATGTCAAAGTTCCAAACATGGCCTTAGGAACATAAACATAACAACATGATCTTACCATCTCTACTAAAGAGATAACATGCTCCATATGAACACACCATAACATGTCACAACTCTAAACGCGTATCAAGAGTATACCATGACATAATAATGAAACCATCCTCATACCAAGGATAACATGCCAAATAAAAGCATAAACCACACCTTTGCCAAGAACCCTGTGAGTCCTCAAGATGCAACCATCTCCACACACCATGAAGAAAACCATCTCCACATACCAGGAAGAACCATCTCCACATACCATGAAGATAACCAAGAACTCCATGAGTCCTCAAGATCTAACCATCTTCAAACACCATGAAGATAAAAAGTGCACCATGCAAATGTCAAAGGCACTTCTGCAGCAACAGGATCTAAGACAAACCTCCAACATCTGCAAACACTCAATAAAAATGTCAATGCCAACAAATCCCACTCAACCATGGTACCAAGTCACCTATGGAATCATAAAATATATCCTCTCCAAACTAAGAAGATATAAACCAAAACTAGGAACTAATCCTGCACTGTCACCCCATCATTGTCACAAGCTCCCACTAAACCGTGTATCCAAGCTATCCATGACATCATGATAAAAATACCATCTTCTAACCATGAGAATCAACCAAGGCATTAAACCATCAAAGAACTCAAAGTGCACATCATGAGCTCCTCAAAAGAAACCAAATAACCATGATCCTCAACCAAGAAGATATACTAGCATAACTAAATCAGAAATCCAAGCTAACGAATATCAAGGATGTACCTGTATATCCAATCATGTCATATCAAAATCCATGACACCATGATCACATCCATGAACTGAGCATCTGGTTCTCAATAGTGTCCAACCTGCTAGCATAGTCAACCACAATCCTCCACCATGATTGTACCTGGTAACAACATCTCATCCCTTCTACATGAAGATAAAATCATGTGACATAGGGCATAGACAACCCAAATCCAAGCCACCAATCTGAATATGCATCAATAATGAAAAATTAATGGGCAAAGACAACCCATAACCAAGCCATAAATGCAACCTGTAAGTATAGACCGCTTACAACACTGCACAACTTGTAGATCCAACAAGTCATCATGCATATCCAAACCAAAAACTAATAACCATATTATCATGAGACCAATCTGAAATATGAACTGAGTATACAATGACATCAAATCTTAAATCTCCCAAAGTCATAAATTCACAATGTTACCATAGTCAAAATATATCTATAAACTGTTCAGATCAATATATCAACAAATAAATCATGCCAAACCTACACCAAATCTAAACCAATGTGTAGAGCTCTCCAAGAGCTTTCCGTTGACTACTTGAAGTCCAAAATTTGACTTCGTATGCCCAAGTTATGCCCTAATTCGTGCTCAAAATAAATAACATCTAACTTTAGAGCTCTTAAAACTTGACAAAATCTCAAAAATCATAGAACCAAACCTACACCATGTTGTAGTGCTTTGAATTAGCTTTCCAACGCCTATAAGAACTCTGAAATCCAATATTCTAAGAGAAAGTTAATGACATTTTACTAAGACAGTCTTTTTACCATTTTCAGTACGATTTTTCATTTTTTAATTTTTCAGTGATGAAAATTCTGACGGGATTAAATTTGATGGCCATCATGGGCTGAAACCAAAAAACTCTTTCATTTCCTCTGGACATGGCCAAACTAGGGCATATTATATATCAAAATTTATGGAAATGTCAAATTGGATCCAATGGTGAGGTCTGTTTTTACCCAGGAGGTCATTTATGCAAGCTACCCCCCAAAACCCTCATTTAAATAAAACATCCAAAAAAATCTTTTTGTCCAACAATTTACATAGATTTGATAGGGTAGTCATAGATTCATACCTAACCCTAAGTCTTCAAAATATTTAGGGTAGTCATAGATTAACAATTTGGCAATCAACTTATTTGGTGCAGGGTAGTCCTCATGTTATCTAGAAAACCTTTGATAGGGACATCACACCTAACTTACCTCTGAGATATTCATATACATCTTTAGGTAATAGTTTTGTGAAGATGTCAGCAATTTGTTCTTTTGAATTGACATACTCCATTTTTACCTCTTTGTCTTCAACTAGCTCTCTTACATAATGATACTTGAGTTAGGTAGCATAGGTGGTTAATTATATGATTTATATGTTGGTAAATTAGTTGATCTCCTCCATAAAACCAAGATCACTTTTATATGATGAACTATTTATCTCAATCTTCAAATAAGATTTGGAATGCTCTACATAAAACTCCCACTAAACTTGAGATTAGCTCAAAAAACAATATTGAACAACTAGGATCAAAAGTTGATCAAGCTTTGATACCAATTGTAAGGAAACTCAGGTGTGGAAAACATCTTCCTACACTAATCTCTTAAGGAAAAGTATTGTGCAATTTTTTAAAAAATCCTTACAATTTAAGATTCACTTTTGGTAAAACAACAATATTGCAATCAACCATGAATATAGAAAAGAGATATTTAAATAATAACACATAAACAAAAGTTATGCCATTGGGGAAAAACCTTTCGATAAAACAACCCCACCCCTCCAAAGCCTACACAATGTATTATCTTCAACTCAAAGGTTACAACACACTTACATTACAAGCTCTTCCAAGACATGGAAGACTTATCCAATAGCAACCAACAATACACTAGTCACACTCTATGACACTCCACTATTTACAACCCTCAAAGTGCTTATATAATGTGCTTTCCATTTAGGGAATCTTCCAAAGATAGCTCTTATGTGTCATAGGAATCTGTCATAATTGTTTTAGTCATGATTTCCTTACACATAATTAAATCTTCCACAAATAGTTCTTACACATCATAAGAATCTATCATAACCATTTTAGTCATGATCTCCATATACACAATTAAATATTCCAAAGATAACTATTACGTGTCATAGGAATCCGTCATAAGAATCTGTCATAGGAATTTGTCATAACCATTTCAATCATGATTTTCTTACACACAATTCAATATGCCAACACATGCAAGTGAATTGACACATCAAAATGTCAACTAGACATGTACCGACACTTAATTACATTATTTGTAAAAAATACATTTAGAAAACAAATAATAAGAATAAGAATTAACCAAGGTTGAGACATCATATTCCTGACACTTCAAAACTTGTTTCCAAAGCTTTCCAAATCAAATTTAAAGTAACAAGTGATTTTATATGATTGTATTCAATTTTAGGAAGTGCTATCAATAGTGCTTCTCTAGCTCTCATGTCACAAATAAAAAGATCTCTTTCATCCTTGGTACAATCTTCTAAATCCTTTTTAGCCATGATTGTCTTTTCTAATTTTATCAAGATCCAATATCCTAAACCAATACACAATAGATGTGTCTTCATCTTTTCCTTATAGTTGTCATACTTTTTTCCATCAACCTTTGGACTATCTTTCCTGAACATGCTCACCATGGATCTCCCAAATTTGTTAAACTTTATCTTCAAGGACTTGATGCTGTCATACTAATTGTTAGAAATAATAATCCAACAAGATAATAGGGAAGGGGGGTGAATAATTTATTCAATAATTAAAACGTTTATCTTCCTTAAATAAACCTAACCATTCAACCAAACTAAACAAAAATCATACAAAGATGCACATAGACAATTACACTAGATATGTTAACTAGGGAATCCCTTAATTAAAAGGAAAACCCCAATAGGAATGATGCCCACAAGATGATGTACTAATATAAATATTCCTTGTTAGAGGATGGATGTTGTTAGGAGTCTATTACAATATTAATTACATATGAGTCCCTATTAGGAGAATTTGAATCCCTTTTAGGAGATTCCAACCCTCTTAGGAGTTGTAAGACAATGTATGTAAGATGAGCCCACTCCCCAAACATGCAATTTCAACTACAAGAAGAGCTCACTACCTAAACATGTAATTTACTATTATGTTCTTCTTTCTTTATTTTGTTAACTGAACCAGACACTATCGAACCTTGTAGACTAGGTCAGAAACCTTGGATCACACAATAGAACCTCACAAATGAAGTTTCCTTCACTTCCACTCTACTTTGGTTAACTTCACATTCTGCTCTCTTTACTACTTTTAATCACTTTGAATCAATTCATATTCCATCTTATGATAAAGGAAAATATCCTACCTTTATACCAATTCCATAATATAATTCCCCAACTCATTTGTTAGAACTTCTCAATTAATTATTATAGAACCATATTAAGAACACATTACATTTAGCAGTAACCTTAATCTTTTTCCTTGCAATTCAAATAATGTTTTGAACATGTAATATTATGATGAGAGAACATAGCCACATCATCGCCAACATGTCTTCTACATATCCTCAACATCAATTCTTAGAATAACAACCTTGCTAAGACATATAGTTGTTAGAAACAATAGTCCACCAATATAATTGATTAGGGTTAGGGGGGGCAGGAGGAGGAGCGAGGGGGTGAAAATTTAAACATTTATACTCTTAAAAAATCTTGATCACTCAACCAAAGTAATCAAAAACCATAAAGAGATGCACATAGATAATTACACTAGATATGTTGACTAGAGAAACCATTGATTAGAGGGAAAACCCCGGTGGGAATAATGCCTACAAAATGATGTATTAATATGAACATTCTTTGTTAGAGGATGGACCCTATTAGGAGTCTTATTACAACATTTAGTAGAAAGAGTCCCTATTAGGAGACTTTGAATCCGTGTTAGGAGATTCAAACCCTGTTAGGACTTGTGGAAGGTAGCTGAACGCACTATCAAAAAAACTTTAGAATCAGATCAACAAACCCATTGTCCAATTGATCTTGGTACTATTCCTTTCAGAATAATACATGTGTAACAAGCTTTTACTTCTTTTGTTGTCCAATAAATCGGACTCCTTCACCTTCAGATCATGCAATCAGGTCTAGAATGTTGTACTGAGTAATAGTAACCCTTAAGGTCACTTACGTCCATAAGCAAGCCATTCTACTTCTGTATTTCTTTGGTACTCAGTAATTCACAAGTCTTCACTTCACACAATGTATAAAACATGGCACCATCTTTCCTTTTTACCATAATCAATAACAAATCCTCGAGTCATATTCCCACTTCATTATAACATGTTAATTAAATGAAACACACATTTAATTAATGATATCAGCTCATAGTTATACATAAACTTTCACACATGTGAATTTTATACATGTGCACTCTTTGACATCAATAATGACTAGTATATTGTCTCTAGTTAACTGCACAACCCTTCACTACAAATGTAATGAACTGTAGCAACCATATAATAGGAACTACTTCCCTAATAGTCTATTTCCACACAGTTCTCTATAGATCAACCATATCTTTTGTACATTGTCACATTAGGTTCTATGCACTTGATCTTCTAACAAATACACACTGTAATGTGTGCTAGGAATTGCACATAAGAAGATAACTAATATATTTTCCTTAATACAAAAATCATAGTTTTTTTCTGTATTAATCTTTACAAACTTATTACTATGTTGTCATCAATGAAAAATATAGTTATAAATACAACATGTCAATTTTCTACAATTCTCCCTCATAGCATTAACATTCATGCTAACAATAGAAAGTTTATAAGAACATGCCTCTTTAAACTATATCTCAAAATAGACATCACCAAAACTTACATAACTTCTTCCATACTTAACATTTCTTCATCTGACATTAAATACATATACTAGATACTCAGAAGTATCTCCCATAACTTTAAATAGTGAGAATACTCAACTAACCATCTATACAAACATGATCTTTCTATTGTTCTTCTATCAAATACCATAGAAAACTACTATGTTGACATCAATCAAAAACACAGTCATGAATGTAACATACCATCATAGTAACATATCTTCATACTCCTCCATAGGAATATCGTCAACATTCATGCTTCCAACAAGTTATCCATGAATTTCTTCTTAGGGTTCTGATTTGCATTGTTTCTCTTGCAAATAATTTTTGTATGACCTATCTTTCCATAATTATGACATGAAGGTTTGTATTTATTACCTTTTTTTCTTCTATATTCAACACTTTTAGATGATTCTCCTTCATTAGTGTGGTGTAACTCAATTCAATAGTATCACTCTTAGATCTAGGAGATTTTATTAGTTTCTCCAAATACTTGATGGCTTTACTAGGTCTATTGAAACTTTCAATAAATTATTTTTATCTTTTCAAATCATTTATCAGTTGTTCATTCTACAACTTCAATGTTGTGATCTCAATATCCTTTCCATTCAATTAATGATTGGCAATCATCATTTGATTCTATGTTTCTAGTTGTATGTGAGTAATCTTATTCACCTCTGATGTTTTCTCTTCCATTTTGTTGGTCTCTATCCTTTTGTCATCTTCAATCATGAATTTTTCTTCTTCATCTTTATTTTTCTACTTGGTCACCTCACAAAGAAATACTAATTGGACTTCTTGATCTATGTTAAGATTTCTGACCTCTTTAGTTAGGTCACCATTCCTTCCCATTAGTTTTGAAACTATTGCATCAAATTCGATTGAATTTCCATTTGTAAACAATTCAATAGTGTCAATCTCTTCAATATCTATCTCTTTCCTTCTCTTCAGTGACCACTTCAACTCATCTCTTGCTTCATTCAACTAATGGAGGCAAAGTTGGATTCTAATCTTCTGATTATCAATAACCTTTCCTAACTTGTAGAATTCCATGTTCAAGATCTTTCCTCAAAGCCACAAATCTTTCCTTTCTAGAGAACTCTTCTCTGATACCAATTTCTAGAAATATAATAGGAAATTAATTTTTTAGAAATAATTCATTACACATCTATCTCACAATTTGCATGTAAACTGAAATAGCTAGCTAAACATGTTCATCCATAATATGAAAAAAAATAGCATTCAACATATCTATTGTGAAGCCTCGCCCTGATCCATCGTAGCATAGTGATACATTACTACTATTTTGATATTCACGACTTGAGATGTCGAGACATTATCCGATGCTTAGAACATACTTTATTATTTCATGTTGTGTGATGTTACTTTCAGATATATTTGATGATTGTCATTTAATGTTTCATGTATATGTATGTTGATGAAATTAGTAAATGTAGGATTGAGACTTTGATTTAAGAGATTTTAAATGATTAAGAATTAAGCAGGATGAAGAAACCCTTATTGATGTATGTTTTAATTTATGTGAATTTCTGATACGTATACATTTATGTACATGTGATTTTATAGGACTACTAATGTGTGCAATGAGTGTGCAGATATTTAGTCGAGAAACCCTACAGAGGAACAGAACTGATCTCTTTGTGCTAATTTTGGAAACCTTGTTGTTCATAATTCACGTATTTGTATTGTGAGATATATGTATGTATCTTCTTTGTTCAGTGAATGTTAATGTTCGTAATCATGTTCTTTTAGTGTCTCTTGACACTCATAAATTTTTTATGTGCTTCACTGTGATGTTTAGGGTTAGTTGTTTAACCTTTGGACCCAAGTTGGTCTAGTTGGTGTTAGTTTTCTTTTGGGTTCTTAATCAAGGTTAGTCTTCCCTTAATCTAGATTAGTGTTTACTCTGCAATGTTAGAATAGTTAGATGGTCCTATTTTATTCCTAGATTTTGTTTGGCTCTAAACCTTTTTCCTAAGGCTTAATACTTGAAATAATTATACCCAAAGGGTATGGATATGGGTTAAGGGTCTTTTCCAACTCTTAAGCCCCTTTTATTGACTTTTGAGGTCCCTCAAAAAGTCTCTTTTTTCCTTTGTGCGAAAATTTACCATGGTTATCTTGAGTTACCTCACCTCATCTCCACTTAGGGTTTAACCATAGTGTAGGTTGAGTTAGGAGTTTCTAGAATTGCAAGTGGGTGGGGGTAGTTATTGAGCCCTTGGGTGGTTGAGTTGGAGGCTTATGTAGAGGCCTTCCTTGGAGTAGTGGAGGTTGTTACCCAATCTCTACATTTAGAGAGGAGTTCTTGAAGATTGAAGGAAGGAAGTGGAAAATCTACTCAAATTTGTTCATTTCCATTACCTCTTTGTGAAGGTAGGAAATTCTAATCTCCCTTATTCAGTTTTCATGTTTGTTTCATGCTTTTGCTACCTTGTTGTTGTTTCAATGTTTGTATGTTTGTGGGTATGTTGGGAAGATTTGAAAACCATGTTATTTTGGATGTTTTCCTTTCATGTTTATGTTTGCAATTTTGAGATTTTTCTTGCATGGGTGTTTTGGTATTACTCACCCTTGGAGAGGGCAGAAATAACCAATTTTGGGAAAGGTCTATTTAGTTGGACTCCAAGCGGTGTAGAGTCTCTTCTTAGGATGAGAAGAGGGAGAAAGGGTAGGGTGTTATGGGCCCCTACCCGTCAGCACAAACCTCATATGAGTATGGCATTTCTAAATGGAAGAATAGAAGTTCTTGGTTAATAGCCCTGATTGGGCATTTGATTTGGTCTTGTGCTTGACTTCTCCTAGTTGGAAGAATCCACCTTTCCATAGTGTTGATTCATTATAGATCTTGTTGTGAAAACCTTGTATAAATATGCATGTTTTGAATTGTTCTTGGTCATGCTTTTGGTCACCTAATCAGATTCTGTTCCCTCCATGGTTCTAGAAATGAGTTGCAGAAAACATTATAAATCCCTTGATTAGGTCATGAAGAAAATTTGATTAAATTGTTGAAATTTGGGATTGAGATCCTATTGTGAATTGTATTTTAAACCTTGTTATAATTGGCAATGAAGCTGGGTTTTCTTCCTGATTCTTTCCCAACTGAGCCTTTGAATCAAGTTTGCCAATAAAATTGGTGTTGAGTATAATTGCTTATCATGTGATTTAATTGTAAACTTTATATTGAATGGATGCACATCAAAATAGGATGGAAATGGTGTTGATTTAATTAGGCAAATTTCAAGTTTACTTCTATGTTGGAAACGAAAATTATATCATGGATGTAGGTTCAGTTTGATTGAGCAAATTTTCAAGTTCTTTATATGTTCCTTATATGTTCAAAATGATAATTATGTTCAGGAAAGAAAATAATGTCTATGGTTGATATATTGAAAATTTAAGTTGTATAGGAAACCACATTAAATATGGTGCTATTATGCCTCAAACTATTGTGTCCATGTTTTAATCCTATAAAAAAAATTTAGAGAAAAAAAAAAATATATAATTATTCTTGCATGGCTTTGAAGTCTACGCTTAGAAAAATGTCAAAAATACACTCCCAGGGGAAAAATTGCTCACTGAAAATTGTATGGGAGGCCTTTTAAATTTGAAAGGTAGCAACAAAGAATATTCTCTTAAATATCCTTTTCAATTAAATTTTGTGATAAAACAAAATCAAGTTAAAGCATAATATACATGATAAAAATTCAAAAAAAATTCAAAAAAAAAAAATATAATCATCTACCTAAATATCCTACTCTTACCAAATTAACTTTTAAATTTAATATTTACCCCCCATCCTACTCTCCCTAGGCGATGGGATTGACAGGGTCATCATGTCTATCGATGACATCACTTGTCCCCATATATGTCTTCACCCATCTTCTTTACCCTTTCCTGAGCGCTCACGTTGGTTTGCTTATGGAAAAATTGTTTAAATTAAAACAAAATGTATTGGACTTTGATGTTTTTGGGTGCCTCCCTTTTTCCTTGAGTCTCCACTCATCTCATTTGGTAGAGCGTTGTCCCAAGGATAGCACTTGGGAAGTGCTCCCTTGGGAAGTGCTGCCCAAGTGGGAGGGTTGGCAGCTGGGGTTTAGGGTATAGGGTTAGTATAGGTAGTTAGTAGTTTAGTTAGTATGTTAAATGATTTAGTTAGTTTTATTTCATTGTTTTATTTTGTTGTTAGTTTTAATTAGTTTAATTTTATTTGATTGTAAGTACTTTAAATTTAGGTTTGTAATTATTAATTAAGAAAATTTAAGTAGTGTTTATTATGTTAGTTTAAGTTTAGAGTAATCTATTTTTTAGTTTATCTTATTTTATCATTGTTAATAGTGCTAGTTTATAATTTAATTAAAATTGTTTTAGTTAGTTACACGTATAATAGTAAAATTTAGTTGTTTTAATATTAATGTTAACTTAATTAGTCTTTGAATACTATTTTAGTCAGTTCTAATTTGATTAAGTATAGATAATTGTTTTATTTATATTTAAGTTAAACTTTGTTTTAAATAGTGCTTAATCTAAAACTAAGTTGGGTTTTAAGTTATTCGAATAATTTTAAAGATATTCTATACAAGTATATAAAATTTCCACTGTGATAAATTTTTTTAAGAAATTTGATTGTTAAGATAATTATCTGATTTAATGATGAAGGATAAATCAATGAATAATGTGTAAAAATATTTAAAACTTAAGACGTATCGTAGAGATCCTATACTTAAACTGTAATCACAATCATTTCAAAACTTAGAGCTTTTTAATTATTATAAAAAAAAAAAATTGTGTTTTTGCCCTCGTAGTTTTGGGCATGACATCTATGACACAAGATATGTGGTTACCCAGAAACCCTCTAATGAGAAGTTAAAGTTGGGGTAGTGATAGCACCCACAAATCTTCACTACTATAATAATAAACTATATCCAAAGAAGGCTACAATTTTTTATCATAAAATATGATCTAGCCTATAATGGTCTATCCTATTAAAGGATTAAAAGATTGTTAGATCTTACCAAGTTTGAAGTGTTCTTAATTAAAGGAATTACAACTTTAAATGAAGTAAGCACCCTATTAAACGATTTACAATAGTGTTGCCATGATTTTAGTCTCCTTTCTTTTTCAAACTTCTAGGGTTAGGGTTAAGGTGATGTGATATGATGTCTGTGCCTAGACTGACCTTGAGGAACTTCTTTTCTCAGCTATCCCTTTGTGTGTACTTAGGTGGGAATTCAAAGAAATATAATGCATTTTTCCATATGAGGTGATTAGGAATGGGAGCATAAGTTTATGCATTTCCTAGATGAGAGGGAAATTGTTCAAAAATTGTAACTCTATGATCTAGCTTTTAATTGAAGGTATGATATAGGTAGAATGGAAAGATCACATGCATATTCATGGTAGAAAGAATATGAGAACTAAGTCTGAAAAACGATATGAAAACCATAAGATCATCATGAAAACTAGGTAAATTTGATTGAATGCAGGAGGAGAAGATAACTCTTCAAAAATGGTGAAAGATTCCTCTCAAAGATGGTATTAATTTCTTTGAAATTCAATTAATGGCTCCTATTTGATCAAATTATCTATGTTGCAATGTTGACAAGTAAAGGGGTTCAAAGACTAAATCTAGATCATTGGATGAAGACTAGATTGACAGATGATGTTTTAAAAATGGAATTATAGGTATTCAGTGATGAATCTCTTGAGTAGTTAGAACAAAAAGAAATCCATGCTTATCATTTTGTCACCATGGAGAGCTGCACAAAAAATAATAAAGGATACATAATGATGATTAGACACATGGAATAGATAGACCCACACTAAAAAGGAAATTAGTCAGATAAGATTTTTAAATTATAGTCGTTAGATTAAAAGAAAATTTATGGTCATCAGTACATTGTTATAAAAAATTGCTTGATCATTAATTATGGTGAGATAATGACACGATGACACTTTTACATGGGACTTAATTGAGGTGGGACTTTCTTTGAGTCATATGCAGTAATTAAGGAACACAATGAAGATCGTTGATCTTAGGAAAGATCTAAGGTTTTCACTTTGTCGTTATGGAAAGTTTCTTGAGTTTTAATCTACATGACATAATGATAGAGAGAAATGTGTCCTATTGGGCCAATCACATTCCATGAGGTATATTCTAAACCTAACCACAAAGTAACACTAGGTCAACATCAAATCCTCCAAGCTATGAAATAGTTCCACCTATCCACCATGATATATATAGCTAGAAGATGGACCTACGATGCAAACCAAGTAGAGACTTAATATCTTTTATTGCCATCATTAGATCAAAAATAGATCAATGCTCATTATTATGTCATTATGGAAAGTTTCTTGAATGTTAATTATAGCAACATAACAACAATTTGACATATGTACCTAAGTGGACCCACTGAGAAAGTTATAAAGGGAAATCACTATTTTTTAATCATGATTGCCAATTTAATATTGATGGACAACATTCAAAATCATCATGACTGTTGAGATACAAAATATATTGATTTGGCACCAATAGTTGAATATGAAGGAAATGAAGAGTTTAATAGGGTTCCTAAAGCTACATGAAGATGAACAATATCCAAGTGTTCTTAGAGGTGCTATGGGATAGTGACATCTTTAGAAATGATATCATGCATCTATATCATGTCGAAGATATTTTTCATGTATTATTCATATTTTCTTTTCTATTTTGTGACTATTTCTCTACTAAACTGAAGGATAACAACAAACTATAAATGTATTTCCTTTTGACAATGCCAAAGGTCGACAAACTTGATGGTGAAATGGTTTGTAATTCTATTTATCCTATTCTCTTATCATTTTTTGTGGCCCATGCATGGAGTATTTTTGCATTAAGAGTTGAAATTTTTGGTGTCAATAAGTATTTACTATTTACACTTTACTTAATTTTACTTAGGTTAATGCATATTTTATTATTTATTTATCAATCATCTATGAGTATGCATACTCTTGTGAGCTGTCATGTTGACAACACATGAGTTAGCACTCTAATTAAGCAGATAATGTCTACAAAATCTCCACTTGAGATACACCTTTTCATGCTTATCATCTCATCTATAATGAAGGATAAGATGTGTGCTTAGTTGTCATGCTTACCCCCTAGTTCTTTCTAGACACATTCTAGATGCATCTTGGAGGCCTTTATATAACATGCTTGAGATAATATATTCTCATAGTTAGTATACTATCTTGATCTACTGTTGTGCTTGTGCTCCTTGATCTTGAGTGAATTTTTCTCTAAGGAAAATTATTACAAGGTATCAGAGCTCTTGGGGTGATTCTCTTCACATATCCATTCAATACCATTCTTGCTTTAGCACTTGACCTAAATTCAGAGGATATGCAGATATTAGAAGCATCTAGAGCCAAAGCAAACCTCGCCATTGAATCTAGAATTTTCCTATAAATTTTCCTATGTTGTACCATAAATTTTCCTATAAATTTACCATAAACTTTCCTATGTTGTACCATAGTCAAAATTGAGGCAACATTCTTTTTGTAAACTGACAACCCAAAAGCCTAATTTGCAAAATTGGTATGATTATTTCAAATTTGTACATTTAATTTTCAGTTATGTATTTTTTTCATCTGCATCTCTACTTTTTTTTGGATTTGCATTATTTTCCAAATTTTCTTAGCCATCAACCCAATTGGAGAGATTTTTGTAGGTGAAGATTGAAGCTTTCTAGTGCAAATTAGATAGTTGCATCACATTAAAAAGCTCAAAAAAACCCCAAATCAAATTTTGTTTCATCCAAATTGGACATCTAAGATAAAATCTAGAGCCATTTGATTTTTGGAGGTGTGATAGCAGTGATTCAAAAAAAGAACAATAGATGTTATTTTCAAACAATGATATCTTCCTCATACATACTCCTTTTTGTGAGTAATTTTTTTTGTTTTGGGGCAAAATTTCATGATCTACACATTGGTGGAGGTGGTTTGAGATCTCCATTCTTGAATTTTTTTGCAACTTGCAAATCCCAATTTTTGCAACTTCAAATGCTCTGTGCGGGCTCATCTAGACTCCAAATTAGGTTCCATTTTTTTTGAAAGTGAATTTTTTTTTCTACTTTCCAAATTTGCAATCAAATTATAGGTTTTGGGGACAAAAATATTGCTTTCAAAATTAGGACCTAAATTGGCTATTGTAATTGCACTAAGTATAGTGTGTTTGAATCATACATTAGGGGGGTTAATTGATTCTTTCTACATTTTGGGGGGTTCATACATACATTGATCTCATGGAGGAGTTTTTTTTCACATGTTAGTTTTGGATTAGACCCCCATTGAAAAAAAAGGGACTATAAAAATGGAGTTCTTTAGTCATTGATCATCTAAGAAGTGAGCATAAGGAAGTATTTTGTTATTTATGTTCCAATGAACCAGTCTCTAACACTAAAATACAACCACCTATTAGGAGACTCTTGAATATTATTATAATGAATATGACTAATGATCCTTGGCATGTCATTAAAAAGCTTATTCACCTGTATGATATGTGGATGGCTCTTTGGAAAGCATATGGAGATCCACGAGTCTGTCATGCCATAAATTTTAACGGAAGAACACAACATAAAATTTCAATGGGAGAACACAACCAACATTTTTTTTTCGTAGAATACATTACTGTGAAGGGGAAATTATAACCATATCGGCTGGCGGTTATATTTGGTTGTTACTCTGCATAATTAAAAGTGTGAGTTGTATTCTAAGTTTATATTTTATGATGAAACTTTGGTAATTACCTAACTAAATTTGTTGATCAGATTAAAGGATACACTATCCGTATTTAAACTTGGAGTTCCTGAGGTTTGCCTATTGTTCAAAGGGCTCTACTCAGAAAATGAAGTTATGAGCCCTCATTCTACTGCATTCAAACCAGGACACTCTGATGGGCAGATGTGATTTATCTTATGTGATTGTAGCGGCGATAGCATAGAGGATGAATTCTTACTCCATGTATCTCCTTCAGTATTCAAGTTACCATTATTATTATATGTTAGTGATAACTTACAAGTGCCAATACTTTCTTAGTTTGCATATTTTGATTAACAACCTAACATTATTATGACCAATTATTAAATCAAACTACTATGCTTGGAGTTATTGTGCAATTATTTTCTTGATCAGATCATTGTTCATTCCCGTATCTCATTATACTCATAACAAAGTATCATTACTTCATATTTCAAATTAAGTACCCAACTTATTCAACCCATCTATACTACACACGACCTAGATAACCACTAATTAATATAATATATATATCTTAACTCAAAAGAATATAATGTAATATAAATAATATATTATATATATATATATATATATATATATAAAAGATAATATATATATCCCTAGCTACCCATTAGATCCCCACATACTTTTAATCTCCTTTATCAATTTCCTTAAATTAAATAACATATTAATATAACTGTTTCAATGATCCACAATTATAACCCATTTATATATTATTTCCTACTATAACATAACTTTATTAACTTAAGCATCACATTTAAATCAAATAATAATAAATTAATCCCCAAATGCATACATAACCCATTTCTTTTAAAACGTAAATCTCCTTCTTAATCCTATTTTGTTGTCACTTTCTACTAAACACCTAGGCTAGGGTGTGTCATCATTATGCTTTAAAAGGCTGTCTTGTCACACATTCCCATGCAAATTAAGCCCTCCTTTTTCCAAACACGTTCTTTGAGGTCAACTTAAAATTTGGTCATTTGTTTTTGGTTTGAAAACTTAACATAATAAAATGTACCCACTTTCCATTAGATACACTTGCCACATGGGCGCTTTTATGTGGGTGGGAGTAGGTGAAAACAAATGGGAGGGAGAGTGAGCACTCTCCAAGGTTTCCTTCCTTCTAAAAGTCACTTCCCTTCTTAAAAGCCAAGAAGATATCACTGTTCCAAGGGAACAAAGCCATCATGACATAGCAGCAACAACTATTGACTTTTTAAATTCCTTATCACCGTGTCCTTAGAAGATAACGACTAGAATGGAATGCCTTTTGCTTTTGTAATATATTTTTTTCATGTTATAAATAGGTTTTTTTATAAATAGGTTTGGTTGTTTATTGCAATGGAGGAAAAGGTGGTGCCTAGGCTAGGCCAAGATAGATACATACATATATATTTAAAATTTCTCCTTCTTAGATAGTGATTAGACACTTATACTTCTTAGCCCATTGTGTATTATGACTTTATTCCTAGCTAGGTAGGTCTTCTTTTTTTCAATCTTAGATAGCTTCCTATTCATTAAAATATTACTCTGAATTAGAAGATCTTGTATTTTCTTTTTGCCCATACATTTTCCAGAATGCATATGTGCATCTTCAAATTTCATTTAAACATAGCAAAATATTTATAACTTATCAGACCTTGATTTATTTGTTAAAGTTCATTTAGATGCTAGGGTTGTTTCGAGGGGATTTAATTTTTTCTAAGCACTACATTTCCATTCTAATAACCAATATTACCATATAGCATATTATTTTAATGTTGAGTAAATCAGTGTTAAGCTAACTTTTATTGCAACAACGGTTTTCACTCACTATAACATCATTCAATACCATGACTTAAAACTAGATATCATTCTTTCTATCAATTGCATACCATATTAACAATACCACTACTCAACATCAAAGTTTTGAATTATTCCTTATGCAATAGAGAAATAAGATATCAAGGTGGAAAAGTTCAGTTTCAGTCCTATTGTAATCTCAAGATATTCAATTTCTTCTTTCTTCACATTCTTATGAAATATAAATGGGTAAACATCCATACAACATAACCTCTTTAACTTGATCCATTCAAATTTCTTTCAATACATATCAAGTATGAACTCTATCAACCTGAGCACAATAGAAAGAATCATATAAAATACTGATACATCAACTTCTCTTCCTAAGAACATATGAAATAGAAACAACACCACACTCTACAATACAAATTCTTTCACATAACCAAGGAGGATTTCTCTCTCCTTAACACAATAATAATACATCTGCTCCTAAGCAAGAAATGGACTCCATAACATCAGGGTACCAAAACTCTCCAAAAGAATACCTTCACAAAAGAGGAACAACTAGGGAACCATGGAGGCTCACCTCCCAACCTAGGCCTCAAGGAGGCCACCCCCGCACTAGGGGAAACAAGGCTCAACCAGGTTACACTCAAACACCATCACCATAAAAAAAAACAACATGAATATCTCAGTTTAACATCACTTTTACAATTCCCAACCAAGGCTTGCACAATGATTCACACATGGAATCATAAACATTGGGTGAAGGTGGGCTTTCAATTAGGAGATTTGCCATATCATATAAATTTGTAACAACAATCTCCATGCCCTTTCGGGGCTTTCAAGAATCAATAATTTCCATGCCTTTCGGGCTTTCACAAAACAATAATTTCATGCCCTTTTGGGGTTTTCACAAACCTCCTCCAATCATACTACCATCAACCAAAGCATCATTGAATTTCCATACTTCATCAAACTTCTTCCACATCATCACTCTCCATACTATCCATAACAAACTGTGAAGGCATATGGCATACAATGGAGACCATTCTCCAAGGTTCTCAACTATATCTCAAGCCCAACTAAGCCCTTCACCCTAGGCTTTCTCTTCCCTCTCAAGGGTGAGTGAAGCCTTCACACCCATGAACAAAATTCAACATCCAACAAAATAAGAAAATCTAACAGAAGCCCAAGAAGTTTCACAACCATACATACACTCACAATACACCACAACACAAGAAAGCACAATACATGATGCCATATCACTCCCACAATTCTGCAAAGGCACTCTCTTACAATTTCCAAGGAAGCAACATGGCATGAAGCACTAACCTGCTTACAAGTTATATCAATGGAATGAAGACCTCATCCTGCTTGGCTTACAAGTTTTCCCTTTCCTGGCTATCTCTAAAGTTAGAGAGTGGGTGAATGAATCCCCAAGATTGATGGGGACACAACCCAACAACCAGAATAGACACAATAGAAAGGGGGAATTATATTAGCTGAGAAAATAAGCTGGTACAAATAGTGCAGAGAAAATAAACTCAAAACATGCCCTGCGGGCTTACAATAGCATAAATCTGGAGAATATTTCTCCTTTTAGCACGTCCTCTCAAGCTCCAATTTGAACTGCCTTTTACAATGCCAAAAATCTCCTTAAATAGACCCCGGAGGGTTAAGGACTAGGAGTACATTCTAGAAAGTGCTAGTAGGCATCCACCGACAAAATAGAAGGTTCCAGAAGCCGCGTTAGAAGTCGGTGCAAATCTAGAAGAATCCAGAAACGGTAGCCGAACTTCCGGGAGGCATAACTTTTGAACCGTAGCTCCGATTGACGAACTGTTTACATTTTTGGAAAGCTCTCAAAGTGCTCTATAGCCCTATGGACCAGCTTCACTCGTCCCCCATTTTTCGACCCTTTTCAAGGTCATTTAATGCCCCAAACCTGACTTTGAAGCATTCTTAGGAGGTCTCCAAAACTCGAAAAAATGCAATAACTTTCAAACCGTGGGGCCTTTTGACCTGATTCTTTTTCTGGAATGCTCTAAATCTCAATTACCTTCATCTGGCCAAGTCACACCTTCTAGGTCACCAAAATGATGGCCAAATTGTATGCTCCTATTTTTTTGGGATTTTCAAATGCACTGATAGTTGAACTATGAGAGTTGGAACCTTTATTTGAGCCAAATGGGTATCCAAAAATGTAAAGACATAAAACAGAAACTAAGTCTAAGTACATTTTTTTGGGTGACACAGGATTGCCCTTATACCTCTGGATGCTCCTACATCAGACACCCAGGGTAGATTGAAAAGTGACCCTGTCACTTTATGGATGGTAGAGGAAATCCCAAATGGGAAACCTCAGCTGCTGAAATCCAAGTTGAGTCCTCGATCGGTCATCCTTTCCATTTTACCAAATACTCTTCATACTGGCTATTTCTAGTACTCCTACCCACACGTTGATCTAGAATGTCTTCTATCTCCTCCTTCTTAGAAGCAGGAATTGGACATGGCTCTAAAACTAGCTCCTCATCAGCACCATCATCATGATACTCTGTCAAATCTACAATGTTGAAAATGGGAGAAATGTGAATACCATCTGGCAGCTCCACCTCATATGCATTTCCTGAGTTATGTTTCTTCAAAATTTTGCAGGGGCCAAATTTCTTCATTTTCAGCTTGTTGTAAGTACCAACTGGAAATCTTTCTTTTCGTAAGTGCACCATGACAAGATCCCCTACTTGGAATTCCTTATGTCTTCTCCTTGTATCAGCCCTAGCTTTATACTCTTGATTCATCTTGATAATGTGTGCTTGAACCTCCTCATGTAGACGCTTGATGTGTTTAGCAAATTCCTCAGCTTCAGCACTTGTTCTCTCCCCTTGTTCTATCTTCCTCAATTCTGGTGCAGTCCTTGGGCTATTCCCATATACAATTTGAAATGGTGATTTTCCAGTACTCCTATTTACAGAGTTATTATAAGAAAACTCTGCCTGTGGTAGAATAAAATCCCATCCCTTAGGCTTATCTCCAACTAAACATCTCAGCAAATTGCCCAGACTTCTATTTACCACTTCTGTTTGGCCATCAGTCTGTGGGTGATGCGTGGAACTGAATTTCAAGTCTGTTCTCAACTTCTTCCATAATGTCCTCTAGAAATACCCCACAAATTTAGTATCTCGGTCAGAAACTATACTCCTTGGAAGACCATGTAGTCTTACCACCTCTTTGAAAAACAAGTCTGCAATATGGACAGCATCATGAGTTTTGTGGCATGGAATGAAATGTGCCATTTTGGAGAACCTATCAACCACCACGAATACTGAGTCATTACCCCTTTTTGTCCTTGGCAATCCAAGAACAAAATCCATACTTATGTCCTCCCATGGCCTTGATGGAACAAGCAATGGCTGATATAGGCCAGTATTTTGACTAAACCCCTTGGCAACTTGACAAACCTGGCAACTTTGTACAAACTTCTTCACATCCTGTGTAATTTGAGGCCAAAAATAATGTTCTCTAAGAATGGCAATGGTCTTATCCTGACCAAAATGTCCTGCCATCCCTCCACTGTGTTTCTCCTTAATCAGATTTTCCCTCATGGAACTCCTTGGAATGCACAATTGACTACCTTTGAACAACATGCCATCCTGAATCAAATAGTCTAACCGCTTGGTTCTATCTACAGCAACAGGTTCTTTACAAGCTTTCCATGCTTCAGCAAAATCAAGATCCTCGGGGTACAAATTCTTGAGTTCATCAAACCCAACTACTTCAACCTGCATTGTTGTAAGCAACAACTGTCTCCTACTTAATGCATCTGCAACCCTGTTAGATTTTCGACTTCTATGCTTCAACACAAATGTATAACTCTGCAAGAATTCTACCCACTTCATATGCCTCTAATTCAATTTACCTTGGCTATTTAGGTACTGTAATGCCTGATGATCAGTATACAAAACAAATTCCTTTGGCAATTCAAAACTTCTCGCAGCTGCTGCAGTCCATTTGAACTCTTTTCTATCCCCTCTTATTGTATCAGTTAGAGGTGCACATATGCCACTGAAATTATTAATAAACTTCCTGTAAAAACTAACAGAACCATGAAATGATCTTACCTCAGTAGCAGACCTTGGAGTAGGCCATTCCAAGATGGCTTTTACCTTCTTTGGATACATTTTGAGACCTTCAGGTGATATAAAAAATCCCAAATAGACTAACTCCCTTTTTGCAAAGACACACTTCTTTAGATTAATTAACAGTTTCTCTTCCCTTAGCCTTTCAAGGACACTACGAATATGCAGTAAATGTTCTTCCAAAGTCTTGCTGAAAATTAAAATATCATCCAAATAGACAATAACAAATTTTCCCAAGAACTTCTTAAGTACCTCATTCATGAGCCGCATGAAGGTGCTTGGGGCGTTCATCAATCCAAAGGGCATGACTAACCACTCATAAAGACCCTCCTTGGTCTTGAAGGCTGTTTTCCACTCATCTCCTTCTTGAATCCGTATCTGATGATAGCCACTCTTCAGATCTATCTTTGTGAAGTACTCAGCTCCACTCAAGCAGTCCATAAGATCATCCATCCTTGGCAAAGGAAATCGGTACTTGATGGTTATCCTATTTATAGCTCAGGAATCTGTACACATCCTCCACTCTCCATCCTTTTTTGGTGTGAGTACTGTAGGTACTGCACATGGACTCAGGCTCTCTCAAATCAAGCCCTTCCTCAACAGCTCCTGAACCTATCTATTTAGCTCCTCTATTTCAGTAGGAGTCATCCTGTGAGCAGCCTTGTTAGGCAAACTAGCTCCTGGAATCAGATCTATCTGATGACTAATTTGCCTTACTGGTGGTAATCCATCTGGAACGTTATCAGAGATAATATCTCCAAATTCCCCTAGTAAATTTGAAACTTCAAATGGTATTTCACTACTACCTTCTTTATCTTTCCTAGGAATCAAAGCATAGCACATACGCTGATGTTTCATGCCATCTAAAAACTTCCTTCCATCAACAAGACAAATCCTAGCACTGCTACATACCTTTTCACCTTCCTTTTTCATGGGCTTCAATTTGTGGCGAACTCCATCCTTTGTCAGAGAGTATGTGTTTGCATGCCCATCATGTATTGCATGTCTATCAAACTACCATGGTCTACCCAACAATAGATGGCAAACATCCATCGAAATAACATCACAGAGAACTTCATCATGGTAACTCCCAATTTTGAATTTTACTAAACATTGTTCACTTACCAGGACCTTATGATCATCTTTTACCCAAGAAATCCGATAGGGCTAGGGATGTTTCTCCCTCTTGAGCTTCAGCTTAGAGACCATCTCTTCGGATACCAGGTTATCAGTGCTACCACCATCAATGATCACATCACAACATTTATCCTCACACTTGCATCTGGTACGGAACAAACTCCTCCGTTGTCCTGGTTCATTTTCACCACTTAGTAGGACTCTTTCATTTACCAAGGTCTCTCCTCTTTCTGCATCCTCTGAATGTGATGATTGTGCATCCTCATCCACATGAGCAACCCTAGCTTGGCCCTTAGCTCTCCTATCTATCCTTCCTTGTCTTTGAGGGCATTCAAAGGCACGATGACCTTCTTCATTGCAATGGAAACAGGTACCACGGAAGCCTCCTCTTCCTTTCCCATGTCCTCTACCTCTTCCTCTTTGATTTCCAAAGTCTTGATCATGGGAGCGGTTGAAACCCTCATTCCTCTGGTTCCTACTAGTACCCTCATCTTCATTTTTCTTTTGAGTTTCATTGCGGCCTCCAGATGATCTACTGCTTCCCCTTCCTCCTTGACCGTGCCCTCTTTGTCTTCCTTCAAACCTTTTACTTAGCTTCTCTTCAACTCGTAGGGCAAACTGGTATGCTTATTCAACGCTAGTCATTCTTACCAGACTTAGTTTCTCTTGGATGCTAGGTCGTAACCCACTGATATAATGAGCAACCTTCTCCTTATTTGCTTCTGCATGCCCTGCTCTAATCAGGAGTCGGTAAAACTCCTCTATATATTCTTGGACTGACGTTCCTGCTTGCTTTAACCCATGCATCTTCTTAAACAGATCAAGCTCGTACTCCACAGGAATGAACTGCTTCTTCAATTTTTCCACCATGCGATCCCATCTTGTGATCTTCTCCTTTCCTCTTCTAAGTCTTTCCAGTTGAATCTCTTGCCACCAAATTTTGGCATGGCCTTTTAGTTTGGCCTTTGCAAACTTAACCCTATCTGGGTCCCTTATATCCTCATACTCAAAGTATTCGTCCAGTTCATTGATCCAATCAATCAACTCATCTGGTTTCAAATTTCCTAAAAATATACCCACTTCAATTGTAGGTCTTTTTCCAAACCTAGAAATGGCCCTAAAAAGCCTTTCCTCTACAGGATTTAGAACTTCCCCATCAACTTCCATTACTTCCTCTTCATTGTCATCCTCACTATTGTCATCTGCGGCAATATTTGCTCCTCTACGAAGCTCCTCTTGCAATGCTTGTACCTGTCTCTGGAGGGCTCTAACCTCCTCAGGATCAATAGCTCTGGCCCTTCCACCATGCTCTCTTCGTGGAGGCACCTTCTAACTCGAACCCACAACCACACAGTCCTGGTGCAAACTGCCTCATAGTCGGAGCTCTGTCTACACACTCAAGAAAACCGGCTCTGATACCACTTGATGGGGACAGAACCCAACAACCAAAATAGACACAATAGAAAGGGGGAATTATATTAGCTGAGAAAATAAGCTGGTACAAACAGTGCAGAGAAAATAAACTCAAAACATGCCCTGCGGGCTTACAATAGCATAAATCTGGAGAATATTTCTCCTTTTAGCACCTCCTCTCAAGCTCCAATCCGAACTGCCTTTTACAATGCCAAAAATCTCCTTAAATAGACCCCGGAGGGTTAAGGACTAGGAGTACATTCTAGAAAGTGCTAGTAGGCATCCACTGACAAAATAGAAGGTTCCAGAAGCTGCGTTAGAAGTCGGTGCAAATCTAGAAGAATCCAGAAATGGTAGCCGAACTTCCGGGAGGCATAACTTTTGAACCGTAGCTCCGATTGACAAACTGTTTACATTTTCAGAAATCTCTCAAAGCGCTCTATAGCCCTATGGACCAGATTTGCTCATCTCCCATTTTTTGACCCTTTTCGAGGTCATTTAATGCCCCAAACCTGACTTTGAAGCATTCTTAGGAGGTCTCCAAAACCCGAAAAACTGCAATAACTTTCAAACCGTGGGGCCTTTTGACCTGATTCTTTTTTTGGAATGCTCTAAATCTCAATTACCTTCATCTGGCCAAGTCACACCTTCTAGGTCACCAAAATGATGGCCAAATTGTATGCTCCTATTTTTTTGGGATTTTCAAATGCACTGATAGTTGAACTATGAGAGTTGGAACCTTTATTTGAGCCAAATGGGTATCCAAAAATGTAAAGACATAAAACAAAAACTAAGTCGAAGTACATTTTTTTGGGTGACACAGGATTACCCTTATACCTCTGGATGCTCCTGCATCAAAGATTGGCAAAACTTCCCTATAAAGACCTTCACTTTCATCCTCACCTACCTCTTTTACTTTTGTGTTTTTCCACGAATGATGACTTAACCAAGTTGTGTAATGAGGAAATAAGTTATGTTACAATATGATTTTTGAATTGGCTTGGAAATGATTTTTTTTAGGGTCTCCTAGGTCCCCTAGACCCACTTATGATAATATTTAACCCCCAAACCCATACTATTACCATGTGGGTGACTTGTTTTCACAAAATTAGCACTTAAGAATCACTTAGGCTCTCTAAAAATTCCTATCACTTGTAACTTCCCTTCTGTCAAAAAGGTGATTCTTCCTAACACTCTCCAAGGTGGTTTAATTGATTTCACAATGAGTATTAGGCTTAGGTTGAGTAACTTCAAGCCAAATAATCCTATTTGACATGTCATTTACACATTGAAAAACAAGTGTCAAATGACACGCACACGCACATAAAAACACTTTACACATTACTATGACATGTGTCTAATCAACCATGCTCTCTGACTATTACACTCATACATAGTGATAGTACGCAATAAACACAATACAACAAGGTTTTGAATCTTCCAAAGATTCACCTTGGCTTAACCGTGTTCACATAAGATTGAACCTTGTTTCCTCCATTAATCACCATGGTCCCACTTTCCTGCACACTCAACTTAAACATTAGTAACCCAATAAGATAATATAGGATCCATAAAAACATGTACAACATAAATCCAATATCTCATACTACTCATTAACGTACACAAGTAAGTATCATCTAATCATTTCTGTTCTAAGTACTATCAATAAAACATTGCAATAGCATATTCCATTTACCTTTCATTTAAGTGCATATTCAAAACATTACATTATCATTCTCATAAAATATTTAAAACATTGAAATATCGAATATGTGTATCAACCGTAATCTCTCTAAGTATAAATCATTTTCAATTAGAGTATCATCACAACTCTTTCTCACATAATAATGAAACTCTGAATCATCTTTAGTGAATCGTAAAAACAATATAAAATGGATATGTGCAGACTAGTTTACTAGTAACTTTGATTAAGTTGAATGTTTTAGTAATTATCGCATAATAATTTAGAACCAAGTTTCAAACATATCCATGTATTTGATTATCATCATAAACTATACTCATAGTTTTTCTTAGTAGGTTGAATGTTATTTTATCTTTCGTAATTTCCTAGTAGATCATCCATAGTGTCTCATGGTCAGATTCTTGTCTTGAACATTTTGAATCTCATTTCCATGTGGTCTTATCTTATCAAACTAATGTTATTGGAGAGAGTATCAAAATCTACATTAGTCTCCTAAAATCATAACTCACATTGTTATTTCATCAGGATCTAGAATAGGGTACTAGTGTGGGCCTTACATCCTCCCCCCCTAGCTCTCGACTTTCTCCTGGAAGTCTTCTAACATAACTCTCACATGAAGGTTTACCTTGATTTTTTATGATTATTCCACTTGGGCCTTGCCTTAACATCAATTCATGTTCCTAACAATCTTATGTACAATCAAAATGTAGACTTATTGAATATGGTCCCATAGCTTCTAGGGGAAGAATTGATGAATTCACCATTGGTTGGTTTGAGTTTCATTTTCAAATTAGGGCTTCTACCAATACCTTATATAATCATACTTGTGGAGTAGATAGGGAAGTGTTTCTTTTTATATGTAGAATATATAGAACCATAGTATAATTCCAGCCTCCTAAGAATGGTTCATCACAATAAAATATTTAATAGCTAATTCTGTCATTATACTTTTTGGTTATTAGTTTAGTCATTCCTTGGCATAATTTCCTTACCTTTCTCATTGTCAACTTGTTTATTTAGTTTCATTACCATTTACAGGTCAAAGTTATGTATCCTCCTATGTTGTACCTTTGTTAACATACTTACTTACTCTTTTCTCTTTTGCTTCATTATTCTTCCTTCAGGGTTTGCTATCTATTTTTGTCAGCTTGTGATCTTATATACTATGTCTTTCTTGGGTGACTATCCATCGACCATCATCATTATAATATTTATTTATTTTTTTCTGACGAACCTTACTCTTTATTTGTTCAAACATTCGTTCATCCTAACATTGATTACTCCTATGATAATCATCTAACATTTACTTATCAATAAAGGATTGAGATCCTTTGCTAACTCCAAGAATTTCATAGACATTAGTTTAATATTAAGGTTTACTTCTAAGCTTTCATTTGTAGATGCTTAGTGATCACTGTGCTCCCTTTTAGTTGCATTAATTTCATGACTTGATCGTTACATTTATTGGTTTGATATAATTACTAAAGATTAGATCAGAACAACAATGTGTACCCCCTTCACTTCTAGTATTTATTGGCTTACCACATTTTGTACCTTTATGTCAAGTCCTAGGCATAGTGTGAGATTGAAGTATATTCGTTCAAGAGTCAAGGTATTTCCAAGTTTATAGGGTTAAATAAAATGAAAACTAATAATTAATGGAAGGGTGATATTCTAATGTTCCCCGTGATGTTTATCCAGGATATCCCCTGATATGACCGACTTAAAGGTATCATACAAACTCATAGAAAAATGTCTCATAAATATAATTAAAAATTAAAAAGAAATTAAAATAAAATCACCAATTAAACATAAATGTGGCCACAATGGTAAATCTTTCATTTTGACAAGTCATGTCCTGAGGCAAAGGGGACCATACCAAGAAACCATCATAAATGAACATTCCAAAAGTGCAATATCAAGAACAACAACAATAAGTCACAATAGTTTGAATTCTTAAAAGCCATGCGGGCATACCTAGGTCTTCTTGAGGAAAAGAAGGAGAAGGGTTGTCCTAGGATCACGAGATTAATAAAAAATGTACAAAATGATTCCCTTGTACTTCTAGTCTTTCTAAGAATAAGTCAAGAGAGTAATTCACACCCTTGTTACTGAAGGGATTGTCAATTCGTAGAGATTTAGTTCCTTAATGTCTTATGTTTCCTTACCTGCCTACCCGTTACTGTTGAGAATCATAAAATGTAGTCTAAGGCCAAGGTTTCTTTTCCCAATTACATTGGGGATCCGTTATACAAGAGTAAGATTATGATAAGTACCCCTTACCGAGAAATATAAGGTAACAGGTTACTGATAGGGTTATCTCATTTATGTTTGTCACTCCTTCCTTTGAGCATCACTCGAGTTTATTGGTTCTTAGGAAGGGTTCTATCATTTGATCTCATGTTAGTCTGAAATTCCTTTAGATATTGTTGATATAATGAGAACTAGTCAATATTGTCAGGTTTTGTCTCTCTTGAGTTCTAGTGTTGTCCAAAAGAGATAGCGATAACCAAATTATAGTTTTCTACCAGGTTGCAAGGTGTTGTTGAGAAATGACAATTTTTTTTTTTAGCAGACACTTGACTTGCAAGTTTTACTGATTATTATAGAGAAACCTTCCTACTTTCGAGTTATCCTAGCTAGTGAGCATATGCAGTCATGTTGTTCATCTTGTCACAATGGTGAAGGTGGTGAGGGGTTCTCATTTGTTGTGGGGGTATACACTATAATGAAATCATTGTACCATTTTATATTTATCATTATATGTCTCCATATGTGTTTTTTTTTTTTTTTCCCCATGGGTTCAAAAGTGGATTGATCTTTATCAGACATCACTTTTCAAGAGTTCTTTTCGTGTAGTTTAGATTGAGACAGTCAAGATGTAAAATTTAGCCTTATTATAAGAAACCGCCCATTTTGTCCTAAATTTCAATATGTTTCTTTTATTTTTTTGTTTAATGTATATGTTCACATGTACTGACATCTGAAATTGTTAAGCTCCACAACTATTGAGAGGGAATTACATGGGGATCCTAATCAAATAGATTTCCACAAACGTGAGACCAACATCTTATCATACCCTAATGCTTAATAGCTCTAGCTGATTACTACAGTCCATCAGTTTTAGGGTGTTTAACTTAATTGCCAATTAATATGATTTCAATTATATAGACTTAGTTCCTATGTTTGTGTACTCATTAATGCCCAGTGTTATGTAACTTGGCTCTGATACTAGAATGTCATGCCATAAATTTTAACGGACGAACACAACATAAAATTTTAACGGGAGAACAAAACCAACCTTTTTTTTTCATAGAATACATTACTGTGAAGGGGAAATTATACTCATATTGGGTGACGGTTATATTTGGTTGTTACTCTGCATAATTAAAAGTGTGAGTTGTATTCTAAGTTTATAGTTTATCATGAAACTTCGGTAAATACCTAACTGAATTTGTCGATCAGATTAAAGGATATGCTATCCGTATTTAAACTTGGAGTTGCTAAGGTTTGCTAATGGTTCAAAAGGCTCTACTTAGAAAATGAAGTTATGAGCCCTCATTCTACTGCATTCAAACCAGGACACTCTAATGGGCAGATGTGATTTATCTTATGTGATTGTAGTGGCAATAGCACAGAGGATGAATTCTTACTCCATGTATCTCCTTCAGTATTTCGGTTACCATTATTATTATATGTTAGTGCTAACTTAAAAGCGCCAATACATTCTTAGTTTGCGTCTTTTCATTAACATGCTAACATTATTATGACCAATTATTAAATCAAACTACTATGCTTGAAGTTATTGTGCAATTATTTTCTTGATTAGATCATTGTTCATTCTCGTATCTCATTATACTCATAACAAAGTATCATTACTTCATATTTCAAATTAAGTGCCCAACTTGTTCACCCCATCTATACTATACATGACCTAGATAACCACTAATTAATATAATATATATATCTTAACTCAAAAGAATATAATGTAATATAAATTATATATATATATATATATATATATATATATATATATAAGATAATACATATATCCCTAGCTACCCATTAGATCCCCACATACTTTTAATCTCCTTTATCAATTTCCTTAAATTAAATAACATATTAATATAACTATTTAAATGATCCACAATTATAACCCATTTATATATTATTTCCTACTATAACATAACATTATTAACTTAAGCATCACATTTAAATAAAATAATATTAAATTAAGCCCCAAATGCATACATAACCCATTTCTTTTAAAACTTAAATCTCCTTCTTAATCCTATTTTGTTGTCACTTTATACTAAACACCTACGCTAGGGTGTGTCATCATTATGCTTTAAAAGGCTATCTTGTCACACATTCCCATGCAAATTAAGCCGTCCTTTTTCCAAACGCGTTCTTTGAGGTCAACTTAAAATTTGGTCATTTTTTTTTGGTTTGAAAACTTAACATAATAAAATGTACCCACTTTCCATTAGATGCACTTGCCACATGGGCGCTTTTATGTGGGTAGTGGTAGGTGAAAACAAATGGGAGGGAGAGTGAGTGCTCTCCAAGTTGTCCTTCCTTCTAAAAGTCACTTCCCTTCTTAAAAGCCAAGAAGATGTCACTGTCCCAAGGGAACAAAGCCATCATGACATAGCAGCAGTAACTATTGACTTTTTAAATTCCTTATCACCACGTCCTTAGAAGATAACGCCTAGAATGGAATACCTTTTTCTTTTGTAATATTTTTTTTTCATGTTATAAATAGGTTTTTTTATAAATAGGTTTGGTTGTTTATTGCAATGGAGGAAAAGGTGGTTCCTAGGCTAGGCCAAGATAGATACATACATATATATTTAAAATTGCTCCTTCTTAGATAGTGATTAGACACTTATACTTCTTAGCCCATTGTGTATTATGACTTTATTCCTAGCTAGGTACGTCTTCTTTTTTTCAATCTTAGATAGCTTCCTATTCATTAAAATATTACTCTGAATTAGAAGATCTTGTATTTTCTTTTTGCCCATACATTTTCTAGAATGCATATGTGCATCTTCAGATTTCATTTAAACATAGCAAAATATTTAGTCCTTATTAGACCTTCATTTATTTGTTAAAGTTCATTTAGTTGCTATGGTTGTTTGGAGGGGATTTAATTTGTTCTAAGCACTACATTTCCATTCTAATAACCAATCTAACCATATAGCATATTATTTTAATGTTGAGTAAATCATTGTTAAGCTAACTTTTATTGCAAAAAAGGTTTTCATTCACTATAACATCACTCAATACCATGACTTAAAACTAGCTATCATTCTTTCTATCAATTGCATACCATATTAACAATTCCACTACTCAACATCAAAGTTCTGAATTATTCCTTATGCAATAGAGAAATAAGATATCAAGGTGGCAAGGTTTAGTTTCAGTCCTATTGTAATCTCAAGATATTCAATTTCTTCTTTCTTCACATTCTTATGAAATATAAATGGGTAAACATCCATACAACATAACCTCTTTAACTTGATCCATTCAAATTTCTTTCAATACATATCAAGCATGAATTCTATCAACCTGAGCACAATAGAAAGAATCATATATAATACTGATACATCAACTTCTCTTCCTAAGAACATATGAAATAGAAACAACACCACACTCTATAATAAAAATTCTTTCACATAGCCAAGGAGGATTTCTCTCTCCTTAACACAATAATAATACATCTACTCCTAAGAAAGAAATGGACTCCATAAGATCAGGGTACCAAAACTCTCCAAAAGAATACCTGCACAAAGAGGAACAACTAGGGAACCATGGAGGCTCACCTCCCAACCTAGGCCTCATGGAGGCCACCCCCACACTAGGGGAAACAAGGCTCGACTAGGTTACACTCAAAAATCATCACCATAAAAAACAACAACATGAATATCTCATTTTAACATCACTTTTACAATTCCCAACCAAGGCTTGCATAATGTTTCACACATGGAATCATAAACATTGGGTGAAGGTGGGCTTTCAATTAGGAGATTTGCCATATCATATAAAATTTTAACAAAAATCTCCATGCCCTTTCAGGGCTTTCAAGAATAAATAATTTCCATGCCTTTCGGGCTTTCACAAAACAATAATTTCATGCCCTTTTGGGGCTATTCACAAACATCAAGTTTTCATGCCCTTTTGGGGCTTTTACAAAACTCCTCCAATCATACTACCATCAACCAAAGCATCACTGAATTTTCATACTTCATCAACCTTCTTCCACATCATCATTCTCCATACTGTCCATAAAAAACTATGAAGGCATATGGCATACAATGGAGACCATTCTCCAAGGTTCTCAACTATATCTCAAGCCCAACTAACCCCTTCACCCTAGGCTTGCTCTTCCCTCCCAAGGGTGAGTGAAGCCTTCACACCCATGAACAAAATTCAACATCCAACAAAATAAGAAAATCTAACAGAAGCCCAAGAAGTTTCACAACCATACATACACTCACAATACACCACAACACAAGAAAGCACAATACATGATGCCATATCACTCCCACAATTTTGCAAAGGCACTCTCTTACAATTTCCAAGGAAGCAGCATGGCATGAAGCACTAACTTGCTTACAAGCTATGGAAATGGAATGAAGACCTCATCCTTCTTGGGTTACAAGTTTTCCCTTTCCTAGTTGTCTCTAAAATTAGAGAGTGGGTGAATGAATCCCCAAGATTGGCACAAATTCCCTATAAAGACCTTTACTTTCATCCTCACCTACCTCTTTTACTTCTATGTTTTTCCAGCAATGAGGACTTAACCAAGTGGTGTAATGAGGAAAGAAGTTATGTTACAATATGATTTTCGAATTGGCTTGGAAATGACTATTTTTGAGGATCTCCTAGGTCCCCTAGACCCACTTATGATAATATTTAACCCCCCAACCCATACTATTACCATGTGGGTGACTTGCTTTCACAAAATTAGCACTTAAGAATCACTTAGGCTCTCTAAAAATTCCTATCACTTGTAACTTGCCTTCTGTCAAAAAGGTGATTCTTCCTAACACTCTCCAAGGTGGTTTAATTGATTTCACAATGAGTATTAGGCTTAGGTTGAGTGACTTCAAGCCAAAGAATCCTATTTGACATGTCATTTACACATAGACAAAACAAGTGTCAAATGACACGCACACACACATAAAAACACTTTACACATTACGATGACATGTCTCTAATCAACCATGCTATTTGACTATTACACTCATACACAGTCACAGTACGAAATAAACACAATGCAAAGAGGTTTTGAATCTTCCAAAGATTCACCTTGTCTTAACCGTGTTCACATAAGATTGAACCTTGTTTCCTCCATTAATCACCATGGTCCCACTTTCCTGCACACTCAACTTAAACATTAGTAACCCGATAAGATAATATAGGATCCGTACAAACATTTACAACATAAATCCAATATCTTATACTACTCATTAATGGACACAAGTAAGTATCATCTAATCATTTCTGTTCTAAGTACTATCAATAAAATATTGCAATAGCATATTGCATTTACCTTTCATTTAAGTGCATATTCAAAACATTAAATTATCATTCTCATAAAATATTTAAAACATTGAAATATCGAATATGTGTATCAACCGTAATCTCTCTTAGTATAAATCATTTTCAATTAGAGTATCATCACAACTCTTTCTCACATAATAATGAAACTCTGAATCATCTTTAGTGAATCGTAAAAACAATATAAAATGGATATGTGCAGACTAGTTAACTAGTAACTTTGATTAAGTTGAATGTTTTAGTAATTATGGCATAATAATTTAGAACCAAGTTTCAAACATATCCATGTATTTGATTATCATCATAACCTATACTCATAGATGTTCTTAGTAGGTTGAATGTTATTTTATCTATCCTAACTGCCTAGTAGATCATCCATAGTGTCTCATGGTGAAATTCTTGTCTTGAACATTTTAAATCTCATTTCCACGTGGTCTTATCTTATCGAACTAATTTTACTAGAGAGAGTGTCAAAATCTACATTAGTCTGCTAAAATCATAACTCAGATTGTTATTTCATTAGGATCTAGAATAGGGTACTAGTGTGGGCCTTACAGAGTCCCTCCATTTCCTAAGGACATTCTATGTCTAGTCACTCTTGTTATGTTAGATCTAACTCTAGATGAGATCACACCTCTTGAAACTCTTGTTGCTACTATTGATTCAATTCTAGCCATAGATGCTTTAGATTTAGTGTAGTAGGACACTCCATGTCTTCCTACTTTATCTTCATAGGATGACTTCCTTCCAAATATTCCAGGTCTATTCATGGAGTCTCACATTGAAGATGTGGGAGACATCATCGATGATATTTGTTTTCTTTTTGTTAATACTTCATATAAAACCACAGTGATAGGTCTAACACAATAGTGTACACCTAGTCTTCCAGCTCCAACATTAGTGGATGACTTCTTCATAGATATTTTAGGTTTGTTGATGGAATCACACATAGCAAATTTGGGAGACAACATTGATCATATCCATCTTCTCTTTGATGAAGAAGATTCTTCTCCAATTGTGGCAAGGGCTCACTTTGAACCTCTTGTTCATTCTCTACATGTTTAATCTTAACATATCGATGTGATTATGGATCCTTATGTACAACATTTGTAGGAGATTTCTTTATCATTTGAGGAGACACTTTGTTCTTTGGAACATGTTTTACATACATCCTAACTAGATCTACACTTCTTCTTAGTAGTATTGGAAGGAGTGATGACCATATGTATTGACATAGTGATAGTTGAGTAGGTTTTCAAAGACATCATTCATCATTAGGATTCTTTCTACACATAGGGGAAGAATCTTAATTGTACCTCTACAATTGTTTCTTCCAAAGGGGAGGAACATTATTCAGCAACACTAGATCAACTTCTATCTCAAAGTAGCTATCACTAATCAGCACACTACATTTAGTGGAGGGGACTACCTTGTCTCCTTCTTCATCTCTTTTATGGGGAGAATTTTTCCTCTTATGGGGTTTTTTCCTTCTCCTAATTCTCTATTGTATATGCTTGATGTATGTCATAATCGGGGGGTCTTGATTACTCCATCCATCCATGCATCTTTCTTTTTCATCTCTCTTTTTGGGGGAGGGTTTTTCCCATGAGGTTTTCCATCTTTCTCTACATTATGAGAGATTTCATTATTCATTATGTACATGGGTACCTAACATGGCCTAGTAGTCAGGACCCATCATGCATTTCATCCTAGATTATGTGAGCATAAGGGAATTGTCCTAAGTTTCACTTAAGGGGTGGTGTTGGTGTTGTTGGTGTTGAAAATGTTACCCATTTCCAATTATCCCCATGAGAATATGACACATCTAGGGGCAGCTAACTCCCATTATCAACATATCATTTCAGACATAGGGCCAACTATAAGGCATGACCCTTCTTCTACTTCAGGCTCTGCAAAACCTAGGTGGGTGAACCTATAGATTCCTTATATGGTACTAGTTATCAAAGCATACACTGAATCTAATATGAAGCAAATAAATCCCTTAATATCTCCTAATGGCTTATGAAACAACACAGATTCAACAATAGCTAGGTGCAAACCTATATTATTCATAAACTGAGTGAGGGTTTAAACTTTAATGTCCATTTCAACAAGAAGGTCAAGTGATTGATTTATATTGAGAAAAGACAACATGTCCAATATGCAAAAAAAATGTAATGATCCTACAAATGACCAGTGCCTTATCCATTAGGGAAATCCTATACTCCAAAATTATGCATCCTTCAACATCACTCAACATATGGCATATGTAGAAACATTCATGTTCGATCTGTTCACCTTATGATTCAGACAACAACATCCAATATAACCCCATACTTTCATGCATCCTTCTCAATGAATCCGCAACCCTGTCTGAAACCACAAGCAATTATATGACTCCTTGAGCCAAAGGCAAGAAAACCTCAAACATACAATTGGGCAATTGCAAATAGGTTCAAGATCTTTGTTCTTGAACATATAAAATTACAAATTCAACAAGAAAGGAGACAAAATTATTTTGAAATTCAAAACCTTATGCACATTGTATTTATCTCCTTGAAATAAGTACATTAGGAATGCATAAAACAAGATGCAAGATCACACTACTATATCAGAACTATCTATGAAATCCATATGCTGTTCATACCAGATATGCTAGGTGTGTGGCTTTCACAGCCTGAGCAGAGCTCAAAGAACTGGAAAAATAGAAAACCCACCAACAACCACATTTTTAGAGAAAGAGAGCGAATAAGTAAGGAGAGGGCAATTCTCAGATCTGGTCTAAATAAATTGATAGCTGTCCACTATGAAAAGCCTTTCAACATGTTAAAACCTCTTTATGATCTTCTCCCCTAACTGGTAAATCAAATCTTTATGATTACACCTCTCAAAGGCTTCAAAAATATGAGATATCTTATTCCCGTTGTAACTGATTTCTACTCCTAAAGTGAAAATAGGATAAATATTGAAAAAACTAGTTACCAGGTAATTTCTAAAAGCATGAACCTTTTAGAGTCTTTTTTCTACATATCCAAACTTCACCAAGTATTGAGATATGCTCGATAACCACCTTTGATGACTCATGATCAGATCTGCTCACTGGACTCAGAAAACCCCAAAAACTATAAAATTGCTTATAACTTGAACCACTACAATGTTGTGCAAAATCTGACCCCATATTCTAAAAATTCAAGCACTCTCGGTTCCAATGGTATATTGGAGTGCCTATTTTGGTTTAAAATAGCCCCAAATATGGCCATTTGAAAATCAGGCCTCTGTTCATAGCTTTGTACATATTTTGCCAAAAACTAAACTTTACATATAGTTCAAAATATATTAAACTTTAGACTTTATTTAAAATGTTATTCACGTGAGTTTTGAGGAAAAAACAATTAAATATTAAAATTTGGAAGCTCACAAATTCCCCACCACTTTCTATCTAGGTCAAACCATGTTGACCACTCTTGACACATGTCAGCTTCTGATTGGTTTAGCTCACTGCCACATCAACACGCTACATGGATGCCATGTCACACTCATTACTTTGCTATATTAATCGGTGAGCAAGTTCACCTTAGTGAGGTAATGAGGACCATCGATTGTGCCACTTGGCTTAATCTAGCGTGCTCCTGACATTTTCTCGCCACATCATCATCTACCTTGGAACTCGCTGCCACATGTCGCATGTTGATTCATTGATGGCACTATAAATGGGATCAACATAGCATTTTGATCTCACTGAATTTCACAAATTTTCCAGCTATTCGCTACCTCGCTAGCCGGAATTTCTCACCACTTTTCAGTGGTGAGATAGCGAGTAGCCAAAAAATGGACTTCTCTGGCGCCTTCAAACTCTGCTGACATCATTAACTTTGACTAGCACATTCTTTTAAAATTATGTCCTGTTCAAACTAACATCATCCTCTAGGTCACACAAATAGGGGACCCATGCGCTAGCTTGAGTCTCCAAAAGCCCTTTTCCTTTGGACACCATGTGATGTAAGTAAATTTGTATTTAAACAAATAAAAAAGACCTCCCATGGATGATGTGGGATAATGGCCTCTAAATGCTTTTCCACGTGCTTTTCTTGTTAATAAGTGACTTACTCTCCATTCATGTGATTTTTTTCTTTTTTTTTACTGGTCTACAGATTTTCCTTATGAATGCATGTGTCTTTTGTGCTTCTGACTGTGTAGAAGTATCTCTTTATCCTTGTGCGTGGGCAGAGCTCTGCAACTGGAGGCGTGGGATTGCTATTTGTTTCAAATGTGGATGCCTATTCCTTCCATTGGCACCCCTGCACCTTCCTTATCTCATGTGTTTAGTCTCTCATTTCAGAATCTCTTGGCATGAGTTTTACCTTTGCTGGTAGCTCCACTCTTTTTGGCATGACCCTACGGGTGCCTTCTTTGCTAGCCAGCTTATTACATATGTTTGCATTGGCGTGGTCTTGTTCATCACCGGGGTTTCTTTTGTTCTTTTCCAAACTCAAAAAGAAATGTGGGGGATCCTTCATGTTATTTCTTTCTATTTTTTATGCATCTCCTCTCAATGCCTTGTGTGGGCTTTCCATGCCTTTTACATGCCGCAGCTTGCTTGATGACAGTCGATCAATAACAATAGCCCTTGCTCTGCTGAAAATGTCTTTTGCTGAATGTGGGTGTGAGAAAGTCTACAAGATAGGGCACTTACAAAGATGTGAATCATTTAAGTACTATCATTTGATCACACCTATCACAGATCAGGAGATATGATGTCCCGAACAGGGGTTACAATCAATCTGCAATTACTGACACTAGTTAAAACTTATAAATTGTGTTTGGAATCACACTTGAAAACTAACCAAATGGATTCTTCATAAGCTGAAACTTGGAAAATAACAAGTCTTTGACATCTATAATACAATGCAAAAGGAATTTTCTCATTTGGGTCAACTGGTCAAAAGTTATTGCACATCAAATAGGGCTTCCCAGAATTAGGTGCAAAGTGCAAAAGCATGAAAACAGTAACTGACCAACTTTGAGGGATTCAAAACCTATTCAAACGGACTCAAAATGACTCAAAATCTGAAACATAGGTTCTTAGGTATGGATATAAGATACTCCCAAAGTGGTGAATCACAAAAAAATTTTGGGTGCGAGATATTCATTTACAAACAAAGCCTCTTGTCGTTGTTTGACACTAAGGTGAAAATGCAAAATTGATACTAGCTCAAAACAGAACTTTGCCAAATGACTCAGAAACTCAATTTAATTTCATGAAATGCTTAGGCATGCTGAATGAAAGGTTCTAGAAGCATTAAACACCTTAGGGGTCTCAAATGGATAGCTGGGTACAACCAGGCACATGCATTTTAAAAGCGTTTAAGGGCTTGATTTTTTCAACGGTGCTCAAAATTGGGAAGGCAATTTTGAGCGCCAACAGGTGAAAATAAGTATTTATTATTTACAATTTACTTAAGTTTATTTAGGTTAATTCACATTTTATTATTTATTTATTAGTCACCTAGGATTATGCATACTCTTGTGCATTGTCATGTTGACAACACATGAGTTAGCACTCTAATTAAGCAGATGGTGTCTACAACATCTCCACTTGAGATACACCTTTTCATGCTTATCCTCTCATCTATAATGAAGGATAAGATGTGTTCTTAGTTGTCATGCTTATCTCCTAATTCTTTCTAGACACATTCTAGACTCATCTTAGAGGCCTTTATATATAGGCTCTCCTAGTGTATATGTATACGTGCTTGAGATAATATATTCTCATATTGATCATACTCTCTTGGTCTACTGTTGTGCTTGTGCTTGAGTTCCTTGATATTGGGTGAATTTTTCTCTAAGTAAAATTCTTACATGGTATTAGAACTATACCAAATACTTACAAAAATTAAATCATGTATGACTCTATGAATAATCAAATGAATTCCATTTCACTTTGATGTTTGCAGTATAGTGATTCCATTTGCTTTCTTCATATTGATTTAGTTCCTTCTCTTATTAGTTGTATAACATGTTAGATAGCTTAATTGGGAAATAAAAGATAAATTTGTATGAATCTATTAGTTATTTGTCAGATTCCATTTCATTCAAGGCTAATACTGAAAGTAATTCCATTTTCCCTCATATGCATATCTTCTTCATTCCTCTTTTGCATTTAGATATTGATGTATATCTAGAATAGAAGTAAGGTTAGAAATATCAAGATAATCTATTATAGTCATTCCATTGAGTGTGATAGGTTATTCAAATTCATCTTGCCTAAATTGTATATCACTACAAATTATAGGGATTTGTACCTAATACTTCAAAGGGAAGTGATAGAATACATTCACTAACCCATTTGTTGGTAAACATCCTTTTATCTCTCCAAAACATTTGATATCAAAGAGTCACATTATAAAATATAATAGGAGGACAAATTGTCAACCAACAAACAACCTTTTAAGATTACTATGTTAAGAGGTTTATCTGATTCATCTACGAGAATATCTTAGTAATGATCCTATGGTTAGTAGTCTACTACTACATAATAGATCACCTATTTCTTGATGTGTACTTGATCCTCTTTGATCAAATTATCACTTCTATTCTCTAACTCCTTTACTCTATTCTCCTTTAACTAATTCTACAATGTATCTCAATTCACAACTCCTTAGTAACCATGAATGCTCCATTTGTGGATGCAAACTTCTCTCTTTGAATTTACAATAGTTAGGGTTTTCCTTCCTTAAGAAGACCTAGGTAACTTAGGGATAGGTATGAATCAATGATTATGATTCAATTTTTTTTCCAATTAATCCATCTCTTTAATTGATTGGTTGGATGTACTTGTTAGATTGGTTTCTTTGTTGCACCAAGAGACCAATCTATCAATGCTCAATACAACCAATCAACTTATAGTACATAGGAGGTAGTTAATCCCTTATCACAAATCCCAAGGTGAGAACTAAATTTTTTTCCAACAATCTCCCCTTTAGGGTTACCTAAGGGTCTTAGAATTTGAACCTATGACCAAGATCTGATACTACTTGTTAGAGTGGGGCTACCATTGCACCAAAAGACTGATCTATCAATGCTTGTTATAACCAATCAACTTATAGTACATAGGAGGTGGTTAATCCCCTATCACAATTTCTAAGGGGAGCATTGAACAAATTTCCAACAATACTGCATAAGGATCCTCAATATATATTCGTCCTTATCATTTGGAATCACAAAACAATCCTTAAGTCATCTCAAAAATAGTTTACATAAAAGTTTGTGCCATTACAAATAACTATGTCCAAAACAATTTTACTAAGCACTTGAAATGTTTGATTCTTGACATCCACTATATCTTGAATGTTGTAACTTAGCCTATAAATGACTTGGCATCCATATATCACTCAACATATCAATGAATTGACATCTACTATCTTCTCGACACTTGAGTGACTCGACATTTACTAGTTACTCGATATGTACTATATATCTCACTCAGTATACACTATTGGAGAACTTATGCTTGGAATACATTAATTGTTTGGCATGAACTAAGTAAATTACTTTAGTATATTGTCACTCATATGTCAAAACCAATATGATATTAATAGAGATAGCCAACAAATTTGGTATCTCAATCTGAAACTATACTCTTTGGTAGACCATGTAGTCTAACCACTTCACTTGAAAACAACACTGCCACATAGACAATGTCACTTCTCTTCCTACAAGGAATAAAATGTGTCATCTTTGAAAACCTATCAACCACCAAAAAAATAGAATCATTCCCTCATTGAGTCTTTAGAATGCAAGAATGAAGTGTGTGCTAACATCCCCCATGGCTTCTCTTATATAGGTAATGGGTGACACAACCCCATATTCTGCTTCACTCCTTTTTCCATTTGACATACTCTACAAATCTACACAAACTTCTTCACATCTTGTAGCACCTTTTGCTAGTAATAATTCTCAGCAACCAAAGAAATAGTCTTATCTCTCCCAACGCATCTAACCAATCCTCCAATATTCTTCTCCTTCATGAGATTCTCTCGCATTGAACTTCTGGGACTACCCAACTAACTTCCTTTGAACATTGTACAATCTTGGATTATGAGATCCAAATAATTCTTCCTATCAAGAGTAATAGGTTTTGTACAAATATTCCATGCTTCACTAAAATAAAGATCCCCTAGATACAAATTACTAAGTTCCTTGTGACCAACCACCTCAATTTGCATTTTTGTTAGCAAAAGTTTTCTTCTACTAAAAGCATCTACAACTCTATTATACTTCCCAATCCTATGTTTCAAAACAAATCTATACCTATACAAAAACTCAAACCACTTCAAATGCCTTTGGTTTAATTTTCCTTGACTATTTAAATATTGTAAAGCTTGATGTTTAGTATACAAAAAAAAATCCTTAGGAAGAAGATAGTGTCTCCAATTCTTGAATGCTTGAACTATAACATAAAATTCCTAATCATAAACATAATATTTTCTTTCGGAATCATTCAATTTCTCACTAAAATAAGCAATAGGTCTACCTTCTTGGCTCAAAAAAACTTCTATTGCAATACCACTAGATTCATAATCTACATGAACTACTTTATTAAAAAATCTAGAGGTTCTAAAACATGCTTCTATGTAACTTTCTCTTTCAATGGATTGAAACTCTTATTTTCTTCAATAGTCTAGATAAATTATTTCCTATCCCTCCTCATTTTTTTAGTCAAGGGTCCACAAATACTACTAAAACCTAAGATTTCTATAAAAAATACCCTATCTATGAAAAGATCTTACCTCTGTAGCACTCTTTGGATTAGGCCATTTAAGGATAGCATTCACTTTCTCTAGGTTAACTTTCAAAACATCTTCCAAAACTATAAATCCCAAGTACACTAACTCCTTCTTTACTATATTGTACTTCTTTAGGTTTATTAGAAACTTTTCTTCCCTCAACTTATCAAATACCTTTCAAAGATACATCAAATGATCCTCCAATATCTTACTAAAGATCAATATATAATCTAAGTAAAGATTGACAAACTTACTTAGAAACTCCTTTAGTACCTCATTCATGGGCCTCATCTTAGCCCCGAAGGCATGACTAAAAACTCATATAATCCTTCCATTGTATTGGAGGTAGTTTTCCACTCATCTACTTCTCTAATTTGAATTAGATTATATCCACTCTTTAGATCTATCTTTATGCAATACATAGCTCCACTAAAATAGTTCATAATATTATCCATCCTTGGCAATTAAAATCCATACTTTATTGTGATCTTGTTGATAGAATGATAATTTTTGCATATAATCTATTCTCCTTCTTCTTTGAGGATAATACTTCTCGTACAACACACAGACTCAAAAATTTTCAAATAAACCCTTTCCACAACAACTAATAAAATTGTCGATTCAACTCTTAACTTTATGCTAGTGTCATTCTCTATGTTGCCTTATTTGGAAAATTGGCTTCTAGAATCAAATTTTTCTAGTGACTAATCTTCCTCATTTTTGGTAATCTATCAAGTACATGTTTTGACACAATATCATGAAACTCTTTGAAAAATTCTACAACTTCGACAAGCACCTCCTCTACTTCTTTGCCATCCTTTGGGATTACAATAAAATGCATATGCTCATGCTTCATACCATGGAGAAAATCCTTTCCATCAATAAAACATATTATGAATACTACATACATTTTCTTCTTTCTCATTTGATGACTTTAACTTATGTTTCACTCCATCCTTTGATAGAGTGTAGGTATTTGCTTGCTCCTCTTGTACAACATGTCAGGCAAACTGATGCAGAGCCACACCTTGGAAAGCTCAGGAGGAATACTCACTCAACTGAGTTACTTCAAGGGGCACGACATCAATCAGCCGGGATCAAACTCGAACCAAACTCAAGATTGGATTAATCAGAATATATAAATCTCCATAGTTTATCTTCACCCGCACACCAAGATCTTTAACCTGAAATGTCCTCAAAGAAAATATATTTACACTTTGACAAGAGAGACCAAGATCAAATTGCTGCCAAACTCCATAGTCAATTATCTATATCCTTTCTAAGGAAAAAATTGAAACTTTTCTCTATTACCCAAATTCGAATGCCTCTCTTACATAGCCAACCGACTTATTTAAAACTGACTCTCCTTTTCTAATAAAAGGATGAGAAACATTTTTTCATCTTCTATCCAAGAAAAGGATAAGAATCCAAAACTACCTACTACCTATTATTGGAATCTGACAATCATGCAGTAGGCCACATTTTAAATATCCACATTTTTTTCGTCTTCTATCCAAGAAAAGGATAAGAATTCGAAACATTTTTTCTACCAATATTAGACAGTCATTTTCTAAGTCAGGAATATTCCAAAAATTTCCTACTACCTATTATTGGATTCTAAAAATCATTAAACACTCCACCTACGAACTAAAAAAAACTATTCTAATTTAAGATCCACACACCTGGTCCTAGGTGGCTATATCTGGAGAGCTTATCAAACTGCTACTCTAGGTATGCCACCACATGTAGGAAATTATTACAAACTTCAAAAACTAAAAAAATTTAAAACATAATATTAAATTTCCTATTACATTTTCAACAATTTTGCCTCTTGTAGCGTTTCTCTTCTTTGCCACTACAGCATACTCCCCTGTAGAATGAATCTCAAGTCCTCTTGAGATGATGTGTTGTAGAAATGAATCTCATTCTTCTTTCGAACTTTCCAATTTCTTTGAACTAGGATGAGCATATCTACAAGAAAAAAAAAAATAATATCCAACTTCTCCACCTTGTAGCTTTGATTCTTTAATGCTGTAAATGTCATAGAAAATTCTCCAGCATGATTCACTATACATGAAATCTGCATCCCTACATAAACATTATTAGAAGAAAATATATCATCATCATTAAGATTATTTGAGTTCTCTTTTTGAATATGAGTTTCCTTATACACCATGTAATGTGCATCATATCTATCTTCATCAATAGTAACCATAAACTTATCTACTTCTTGACTATCAACCAGTTTCACATCTTAAATCTTAAGAATCGTATTTATCTCTTCTTCCTTTATTAAAAATTTATCATCATCTTGATCTTCTGTAGTAATCTCACTTTCAAATATCTCTTTCTTAATACAACTTTTCTCAAGAACAATAACAGTATTGCACTCTTTCCTTTCTTCTTCAAGCTGAGTTGCCATACTACCGCCATGCCTTTTCCATTCTCCCACAATGGCTGCAAATTTTTCCCATAAATTAGATTCTTCTTTAGAACTTGCTGTTACACATTCCTTAGCTTCATCTTCATGCCATTCCTCTTGACATTTTTCTTCATTATGCATATTTAAGGCTTCATCAATTGCCTCCAAAATCTTTTCCATAGGAGTACCTTCCAACATTGTACTCTTCTCTATTTTCAAAGGACATGTTACTATTCCAACCACAAATTGTTCACACTCAAATCCCATAGGACTTTCCTCTTTATTCTTCTCATCAATATTTACTTGCTGCAATTTATCTTCTTTCTGCTCTTCAGGTTATTTCCCTTCCAAAGGAAAACTTACATCTATCATTGTTGAGATTTTTGTACCAACTTCACATACATCTACACTCTTTATGGCTGCCTTCTCTGTAGTTTCATTTGCCTCTACCAAAACTTCTTTCACTCCCTCTTTCACTTCATTATGCATTGGAAATGCTATCCTATCAATAATACCTATACTTCTTGATTCCTTCCATGTTGTATCATCCTTCAATGGAAATAAAAGCATCTTCTTCCCATTCTTGTTGACGGTATATGTGTTTTCTCTACAATCATATATGGTTGACCTGTCATATTGCCATGCTCTTCCCAAAATCAAGTGACAATATTTTAAAGGCATAATATCACATTCAATGGTATCAAAATATGGTCCAATATTAAAAGAAACATATGACTTTTCAAACACATCAATCCACTGTTCATCTCCTAACCCATATGCCCTATAAGGTAAATCATGAGGTACTCTTGGAAGATTCAATTTCTCAACCATTTCTACTGAGATTATATTTTCAAAGGAACCATTGTCAACTATAACTTTGCATACCTTATTCTTGCACTTGCACTTTGTTTGAAATATAGAATGTCTTTGGCTATAGCTTTGTCTTTCTGCTTCTTCTTCTTCCATTATTCCTCAGCTAGGTTATTTTCTTCTTATCTAGTCTCTTGGACTTCTTCTTAGACTATTTCTCTTAATCTTTCATAATCACACAAACATATACACAACTACTTTTTCCCAAACCTTTTGCTGAGCTCTGATACCAAAAATGATGCAGAGCCACACCTTGGAAAGCTCAGGAGGAATACTCACTCAACTGAGTTACTTCAAGGGGCACGACATCAATCAGCTGGGATTGAACTCAAACCAAACTCAAGATTGGATTAATCAGAATATATAAATTTCCATAGTTTATGTTCACCCACACACCAAGATCTTTAACCCAAAATGTCCTCAAAGAAAATATATTTACACTTTGACAAGAGAGACCAAGATCGAATTGCTGCCAAACTCCATAGTCAATTATCTATATCCTTTCTAAGGAAAAAACTGAAACTTTTCTCTATTACCCAAATTTGAATGCCTCTCTTACATAGCCAACCGGCTTATTTAAAACTGACTCTCCTTTTCTAATAAAAGGATGAGAAACATTTTTTCGTCTTCTATCCAAGAAAAGGATAAGAATCCAAAACTACCTACTACCTATTATTGGAATTTGACAATCATGCAGTAGGCCACATTTTAAATATCCACATTTTTTTTGTCTTCTATCCAAGAAAAGGATAAGAATCCGAAACGGTTTTTCTACCAATATTAGACAGTCATTTTCTAAGTCAGGAATATTCCAAAAATTTCCTACTACCTATTATTGGATTCTAAAAATCATTAAACACTCCACCTACGAACTAAAAAAAACTATTCTAATTTAAGATCCACACACCTGGTCCTAGGTGGCTATATCTGGAGAGCTTATCGAACTGCTACTCTAGGTATGCCACCACATGTAGGACATTATTACAAACTTCAAAAACTAAAAGCATTTAAAACATAATATTAAATTTCCTATTACATTTTCAACAATGTTGCCTCCTATAGTGTTTCTCTTCTCTGCCACTGCAGCACAAACTTCCAATGGCTAACCAAAAATTTATGGCATATGTCTATATGTATGATATCATACAACACCTCATCCCAGTAGCTTCCAACCTTGATCTTCGTTGAGAATTTATCATTGACCATGACCTTGTGGTCATCTTGTACCTAGCTAATATAGTATGGATGTGGGTGTTTTTGCCTCTTCAACTTCAACTTTGTGACCATCTTTTCTAATGATATATTTTTAGTGCTTCCACCATTAATGATCATATCACAAAACTTATCTTCACTTTTGGTCCAAGGGCATCTGGTCAAACCTTTCATTCTTTATTTCTAGTTGGTTGGGATGTTGGGCATGTACTGACTCTATCCAAGTTAGGGGTGTGAGTGAGTTTGGACCTTGTAAATATCATCTTTTAGGGTTGTAGAAGTTACTAGGTAGATTATTTTGTTAGAATATATAGTCCACCAATATAAGTAAGAGAATGGGGTGGAGTGGGGGTGAATCAATTATCCAACTAATATCATAATTATCAACTTTAAACAAACTTAACCATATGTCCACTATAATCTAAAACCACAATAAGATACTCATGCACAATAACACCAAATATGTTAACTAGGGAAACCCTTGATCAAAGAGAAAACCTCGATAGGGATGGTACCCTAAGGATGATGTGCTAATATAAAAGTTTCTTGTTAAAGGATGTACCCTATTAGGAGTCCATAAATACATTAAACATATATTAGTCCCTGTTAGTAGACTTTGAATCCCTATTAGGAGATTCCAAGTGTATTAGGAGTTGTGCCAACCCTGTTAGGATTTGTGGAAGATAGAGAGACCTACTATCTAAACATATTTAGGGCAAGAGCAATGAACCCACTCTCCAAATGATCTATATATTATTCCTTGTAGATTAAAAGAAATGAACTTTACTTCCTTCCTCTTCCTCTATCCTATCAACCATCCCTCTACTCCTAATCTTGTAACGAGATCACAAATATCACATCTAATAATCCCTTAGATTTCTTACTCACATTCACTAGATACTCTGATCCTTTTCACACTTCCTTGAACACTTCACATGCTCTAATCACATTCCATATCTTAAAAATAAGGAAAACATCTTTCCTTAATACCCTATCTTCAAAATAATTTTTTCAGCTAGGCTTGAGGCTTTCTCAATTAATTATAATAAGATAATTAATTAATTTTAAATTGCAATAACACTATCAACCCATAGTCTATACAAAATATTACATTTGTGACTTCAAGTCTTACGTATACATAGACATCACCATTAGACTATCTGTAAGAAATGATCAGATTGAGCAAGGAACAAGAAACAATCCAAGTAAGTTAAGTGTGAAACAATGTTACCATAAGATAAGCAAAATCCAAGAGCATACACCAAGATGGTTCAACAATGGAGACAAGGATTTATAAGGGGAAAGCAAAGAAAACCCCTTGTGAGTATTATGAATGAAGGAAAATGCCTAGAGAAGAGAGAGAGAGAGTTTTGGAGAAAAATAGCTCAATACAATAACATCAAAGTGATAAGAGTGAAGTAGAAAGAAGGAGGAGCATCTCTTATATAGAGATGAGAAAGGAGTTGCATTTGTAACTCTCATTTCTATGAATGCCACATTCATAATAGGTGTGTGCAAAGTGTCACAATCCTCTTAAGGAGGATAAACTAAATAAAGAAATAAACAAGAGTTGTCCTTACATGTGGAATAAAGGACAAACAATGACATGTCCTCCACATGTGTACAAGAGGAAAAAATACATTTAGGGACCCTTGGAATATCTCAATTAATATATCCAGGGAATGATTAACCTTTCTAACACCTTGCCTTAATCTTTACTTGGGGAGTTTACATCAACGGGTTGTAAGCCCAAATTGTTACAATGGAACTGAAATCTCTCTTTAGAAAGTGGTTTGGTTAAAATATCAGCCACTTGATTTTCGCCTTTACAATAAAGAAGAGTAATTTTCTTGTCTTCAACTTGTTCTCGAATGAAGTGATGTTGAAGTGAAATATGTTTGGTTCGTGCATGATAAACTAGATTATTTTCCAAGGCAATAGCACTTTGATTGTCACAATGTATAGGTGTAGGTGATTGTTGAGGTAGACCCAAATCATCAAGAAGTCTTCTAATCCATAAAGCTTCCTTAGATGAATTGGTACAACCTTTGTATTCAGCTTTAGTTGAGCAAAGGGAAATAGAGTTTTCTTTTTTGCTTTTCCAAAAAATTGCACCTGAACCAACAAAGAAACAATAACCACAAGTGGATTTCCCATCATTGGGATCTCCACCTAGATCAGAATCAGTATAGCCATGTAAAATAAATTCAGAATTTGCATCATAAAATAATCTCATATTAATAGTTCCTTTAATGTACCTTAAGATGCATTTAGCAACTTTAAAATGAGTTTGTTGAGGTTTAGACATAAATCAAGAAACTAAACCAACACTATAAGCAATATCAGGTCTAGTAAGAGTTAAATAATTTAAACTTCCTACCAACTGTCTATACAAAGTTTCATCAACAAAAGGAGTATTCATATCATTCATTAATTTAGTACCTAATTCACATGGAATTGAAACATGGTTAGAGTCATTAATCTTAAATTTTTCTAAAACATCATAAGCATACTTTCTTTGAGAAAGAAAGATACCCTTAGGAATTTGGCAAATTTGCATACCTAAGAAGTAATGTAAGATACCTAAATCAGTCATCTGAAATTTCGGTTTAAGTTGAAACTTGATATATGAAATCAAAGCGTCTGAACTAGAAGTGAGTATTAGATCATCTACATAAACAATAACAATAATAATATCATCATTAGTATGTTTAATATAAAAATTAGGATCATTCTGACTTCTAGCAAAACCTTGAGAAATAAAGAAAGAATTAATTTTAGAAAACCATTCTCTAGGTGATTGTTTAAGACCATAAATAGATTTGTTCAATTTGCAAACCAGATTTTCACTCCCTTTCTTAACAAATCCAGGAGGTTGAGCCATATAAATTTCTTTATGTAAATCACCATTTAAGAAGGCACTTTTAACATCCATTTGATGAATGGGCCAATTCATTTTAGATGCTAAAGCAAGAACTAATTTGATAGTAGGCATTTTAGCAATAGGAGCAAAAGTTTCATTATAGTCTAATCCTTCAATTTGTGAAAAACCTCTAGCAACTAGTCTAGCCTTAAATTTACTAATTTCATTATTAGTATTCAATTTTTTTTTGTATAACCATTTACATGAAACTATATTCTTGCCATGAGGTAACTTGACTAAGTCCCAAGTTTGATTAGCTATTAAAGAATCATATTCCTCTTGCATGGCTTTCTGCCAATGAGGTTGAGAGTTAGCTTGATCAAAGGACTTAGGATCGTTAGAATTCATAATAGTAGTCATCAAAGCATAATTAGAATAATTGATCCTTCTATGTTTAATTCCACAAACTCTAGAAATGTAATCATCACCTTCATTGATTAAGTTTTGAGCCCATTTAGGTTTACGTTTAGTTGTAATGAAATTATCACTAGAGGAAGAATCATTAGCAATAAAAGCATCATTGGTAGCTACTTGAATATCATGAGTTGTAGGAGCAGAAATAATAGGTGGTACTTGAGTTGAAGGGTTAAGAGGAGGAGTATGGTTAAGAGAAGGAGGTTGGTCCTCCACCAACACAATTTTAGTGCCACTGAATTCTCCATCATGTGTAGTAGAATAGTCATGGACTCCATTTTCTTCAATACAAACATCTCTAGCAACTTGAACTTTGTTAGTAGTAGAATCATAAACACGATAACCCTTAGTGTTTTCATCATAACCAACAAACATATAAGGAGATGACTTAGCATCTAATTTATGCCTTTTCTATTTAGGAGTATGAACATAAGCAATAGATCCAAAATTTGTAAATGTTGTAAATTAGGTTTCCTACCAGACCAAGCCTCTTTTGGAGTAATAAGCTTGAGGGCTTTGGTAGGAGTCCTATTAAGAATATAATTTGCGCAAAACATGGCTTCAGCCCAAAATTTATAATGTAGGTTCTTAGCATGTAACATGCTTCAAGCCATTTCAACAATGGTCCGATGCTTTCTTTCCACCACACCATTTTTTTGTGGTGTATAAGGGATAGTAACCTCGTGTTTAATTCCACATGATTTCAAATAAGATTGAAAAGCATTATTCACATATTCCTTTCCATTATCAGTTCTAAGAATTTTAAGTTTAAAAGTAGATTGCCTTTCAACATATAACTGAAATTCAATGAATATATCAAGAACTTGATCCTTCCTATGCAAAAAATAGATCCAAGTTCATCTAAAAAAATCATCAACAAAGGTAAGTGCATACCGAGAACCTTGGATGGAATTATTCTCCATGGGGCCCAAAAGGTCACTATGGACAAGATGCAACTTATGAGTTGCCTGCCATGATTTTCCACTTGGAAAGGGCTCCCTATGCATCTTACCACTCATACAACCTATACAGGAAATCTTAGAAGGAATAATGTGAGGCAAGCCATCAACCATTTTGTGCTTTTGCATAAAAGTAATATAATATGAATTTAAATGGCCAAGTCTTTCATGCCATATATTGAAATCAATAGAAGTATGTAATGAATATCGTGAACTAGAAAATTCATGGAATTTAAACAAATTTTCATTATCCATTTTAGCGTGAGCAATCACTTTTTGAGTTTGAGGATCTATGACATAACATGTATCTTTGTAAAATTCAACTTTATAGTCCTGACATAACTGTGAAACAGAAAGCAGATTAGTTTTCAAGTCAGGTACATAGAATACATCATGCAATTTACCATTAGGAATAGTAACATCACCTAATCCTTCAACTTTACAAGTCTGATTGTTAGCTAACTGAATAGGAATGTTAGCAATATCAGGTTGTAAAGAATCAAAAATTTCTTTATGAGAAGTTACATGTTGTGATGCACCACTGTCAACAATCCATTCTAAAGGTCTACAAAGATTAAAGCTACAAGTAAAAGCATGACGAGAATTAGAACCAGTAGAGTTACCTTTTTTATGATTTGAGTTTTGATTATTGTTACTATTATTCATAGGTTTTTTATCATTTTTATTTTTAAAATAGTTATTGACAATATGACCATCTTTGCCACAATAAGAACAATGAGGTTTGGAATTGGAATGATTCATTTGATTATTAGTATTATGATTGTTATTATGATGATTGTTATTATTGTTATTTCGCATGAAATTTATTGTTGGAATTATTTGAATTAGTATTATATTGTTTGTTGTTATTATTATTATTATTGGAACAAAAATTATTATTTGAATTTCTAGACACAAATGCATGTTCAGTTGATTTGAGGGTACCAAACTAAATTAGCTTAGCTTCTTCCTATCTTAATAAAGTTTGAAAAATTAAATAAATTAACTTAGAAGTTAAAGTTGGAATAGCAAGCTGTGCATGAATATTAGTTATAAACTATTGAAACTGTCTAGGAAGACACTTTTTAAGAATAAGATGAATTAAACGAATGTCCTCTAATTGAACACCTAAGGCAATAATTTGACTTTTAATAGAGTCAAATTTTAATAGGAATTCATCCATACTTTTAAAATCTACATACCTGAGATCTTCAAGTTGATCCTGCAATTGTATTTTGCGGTATTCATCTCCACTGTCATACTTGGTTTGCAAGATGGACCATGCATCACAAGCTTTAGAACAGTGAGCAATTAACACATATAAATCTGGAATAATGGAAATACCAATTAAACCTAAAGCTTCTTCATTTTTAGATTTCCAAGTATCTTTCTCGTCTTGGGTAGTCGCTGAACCAGGTTCAAGAGAGGGATCAGTGGCTATTTCAAAGAGGTGTTTAAAACAAAAAATGAATGAGATATGAGTTTTCCAAGAATGATAATTAGAATAACTAAGTTTTATTTCTGGAATTAAGGTTGACATGATTACAAGAATGATGAATTTTTTCTTTTTTAAAAATTTCTTGATTAGAAAATCAAATTAATTAAAAAAAAACCTTGACTTTTATATATAAAATTAATAATGTATTGTTTTATTTATTTATTTCAAAGAAAAAAAAAAATTAATGAAATAAAAAGTTTTTTTTTATTTTATAAAAAAATTGAATCTAACAACTCTTTTTAAAATAAAATTTTTAAGGTTTCTTTAAAGAAACTTCTAAAGAAATAAATTAAACAAGATTTAAAAAGCGTCAGTGAAAGGGCTGGCAAACAGAGTGGAGGTTTTTTTTGAAAAAATGCACGGTCGAATCGGAAGAAGATAAGGGGGGAGCGGAGCGCAGGCGGCGGGTGACACATGGCCTAAACGTAGGCCGCGGCAGAGGACGGGTGGTCTGCACGTAGGCAGAGGCGATTGCGATGGGTCTGGTCGTGCAGGCGGTGGATGACGGGTGATGATTTTTTTTACAGGCAGTGGCGAGAGATGCCGGCTGAGCGTAGGTGGTGCACAAGCTGGGTGCAGATGGTGCACAAGTGGCGCAGGTGGTGCATGGGCTGGGCAAAGGTGGTGCACGACCGTGCAGGTGGCGCACAGGTGGCACAGGTGGCACGTAGGTGGCGCGTCCACCCAAAAACAATTTGAATTAAAAGACTTTTGCGCTATGTGCGATTAAAACATTTAAATGATATGCTTACGGATAAGAAGGATTTAAAAAAAATTTTAAAAACACCAAATAGATATAGATAATAGTATATAAAAACAATATCTTAGAATTGTTTTTTTTCAAAGAGTAGGAAAATTATATACTTATTGACAACTTAACCCATGTAAGTTCTAAGAGTATTAATAAATATATACAATATTTTAAAAAAAATTGCACAATTTAATATAAATAAGTGGACTGAAATAATACTTCTTGTTTTGGTGGCACGCCTTCCAAAACAAGAAAAAAAATTGAAATTTTATAAGAAAACCCTTTGGCGGCAAGCCTTCCAAAGAGGGTTAGTAAACAATGATAAAAAATGATACTCTAAAAACCTACACACAAAAGATTTTAGAATGAGCAAAAAATTGCAACACAAACTTCTTCTCTCAATGACGTCTCCAAATAAGGTGTGCTCCAATGAATGGCAACCTTCAACAAAAAACTTAAAACAAGGATTAGATAGCCAAGCTCTGATACCATGTAAGAAATGATAAGATTCAGCAAGGAACGAGAAACAATCCAAGTAAGTTAAGTGTGAAACAATGTTACCATAAGATAAGAAAAATCCAAGAGCATACACCAAGATGGTTCAACAATGGAGACAAGGATTTATAAGGGGGAAGAAAAGAAAACCCCTTGTGAGTATTATGAATGAAGGCAAATGCCTAGAGAAGAGAGAGAGAGTGTGTTGGAGCAAAATAGCTCAATACAATAACATCAAAGTGATAAGAGTGAAGTAGAAAGAAGGAGGAGCATCTCTTATATAGAGATGAGAAAGGAGTTGCATTTGTAACTCCCATTTCTATGAATGCCACATTCATAATAGGTGTGTGCAAAGTGTCACAATCCTCTTAAGGAGGATAAACTAAATAAAGAAATAAACAAGAGTTGTCCTTACATGTGGAATAAAGGACAAACAATGACATGTCCTCCACATGTGTACAAGAGGACAAACTACATTTAGGGACCCTTGGAATATCCCAATTAATATATCCAAGGAAAGATTAACCTTTCTAACACTATCTTCTATCACTAGTAGATTGCACATCACCTGATTATATCTTTATTAAAATATATAATAAAAACATTAAAAACTACTTTCCAAGAACCCCATCTCTATACTACTCTTTGTAAATAGAGCATATGTTCTGTACATATTCAACTTAGACTCTGCACATTAAAACTTAACATTAGGATATAGTATATAAGATTTCCATGAACACACATTGTCATACAATCAGAACATTTTCCATACAACTAAGATATTTGTCCACTACTCTATCAGTCTTCATAGACTTGTTGCTATTTTGACATTAATGACAAACATAGTCATGAATGTAACATATCAATACTCTTGAATTCTTAGAATACTACCCCAATGTAGTACCATTGACATTCATGGTAACAATATACCCCTTTGTCATTGATAGCAACATAGATAAAAAATATCTAAGTTCCATAAATACCAAAATAGTACTCTACTACTACTACTATTGTTCTAGACTTTTCAAATCCTTTTCATCAATCAAATCTAAAACCTCTAGAAAACTTCTCTATACTACATCTTCTTAGAATCAAAAATAGTTGTTCACACTAAAAAACTTACCATGCACCAAGGTTCTTACATGAATCTTTCTAAGTCTCCCTAATAAAGTAGAGATTTATATGCACTCTTCTCCCCCATACACACTTAGGAGATGTTTTTCATGCATATTCTCTCCCATTGACATCAATGACAAAAGCCTCAATATGTTAAATTACTTCTCCAAGTATTCAATTAGCTCAAGTGTCCAAAGACATCGTTCAAGACCAAATACAAAGAGTCTTCAATGAATCAACTCATCATAGATACTCCCCCATAAAGGAAGCATCAACATTAAGTCTATTCTAACAATAGTGTTCTATACAACTAGACTAATGCATTTACTACATCATATACTCTAAAGTAGGCAAGAGAATAAGCCCAAGCATACCTCTCAAGTACTCAAATGTATCTTTAGATAAGGGCTTCATAACAATATCTGCAATCTAATCTTTAGTACTTACATTTTCCAATCTAATCTCTTTTTCTACTACCTTCTATCTCAAGACATGATACTTAATAGATATATGCTTAGTCTTAGAATTCAATACATGATTATTAGTCATACTCACTGTACTTGTTTTATCACAATGTATGATAATTGGATTTGAAAATTCTATACCATTATCCTTCAACAGATATTTTATCCACATAACTTGATTACAATTAATTACTGCCGCCACATACTCTGCCTTAGCTATACTCTGTGAGATATAATCTTGTTTCTTGCTCATCTAAAAAACCAATATTCCTCCAAGAAAAAATGCTCCACCACTGGTGCTCTTTCTATGATCCATATTGCCTACCCAATCTGCATTAGTATATGGACATAGAGTGAAATAATCAATTTTTCATACCATATTCCATAATTAGATGTTTCTTTAAAATATCCAAATATCATCTTTACTACTACATAATGATGCTACTTAGGATCAACTTGAAATATAGCTACAATCCCAATTTTATTTTCTATATCGATTATGGTGTGTTTCAGATACTATAAACCTCTGATCATGGATATTTACTTCTTTTGCTGAATCATGGGTGTCTCATGTTTGCTAGATAACTTTTGACCAGGTATCATAGGTGTACCAACAACCTTACAATTTTCCAATCCAAATCTCTTCAAAAAATCTTACAATTATTTAGCTTGTGAAATAAAAATTCCATCACTATTTTCCACAATCTACAAACCTAGGGAAAGCATCATTTCTTATATCATGCTCATCTCAAAATAATTCTTCATTTCTTCATCAAACTTATCACTTGCTTCATCATTACCTCCAAATACTATGTCATCAATAAATATCACTATTATCAACAAACCATTCTCAATTTATTTCAAATACAAGTTACTATCTACCGTACCTTTAGTAGATCCAAGTTTTTCCAAATATCTATCCAACCTTGCATACCAGGTTCTAGGTGCTTGCTTCAATCTATATAGATATTTATTTAGTATTTATATCATATGTTTATCTTCTGTCAAGGGGTAACCTTTAGGTTGCTCAATACATACCTCTTGTTCAAGTTGTCTATTCTGGAATGTTGATTTAACATCCATCTCATATACCTTAAACTTCTTATTTGTTGCATAAGCCAGGAACATTCTTACTACTTCTATTCTAGCTACATTGGCATATTTATCCTCATAGTCAATTTCTTCTTTCTATGAACATCCTTTGCATATAAGTCTAGCTTTGTCTCTTACAACTTCATCTTGCTCATTCATCTCATTTTTGAATACTCATTTAGTTCCTATAACATTCTTGTCTTTAGGTCTAGGAACTAACTCTCATGTCTCATTCTTCACAATTCAATCTAGTTCTTCCTTTATTGTTTGAAACCAATGATTATATTTACATTCTTCATCTTTACTCTTAGGTTTAACTTTTGAAATTAGACATAATTGCTCATTAACTCTATTTCTTTTCATCACACCTTTGTTTCTGCTTCCAATTATCTACTCTAAAGGGTGATTATTTGTCATGTCTTCGTTAGAGATGGGAATTTCTATCTCAACTCATATCTCATCTCTTAATTCATATATCTTTTCTCCTCTTTTCTCAATAATTTGGACATCATTCTATACATCATTGTTAGTCTCAAAGAAAATTTTGACATCCTTTCTAACAACTCTAGTATTCTCTTTTTCTTCATTATAATTGTAATAGAACATATTTTAGTTAGTTCCAAACTTTTCATCAATATTTACATTTTCACATTCAATTATTATCTTGGTTCTATTATTAAAACATTTGTATGCCTTTATTTTCAATGAATAGAAAAGAAACATACCTTCATCACTTCTTGGATCAAAGTTACCAATATCAAGATCTCTCTTAATGTAACAAATTTTCTTTTGTAATCTAACATATTTTCCTTAACTCCAAACTTTTTGTCAATCTTTACATTTTTGCATTCAACTATTGTCTTGGTTCTATGATTAAATTATTTGTATGCTTTTTTTTCAATGAATAGAAAAGAAACATACCTTCATCACTTCTTGGATCAAACTTACCAATATCATCATCTCTCTTAATCTAACACTTTCTTCCAAATATTCTCAAATATTTAAGTTATGGTGAATGACCAAACCATAATCGATCAGGTGTCTTGTTCATACCTTTTCTAATCTCTATCCTATTAAAAGTGTAAACTATTGTATTAACTACTTCTCTCCAAAGTGTCTTAGAAACATCATTCACAAAGAACATTTCTCTAGCTACCTCTGTTACTAATATGTTTCTTCTTTCTAAAATTCCATTTGGTTTAAGTGTCATAGGTGAAGATTGTTGTCTCTTCATTCCATTCTCTTCACAAAAAATGTTAAAATCTCTAGAGATGAACTCCTCCTCTAGCTATTCTCAAGTTTCTTTATCTTAACACCATATTCATTTTCAACACTATTCATAAATACCTTAAACTTCTCAAATACTTCAAATTTCTCTTTAAGAAATGCTACCCACATCATTCTAGTGAAATCATCAACAAAAAAATGAAATACCTTTCACCATAGAATCATCTTGTTTTTAAGGGACCACTCAGATCTATGTGAACAATCTTGAGCTTCTCTTTGGTTGTGAACTTCTTGTTGGAAAAAGATACATTCTTCTACTTAGCCAAAATATAATCTTTGAAAAAAATATTAGTAGGCTTAATTATCTTAGTTAGATCCCTAACTACAAATGTGCTACTAACATTCACAATATTATCAAAGCTTATATGAAAAAATCTCCTAATGCATAACCAAGTGTTATCAAATTTAAAAACCAAAAATGTCATTTTAGTAGGATTCAACTAAAATACATTACCTCTAGACCTAGTTCCAATTCCAATCATCTTACTATCTTTATTATCATTGTTCAAGCCTTTTCTATGAATTGTAATGTGACCAGCTACATTGTTATCAACTCTAACAATGCCTCCATCATAATTTGTCAATTTAACAAAATGATTCATATCACCACTCATGTGATGTGAACATCAACTATCTATTATCCAATTATATTTCTTTTCAAATTGAGAAACTAGAGCCTTTTCTTTTCTAATTTATGTATCAAGATCATCTTCCTTAATATCTACAAATCCTAGCTCATCGTCACTCTCACTCTCATACTTTCCATAAAATTCCTCATCTTCTTTTTCATTCAAAATTTTTTTAGGTCTTCTACGCCTAAACATTCCCTTATACTTTTTCCCTCTTTTAGGATATTTTGATGCATAATGACAAAACTCATTACAAGTCCAACATTTAAAGATATTCTTACCATCTTTTTATCTTCTTAGAAGAAGGATTATACCTTCTTCAATCTTCTTATCTTCACTAGATGTCCTACCACTAGGGAAATCTCCATGTGTACTTACACTTCTACATAGGCCAAACATTCAAGGCACTAAAAGCTATCTTTATTTTTTTCAGCTCTCCAAATCATCTCTGACCTTATTCTACTAGTTGTCTTGATTCCTACCACAATCTTTGATATGTTACCAGTATAGATTCTTACAAATTTATTTTCTATCATTTTAGCATCTTGAAATGCACATATCCAAATATAAAATCTTACTTTTTTTTTTCTATGGGTGTCCCCTTCAAAAATAGATTCTAATGTTCTCCAAAACTTATGAGATATTTGAAGTGTCTTTACCTATCTATATTCATTCTCCAAAAGAGTTAATAGTAAAGATTCTCTAGCTCTCAGTTACATATCAATACATCTCTCTACTTCACTACATTCTTCAATTTTATCTTCTTTGAAAATTTCCTTTTGGTTCCTTATCAAAATCTAGTAACCTAGACCCATACATAACATATGAATTTTCAAGGACTGTAGGCTCTAATACCAATTGTTAGCATATATAATCCACCAATAATTGAGAGGGTTGTGGCGGCAAGGTAGGGGGGGTGGGGTGGGGATGTGACTTAGTTATCCAACTAATATCACAATTATCAACTTTGAAAAAAACTTAACCATACAAGAAATATAATCTAAAACCACAACAAGATACTCATGCACAATGTGACTAGATATGTTAACTAGGGAAACCTTTGATCAGAAGGAAAATACTGGTGGGGATGGTACCCATAAGATGATGTACTAATATAAAAGTTCATTGTTAGAGGATGGACTTGTTATGAGTCGATAAATGCATTTAGTTTATATCAGTCCCTATCAAGATATTCCAACCCTGTTAATACTTGTGCCAACCCTTTTAGGAGTTGTGGAAGACATATGGACCCACTATCCAAAAAGCTTTAAGGGAAAGATCAATTAACCCACTATCTAAATGATCTCTATATTATTCCTTGTAGAATAGTAGGAATGAATTGTACTTCCTTCCTCTTCCTCTGTCTTATCAACCAAACCTCTGATACTTTTGATCTTGCAACCAAATCACAAATTTTGCATCTAATAATCTCTTGGATATCTTACTTGCATTCACTAAACACTCTTCTCCTTTTCACACTTCCTTGAACACTTCGCATACTCAAGTCACATTCCATATCTTACAAACAAGGAAAATATTTTTCCTTTATACCCTATCCTCAAAAAACTTCCTTTAGTTGGGATTGAGGCTTTCCCAATCAATTATAATAAGATAATCAATTAATTTGCAATTATAATAGCAATTTCAGTTCATAGACTATAAGAAATATTACATGCAAGACTTCAAGTCTTGTGCATATGCTAATGTCACCATTAGAATGTCATATATCACTAGTTAACTATACATCAACTTATTATATTTATGTTATAAGATATAATAAAAACATCAAAAAAAAAAATTGTGTGTACTTTGTCTGAACACTTCTCTCTATAAATCAAGCATATCTTCCATAAATATTTGGCTTGGACTCTATGCATTGAACCTTAACATTAAGACACAATATAGAACATGTCCATGAATGTGTGTCATCAGACAATCAAAGCATTCTCTATACAACTAAGATCTATGTCTACAGCTCTATCACCCTTCAAAACTTACTACTATTTTGACATTAATGACAAACATAATCATGAATGAAAAATGTCAAAACTCTCCAAATATTAGGATACTCCCACAATATAGTACCATGAACATTCATCATATCAACTTTTCATGTGTGTTTGTGAGTGTATCTTGTGTTAGGTGGTATAGGTCTAGGACCATAGGAAGTATGAAGAACATGTGATTTTAATTCACCTTTTCCTCTATGATGTGGTTTAATCCTCTTGCATGGAACATAACTCCTAACATTTCATTTGGGATTTAGAAAGAGAGAAGATGTCAAAAGATGTCAATTGGGCAACAATTGGGAAAAGTTGTCAACAAGGAAACAATGGCCTAAATCATGAATATTGACATACTAGGGGCGGAATCATGTCTAGAAATCATTTATGGGTCAAACTACATAGGTTTGTAAGTTCCCAAGTGAAGGAGAGAAAAGATTCTCAAAGATGCCAAAAGTTTTCAAGATCATGCAATGTTTTGAAAAGTTGCTTGACAAAATTTTGGTAGAAAAGTTGAAAAAAAGAAAGGAGTAATTTTTTGGTTATTCCAACCCCCTGAAACCTCTTTGGAAACTTATAAAATGATAAATTAAACACATCCCAAGGGTTGGGAGTTGCACCTAGAAATCTTGTGAAATTGAATTTATGTTTCACAGTTTAGTTTTAAAATAATTTTTAGAGTTTTGATTTCACGTATGGAAAACTAGATTAAACCATTCAATCTAGTGTTGCATTTGTGTTTATTGTGTTACTACAATATTTTTCTATTCAAGTTGCAATATTTTTGGTCCTCACAAAAGTAGGTTTTGAAATTCATTTCTAGGTATCCTATATTTTGTACCCCTTTTGTTTCTCTAAGAAATAATGGCTCCCTCATGAGTTCCTAGAGTGATTTCTTCATGTCTTTAAGGTAAATGGGAGCAGAGCTAGTGCACATATTGTATATGAGTTTTTGGGCCCTGGGAAACATGGAAATCTTTTTAGATTGATGCCCTAGGAAAGTCTACTATACTTGGGTAGGTGATTATAACATTTAGAGAAGTTTTTTGGGGTTTCAATGTATTCCAAACTTCAAAAAAGGTGTTACATAATGAGGAGGATTGAGGAATTATAATGGCTACCAAAGTAACAGGTTTCACGATAAGTTTTCCAATGGTAAAGACAATGCCCTAGTGAGATGTGTCATCCTTATTGTAAAACCCTTAAATACAGACTTAAAAGTTGCTTTTGCATGTATAGACATTGCAGAGACCTAAGCCACACAAAATATTGGAGATTTTCCAAAAAAAGGTAAACAAATATTTTTTACTTCTATCTTATTCAAGGAAAACCATGATTAAATTCCATAAACTCAGGTTGGAAGGCTAATCCTAGTAGCCCTATTTTTGGCAGTTTTGGTGTAGGAGTAAGGAAATTTGGGATAACTTGTTAAAATAATGTGCAAAAGTCTAAGGGAAGTGTTAAAAAATTTGTATGATCCTCTCCCTCTAAAATAATGAGATAAATGGTCAAGGAAGACAAAAGAAGTAGGTCAACAAGTGGGCTTGAAGATTTTTGTGGAGAAGAAGGAACCAAAACCATTGGTGTAGCTAGGTAGAGAGTGGATAAAGGATGGTGTAGAGGTTCTCTAGGAACTAGGGCATCAAAAGGAATCCTAATAGGCTAAGTGAAAGCCTAAGACAATATTTTGAAAGGTATGGAATAAAGAGAAAGATAACCTAGCATTACATTAGTGATCTTTGAGGAATCCATCTTTTGTTTCAATCTGTTAGCATTTTTAGTCAATGCCTTCCTTACACTTTCATGGACTTCCCTCATGGATTAGGAAAATTCCTCAAATAGCTACTCATATTTGAGATAGCATAATTTAGGAGTTCTTGATGAAGTGCAAGGATGTAGAATCTCCAAAGGAGATTTCCTAGCCCCCAACAAATAGCCACACAACTAAAACACAATAATAATGCCAAATTTGATACAAATTCACAACACTACTCATAAAATAATTGTTTACATGTAATGTGCTCAGTTGTAAGGCCTTTTGGGTTTTGGCCAAATGTAATAGCAATTACAATAACAATTTTCCAAGATCCCTCAAGATCCAACTAAAACATTAGTTAGTCTAGATCCACACTCAAGTAGAAATTTCAAAAGAAGATCTAAATTTTTTCTCACAAGCCCAGTAAACAATCTCCTTATTTCCAAGATATTCACAAACACTCTACAAGAAATGACCAATAGATCAATATTCTTGAACAAGATCAACCTTCGATATCAACCCATATCCACATCTTCTAGAACTATAATTCATAACCATAATCTTCCAACTTATAAAAAAAGATCTAGTACTCTAGAAAAAATAACCCACCACAAAAGAAAGATCTTCTTACATGAACTCCTCTCAACCCAAGGTCTTAGTGCAAACTACCTACTCTTCAGTGATCTATCTACACACATAGGAACAATTATGCTCTGATACTACTTGAAATAGTGCAAGGCTAGGGAGCCCCTGAAGGAGATGCTCTAGCTCTTAGAAAACAACCACACAACAAAAATACAATATAATGTCAAATCTGACACCAATTCACAACACTTCATTCATAAAATAACTATTTACACTCAATGTGCCCAATTGTAAGGCCTTTTAGGTCTTTTCCAAGTACAATTGAAATTACAATAACATTTCTACAAGATCCCTTGATATCCAACTCAAACCTTAGCTATTTTGGATCCATACTTTAGTAGAAATTGGATAGAGAGATCTAAACATGTTCTCACAAGCCAACCAAGCAATCTCCTTGTTTCCCAAGCCTCAACTACTAGTTCCTCTAAAAACTTTCTCCTCTACCACATCCTCTTCTTCAAGATAGATGAATATTAACTAAATACTTCACATGATCCCCTACTTTTACCCAACTAAGCCACAAGTTGGCCTAGTAAGCTACAAATTAAATAAATCGTTAGATTAAATACATGTTGAAACATAAGTCAGCCTCCAACAAATATTAATTACCAAATTCATTAAAAGTCTTACAAAACATAATAAATACAACAAGAATAATTAACAAAGATCAAAATAGGTCCACACAAACTAAACAAAAATATCAAAATCTTCAGTAACCTCATATGCCCCTACCTCAATCTGATGTAGTGCAAGGTAGGAGAATCCCCAGAGGAGATATCATACCCCTAAAAAATAACCACACAATGGAAGAATAAAAATAACACAAATATTTATATCCAAAATAATACCAATTCTCATGATATAATCATAATATTTACATACAACATGCCCAAATCTAAGGCCTTTCTAGTTATGCCCAAATACATAATCAATTATAATAGTAATTCTACAAGATGTTGCAAGATAAAAACCCTAGCTAGCAAATATCCATAATCTAGTAGAAAAACCAAGAAGAATCTAAAATTGTGCTCAGAAGCTATCAATCAGCTTCACTATTTCCCAAGCCTCAACTCCTAGCCCTTCTCAAATTTTATCCAAGATCGAGGCGTAAACTACCTCACATTTAACACTCTATCTATACACTTAGGAAACATACACTCACTCATCTACTCCATCTTTTTTGTGCTGGATACCATATTGGATAATGACTCACTGCACTAAATGAATAATGACAAGACAAGAATATCTACTTATACCAAACAAAGCCACAAGTTGGTATAAATATTATTAATCAAACCCTCAAACTAAAAATTACATTTAATAATGCAGCCTATTAAATTCCTGTTTTCCATTTTTCTCTCTATTTATATTTATTCTTCTCCTAATTTTCATCACTTTCTCCCTCCACAAATTTATAATTTTTTTTTCTAATGCAAAATGCGCCTACATCAGATACCCCTGGTAGATAAAAAAGTGTGTCTAGCACTTTGACACTAAAATAAATATTTACCATCATCTTCATCTTCACCAAAGGCTTATAATCCATCAAGGACAAGAGAAAAATATGTACATCAAGCATCTATTATTAATCCACTCAAATATTGGAATCAAATGGATCTCAACAACCCAATCAACATGCTTTCTCCTAGGAAAAAACTAAATATAGTGCTTCACCAAGAATCCATGTAACTAATCACAACCATCAATATCCATATCCTCAAAGATGAAATTCATGTCAGCAATGCATGTAACTCTGGAACCAAGTTAGCAACATGTAAACCCTAATGCTTAATAAGAACGACGTGCAAATCCTTTTCCTTGTCAACATTAAAAAGTCATGAACATACATATCTACAGTATCATGTAGATCCTTAACCACATTAGCAACTAGTGAATTTGCACTATAAAAATCCAACTCCACATCAACAATAGTTCCTGATTATCCATGACAAAGTGCTCTCCAATTTCCACATTAGACAGAACCAAACGATCATGAAACTAAGTCTCCATCCTAGCATAAACAAACTTAAGTGTCCTTATAGGGTTCAAATCACACTCCTCAAACTAATCAACAAAACCATCCTCAACCTTGACCTTTTCATGCCCTCTTATTTCTCGAACAAATATTCTAATCAGATGGATAACTCTCTTTTGTATCAGTAGACTCCAACTCTAGGAGCATACAATTTCCTTCTTTAGTTTCTCATCTTTTTGAAAAAAGTACCATCCATAACAACATCCACCTGAGACATCATTTCATTAATCTTGATCTCCACTATATTATGGATATTAGCAATCATCCAAGTGTCCAATATTCTTGGAAGCATCTTCCAAGATCTCTGTGAACCCTTTACATCAAATAAACAATATATCAATCTTCTCAAACAAGATCTCCCTTCCATCTTTGCAACCATAGATCCATTAGATATATATCTTCTTAGGCCACCTTCTCCCAAGCCAGGGTCTTGGTGCAAAGTTCCTTAGCTTCAATGATCTAAATACATACTTAGGAAAAACTATGCTCTAATACCATTTGATGTAGTGCAAGGTAGGAGAATCCCCAAAGGAGATGTCGTATCTCCTAGCAAATAACCACACAATGGTAGAATAAGAACAAAGATATTTAGATCTAAAATAATGCTAATTATCATAATATAATCATAAGATTTGCATCCAACATACCCTAATGTAAGGCCTTTTGGGTTATGGAAAAATACATAATCAATTACAATACTAATTATATAGGATCTCGCAAGATCAAAATCCTAGCTAGGCTAGATCCACAATCTAGTAGTTACCCCAGTCCAATCTTTAGATCTATGTTTTGGAAATACAAAGCTCCACTCAAATAGTCCATAATATCATCCAATCTTGGAAATCAAAATCTATAGTTTGTTGGAATGTTTAGAATAACTGAGAGTGGGCTAGGTGTGGGGGGGGGAAGAATTATGTAAAGGTCCAAATATACAAATGAAACATTTTAGCACTTAATAGATTCATATCTGTATATCCATATCATGCATGGATCCATTAGATCATCCAATACCTTAAAATTTTGTAGGTTACTATGCTAGTATTTTTTTTTTTAGAAATGCAAACATAAAACATAATAGATTCAAGTACACATTTAACACAAGGATTTTATGTGGAAGCCAATTTTCAGAAAAACCACCTGTAACATAATACCAATTTTCACTCTTCTAAACTTAGACCCTATGAAAGGCCAACCCTATTAAAGTTTACAATACAAAGTATTAAATGTAACCTAGTTGAAGGATTAAAATCACCCTATTAGGAGTAGGCCTTATTAGAGGACTTTAGAATATTCTATTAGAATGTCATCTAGTTAAATGATTTACAAATGACTATTAGGTCAACTTTAATGCAAAGGATTTATCCTAACTGATAAAATTTCTAGAAAGTAATAGTAGGACCTTGATTTGATAATAAAACTACTCACTTGTAGATTACATATTGTATATTTAGTCCTCCATTCTACTTTCCATTCATCCTCTTTATCTCCTTAGCTTATTCACACTTCAAGCTCCCAATTCCTTAAGCATCCTTGCTGAAATTTCCAATCACAGATCCATTCACTTAGCCACCATATGAACAAATACTCAAGACTTTTTTGTCTTCCATAGATTTAGACTCTTCTCCTCTACTCCACAGTTTACTTTTGGATTGTTATCACCTTAAATAGTTAATTTAGATCTTTTTCCACTTCATCACAATCATCTATCTTAGGGTTAGGTAGGATTCATTGAAGCTAACCATATTTCTATTTTGTTCTTCATCTAGAAATTTTTGTTACAATCCTCTTTGAATTTACCTCAAAATGGTTTACCTTGAGTTCTGTGCCACCATCTCATCAAGCTTATCTTCCATATGCTTTACACAATTCAAAAAATAAACTATGTCAGCTTGGATTTGATGAATCTTTGATTAGACTCTTTTTACTATCACTCATCATTAACATGTTGTCACTCAACACTCACAGACTTTTATTACTCATCCATTACTAGATCACTTGATAGGCACTAAAGTTTAGTGATGCTTGATATCAACTAAATTTTACTAAGCTTCTATTGTTTCTTTCTTGATCTCTACTAAATTTTATTAGCTTGCAAGTTATTCACTCGGTCAAGCTTCATAGACACTTTTCTTTACTTGATCTTCTTCCAGTCTCCGTACGAGTAATATTTCATTATAGACATAAGTAGATAAATAATATACTAGAGTATCATTACCTTATTTGGTCATAGTGCTCCTTTTATATGCCAATTGAATCAACCTTTCTCTAGGTTCTCTTGGTATCCTTTCTTTTCAAATCCTCTTCATGAATCAACTCAAATGATAACATTAAGACCAAATTAGCAATTGTCTCACCAAAAAATAGTAGGTTTGACATCAGTGAAAAAATAATGATTTTTCCATACTAGGTTCCATCAATATGATCTCAACAATATTGTCTTAAAAATATAATCTCTGAAATCTTACTTTTAATAATCTGATCTCAACATACTTAATTGTTATCTTGTTGATACAACAAAAGTCTTTGAACATCCTCCATTCTTCATTATTCTTATTAATACTACTTGTACAACACATGGACTTAGAATCTCCTAAATCAACCCCTAATGCAAAAAATTATGAACTTTTCTATTGAACCCTTCACTTTCTTTTGGTTCCATTCTATGCACTACCTTGTTTGGAAAACTAGCTCCTAGAATCAAATCCATCTAGTGACTAATCTTTCTCATTGGAGGTAATTTATCAGGTATATTGATGAGGGCACAACCCAAAAAAAAACATAACAAGAAAAGGGGAATATTATTATCAGAAATTACCTACAATTACATTTAGTAAAATGAAAATTGACTCAAAGACATGCCCTATGGGCTTGCAATGTTGTCTTATTCTGGAGAAAAACCCTCCTCAAAGTAACCTCTCCTAAACTCCACCAAAAACTTCCTTTAAAATGCCATAAATGTCCTTAAGTACCCAAATTAGGTTTAGGGTTAGGAATAAATTCATGAATATGCCATTTGACATACATTTCCAAAATAGAAGGTTCTAGAAAACACATCAGAATTCACTGTAAAATTATAAGAATTGAGAGATGGTAGTCCAACTTCTAGGAGGCATAACTTTTTATCTAGGACTTAATTGACAATCTGTTTACATTTCTAAAAATCTCTCCAAGAACTCTATATACCTATGGACTAGCTTTTCTTGTACCCCATTTTTTGGGCTTGTATAAGGTTATTTAGTGCCTCAAATTTTACTTTGAAGTGCTCTCAAGAGGTCTCCTAGAAAATTAAAACTGCAATAACTTTCAAAGTATAAAGCCTTTTGACCTAATTTTTTATTTGGAGTACTTTAAATTATAATTATAATCATATCTCCAACTTACACCCTCTAATTCATTATAATTATGGCTCAATTACAAAATAACCTAGTTTCTGCATTGGCATGTATCCCAAGATGCTCAAAACCTCTAACCCATAAAAACAATAATGGAACTATGAGAGTTGAAATCTTTATTTGACCCAAATGGGTATCCAAAAATGAAAACACTTTAAATAGAAATTAACACTAAGAATATTTTTGGCTGATACAAGATTGCCCTTACACCACTAGATGCTTCTACATGAGACACCCAGGGTAGATTGAAAGGTGACCCTTTCACTTTATAGCTAGTAGAGAAAAACCCAAATGGGCAACCTCCATTTCAAATATCCACACTAAGTCTTCTATTGGCCATCCTTTATACTTCACCATGTATTCTTCCTACTACCTATTTCTAGTACTCTAGCCCACATGAATATCTAGAATTTCGTCAATATTTTCATTCATAGAAGTAGGAATTGGATATGGCTCCAGCATCAACTGCTCATCTACATCATCATCATGATATTCTATTAAGTTTGCAATATTTAAAGTAGGAGACATGTGAATCTGATCTAGCAACTCGACCTCATATGTATTCCATGAATCATGTTTCTTCAAAATTTTGGAGGGGCCAAATTTATTCATCTTCAACTTGTTGTGGGTACCCACTGAAAATCATTCCTTCCTCAAGTATAACATAACCTGATCTCTAACTTGGAACTCCTTAGGTCTCCTCTTTTAATCTACCCTAGCCTTATACTGTAGATTCATCTTGGTAATATATTCTCACACCTCCTCATTTAAGTTCTTGACATGTTCGACAAAGTCTTCTACCTCAACACTTGTCCTCTCTCCCTACTCCATTTTTCTTAGCTCTAGTGTAGTTCTTGAACTACTCCCATACAAAATTTGGAATGGTGATCTACCAGTACTATTTAAAAAATTATTTTAAGAAAATTCTTCTTGTGGTAGAATCAAATCCCATCCCTTGGGCTTAACTCCCACTAAACACCTCAACAAATTGCCCAGACTCCCATTCACTACTTCTATTTGTACATTAATCTACAGATGATGTGTAGAACTGAACTTGAATTTTTTCTTCAACTTCTTCCACAAAGTCTGATATAAATACCCCACAATTTTAGTAACTCTATCAGAAACAATACCCTTTGGTAGAATGTGTAGCCTCTCCACTTATCTGAAAAACAAATTTGCAATATGTACTGCTCATGAGTCTTGTGGCATGGAATGAAATGTGCTAGCTTGGAGAACCTATCAACTATTATAAATACTAAGTCATTACCCCTTTGTGTCCTTGGCAATCCAAGAACAAAATCAATACTTATGTCCTCCCAAGGCTTTGATGGAAAAGGCAATGGCTGATAGAGTCCTATATTGTGACTAAATCCTTTAGCTATTTGACATACTTAACAACTCTGTACAAACTTCTTCACATCCTGTGATAATTGAGACCAAAAAAATGTTCTCTAATAATGGAAATGGTCTTATCTTAACCAAAATATCCTACCATCCCTCCACTATGCTTCTCCTTCATCAATTTTCCCCTCATTGAACTCATTGGATTACATAATTGACTTTCCTTGAACAACATACCATCCTGAATCATGTAATCTAGCCACTTGGTCCTATGTAGAGTTAATAGGTTCTTTACAAACCTTCCAAGCCTCTACAAAGTTAGGATCCATAGGGTACATATTCTTGAGTTCATCAAAACCAACTAGTTCAACTTGCATTACTATCAGCAATAATTGTGTCCTACTTAATGTATCTACAACCCTATTAGACCTTCCACTTCTATTTTTCAATACTAATATATAGCTTTGCATTAACTCTACCCATTTCAAATGTCTCTAATTCAATTTATCTTGGCTATTTAGGTACTGCAATGCTTTTTGATTAGTATACAAAACAAATTATTTTGGAAACAAATAATGTCTCCTTTTATTTAAGGCCTGAACTATTGCATCGAACTCCTAATCATAAACAAATACTTCTTCTTCTTTGTATCATTCAACTTTTCACTAAAATAGGAAATGGGTTCACCTTCTTGGCTCAACATTTATGCATAACATACAAGTCTTCATATTCTCCTTCCAACTACTATAGTTGGACCCATCAAATCTTGGACTATTCTTTCTAAAAATATTCTCCATTGATCTCCCAAATCTATTAAGCTTTTCCTTCAAGGACCTGAGCCTCTGATACCAATTGTTAGAATATATAGTCCACCAATATAATTGAGAGGGTGGGGGGGTGAATCACAAGATACTCATGCACAATGTGACTATATATCTTAACTAGGCAAAACCTTTATTAGAGGGAAAAACTTAGTGTGGATGGTACCAACAAGACAATGTACTAATATAAAAGTTTGTTGTTAGAGGATGGAATCTATTATGAGTCTATAAATACATTTAGTACATATCAATCCCTATTAGGATATTCCAACCTTATTAGTAGTTGTTCCAACCCTATTCGGTGTTGTGGAAGACATATGGACCCACTATCCAAATAGCTTTAGGGGAAAGACCAATTAACCCACTGTCTAAATTATCTCTGTATTATTCCTTGTAGAATAATAAGAATGAATTATACTTCCTTTCTCTTCCTCTATCTTGTCAACCAAACCTCTACTCCTTTTGATCTTGTAATCAAATAAAAAAATTTACATCTAATAATCCCTTGTATTTCTTACTCGCATTCAAAAAACACTCTACTCCTTTTCACACTTCCTTGAACACTTTGCATGCTCCAATTGCATTTCATATCTTACAAACAAGGAAGACATTTTTTCTTTATACCCTATCCTCAAAATAATTCCTTTAGTTAGGCTTGAGGCTTTCCAAACCAATTATAATAAGATAATTAATTAATTTTCAATTACAATAGCAATTTTGGCTCATAGACTATTAAAAATTATACATGCAAGACTTCAACTCTTGCACATATGCTAATGTCACCATGAGACTGCCATCTCTCACTAGCTAATTGTACATCATCTAATTATATTTATGGTATAAGATATAATAAAAACATTAGAAACTTCATTCCAAGCACTTCATCTGTACACTTCTCTTTGTAAATCAAGCATATCTTCCTTACATCTTTGACTTAGACTTTGTGCATTGAACCTTACAATTAGGACATAATATAGAGCATATTCATGAATGTGCATCATTGGACAATCAAAACATTGTCCATATAACTAAGATCTATGTCTACTAATCTATCACTCTTCACAAACTTACTACTATGTTGACATTAATGACAAACACAATCATGAATACAACATGTCAATACTCTCCAATGCTTAGGATACTCCCCCAATATAGTACCATCAATACTCATGATAAAAAAAAATCATGTGTATTTGTGAGTGTAGCTTGTGTTAGTTGGTATATGTCTAGAACCATAGGAAGTATGAAAAATGTGTGATTTTAATTCACCTTGTCCTCTATGATGTTGTTTAATCCTCTTACATGGAATATAACTGATAACATTTCATTTGGGAGTTATAAAGAGAGAAGATGTCCAAATATGTCAATTGGGAAACAATTGAGAAAGGTTGTCAATAAAGAAACAATGGCCTAAATCATGAATTTTGATGTCCTAGGGGCTAAATCATGTGTAGACATAATTTATGTGTCAAATGACAAGTTTGGAAGTTCCCAAGTGAAGGAGAGAAAAGTTTCTCAAAGATGCTAAAAGTTGTCAAGATCATGCAATGTTTTGAAAAGTTGCTTGACAACATTTTGGTAGAAAAGTTGAAAAAAAGAAAGGAGGTTTTTTTCAGTTATTCCAAACACTTGAAACCTCTTTAAAAACTTATAAAATGATAAATTATACACATCCCAAGGGTTGGGAGTTGCACTTAGCAATCTTGTGAAGTTGGATTTACATTTCACGGTTTAGTTTTAAAATAGTTTTTAGAGTTTTGATTTCATGTATGGAGAAATATATTAAATCATTCAATCTACTATTGGATTTGTGTTTTTTGTGTTACTAAAATACTTTTCTATTCAAGCTTGAAATTTTTTGGAAGAATTTTATGAAATTCATTTCTAAGTATCCTATGTGTTTTTCTCCTTTTGTCCCTTTGAGGAATAATGGCTCCCTCATGAGTTCCTAGAGTGATTTCTTCATGGCTTTAGAGGAAATGGTAATAGATCCAATGCATATATTGTATATAAGTTTTGGGGGCCTGGAAAATATGGAAAGCTTTTTAAAAGTGATGCCCTAGGAAAGTCTACTATACTTGGTTAGGTGATCATGACATTGAGAGAAAGCTTTTGGGGTTTCAATGTATTGTAGACTTCAAAAAAAGTGTTGCATAATGAGGAGGGTTGAGGAATTATAATATCTACCAAAGTTAAAGGTTTCATCATAAGTTTTTCAATGGTAAAGACCATGCCCCAGTCAAATGCATCATCCTTATTATGAAACCCTTAAATACAGACTTAAAAGTTTCTTCTGGGTGTACAAACATCTTAGAGACCTAAGATGCACAAAATATTGGAGATTTTCCAAAAAAGGGTAATTTTTAAAAAATAATTATATCTTATTCAAGGAAAACCATGATTAAAGTCCATAAACTCAACATGGAGGGCTAATCCTAATAGCCCTATTCTTGGCAGTTTTGGAGTAGGAGTAAGGAACTTTAGGATAACTTGTTAAACTAATGTTGAAAAGTCTAGGAAAATTTTTGGAACACTTGTAAGATCCTCTCCCTCTACAATGGTTAGAGAAATGGTCAAGGAGAACAAAATAATTAGGTCAACAAGTGGGCTTAAAGAGTTATGTGCAGAAGAAGAAACCAAAACCATTAGTGTAGCTAGGTAGAGAGTGGATAGAGGATGGTGTAGAGGTTCTCTATGGATTAGGGCATCAAAAGGATTCCTAATAGGCTAAGAGAAAGCCTAAGACAATAATTTTAAGGGTAAGGAATAAAGAAAAAGATAACCTAGCATTACATTAGAGCTCTTTAAGGAATCCATCTTTTGCTTCAATTTGTTAGTATTTTTAGTCAATGCCTTCCTTACACTTTCATGGACTTCCCTCATTGATAAGGAAAATTCCTCAGATAGCTACTCATATCTGAGATAGCATAATATTGGAGTTCTTGACAAAGTGCAGGGCTAGAGAATCCCCAAAGGAGATGTCCTAACCCCCAACAAATAACCACACAACTAAAACACAATAATAATGCCAAATCTGATACAAATTCACAATACTTCACTCATAAAATAACTAGTTACATGTAATGTGCTCAGTTGTAAGGCCTTCTGGGTTTTGTCCAAATATAATAGCAATTACAACAACAATTTTGCAATATCCCTCAATATCTACCCAAAATCCTAGCTATTCTAGATCCACACTCGAGTAGAAATTACCAAGGAAGATGTAAACTTGTGGTCACAAGCCCACTAAAAAATCTCCTTGTTCCCCAAGCCTAAGATACTATCTCTTCTCAAAGTTTACTCCTCTACCACATCCACTTCTCTAAGATGGATGAATAATCACTAAAGACTTCACAAGACCCCCTAAATATACCCAACTAAGCCACAAGTTCACCTAGTAAGCTAAAAATTAAATAAAACCTTACACTAAATACATGTTGAGCCATAAGTCAGCCTCCAATAGATATTAAATACCAAATTCCTTAACATGATTACAACACTTATTAAATACATCAACAAGAATTAACCAAGACAAAAATAGGTCGTCACAAACTCCAGCAAAGTGCCAAAATCTCTAGGAACCTTAGATCCCCTTGCATCAGACTCCCAAGGTACAAAGAAAAGTGTGTCCCACACTTTGATGCCAAAGGAAAAATCTACTACTTCCTTCATCATTACCAAAGGCTTCCAATCCAATAGGGATAAGAAAAAAAAATCTATACATCATCCAGATCTGCTTCAACCATCCAAACATCAAAAGAATCTAAATTGCCACTAACCAATCATCATGAAACTTATCACATCCATCCATATTAGTAACATGTGCATCCAACTCCATATCCCTAATGAAAACATGTAGATCCAAGACCAAATCCACATCAACAAAAATATCTAACTTCTCACTAAAAATAATCTCATTGCTTACAACAAAATGCTCTATAGCACACAACTCATCACCAAAAGCAACCTGATTATCCACCACAAACTATTCTATAATATCCACATAAGATCCAACCAATAGATCATAAAACCAATCTCCATCCCAACTTCAACAAGTGTAGGAATATCCTCAACAAAATCCTCGAGTTTCTCTATAGGTTCTACATTAGACTCCATAAATTGGTCAAAAAAACAAATATTTTCCACCTCAACCATGCTATGCCATATTCTCTCTCGAATAAGTCTTCTAACTGGTCAAACAACTCTCTTCTAGATTGGTAGACACTAGCTCCACAAATACCTATGAAACTCAAACATCCCTTCCTTAACTTGACTGGTCAATCTAGCTTCCAACCAAAAAGACATGTCTAAAAACCTCTTCTCAACCATATCAAATAATATGTTCAATCACCTTAGGGTCTAATCCTCTCAGATACATCTTCCAAGATCTTCACAAACCCTCTAAATCTTCTTGAACAAGATCAACCTTCCATCTTTGCAACATTAAACCCATCTGCATGTCCTCTACAACTATAATTCATAACCATGATCTTCTAGCTCACAAGAAAAGATCTAGGACTCTAGAAAGAACAATCCACCACAAAAGAAAGATCATCTTAGATGAGCTCCTCTCAACCCATTATCCTAGTGAAAACAACCTCAACTTTAGTGAGCTATCTACACATGCTGGAACAACTATACTTTTATACTACTTGACACAGTACAAGGCCAGGGAATCCTTGATGGAGATGCACTAGCCCTTGGCAAATAAGTACAATAAAAAAACATAATAATAATGTCAAATCTAATACCAATTCACAACACTTTATTTATCCATAAAATAACTATTTACATTTAATGTGCCTAGTTGTAAGGCCTTCTAGTTTTTTTCCAAGTACAATAGAATTTACATTAACATTTCTACAAGGTCCCTTAAGGTTCAACTCAAACCTTAGCTATTTTAGATCCATAATCTAGTAGAAATTGCCAAGGAAGATTTAAACTTGTTCTCACAAGGCAACCAAGCAATCTCCTTGTTTCCCAAGCCTCAATTACTAGTTCTTCTCAAAATTTTCTCCTCTACCACATCCTCTTCTTCAAGATGGATGAATAATGACTAAAAATTTCAAAATACCCCTTAGATTTACCCAAGTAAGCCACAAGTCAGCCCAGTAAGCTATAAATTAAGTAAACCCTTACATTAGATACATGTTGAACCACAAGTCGATGTCCAACAAATATTAATAATCAAATTTCTTAAAAGGCTTACATAACTTAATAAATTCATCAAGAAAAAATAATAAAGACCAAAATAGGTCCACACAAACTCAACCAAAATATCAAAATCTTCAGGAACCTCATATGCGCCTACCTAAGTTTGATGTAGTGTAGGGGAGGAGAATCCCCAAAGGAGATGTCCTAGCCCTTAAAAAATAACCAAACAATGGAAGAATAGCAATAACATAGATATTTAAATCCAAAATAATTCCAATTGTCATGATATAATCATAATATTTACATAAAAAATGGCTGGATGTAAGGCCTTTTAGGTTATGGCCACATACATAATCGATTACAATAGTGATTCTACAAGATCTAAACCCTAGCAAGCTGATATCCTTAATATAGTAAAAACCCCAAGAAGAATCTAAAATTGTTCTCACAAGATACCAATCAATCTCCTTGTTTCCCAAGCCTCAACTACTAGCCCTTTTCAAACTTTATCCAAGATCCAGGTGTAAACTACATCACATTTGATGCTCTATCTACACACTCAGGAAACCTACAATCACTCAGCTACTCCATCTTTTCTGTGTTGGATATCATACTAGATAATGAATCACTCCACTAAATGAATAATGAAAAGACAAGAACCTCTACTTATACCAAAAAAAGCCACAAGTTGTTATAAATATTTTTTTATCAAACCCTCAATCTACAAGTTACATCTTATAATGGGACATATTAAATGCCTCTTTTCTATTTTCTCTCTATTTATATTTAATCTTCTCCTAATTTTCATCACTTTCTCTCTCAATTTTGTTTTAAAATTTTTATTCATAATGAAAAATACTCCTACATCAGACTCCCCAAGTAGATTAAAAAGTGTGTCCTAGACTTTGATGCGAAAAGATATATTTTCCATCATCCTTATCTTCACCAAAGGCTTCTAATCCATCAAGGACAAGAGAAAAAATATGTACATCAACCATCTATGCTTAATCCACTCAAATATTAGAATCAAATGAATCTCAACAACCCAATCAACATGCTTGCTCTTAGGAAAAAAATTATGATAGTGCTTCACCAAGAATCCATGTAACTAATCACAAACATCAATATCAATATCCTCAAACATGAAATTCATGTCAACAACACATATAACTCCAAAACCAAGTTAGCAACATGTAAACCCTAATGCATAATAAGAACAACATGTAAATCCTCTACCATGTCAACCATTATAAAATCATGAAAATACACATCTACAATATCATGTAGATCCTCAATCAAATTAGCAACTAGTGAATATGCACTAGAAAAATCCAACTCCACATCCATAATAACATAGTTATCCATGAAAAAGTGCTCTGTGATTTTTATGTCAGACAAAACTAGTTGATAATGAAACTAAGTCTCTATCCTAGCATCAACAAGGTTAGTAATATCCTTAGCAACAATGTCAAGTTTCTCTATAGGTTTCAAATCAAAATTCTCAAACTAATCAACAAAACCAACCTCCACCTTGACCTTTTCATTCCTTCTTGTTTCTTGAGAAAATCTTCTAATTCGATGGATAAATCTCTTTTGTATTGGTAGACTCCAACTCTAGGAGCATATAATTTCCATCTTTGGTTTCTCATCTCTTTTAAAAAAAGTAGCATCCACAACAACATCCACCTGAGAAATCATCTCATTAATCCTCATCTCCACTATATTATGGATATTAGCAATCATCCAAGGTCCCAATATTCTTGGAAGCATCTTCTAAGATCTTTGCCAACCCTCTACAACATATAAAACATCAATTAATCTTCTCAAACAAGATCACCCTTCCATCTCTGCAACCATAGATCCATCAGATCAATATCTTCTTAGGCCACCTTCTCCCAAGCCAAGGTCCTAGTACAAAATGCCTTAGCTTCAATGATCTAAATACATACTTAGGAACAACTATGCTCTAATACCATCTGATGTAGTGTAAGGCAAGAGAATCCCAAAAGGAGATGTCTTATCCCCTAGCAAATAACCACACAATGGAAGAATAACAACAAATTAGATATTTATATCCAAAATAATGCCAATTCTCATAATATAATTATAATATTTACATCCAATGAACCCTAATGTAAGGCCCTCTTGGTTATGAAAAATACATAATCAATTACAATAGTAATTCTATAGGATCTTGCAAGATCCAAACCCTAGCTAGGCTAGATCCACAATTTGGTAAAAACCCTAGTCCAATCTTTAGATCTATCTTTTTGAAATAGACAACTCCACTCAAATAGTCCATAATATTATCCAATCTTGGCAATCAAAATCTATACTTTTTTGGAATGTTTAGAATAACTAAGAGTAGGAAGCCTAGGGAAATTAGTTATGCAAGTTCAAAATGTACAAATAATTTTTTTTAGCACTTAATAGATTCATATCCATATATCCATATCAAGCATGCATCCATTAGATAATCCAATACCTTAAATTTTTTCAGGTTACCATCCTAGGTGAATTTTTTTTGTAGAAATGTAAACATAAAACATAATAGATTCAAGTACACATTTGACACAAGGATTTTATGTGGAAACCCAATTTCAGAAAAACCACCAGTAACACTATACCAATTTTCACTCTTTTGAAGTGACACCCTGTGAAAGGCCAACCCTATTAAAGGTTACAATACACACTATTATATATGACCTAGTTAAAGGATTGCAATCACTCAATTAGGAGAGAGTCTTATTAGAGGAATTTAGAACATTCTATTAGAATGTCACCCAGTTAAAGGATTAACAAATGACTATTAGGTCAAACTTAATGCAAAGTATTTATCCTAACTGATACAATTTCTAGAAAGTAATAGTAGGACCTTGATTTAATAATAAAACTACTCACTTATAGATTACATATCACATATTTAGTTCCCCATTCTTCTTGCTATTCATCTTCTTTGTCTCCTTAGCTTGTTCATCCTTCAAGCTCCAAATTCCTTAAGCCTCCTTTCTTAAATTTCAAATTGTAGATCAATTCACTTGGCCACCATATGAAAAAATACCCAAGACTTTTTGTCTTCCAAAGATGTAGACTCTTCTCCTCTACTCCACACTCTTCTTCTAGATTATTATCTCCTTAAGTAGATAATTTAGATCTTTTTCCACTTCATCATAATCATCCATCTTAGGGTTAGGTAGGATTCATTGAATCTAACCATCTTTCTATTTTTTTGTTCATCTAGAAACTTATCTTAGAATCCTCTTTGAATTCACCTCAAAATGGTTTACCTTGAATTTTGTGCCTCCATCTCATCAATCTTATATTCCATATGTTTTACACAATTCAAGAAATAAACTATGTCAGCTTGGATTTGAGGAAACTTTGATTTGACTCTTTTAATATCACTAGGCACTAACATGCTATCACTCAGCACTCATAGACTTATATTACTCATCCATTACTAGATCACTTGACACACACTAAAGTTTATTGATGCTCAACATCAACTAAAATTTACTTAGATTCTATTGTTTCTCGCTTGGCCCCTATTAAATTTTCTTAGCTTATAGGTTATTCACTTGGTCAGGTTTCATAGACACTTTTCTTTACTTGATCTTCTTCTTATCTTTGTATGAGAAATATTTCATTATAGACTTAAGTAGATAAACAATACACTATAGTATCAATACCTTACTTGGTCTTAGTGTGCCTTTTATATTCTAATTAAATCAACCTTTCTTTGGGTTCTCTTGTTATTCTTTCTTTTCAAATCCTCTTCATGAATCAACTCAAATGATAACATTCAGACCAAATTAGCAATTATCTCACCAACAAATAGTAGTTTGACATCAATGAAAAAATAATGATTTTTCCATAATAGGTTCCATCAATCTGATCTCAAAAATCTTGCTCTCAACAATCTGATCTGAACATACTTTATTGTTATCTTGTTGATAGCACAAGAATCTATGTACATCCTCCATTCTTCATTATTATGATTAATACTACTAGTACAACACATGGACATAGACTCTCCAAAATCAACCCCTAATGCAAAAACTCATGAACTTGTCTATTCAACTCTTCACTTTATGTCAGTGCCAAAAATGTCCTTATGTACCAAAATTACATTTAGGTAGGAATACATCCTAGATTATGCCATTTGACATCTACTACCAAAATAGAAGGTTGTAGAAAGGACATCAAAAGTCAGTGTAAGATTAGAAGAACCTAAAAATGGTAGTCCAACTTCCAAGATGCATAATTTTTAATCCAAAACTCCAATTGACAAACCATTTACATTTCTAGAAAGCTCTTTGAGCACTCTATAGCCTCATGGACTATCTTTTCTTGTATCCCATTTTTTGGGCTCGTACAAGGTCATTTAGTGCCTCAAATCTTACTTTTAAGTTCTCTTTGGAGGTCTCTAGTCAACTTAAAACTACAATAACTTTCAAATCATAAAGCCTTTTGACCTAGTTCATTATTTTTAGTGCTTTAAATTACAATTATAATCATATCTCCAACTTAGACCCTCTAACTCATTATAATTATGGATCAACTAAAAAATAACCTAGTTTCTGCATTGGCATGTACCCCAGGATGCTCAAAAACTCTAACCCAAAAAATTAGTAGTGGAACTATGAGAGTTGGAATCTTTATTTGACCTAAATGGGTATCAAAAAATGAAAACACTTTAAATAGAAACTAACACTAAGCATATTTTTTTGTGATACAAGAGTGCCCTTATTGGTCTGTGTGCTTCTGCATCAGACATCAAGGGTAGATTGAAAAGTGAACCTACCACTTTATAGCTAGTAGATGAAAATCAAAATGGGAAACCCCCATTGTAGATATCCAATTTTAGTCTTTTATTGGTCATCCTTTGCACTTCACTAAGTATTTATCATACTACCTATTTCTGGTACTCCAACCCACAGGACTATTCAAAATTTCTTCAATCTCTTCCTTCATAGAAGTAGGAATTAGACATGGTTGTAGCATCAAATTCTCATCTACACCATCATCAGGATATTCTATTAAGTCTGCAATATTGAAAATAGGAGAAATATGAATCCCATCTGGCAACTCGACCTCATATGCATTCCTTGAATCATGTTTCTTCAAAATTTTGTAGGGGCTAAATTTATTCATCTTCAACTTGTTGTAGATACCCACTAGAAATTGTTCCTTCCTTAAGTATATCATAACCTAATCTCCAACTTGGAACTCCTTATGTATCCTCTTTTGATCTACCCTAGCCTTATACTATAGATTCATCTTGGTAATATGTGCTCACATCTCCTCATGTAAGTTCTTGACATGTTCAACAAAGTCTTCTACCTTAACACTTGTCCTCTCTCCTTACTCAATTTTTCTCAGCTCTAGTGAAGTCCTTGGACTACTCCCATACTCAATTTAGAATTTTGATCTACTAGTACTCCTATTTACAAAATTATTGTAAGAAAATTCTACTTGTGGTAGAATCAAATCCCATCCCTTGGGCTTATCTCCCACTAAACCCCTCAACAAATTGTCTACAATACTATTCACTACATTTTTTGTCCATCACTCTATCGATGATGTGTAGAACTAAACTTTAATTATGTCTTCAACTTATTCCGCAAAGTCCTATAGAAATACCCCACAAATTTAGTATCTGTGTCAAAAACAATACTCTTTGGTAAAACATGTTGTCTCACCACCTCTATGAAAAACACATCTGCAATATCTACTACATCATGAGTCTTGTGGCATGGAATGAAATATGCCATCTTGTAGAACATATCAACCACCACATATATTGAGTCATTACCCTTTTGTGTCCTTAGTAATTTGAGAACAAAATCCACACCAATGTGATCACAAGGCTTTCACAGAACAGACAATGGCTGATAGATTCTAGTATTGTGACTAAATCCTTTTGCTATTTGACATACTTGAAAACTCTGTACAAACTTCTTCACATCCTATGATAATTGTGCTAGTTCCTTTTTTTGTTGATGATAAAATTTTGAATTTTGTGGTGAAAATAGTTAATTTTTTAGTAGGGTTATGATTATATTGTTCCCATTCACTGTTTAAACCTAAAAAATTTGCATGATGTCCATCATTTTTATTACCTAACCCTAGCCCATATAAGTGAGAAGGTTTTTATTTTCCCAAGTACATTGTTTCTTATGATGTTACAATGGAGGGTTAGCAGAATATCATAAGTAAGGGTGAAAAACTTTTCCAATCTCATGATTATGGTTGTGTCATGTTATTGTAGGTAATATTTGGAGCTTCCCCAATCATACGATATCCTTTGTGTCATATGATCATATAACATTCTTTTTTTTTTATATTGTGGTCTTCTCTGATGTTATGATGAAGGGATTCTCATGGTATTAGGAGTAGAGAATAGGGGCAGTTATGATTCTATGCTTAGGTGGTAGTCGTTAGATCGTGAAATGAAGGATGGAGGTCTACGATCCCATGATAGCTGTCATATGGTTGAGAAGTTTTATTTTGAGGGCTAAGATACTACGACAAAAGTTTTGTCATGTAATAATAAAAGAAATGTACAAGTATTGTGATGGAATGATACATTGTCATCGTAAGATCATAAGGATGATAAAGGTGAATAGGTGACGAGCTGTCAAGACAAGTGTTTGTTTCCTAATTGGACAAAGCCAGTGTACGAGTGCCAAATACATTGATGTCAAAATTTGTGGGACCAGAAAAGGTTTAGTTAGAAAACAACTTATGGTCTCCAATCTTATGATGAATCCTTCATCATAAGATTTCAAGGTTAAGAAGAGGAATCTCCAATCTTACGATTAGGGCATGATCATCAGATCATGCAAGAAAGTTAATAAGTTCTTGATGTTTTGATATGCAAGTTTCAAAGGTTTGGCATGGCATCATAAGGAAGAATGGGGTCATCTGTGATGTTATGAAAAAGGTAAGTCTACCCATGATCATATGATCATAGGTTAAGAAAAAGTGACCTACGATGCTACAAGGTCATTTGTCATGTGGTCATGAAAGAAGATAAAGTTGATACTGATGTTGCAATAATGGAGGTGTCATAGAATCATAAAGGGTTTTGCCCCCTAATCTAACTGGTTGATAGAAGCTTATGAAAGGATGTTCACAAGATTAGAAAGCCATTTTTTGTAGTAGTGTGATGTTATGAAAGGTTTTTTCAGCTACCTTGTCATAATATCATTGGATCTAATTTTGACAAAAACATAATGACAAGAAATGAACAATGGGCTTCTCGGCCAATAAGAGTTGAATGCAGTACAAAAATTATATAGCTAGATATTAATGGTGATGCTCCATGAAGTTGACATAATAGATTGATATCATATTTCAAGAATATTAAAATCAATGTAACATAGACATTAGTCTACACATATCAACTTATAACATTTTCTTTTCTCATTATCATAGTTTTCCATCTGTAAAGAGAAAGATTTTGAGTTTTTCCTATATTTCTAGGCATTCTAAATTGTTGTTTCTAGAGCTCATAAGAAATAGAATAGTATCTATTTCAGGTGATTTGTTTACATATTCTCAAAATGTTTGACTAGGAAGTAGAAGAAAACTAAGCCTCAGACATGGTAGTTTTAGAGACCTCAACTTCAAAGGGAGGTAAAACTAGATAGAGGAAGCCTAGAAGATTTGCAAAGGAGTTGATACAATTGCTCTCAGGTTCTAATAATGCAAACTCTATGGATGATCATGCCTTCTTTGACCCATATGCTAGATGCAAAGATGCCAAATGCCCAAATGTTACATCTTTTGAACTCTTCTATTTCTTCTATTACAATAGGGAAAAGAAAATTACTGTGTGTAATCCCTAGAAGAAGAACTTTGCTAAATTGATTTTTGCAGAGGTCTTTGTGGATGTAGATTTGATGAAGTCCCTATTTCAATGTTATAACCTAGCCACTAAGTCTTTTCATGGGAAGGATGTAATAGTTCTCTGTACTTTGGATCTAGAATCCTTCATTGAGGCCTTTGTATTAACTGGTGTTATGGGTCAACACATAGATTTAAAGGATTTATAGAGGATATTTGAAGAAAACCCCAATTATTTCATAGGAGCTTCATTGCTACAAAATATCCCCGAGGATTTGAAGAAAGTGGGTGACTACACAAAGAAGATTTAGAAAAAGATGCCACTAGATAAATTCAATAGTTATTTTGTCAAAACTATATATGGTGTCCATAAGGTGGTAGGAAAGGACAGGTCTAATGAGATCTGGGGAGTAGAATACATAATTGCCAAGGATGTATAGGATTCCTACTATGCTTATGATTATGACTATGTTAGTCATATTTTGGATATAATGAAGGAGAACATTGCTAGGGCTCAGACTAGAAATATGAGAGATTTCAGTTTCCCTTACTACTCCCTACTAATGCATTTAATTCTCTATAAGAACATGTGATATATCAACTTTGACTTCATTAATCAAACTTCTAACTTGAACGGAGATCTTCCAGTAAATCTATGGACATGGGTATGGAATAACAATAACCATTTTTTTGATTGTGTGTCATTTTTCAATAATTTTACTACTGTAATAATGAAAATGTTGGACCTAGTGTATTTTAGGGCACCTAATATTTTGAAAGGTCTTTTAAGACAAGCCCTATTACCTAGGGGGAAAAGACTAGATCATAATTGGGGGGATATTTTCTTGTTTCCCACTTTTTCTCTAGTGGAAGTCTATGTTTGTCCCCAGCCACACCATATTTTACCAAAATTCATTTTCCCTAGGCTTGGAATAATTGAGTTTATTTGGTAGTTATTTATGGTAAATAGAGAATATCTAGGGCCTAAGGTGCATAGGGGAACCTTTTTATGTAGATGTTTTAAGATTGGTGATTTCACCATTGGCAAGAAGGCCCTAGATTCAGTTCATTCTTTTCTACATCATTATAATTTGTGCACAGGCCCCTATAGAATGTATGATTCCAAGGGTTGGATGAGGGAAAAACTAAAGGAAATGAGAAATTATGTGTTGCCAAATTCCAAGGAGCTGCCCCATGAAGGAATCATCCCTAACAGAGTAGTAGAAGGGGAGGCAGCTAATAAGCTTGCAAAGCTTGATGATGTTCTAAGGGTAGAAAGAGAATTAAAAAGAATGGATCCTTAGTTTGTAGGATTCTACCTAGATATCCCTTACCTCCAAAGAATTAGAAAGATGGTCATGGACCATGTAGAGATTATGGCTAGGTTGCGAGAAGGTCCAATGTGGGAGGAAGATAGAGTTTGTCTTGACAGCTCTAAATCTTATGTGACCTGAGGTAGGAGAGGATGATGCACCTCGAGCATCTCAGATGGCCAAAGGAAGTAAGAGGCAGAAGATTTTTTAGATCCCTCCTTACATCAAACAAAGGACCTTTCAAATTTTTCCAAGAAATAGTCATTATTTTGTTGACATGAGGCAAAACTATTTAAAACCATGGCTAATGCAACTGAAAACACCTTAACAAATCTAGAATTGGTAGTAGTAGGACTAGATGACATAATTATCTAGGCTCAATAATTCTTAGAGGATGATTAATTCATCAAATCCAATGAATTTAAAAGTTTCTTGTATAAAATCAAGCAAAGTGGGCTTGTCCTAAAGATGAAACTAGATGAATTTGATGATAAAATAATGGAATTAATTGAGAAGCTACAGGCCTATGATCCTAAAAGTGAAGTAATGACTTTAGAGGAGGCTAGAGGTTTGGTACAAAGGAGTGGCATGTTACTAGTGCCTAGTTGGGACTTTGAACAAGCATTTATGCTTGATTAGATCAAAAGGCAAGAAAGTGTCATTTCTTATGAGGCAATTGGTGTAGATGGATTGAAGAGAGGGACTAGTTTCAACATTGATACCAAATCTCTAGTAGTTTGGAGCATTGCTCTTACTTCCAACGTGCCTAAATTGATGGATATACAGAGCACAAAACTAGGCAACATGATTATATGGGCTTTACAGGGCACCACTGGCACAAAATTATTCAAGGCATTAAAGCATTTCTCATTTATGAATGAAGCCAAGGTGGAGGAAATGGAAACAAGATTGGCCCAGTCCACACATGATTATATTGATGTTAGGAAGCTCTATGAGATTAAGCTTAGGAGAAATTATGTGTATAAAGAAAATATTTTTGAGCTTGAGGCAAAGATCTAGGTACTTGAGGTTGAAATTGCATCAATGCTATTCAAGGACACTACTAATGCCCTAATTCAAATAGAGGATATAGAAGAGGATGAGTTATCACAGTCAAGCAGAATGAGTATTGATACTCAATTGGTTCAGTAGGGAGGAGATGCAAGGATAGAGATCCTTAAAAATATGATGAGCCATAGGGTTGATGTTTTAAAGAACATATCACATCAGGCTCACAATTTATATGTTACTTTACAAAGTGTTGAGTAGTTTTCCAGTGAGGCACTCTCATGGCTAACACCTACTTTCAGCCTATGGGGGCCTTATATTCAATTTTTGGATAGATTGATTGTATTGATGGCTAAAAATCTAGACTTGCCAAACAAGATTTTCACTATAAAGGAGAGCCTAGAAATGGTAAGAGAATTAAGTGGCTTCTGTATTGGAAAATTGCAAGTTATATAAGGAAAATTGAAAATTTTATCTAATGGAGTGGAGCCTTGTATACCATCAATACTTGATGCTACCAATGTGGTAAGAGACTGGCAAGAGTGGTCAACTTCTTTTGATGACATTTTGACCCAGGAGGCTACAGTAGCAATTTTGACTAATTGTGTTCCCTCCCATTCAATCATTAAACACAAGTGTGCATTTGGAAGAATCAAAATGAGTAAAAATCATTTCACTACTACTTTCAAGACCAAGGCAGAATCAACTTGGTGAAATTAGTCGGGCCCCCAAGTGGGTCCGGCTAAAAAAAAAATTGTTTCTACACAACCAAACCTTCAATTTGATCTACTGACCTTCTTAGACTGACTGGAATACAATTCGAGCAGTAACTGATCTTTAAAACTCATTTCTCATTTTCTAATGATTGTTAACTTTTGTGCCAGGAGGTCCTTTGCCTGGCCTTAAAAACTGATCCAAACCTCTAACCAGGCTCTAAAAATGGCCACACTGACTCTTTGCTCTACACTCTTTTAGCCTGTCGAATTGCGTTTCATGATGAATTCAGGGTCAAAAGATATTGACCGTCAAAGTTGCCTTCTCAAATTTACTTGCAAGAAAACATGTCAGAAAACAACAAACTGGGTTGAAATTTAGCTTGGAAAATTAGGCAAATGAGCACTTGGGAAAATGAAACTTGGGACACTCATTATCTGTCATGAAGACATTATGGATCTACAATTTAGGCTCATGACGAATAACTGGGCGCAAATGGCAGATGTTCAAAGTAGGCTACTCAAAATTTTGCATACTGGAAATGACTGAAAAGAGATTTTTGCATATGGAATTGACTTGGAAAAGTGTGCATATGGATTCTTCATGACTTAAAAACTAAAAAACTAGGAGAATTTTCAAAGGACAACACAATGGTACAATCCATTCAATCTTACCAATCATGGATTTCAAAATATGACACCACGAACAAGGGTTCCGACAAATCTGCAAATGCTAACACCAGTAAAAAGTTAGAAATTCCTTTTGGAATCATGTTCAAAAACATATCAAATGGATTCACCATAAGTTGAAACTTGAAACATAACAAGCCTCTGATGTTTACAATACAACACAATAGGAATTTCAAGATTTGGGTCAACTGGGCTTCCCATAATTATGTGCAAAGTGCAAAATCATGAAAATAGTAACTGACCAACTTTGAAGGATTCAAAACCTAGTCGAACGGACTCAAAATGACTCAAAATATGAAACAAAGGTTCTTAGGTATTGATATTAGACATTCCCAAAGTGGTGAGTCATGACACAATCTTGGGTGCGAGATATTCAATGGCAAACATAGCCTCCTATCGCTTTTTGACACTTAGGATAAAACGCAGATTTGATGGATGCTCAAAATGTGACTTCACTAAACAGCTCGAAATGATGTTTTAACTTTATGGTATAGGTGGACATGGTGAATGGAGGTTGTTAGAAACATTGAACACCATGGGGCCTCAAATGGACACCTAGGTACAATCTCATCAAAAGGGCATTCATAGGGCTTGTATTTCTTCAATGGTGCTCAAAATTGACCATGCAATTTTTAGCGCCAATAGTGGCTCTGTCTGGGGATGCATGTCCCAATTTTTAGCACCAATAATTATTCTATTTATAGCCAAAGAGTTTATACACATTCTCCACTCTCCATCCTTCTTTGGTGTTAGCACTATAGGTACTATACATGGGCTCAGGCTCTCTAAAATTAAACCTTTCCTCAATAGCTCCTAAACTTGTTTGTTTAGCTCCTCAATCTTAGTAGGAGTTATCCTATGAGCATCCTTGTTAGGAAAACTAGCTCTAGGGACTAATTCTATTTGATGACTAATTTTCCTTACTAGCGGTAGCCCTTCTAAAACATTATCAAAGAAGACATATCTATATTCACTTAATAGAATTGAAACTTCAAGTGGAATTTATCTAATACCTTCCTTATCTTTTTTAAGAATCAAAGCATAAGACATATGCTAATGTTTTATGCCATCCAAAGAATTTCTTCCATCAATAAGACACGCCATAGCACTACTGCATACCTTCTCACCCTCCTTTATTAAGGCCTTCAATTTGTGTGGAATTACATCCTTTGTTAGAGAGTATGTATTTTCACGACCATCATGTATAACATGCCTATCAAGCTACCACAACCTTTCCAACAATAAATGATAGACATCCATTGGAATGATGTTATAGAGAGCCTCATCATAGTAAATCCCAATCTTGAACTTTAACAAATATTTCTCACTAATCAGAACCTTATGATCATCCTACACCTAAGAAATTTGATAGGGTTGGGGGTTTTTCTCCCTCTTGAGCTTTAGCTTTGAGACCATCTCCTCTGACACCAAGTTGTCAGTAATTCCATTGTCAACAATCACATCACAACATTTACACTCGCACTTGCACCTAGTACAAAAAAAGATCCTTCTTTTTCTAGTTTTAGTCTCACTAGAACCTCTCCTCTTTCTACATCTTTTAAATGTGATGATTGTGCATCATCATCCACATGAGAAACCCTTGCTTGATCAGCAACTCTCCTATCTATCCTTCCTTGGCATTGAGGGCATTCAAAGGCATGATGACCTTCTTCACTGCAATGAAAATAGGTACCATGGAAGCCTCCTCTTCCTGAACCTTGTCCAAATTCTCTACTTCTTCCTCTTTGATCTCCAAAATTTTAATCACAAAAGCGGTTGAAACCCTCATTCCTCTGGTTTCAGCTAGTACCCACATCCTCATTTTTCTTCATTTCGGTCTCCAAAAAAACTACCACTACCCCTTCCTCCTTGATTGTGCCCTCTTTTCCTTCCATCAAAATTTTTCTTTAGCTTCTCCTCAACTCACAGGAAAATTGGTATGCCTCTTCAATGCTAGTCATTCTAACTAGACTTAACTCCTCCTGAATGCTAGGTCTTATCCCACAAAGGTAATAAGCAACCTTCTCCTTGTTTACTTCTACATATCTTGCCCTAATAAGGACTCAATAAAATTCCTCTATGTATTCTTGGACATATTTTCCTACTTTCCTTAACCCATGCATCTTCTTGAACAAATCAATCTTGTAATCTATAGGAATGATCTACTTCTTTAGTTTGTCCACTATATGATTCCATCTTGTGATTTTTTCCTTTCCTCTTTTATGTCTTTCCAATTGAACCTCTTGCCACTAGATTTTGGCATGGCATTTCATTTTTCCCTTTCTAAACTTATCCCTATCAAGATCCTCAATATCCTTATACAAAAAATATTCCTCCAGCTCATTGATCTAGTCGATCAACTCGTCTGGGTTTAGATTTCTTAAAAACATGCCAATGTCAAGTTTAAGCCTTTTTCCAATCTTATAAATGGCCCTAAAAAATTTATCCTCCACATGGTTTAGGAATTCTCCACGTCCTTCCCCTTCCTACCCAATATTTCCTTCTTCTTTATTTTCTTCCTTACTTTCATCACCTACGACAACATTCATCCATTTGTAGATCTCCTCCTACAATGCCTAGACTTGACTCTAGAGTGTTGGTCTGACTTTTTCTGCAGTAAAAAATTCTTCAGTTAAACCATAGAAAAGTCAGAAGTTCTATGTCTAAGTGAAGTATAAGGTTTTGGATAAACCATCTATAAGAAATATTCGCTTTGTAAGCCTTATATTCATCTCTTTTTATAAATGGTCGGGCGCGAAAATTTTCAAATTTCAAAAGAAGCGAATATGCTTCCGTATTCCTTTTCCTCTCTCCCGGGTTACCTTTCTTACTGTTTGTCCCAACCGTCAGATCCGATTAGATCTACCGCTGACGTTATCTCGCTATTGAAAGTTGCATGCTCATTAAGTATAGCGAGATAGCGAGTGTCGAGTTTTTAAGCGGTGGGACCATGAAGTGAAGGTGCGGCGATCGGAGATTTGCTTATTAATTACTTTATTGTAAAGGTACACTTTGCAATTCACCATAAAAAGGGGAAGAAGGACCCACTAGAATATCTGACATCAGAGCCGGAATGTTGATTTTTTCGGAAGTTCCGCCACTTCGCTATCGGAAAATTCAAGCACTTCACCGTTAAGGAAGTAGCGAGGCCACGTGAAAATCTTAAAATGATGACATTGCATCTTGCTTGTATCATAATTACACCAGGTGGCATGACCTGTCATGAATACTGTTGTCAGAATCAGTTTTAATTAACGGAAGTAATTACTGGGTACCCCCTTGCTTTTTCTGGCACGAAATCCTTTTAAGTGCCGAAGCTCGCTACCTCGCTATCGGAAAGTTGAGATGCTTCACCGTTAGCGAGTTAGCGAGGCCCCGTAAAATGGTAAAAGATCGGCAAGATCTATGATGACGTGTAATGATAGGTGACTGATAAAATTTGACATCTGCTAGCTATGCAGAGATCCGATTCTCATTAATGCTTACCTGACTAAATGTACAAGAAATCTGGAACATCAGCTTAAAGTGAATCAATGGAGCTCGCTATCTCGTTATGATGAGTTGCAAGGAAGATAATTACAGCGACATAGCGAGATGGGCCCACTGCCTTCTTTCTTAAGAAGCCCTGTAGCGTATCTTTCGATCATTTCTTGATCCGATCAACGGTTGTCGCCGCCTCGTTATGGCAAGGTGCTTGTTCTTTATGCATAACGAAGTAGCGACATGCTGACACGTGTTCTCCGTCGTCAGTGGGTTTAAAGGTAAGCGCCATCAAAAGAAAGAATTATGTACGTGGCAAGCTCTCATTGGGTAATATGACTGACATGGCAAGTGTAACTCCTAGTTGTTCTCTTTGTACCGCATGATCGTAGGATCTTTGAAGATCAACGGCGCAGTTTTAAATTAAAAATGTAGTGCCACTCTCTGTATTAATTAGACAAGAAAGCTTCGTCCGTGAGAAAAAACAGAGTATAATATAGAGAGATTGCATCAGTTTCATTTCACGCGAGAAAAGATTTGAAGCCATTCCTGTGCAGAAGCTATTACTGAAAGAAAAGCGTGCCAAGGTTGATAAGAAATTGTCAAGTTATCTGTTCGCTGAAATTTTGCAGGAATTCAAAGGAAAATTGAGACAGAATTCAAGTAAGTAAAACTACCATCATCTTTGTGAGCTTTTAAGTTTTAAAGAGGATAGCCCAAGATGCCTCCTAAGAAGGGATTTACAGGAGCAGTAAACTACCTGGATAGAAATGTGCATGATGATTTGCTTGAATTACTTCCTGAGTCCACTGTAGAAACGGTGCAAGTTAAGAGGTTAACCTCACTCAATCCTAGGCTTAGGGTAGCTGATGGATTGTATGATAAGGGTAATTGGGTCCGGGATGCTCAAACTGCTCAGACTGGTTTGAGTTTATTCAAGAAATGGTTTGCAGAGAGAAAGTTATATGCCCCTCATGCCAACATTTGGAATTTTGATCTTGGGAAACTTGTTGTTCCTAGCGTGTTTATGGATTTTGACTTGCTTGAAGCCATAGCAAAAAACTATGACCAAGCCACTAAGGTAGTGAGGAGAGTAGATGGTGAGGGTTTAGTTACCATCAGTCCCGAGGAGATTAGGAAGGTATTCAGTCTGGGACCCCTCACCATGTATCATGTGCCCATTAATTTGATAGATTTAGAAAAAGAATATATATCCAAGAGGGATGTAGTTAGACAGGGTGCACTGAAAGCCCACATAGGCCGAATTGGAGGCCTCCCAACCATAACATCATCTTCTAAAGAGCCCTTCAAGAAATCATGTTTTAATGTCAGGGCAGTGGAGATATATAGGACCCTGTGCAGAGTTTTCGGAGAGGGCGAAGAAGACTTTATTTCGGTGAGCTTCATGTATATGATCACCCAAATCTCTTCTTTTGGTGTGGAAATAATTTTTGATTTTGCATCCTACTTGGCAAATGAGATCCATCATGGATTGGTGGGGATTGCACAGGGCAAGGTGGAAAAGGTTTGGGGTCAGTATTCCTTACTGATGCATATGTTTCTTTTTAAAGGGGCCACTTATTTTGGTAAAGAAATGGTTTTAAATAGAGAGCAAGAAGGGGAAGCACTACCAGTCCAATTATGGAGTGCAGACATGACCTGGGAAGCAGAAAATGCTAGCTTCGTTAGATTTGATAGGCACTTTGCCTCCAAACTAAGGTGCCTCTTATTGAGTGATAATCCCAGAATCCCTAAAGCATTAATGCATCTTATCAGGCCTATGGACAAAACCCACAATCTAAAAGTTTCACATAATTGGGGAGATATTATCCCATATTCAGTCTCAACGGTCATCAGGGTCTATGGTTTCAAAGGAACACCCCATGTGTTACCCTATTAGGTACCCTTGAAGGTAGGGATAGCTGAATTTTTGTGGCAGTTGGGAGGAGTGGAGGAAGCCTTTTTGCACAAAAGGGGGACAGGATCAATTTTTCCTACTTGTACTATAGCCCACCAGTTTGTGATAACTAAAGAAGGGTGGGTCTTCCTCCATAAATTTTTGGATCAATATAAAATGGCAGTGTCTCATTCTCCTTTTTGTGATGCAGAAGGTTTCTTTAACTCTGCCCTTAGATTGAGAATCAAGCTGCGTCCAGTCCAGCATGAATTCTATTTTCCAGAAGATATAATAAGAAATGAATACTCTCTCCATGAGCAAGAAATAAAGAAAGAAAAATGGAGAGTCTATTCAAAAGTTTTGGAATTCATTAATTTTTTTGATAAAAATTTCAGTCCTCTTAGTAATGCTGCGAATAATGCAGATAAAGTATATAAGCTCATGAGTAATTTCTCTGAGATAATGGAGGTAATGAATGAGAAGAAACAACATTTTATTAATTCTTCTCTAGATAAAGCCAGAGAAATTATGAGAAAATTGGGTTTCACTCCCAACATTGGAGTAGGTCCACTGGTGGTACAGAAGAAAACAGGGTATACTATTGTCCGACAACAGGTGCCCGTTGTGCATAAAGAAAAACAGATTGTTGGATCCACCAGCACTGTCCTAGAAGAAAGACCCCCTGAACCTTCCCCCAAAAGAAGAAGAATAATAAGGGAGGAAGAATCCCCTGATGAAAGTGGCTCACCTTCTCAAACCCCAATAAGAGTTGAGGAAGAACAACTCACCAGTGAGCAATTCGAACAAATGGGGTCACAAGGAGAAAATTTTGTTACACAAGCAGAGATTGATGAAGGGAACCCTCAGGAACCCCCTGTACCAAGTTTTGAATTAACTACAATAGATTTCAGAGGAAGGGAATTGGACCCTGTTTTGGAACAAGCCAGTCAGCATTTTTTGTCTGATAACAATTTTGTAAGATCTAGGGCTTTCCATCAGTTTGCGTGGAGAGTAAACATGCACATTTTTGAGCAAAGGTGCAATAATATGGGAGCAGAACATCCTGAAATGGATGAGGCCTCCATTCAAAATCTAATAAAAGAACAAATGGTTCAAGAGTTCCAAAATATAACCCCTGATGAGGGAAGACAGATGGTAAAAAATGCTAATGTTTTATTATTGCCCAATTGGGACATTGCTGACGCATTAGTTTTTCATTCTGTTTCAAATAATCTAGGGCTCCAGGATCCAAATAAAGAGGAATTCTTGGGTACAACATTCAGCAATGATCAAGTTGCCCTTGTTATGTGGTCCCTGAGAAGAGGATCCAGGGTTACTTCATCACAGGCTGATGATTCAGGATTGACAGGGAGTATCATTGTAAGAAGAGTTGCTGACACTTCAAATGTACAGGCAGCCCACATGAATGTGGATTATTCTAAATTTGCCCTGGCTACTGCGGAAAGAGAAGAGAGGGAAATGATGGATATGCATAATAAATATGAAGTAGTGGTAGAAGCCTATAATCAAGAGGTAAAAAGGAGAATTGAGTTAGAAAACAGGGTATCTCAATTAGAAAAGGTACTTGGAAAGAGAAAAATAGGAGAATCCAGTACATTAAGAATTGCATATCCCCCTCAGTCATCTGTGGGATTAACCCCTATTATTGAGATACCTGACACCCCTGAAAGACCCCAATTCTATACTGCAGAGGAATTTGAAGCAGAAAAAACCAAATTACATGAGTGGCAGATAGAATTTAGAAATCAGCAGGAAGAGAAATGGAGGCAGGGTGTGACATACTTGAGGGATAAAATACAATGGTCAAATTTTTATGACCAGTTGACAAGGATTGTAACCCTCATAGATGAGTTAAATAAAGAAAAGAATGGAGTAGATTCCCTTACACAGAAGTGGAGACAGAGGAATAATGATGTTACAATTATTTGTATATCTACAGTTCAAATGCCTTACCATCAGGTTGAGAGGATTTTTGATTTATTAAATCAATTAGATAATTTTGAAAATAAAAGAGATTCTTTACAGAGGAAATTGACACTCTGTTTTTCAAGATATGTTGCTAAGAAATTCACCCTATTTCCTTGTGCCTTAGAATCTGTTGATACAGTAAAGGAAAAGGACAAATGGAAAAAGGAAATGGATGAATTATTTGATAACAGAATAACAACCATCATCAGTGAGACTGGCTATTGGTTTTGGGCAAAGACAAATGAAGAGCTGGTAAAAATACAACTGTATTATGCTGATATAAGAAAAGAATTCGATGAATTAGAAGAAAATGCCAATTCTTTAATAAAGATACAAAGAGAAAACCTAAGTTTTGATTGGCCAGATGATGATACTTTCAACAGATGAAAAGATCAGTTTAGTGAACAGATGTCAGGAGAAGATGACAGGGAAGATGTAAGAGTAATTGTTACTCTTGTAGTCAGCAATGATGACATAGAAAATCCCCAGGTTAAAGTGATTTTGCATGTAACAGAAGATGATACATCACTTGCAGACCTTATGGGTATGTACTCTGAAGATGAAGAATGATTGCGAGAGCAGATCATAACAACCAAGAAGCATGACAGAAAGGGACCCGCCAAGAAATGCTGTTATAATCAACCTTTCTGTTATTCTTATTTTTTTTGTTTTTCAAAAAGAAGGACACTTGTCACCTTCTGTAGTCTGAAGCTTGTTGCATCTCACATTATTTAAGTGAGATCCCAAGGCTAAAGAATGGTCTGAATTTGGTTTTCACTAAGTATTGTGCTTAGTTTCTTTTTTGGTCCAAACATTTTTGGAAAGAAATTTATAGTATGCTTTTTCTGTCAAAATTTTCTGAGAGATGGATGAATGTAGAAAGAACTGTGCTTCTTCTCTGAAGGTTTTTCTGGGTCTTTTGTAAAAGATATATCATTTTCAAAGGAAATGAATACAAGTTATGAACTGTCCCCATATCTGTTCTTCTCTGAATTTTGTCTCCTTTTTAGTACTAAGCTACCTTGATGTTGTGTGAGTAAAAGCTTATGCAATTGATTGCAATTTAGTAAGACTGTACATCCATTTGTTATTGCTGTTAATTCAATGGATTAAGTAAAGGCTTTGATGAATGTGATGAGGTTGCTCAGGTGTTAATAAGGATTTTTGAATGATAAATTCTGGTAAGAATTGCTGATGAAAATTTGTTGCAAGGCAACAAATTAGATCTAAGAATTTACTTGACTCTGAATTCCCAATGGGTTAGGCACTGATCGAAAGTATTTCAGCTAGAAGAGAAGTATATTATAACTAGCTTTTTTCAAAATACATCATAAAATCAATTTTCATTTATCTTTCCTGTAAGATTTTCAAAGTTGGCCAGCACTTGCCTGCCTAGATTGTTTTAGCTTCGTTTAGCCATTGTTGTTGGAAACATCTGCAGAGCTATAGAAGATTTCTTGGCCATATCTATTCAAGGGATGTGTTTATCAGTTATTTACTTATATGTTTAAGGATTTAGAGATGAGAATCAAAATGAAACTAAGGATAATTCTCATACAATTATTCCATCTTTGAACCATCCCCGGGTGCACCCGCCCTGGTTTTACAGAGCCAAAAGAGTAGAAAACCGTCTAAGGTTTTATTGAAGTTGGGTCCTAATACTTTGCATATGCAAGTGATAATGAGAATTGGCTATTCTCTAGGTTGTGTATGTACTGATATCTAGGTACTAAGCCTTTTGTTGCCTAGTAGTTTTAGTACTGTTAACATCAAAATAAAACACCAACAAAATGGCGACTCTGCTGGGGACTCATTAGTGTCAAAACTTGAGAATCTAAAGAAGATACAAAACCAAGTACCATTGCTACACACTAACACATCCAGCTTATCCGAGTGTCTTATCTAACAAAGCAAGAGTTGCAGTCTTACAACATCAGTGATTGATCTCTTTGTGCCGTATTTTTGTTCCCGCTCGTGTATTGTTTTCTTTCTGTCAGTAAGGAGTGTTATTATATTTTCCCGAAAAAGGGTGGTGACTCAGTCAAGGTTTTGAAGCTAGTGCTTATTGTAACAAAAGGAGAATATGGCTGACAAGAGAAAAAACACAAGGGCTTACATAAGAGCCAATCCCGATGTATCAATGTATATTGATTTACCCCAAGGTGGTAGGAAAAACCAAAATAAGAAAAGAATAGATCCAAATCCTACTTGGAAGCCTAGAGGTAATGCCTCTGTAAATTCCCATTATCAACCGATAATAGCAAGAGAATCATCTTCGCTTAGTTCTGAATCCGAAAATACAAGACTTTTAGGAGGTATTTTCAGTACCCCATTACCAGATCAGAGAGTTTTTCAAGATAAAGACGTATCTACTATGGGAATTGCTTCACCCAAACCAGGGCCTGTAGCAGATATAAATTGTAGGCTAGGATTCAGAAGTTCATTTGATAACCTTTTTAATCCCAGAGTAGCCCCATATATGGAACCGAACCTTATAGATCTAGATGATCCTGCTGATTTCGAGGCAACCTCTGCTGATTCTAAAGAAGTGCAATCTAAAATAGGATTTTTGAAGAAATGGATTGCTGAGGAAGAAGCTAAGCGCATCCGTCTTGAAAAGGAAAGGGAGCGAGCCACTTTGGATGCAATAATAGAAAGAGATACTCTGCTAAGAAGGATGGCTGCTTTGAAAGAGCAAAATAAAAAATTAGAAGAGAATATCCCCACTCTTCATCAGGACGTCTTTGGAAATATTGATAATCTAAGAGCTAAAGTTCAACAACAGGAAAAACTCCTAAATCAAAGACAAGAACCAATTATTGCTCAAATTCAAGCTTATAAACCCATTCAAGTTAATCCAATAGAGCCCACTGGAACAGTTCCAGATAAAGGGAAAGGCAAGGCTGTAGGAATCCAAATAAATGAGCCTCAAGCTATACCGAGCAAACCTATACAACCCTCCATATCAAAATTAGATCTAGAACTAGAGAAGGCTCGAAAGGAGAAGGAAGACCTTGCAAAAGTACTTGAGAAGGTTGAAAATGAAGCTCAGGCCGCAGAGACCAGAAGGAAAATCCAATTTATAAAGTCTAATTCTGCATTAAATTCATGGCCTAGTTTGTCTATCCCACCTACAAATCCTGCACCAGTTAATGCTCCCATAATCCCGACTCAGAAAGCACCCCAATCTGCTCCTACCTCATCTTCCAATATTGGCACTCAAGTCCCATTTGTCCCACCACAGCTATCCCAAGCTGCTCTCCTAACTCAAGCTAATGCAGCTAGTACCTCTAACGCTCCCGGTTTCCAGAAGAAACCTATATACCTTAAAAAATATAGACAAATATCATTTGCCGGTATTCCTGGTGCCCCCCATCCCATATCTTTTGATTTAAGGGATAAAGTGGTGAAGTTTTCTGGAAATAATGTTGTCACTGGTGAAGAACATTTGAGAATTTTCATTGACATGCTCAATGATTATGAAGTTGAACATGAGGATATGGTGATGAAATTATTTGTGCATTCACTCACAGAGGGTGCAAGGGATTGGTTCAGGAGGTTGCCTGATGATAGTATTACTTCATGGAGTGATTTGGAGAAATTGTTCAAGGAACAATATGGGGACAATACCAATGCAGGATTCATGTTGAATGAGTTCAACAATATCAAGAAGAATCCAAATGAATCCACATTTGATTTTAATGTGAGATTTCAGAAAGGGATGTACAAACTGTTTCAGTTTATGCGGTTAAATGAAGACGTCTGTCTTACAACCTATTTTAATGCCTTTGATAGCAAAATGGCCTACCAATTGAGAGATAAAGATCCTAAAACTCTGAGAGATGCCTATAGAGTTGCAGTGAATATAGAAAATAATAGAAAGGCCTCTGGCAAATTAGGGAGGAGGGATGATCCTAAGCTTTTCAACCCTAAGAACAATAATAAAAGGGAAGGTGACAAAACTCCCATAGGAAAAAGGCCTGAAGAACCTACTATAGGCCATGTTTTAGAAATGCTTAAGAAAATGAATCCCACTAATTTCAACAAGAAAAATGTTACTGAGAGAACCCTTATGAATAACAGCAATTTCAATAGACAGCCTAGGATGCAGAATTACCCTTACACCACCCAATGGAAAGATGGTAAACCAGTTCCTAACCAGATCCAAAATATGAAGGATAAGGGTACCCCAGACCCCCTGCAAAGGAACACTGTAAATATGAATGATGATGTACCTTGGTGCATTATATGCCAATCACCTCATTCTGCTGATTATTGTGTTGTTGCCCAATCATTCGCCCAAGCTCAAGGAGTGCAAGCAAAAGAAGAAACAGAAGAAAAGAACCATGATGATATGAGTTGCAATATGGCGAACACATCTGATGATTTGATAGATTCTGATTTAGAAGAACCTGAGAATGATGTTACCAGCCAGAGGATTGCTTACCAGTTACATCATTAGCAAATATTTGCATATGATGAAAAGAATGATACAGATAAGGTATGCAATACATTTTCTGAAGTAGGTTTCACAAACCTAAGAATCCCCTCCAAGGAGGAAATTGATAGAATTACAGCCGAAATGATTTCACAAGTCCACAGTAATTACAATTTGAGAAATAGAGCAATAACTAATGAAGCAGGAAGGCCATCTAGTATGTTCATCAAAGACACCACTCATAAGACAGATGATCAACACAAGAAAGTCAGTATAAATGTGTCTAAGATCAAGGAGAACAAGGGTCAGAAATGGGAACCAAAAAAGAAGGTTCAATTTCAGAAAGTTGAAGCAACAAAGACCGTAGTGCAACCAGAGAAATCAGAACCGGATGTTGTCAAGCTAAAAGTGGTGCCCACTACTCAAAAGACTCTGATCCCAGGTACTATCGTAAAACCTACTGTGGTTGAACCTGTTGATATGATTGCCATGTTATCTCAAATTACTGTGAAAGTACCCTTGTCTGAGCTTTTTAGAATTGAAGAACATAAAAATAAAGCTTTGTCATGGTTGGGTGGGATAGAAAACAACAATAGTATTGATAATCAAGCTGTAGCCCAACAAACCCCATTAATAATAGAGGACAATGGTATTATATCCCAGATTCCTCAGATGTTCTTAGATGATTCATCAGTTGCGTTCATACAAGATATTGATCCTTTTTTCCTTAGTTTAATCATAAAAGGGAAAACCTCAAAAAACTGTATGATAGATTCTGGAGCTTCCAACACTATAATGCCCTTTAAAGTAATGGAAGCCCTAGGATTGAAGGTGGATACTAAGCAAGGTAGATGCCGAGGGATGGATGCTAGAGAGGTTCCAGTAATAGGTACTATAAATGCCTTACCATTCAAACTGGCTGCATTTCCTGAGGTGGAATTAACCATGTCTGTCCTTGTAGTGGATATACCCCCACATTACGGGATGCTGCTTTCCAGAAAATGGAGTGCCGCCATGGGGGGAAGCCTACAATGTGACCTTACTTATGCCACTTTCCATATAGGGGACAACGCTGTCAGGGTAAATAGGGAACCAAGGGTTAACCACATCTTAGGTGAAGAAATTGACAAAGATACCACCTGTTTCCTAGACACTGGGATTAATGCTTTTAGGGCTGAATTAATTATTCAGGAAGTGGAAAACTTACCTGATATCATTGAAAATGAGGTTGAATGTTGCATGAATTCACCAAAACTGTGGACAATGTTCTTTGATGGGGCTAGTTCTAAAGAGGGTGCAGGGGCAGGTGTAGTCTTTGTATCCCCTGAAAATAACACCTTCAGGTATTCATTCACCTTGAAGTTTGCTTGCACAAATAACATTGCTGAATATGAAGCATTGCTGCTAGGTCTCAAAGTGGCCACACATCACAAAATTAAGAAATTGTGTGTCATAGGGGACTCTGAGTTGATCATCTCTCAGATTAAAGGAACGTACTCCTCAAAAAATAGGAGATTAAAACAATATAGAAACGCGGTCTGGGATCAAATAGAATTCTTTGATGCATTTGGGATCTCATGGAGAGATAGAACCCAGAATAAAATGGCTGATCTTCTGGCTAATGTAGCTATCAAGCCAAAAGAAATATCATTTGCAGGAATCTCCCAGATTGAGATTCAAAACAGACCTTCTATACCTGACAACATTGACAATTGGCAGGTGTTTGAAGATGACAAAGATATCACAAATTTTTTGCTAAATGAAGACAAATACCATGGGCAGGAGATGGACTGCAATGGACTGATTGAAACCATAAATGGGAAGGAAACCATTTTTGGTCAAGAAATCATGCAATTAAAAACAAATAAGATGCCTAAGGGATTGGTAGTCTTGGAGAAAATTTTTGATAACCAAGACAGAGTAAGATCGGAAATAAAGGACCCCAAACCACAGGAGCTAGAAGAAGTGAATTTGGGAACGAATGAAAACCCTAAAAAGGTTTACATCGGCCAAGATCTGCCAGTTCAAATCAGAAAAGCATTGATTGACCTACTTAGAAAGTACAGGCATGTTTTTGCTTGGTCGTATGATGACCTTAAAGCTTATAGGGAGGACCTTTTCCAGCATGTCATACCGTTGAAAGAAAATGTAAAACCCTTTAGGCAAAAACAGAGGCCAATCAATCCTACCCTTGCCCCAAAAATGCAGGAAGAACTGACAAAGCTGAGAGATGGTGGAATAATCAAACCAATTAGGCATTCCACTTGGGTTTCAAACCTTGTTCCTGTAAGAAAAAAGAATGGAGATATTAGGCTTTGTGTGGATTTTAGAAATCTAAACATTGCATCTCTAAAAGATAATTATGGCTTACCTAATATGGAAGCTATGTTGCAACAAGTGACCGGCTCTGAATTGATGTCAATGATGGATGGCTTTTCTGGATATAATCAAGTTCTGGTAAAAGAAAGTGAACAGTTCAAAACAGCCTTCACAACCCCTTGGGGAACGTATGTGTATGTGAGGATGCCTTTTGGCTTGATTAATGCAGGAGCTACTTTCCAAAGAGCCATGGATGTAGCATTTCATGAATATATTGACAAATTTATGGTTGTGTACCAGGATGATCTTATAGCGTATTCTAATAAGGCTGAAGATCACTGCAAACACTTGGAAAATAATTTTATGAAAGCCCTGGAATATGGGGTATCCCTAAACCCAAAGAAATGCTCGTTTGGGGTTACAGAAGGAAAGTTATTAGGACACATAGTGTCCAAGGATGGGGTAAAAATAGACTCAGAAAGGGTAATGGCTATTGATAAAGTCCCTAAACCTAAAAACGTGAAAGGTATATAGTCCTTTTTTGGCCAGGTTAATTTTCTGAGGAGGTTTGTTACAAATTTTGCTGAAATCAGTAGACCCATTTCAAAAATGCTTAAGAAAGGAGCTGTTATAGATTGAAATGGTGAACCTTCATAGGCATTTCAGGATATAAAGACTGCGATAAAAAATGCTCCAGTGTTGAAGACCCCAGATTATACAAAACCCATGCATATCTTTTCTTTTGCATCATTCCATACTGTGGCTGCAGTTTTATTACAGAAAAACCAAGAAGGGTATGAACAGCCTATTGCTTTTTTTAGCAAATCCCTGCAGCATGCTGAACTGAAGTATGAAATAAATGAAAAACAAGCATATGCTTTGGTAAAGGCTGTAAAAGCATTCAGAAGTTATTTGGTAGATGCTACTATTATTGCCTTTGTACCTAGTGCTGCAGTTAAAGATATTTTCTCTCAGCAGGAAGTGTCAGGAAGGAGATGCAGATGGATCAATAGAATCCAAGAATTTAACATTGATATGCAGATAACTAAGTTAGTTAGAGGTCAAGGTTTGGCCAAACTTATGGCCGAAACTAACCTGGAAGCTAATCAGATAAACCTAGTAAATGATGATTTCAGAACTGATTTATGCGACATGGACCAGTGTGACTGGTACATTAATGTTATACATTATTTGCAACACATGGAAGTTTCTCCCCATCTGCCTGATAATGAAAAAAGGAATATTAAATTGCAAGCCATCAGGTATGTAATTGTTCAAAATAACTTATGGTGGAGAAACTTTGAAGGAGTTCTGTTGAAATGTGTTGACAGAGAAAGGGCAAATGAGATTTTGAAAGAAATGCATGCTGGAGTATGTGGAGGACATTACATGGCCAAAACTACTGCGCATAAGATAATGAGAGCTGGTTTCTGGTGGCCCACTTTGTTCAAAGATGCTCAAATTATGGTTAAAAAATGTGATCCTTGTCAAAGATTTGCTGGGAAGCTAAAATTCTCAGGAAATACTCCACTGAAGCCAGTTGAAACTAAAGCACCTTTTCAACAATGGGGTCTGGACTTCATAGGAGAAATTTTTCCCAAGTCCAGTACTGGCTATTCCTGGATCCTGGTTGCTACTGATTACTTTACAAAATGGGTAGAGGCTATCCCTACCAGAAATGCAACTAGTAAAGTAGTAAATAATTTCTTATTGAATAATATCATTTCCAGATTTGGATGTCCACAGAAAGTTGTCACAGATAATGCTATGTGTTTTAGGTCTGAGGAATTCATAAATTTTTGTGATAAATATGGAATGACAAGAACAACGTCTGCCCCATATCATCCACAAGGGAATGGACAAGCTGAGTCCACAAATAAAAGCTTGTTGAAAATCATTAAGAGAACCTTGGACGATAATAAAAGGGCATGGGATTCCAAGTTACAGTTGGCAATATGGGCTGACAGAGTAACTGTAAAGAAGGCAATTGGGGTGGCTCCATTTGATTTAGTGTATGGAATTCAAGCTAGAATGCCCCAGAACAATTTGATGGGATTATACAATTACATCCAGTCATATGATGAAGATACTACTGATGAAATGAAAGAAAGAATGAATGAACTGGTAGGATTGACCGAAGCCAGAAGAGAAGCATCTCTGAGAAATCAAAAATTGCAGTTACAAGTCAAAACACTCTATGATAAAAGAACTGTAAACAAGAAATTTGAAAATGGAGACCTAGTCTTAATGTGGAATGCCAGAATTGAAGATAAAGGAAAACATGGCAAATTTGACCCCATTTGGTTAGGCCCATATCTCATTGAGAATACTTGGGGTGAACATTCCTACATAATCAAAGATGTATTTGATAATATTCTTGAATTGCCAGTTCATGGACAGTTCTTGAAGAGGTATTTTTCTTGAAAAAATACTTAGTTTCTTCCATGAACATTAGTTTTAGGTTTTCCCAGCGTCCTGTTTTCTGTAAATCCTTGTACAGTCTAAGTTTTGTTTTTGTGTGTTGCTCAGTGCTCTCTGAAGAAGTTGTCATTTCCCGGGTGTGTGGTCTGCTCTCCCATAGATTCTGAATCCTTGCATAGACTCAAGTAGTCTATCATCCCCAGACAGAGCCACTGTTGGTCTGACTTTTTCTGCAGTAAAAAATTCTTCAGTTAAACCATAGAAAAGTCAGAAGTTCTATGTCTAAGTGAAATATAAGGTTTTGTATAAACCATCTATAAGAAATATTCGCTTTGTAAGCCTTATATTCATCTCTTTTTATAAATGGTCGGGCGCGAAAATTTTCAAATTTCAAAAGAAGCGAATATGCTTCCGTATTCCTTTTCCTCTCTCCCGAGTTACCTTTCTTACTGTTTGTCCCAACCGTTAGATCCGATTAGATCTACCGCTGACGTTATCTCACTATTGAAAGTTGCATGCTCATTAAGTATAGCGAGATAGCGAGTGTCGAGTTTTTAAGCGGTGGGACCATGAAGTGAAGGTGCAGCGATCGAAGATTTGCTTATTAATTACTTTATTGTGCAGGTACACTTTGCAATTTGCCATAAAAAGGGGAAGAAGGACCCACTAGAATATCTGACATCAGAGCCGGAATGTTGATTTTTCCGGAAGTTCCGCCACTTCGCTATCGGAAAATTCAGGCACTTCACCGTTAGCAAAGTAGCGAGGCCACGTGAAAATCTTAAAATGATGACATTGCATCTTGCTTGTATCATAATTACACCAGGTGGCATGACCTGTCATGAATACTGTTGTCAGAATCAGTTTTAATTAACGGAAGTAATTACTGGGTAACCCCTTGCTTTTTCCGGCACGGAATCCTTTTAAGTGCCGAAGCTCGCTACCTCACTATCGGAAAGTTGAGATGCTTCACCGTTAGCGAGTTAGCGAGGCCCCGTAAAATGGTAAAAGATCGACAAGATCTATGATGATGTGTAATGACAGGTGACTGATAAAATTTGACATGTGCTAGCTATGCAGAGATTCGATTCTCATTAATGCTTACCTGACTAAATGTACAAGAAATCTGGAACATCAGCTTAAAGTGAATCAACGGAGCTCGCTATCTCGTTATGATGAGTTGCAAGGAAGATAATTACAGCGACATAGCGAGATGGGCCCACCGCCTTCTTTCTTAAGAAGTCCTGTAGCGTATCTTTCGATCATTTCTTGATCCGATCAACGGTTGTTGTCGCCTCGTTATGGCAAGGTGCTTGTTCTTTATGCATAACGAAGTAGTGACATGCTGACACGTGTTCTCCGTCGTCAGTGGGTTTAAAGGTAAGCGCCATCAAAAGAAAGAATTATGTACGTGGCAAGCTCTCATTGGGTAATATGACTGACATGGCAAGTGTAACTCCTAGTTGTTCTCTTTGTACCGCATGATCGTAGGATCTTTGAAGATCAACGGCGCAGTTTTAAATTAAAAATGTAGTGCCACTCTCTGTATTAATTAGACAAGAAAGCTTCGTCCGTGAGAAAAAACAGAGTATAATACAGAGAGATTGCATCAGTTTCATTTCACGCGAGAAAATATTTGAAGCCATTCCTATGCAGAAGCTATTACTGAAAGAAAAGCGTGCCAAGGTTGATAAGAAATTGTCAAGTTATCTGTTCGCTGAAATTTTGCAGGAATTCAAAGGAAAATTGAGACAGAATTCAAGTAAGTAAAACTACCATCATCTTTGTGAGCTTTTAAGTTTTAAAGAGGATAGCCCAAGATGCCTCCTAAGAAGGGATTTATAGGAGCAGTAAACTACCTGGATAGAAATGTGCATGATGATTTGCTTGAATTACTTCCTGAGTCCACTGTAGAAACGGTGCAAGTTAAGAGGTTAACCTCACTCAATCCTAGGCTTAGGGTAGCTGATGGATTGTATGATAAGGGTAATTGGGTCCGGGATGCTCAAACTGCTCAGACTGGTTTGAGTTTATTCAAGAAATGGTTTGCAGAGAGAAAGTTATATGCCCCTCATGCCAACATTTGGAATTTTGATCTTGGGAAACTTGTTGTTCCTAGCGTGTTTATGGATTTTGACTTGCTTGAAGCCATAGCAAAAAACTATGACCAAGCCACTAAGGTAGTGAGGAGAGTAGATGGTGAGGCTTTAGTTACCATCAGTCCCGAGGAGATTAGGAAGGTATTCAGTCTGGGACCCCTCACCATGTATCATGTGCCCATTAATTTGATAGATTTAGAAAAAGAATATATATCCAAGAGGGATGTAGTTAGACAGGGTGCACTGAAAGCCCACATAGGCCGAATTGGAGGCCTCCCAACCATAACATCATCTTCTAAAGAGCCCTTCAAGAAATCATGTTTTAATGCCAGGGCAGTGGAGATATATAGGACCCTGTGCAGAGTTTTCGGAGAGGGCGAAGAAGACTTTATTTCGGTGAGCTTCATGTATATGATCACCCAAATCTCTTCTTTTGGTGTGGAAATAATTTTTGATTTTGCATCCTACTTGGCAAATGAGATCCATCATGGATTGGTGGGGATTGCACAGGGCAAGGTGGAAAAGGTTTGGGGTCAGTATTCCTTACTGATGCATATGTTTCTTTTTAAAGGGGCCACTTATTTTGGTAAAGAAATGGTTTTAAATAGAGAGCAAGAAGGGGAAGCACTACCAGTCCAATTATGGAGTGCAGACATGACCTGGGAAGCAGAAAATGCTAGCTTCGTTAGATTTGATAGGCACTTTGCCTCCAAACTAAGGTGCCTCTTATTGAGTGATAATCCCAGAATCCCTAAAGCATTAATGCATCTTATCAGGCCTATGGACAAAACCCACAATCTAAAAGTTTCACATAATTGGGGAGATATTATCCCATATTCAGTCTCAACGGTCATCAGGGTCTATGGTTTCAAAGGAACACCCCATGTGTTACCCTATTAGGTACCCTTGAAGGTAGGGATAGCTGAATTTTTGTGGCAGTTGGGAGGAGTGGAGGAAGCCTTTTTGCACAAAAGGGGGACAGGATCAATTTTTCCTACTTGTACTATAGCCCACCAGTTTGTGATAACTAAAGAAGGGTGGGTCTTCCTCCATAAATTTTTGGATCAATATAAAATGGCAGTGTCTCATTCTCCTTTATGTGATGCAGAAGGTTTCTTTAACTCTGCCCTTAGATTGAGAATCAAGCTGCGTCCAGTCCAGCATGAATTCTATTTTCCAGAAGATATAATAAGAAATGAATACTCTCTCCATGAGCAAGAAATAAAGAAAGAAAAATGGAGAGTCTATTCAAAAGTTTTGGAATTCATTAATTGTTTTGATAAAAATTTCAGTCCTCTTAGTAATGCTGTGAATAATGCAGATAAAGTATATAAGCTCATGAGTAATTTCTCTGAGATAATGGAGGTAATGAATGAGAAGAAACAGCATTTTATTAATTCTTCTCTAGATAAAGCCAGAGAAATTATGAGAAAATTGGGTTTCACTCCCAACATTGGAGTAGGTCCACTGGTGGTACAGAAGAAAACAGGGTATACTATTGTCCGACAGCAGGTGCCCGTTGTGCATAAAGAAAAACAGATTGTTGGATCCACCAGCACTGTCCTAGAAGAAAGACCCCCTGAACCTTCCCCCAAAAGAAGAAGAATAATAAGGGAGGAAGAATCCCCTGATGAAAGTGGCTCACCTTCTCAAAACCCAATAAGAGTTGAGGAAGAACAACTCACCAGTGAGCAATTCGAACAAATGGGGTCACAAGGAGAAAATTTTGTTACACAAGCAGAGATTGATGAAGGGAACCCTCAGGAACCCCCTGTACCAAGTTTTGAATTAACTACAGCAGATTTCAGAGGAAGGGAATTGGACCCTGTTTTGGAACAAGCCAGTCAGCATTTTTTGTCTGATAACAATTTTGTAAGATCTAGGGCTTTCCATCAGTTTGCGTGGAGAGTAAACATGCACATTTTTGAGCAAAGGTGCAATAATATGGGAGCAGAACATCCTGAAATGGATGAGGCCTCCATTCAAAATCTATTCAAAATCTAATAAAAGAACAAATGGTTCAAGAGTTCTAAAATATAACCCCTGATGAGGGAAGACAGATGGTAAAAAATGCTAATGTTTTATTATTGCCCAATTGGGACATTGCTGACGCATTAGTTTTTAATTCTGTTTCAAATAATTTAGGGCTCCAGGATCCAAATAAAGAGGAATTCTTGGGTACAACATTCAGCAATGATCAAGTTGCCCTTGTTATGTGGTCCCTGAGAAGAGGATCCAGGGTTACTTCATCACAGGCTGATGATTCAGGATTGACAGGGAGTATCATTGTAAGAAGAGTTGCTGACACTTCAAATGTACAGGCAGCCCACATGAATGTGGATTATTCTAAATTTGCCCTGGCTACTGCGGAAAGAGAAGAGAGGGAAATGATGGATATGCATAATAAATATGAAGTAGTGGTAGAAGCCTATAATCAAGAGGTAAAAAGGAGAATTGAGTTAGAAAATAGGGTATCTCAATTAGAAAAGGTACTTGGAAAGAGAAAAATAGGAGAATCCAGTACATTAAGAATTGCATATCCCCCTCAGTCATCTGTGGGATTAACCCCTATTATTGAGATACCTGACACCCCTGAAAGACCCCAATTCTATACTGCAGAGGAATTTGAAGCAGAAAAAACCAAATTACATGAGTGGCAGATAGAATTTAGAAATCAGCAGGAAGAGAAATGGAGGCAGGGTGTGACATACTTGAGGGATAAAATACAATGGTCAAATTTTTATGACCAGTTGACAAGGATTGTAACCCTCATAGATGAGTTAAATAAAGAAAAGAATGGAGTAGATTCCCTTACACAGAAGTGGAGACAGAGGAATAATGATGTTACAATTATTTGTATATCTACAGTTCAAATGCCTTACCATCAGGTTGAGAGGATTTTTGATTTATTAAACCAATTAGATAATTTTGAAAATAAAAGAGATTCTTTACAGAGGAAATTGACACTCTGTTTTTCAAGATATCTTGCTAAGAAATTCACCCTATTTCCTTGTGCCTTAGAATCTATTGATACAGTAAAGGAAAAGGACAAATGGAAAAAGGAAATGGATGAATTATTTGATAACAGAATAACAAACATCATCAGTGAGACTAGCTATTGGTTTTGGGCAAAGACAAATGAAGAGCTGGTAAAAATACAACTGTATTATGCTGATATAAGAAAAGAATTCGATGAATTAGAAGAAAATGCCAATTCTTTAATAAAGATACAAAGAGAAAACCTAAGTTTTGATTGGCCAGATGATGATACTTTCAACAGATGAAAAGATCAGTTTAGTGAACAGATGTCAGGAGAAGATGACGGGGAAGATGTAAGAGTAATTGTTACTCTTGTAGTCAGCAATGATGACATAGAAAATCCCCAGGTTAAAGTGATTTTGCATGTAACAGAAGATGATACATCACTTGCAGACCTTATGGGTATGTACTCTGAAGATGAAGAATGATTGCGAGAGCAGATCATAACAACCAAGAAGCATGACAGAAAGGGACCCGCCAAGAAATGCTGTTATAATCAACCTTTCTGTTATTCTTGTTTTTTTTGTTTTTCAAAAAGAAGGACACTTGTCACCTTCTGTAGCCTGAAGCTTGTTGCATCTCACATTATTTAAGTGAGATCCCAAGGCTAAAGAATGGTCCGAATTTGGTTTTCACTAAGTATTGTGCTTAGTTTCTTTTTTGGTCCAAACATTTTTGGAAAGAAATTTATAGTATGCTTTTTCTGTCAAAATTTTCTGAGAGATGGATGAATGTAGAAAGAACTGTGCTTCTTCTCTGAAGGTTTTTCTGGGTCTTTTGTAAAAGATATATCATTTTCAAAGGAAATGAATACAAGTTATGAACTGTCCCCATATCTGTTCTTCTCTGAATTTTGTCTCCTTTTTAGTACTAAGCTACCTTGATGTTGTGTGAGTAAAAGCTTATGCAATTGATTGCAGTTTAGTAAGACTGTACATCCATTTGTTATTGCTGTTAATTCAATGGATTAAGTAAAGGCTTTGATGAATGTGATGAGGTTGCTCGGGTGTTAATAAGGATTTTTGAATGATAAATTCTGGTAAGAATTGCTGATGAAAATTCGTTGCAAGGCAACAAATTAGATCTAAGAATTTACTTGACTCTAAATTCCCAATGGGTTAGGCACTGATCGAAAGTATTTCAGCTAGAAGAGAAGTATATTATAACTAGCTTTTTTCAAAATACATCATAAAATCAATTTTCATTTATCTTTCCTGTAAGATTTTCAAAGTTGGCCAGCACTTGCCTGCCTAGATTGTTTTAGCTTCGTTTAGCCATTGTTGTTGGAAACATCTGCAGAGCTATAGAAGATTTCTTGGCCATATCTGTTCAAGGGATGTGTTTATCAATTATTTACTTATATGTTTAAGGATTTAGAGATGAGAATCAAAATGAAACTAAGGATAATTCTCATACAATTATTCCATCTTTGAACCATCCCCGGGTGCACCCGCCCTGGTTTTACAGAGCCAAAAGAGTAGAAAACCGTCTAAGGTTTTATTGAAGTTGGGTCCTAATACTTTGCATATGCAAGTGATAATGAGAATTGGCTATTCTCTAGGTTGTGTATGTACTGATATCTAGGTACTAAGCCTTTTGTCGCCTAGTAGTTTTAGTACTGTTAACATCAAAATAAAACACCAACAAAATGGCGACTCTGCTGGGGACTCATTAGTGTCAAAACTTGAGAATCTAAAGAAGATACAAAACCAAGTACCATTGCTACACACTGACACATCCAGCTTATCCGAGTGTCTTATCTAACAAAGCAAGAGTTGCAGTCTTACAACATCAGTGATTGATCTCTTTGTGCCATATTTTTGTTCCCGCTCGTGTATTGTTTTCTTTCTGTCAGTAAGGAGTGTTATTATATTTTCCCGAAAAAGGGTGGCGAATCAGTCAAGGTTTTGAAGCTAGTGCTTATTGTAACAAAAGGAGAATATGGCTGACAAGAGAAAAAACACAAGGGCTTACATAAGAGCCAATCCCGATGTATCAATGTATACTGATTTACCCCAAGGTGGTAGGAAAAACCAAAATAAGAAAAGAATAGATCCAAATCCTACTTGGAAGCCTAGAGGTAATGCCTCTGTAAATTCCCATTATCAACCGATAATAGCAAGAGAATCATCTTCGCTTAGTTCTGAATCCGAAAATACAAGACTTTTAGGAGGTATTTTCAGTACCCCATTACCAGATCAGAGAGTTTTTCAAGATAAAGACGTATCTACTATGGGAATTGCTTCACCCAAACCAGGGCCTGTAGCAGATATAAATTGTAGGCTAGGATTCAGAAGTTCATCTGATAACCTTTTTAATCCCAGAGTAGCCCCATATATGGAACCGAACCTTATAGATCTAGATGATCCTGCTGATTTCGAGGCAACCTCTGCTGATTCTAAAGAAGTGCAATCTAAAATAGGATTTTTGAAGAAATGGATTGCTGAGGAAGAAGCTAAGCGCATCCGTCTTGAAAAGGAAAGGGAGCGAGCCACTTTGGATGCAATAATAGAAAGAGATACTCTGCTAAGAAGGATGGCTGCTTTGAAAGAGCAAAATAAAAAATTAGAAGAGAATATCCCCACTCTTCATCAGGACGTCTTTGGAAATATTGATAATCTAAGAGCTAAAGTTCAACAACAGGAAAAACTCCTAAATCAAAGACAAGAACCAATTATTGCTCAAATTCAAGCTTATAAACCCATTCAAGTTAATCCAATAGAGCCCACTGGAACAGTTCCAGATAAAGGGAAAGGCAAGGCTGTAGGAATCCAAATAAATGAGCCTCAAGCTATACCGAGCAAACCTATACAACCCTCCATATCAAAATTAGATCTAGAACTAGAGAAGGCTCGAAAGGAGAAGGAAGACCTTGCAAAAGTACTTGAGAAGGTTGAAAATGAAGCTCAGGCCGCAGAGACCAGAAGGAAAATCCAATTTATAAAGTCTAATTCTGCATTAAATTCATGGCCTAGTTTGTCTATCCCACCTACAAATCCTGCACCAGTTAATGCTCCCATAATCCCGACTCAGAAAGCACCCCAATCTGCTCCTACCTCATCTTCCAATATTGGCACTCAAGTCCCATTTGTCCCACCACAGCTATCCCAAGCTGCTCTCCTAACTCAAGCTAATGCAGCTAGTACCTCTAACGCTCCCGGTTTCCAGAAGAAACCTATATACCTTAAAAAATATAGACAAATATCATTTGCCGGTATTCCTGGTGCCCCCCATCCCATATCTTTTGATTTAAGGGATAAAGTGGTGAAGTTTTCTGGAAATAATGTTGTCACTGGTGAAGAACATTTGAGAATTTTCATTGACATGCTCAATGATTATGAAGTTGAACATGAGGATATGGTGATGAAATTATTTGTGCATTCACTCACAGAGGGTGCAAGGGATTGGTTCAGGAGGTTGCCTGATGATAGTATTACTTCATGGAGTGATTTGGAGAAATTGTTCAAGGAACAATATGGGGACAATACCAATGCAGGATTCATGTTGAATGAGTTCAACAATATCAAGAAGAATCCAAATGAATCCACATTTGATTTTAATGTGAGATTTCAGAAAGGGATGTACAAACTGTTTCAGTTTATGCGGTTAAATGAAGACGTCTGTCTTACAACCTATTTTAATGCCTTTGATAGCAAAATGGCCTACCAATTGAGAGATAAAGATCCTAAAACTCTGAGAGATGCCTATAGAGTTGCAGTGAATATAGAAAATAATAGAAAGGCCTCTGGCAAATTAGGGAGGAGGGATGATCCTAAGCTTTTCAACCCTAAGAACAATAATAAAAGGGAAGGTGACAAAACTCCCATAGGAAAAAGGCCTGAAGAACCTACTATAGGCCATGTTTTAGAAATGCTTAAGAAAATGAATCCCACTAATTTCAACAAGAAAAATGTTACTGAGAGAACCCTTATGAATAACAGCAATTTCAATAGACAGCCTAGGATGCAGAATTACCCTTACACCACCCAATGGAAAGATGGTAAACCAGTTCCTAACCAGATCCAAAATATGAAGGATAAGGGTACCCCAGACCCCCTGCAAAGGAACACTGTAAATATGAATGATGATGTACCTTGGTGCATTATATGCCAATCACCTCATTCTGCTGATTATTGTGTTGTTGCCCAATCATTCGCCCAAGCTCAAGGAGTGCAAGCAAAAGAAGAAACAGAAGAAAAGAACCATGATGATATGAGTTGCAATATGGCGAACACATCTGATGATTTGATAGATTCTGATTTAGAAGAACCTGAGAATGATGTTACCAGCCAGAGGATTGCTTACCAGTTACATCATTAGCAAATATTTGCATATGATGAAAAGAATGATACAGATAAGGTATGCAATACATTTTCTGAAGTAGGTTTCACAAACCTAAGAATCCCCTCCAAGGAGGAAATTGATAGAATTACAGCCGAAATGATTTCACAAGTCCACAGTAATTACAATTTGAGAAATAGAGCAATAACTAATGAAGCAGGAAGGCCATCTAGTATGTTCATCAAAGACACCACTCATAAGACAGATGATCAACACAAGAAAGTCAGTATAAATGTGTCTAAGATCAAGGAGAACAAGGGTCAGAAATGGGAACCAAAAAAGAAGGTTCAATTTCAGAAAGTTGAAGCAACAAAGACCGTAGTGCAACCAGAGAAATCAGAACCGGATGTTGTCAAGCTAAAAGTGGTGCCCACTACTCAAAAGACTCTGATCCCAGGTACTATCGTAAAACCTACTGTGGTTGAACCTGTTGATATGATTGCCATGTTATCTCAAATTACTGTGAAAGTACCCTTGTCTGAGCTTTTTAGAATTGAAGAACATAAAAATAAAGCTTTGTCATGGTTGGGTGGGATAGAAAACAACAATAGTATTGATAATCAAGCTGTAGCCCAACAAACCCCATTAATAATAGAGGACAATGGTATTATATCCCAGATTCCTCAGATGTTCTTAGATGATTCATCAGTTGCGTTCATACAAGATATTGATCCTTTTTTCCTTAGTTTAATCATAAAAGGGAAAACCTCAAAAAACTGTATGATAGATTCTGGAGCTTCCAACACTATAATGCCCTTTAAAGTAATGGAAGCCCTAGGATTGAAGGTGGATACTAAGCAAGGTAGATGCCGAGGGATGGATGCTAGAGAGGTTCCAGTAATAGGTACTATAAATGCCTTACCATTCAAACTGGCTGCATTTCCTGAGGTGGAATTAACCATGTCTGTCCTTGTAGTGGATATACCCCCACATTACGGGATGCTGCTTTCCAGAAAATGGAGTGCCGCCATGGGGGGAAGCCTACAATGTGACCTTACTTATGCCACTTTCCATATAGGGGACAACGCTGTCAGGGTAAATAGGGAACCAAGGGTTAACCACATCTTAGGTGAAGAAATTGACAAAGATACCACCTGTTTCCTAGACACTGGGATTAATGCTTTTAGGGCTGAATTAATTATTCAGGAAGTGGAAAACTTACCTGATATCATTGAAAATGAGGTTGAATGTTGCATGAATTCACCAAAACTGTGGACAATGTTCTTTGATGGGGCTAGTTCTAAAGAGGGTGCAGGGGCAGGTGTAGTCTTTGTATCCCCTGAAAATAACACCTTCAGGTATTCATTCACCTTGAAGTTTGCTTGCACAAATAACATTGCTGAATATGAAGCATTGCTGCTAGGTCTCAAAGTGGCCACACATCACAAAATTAAGAAATTGTGTGTCATAGGGGACTCTGAGTTGATCATCTCTCAGATTAAAGGAACGTACTCCTCAAAAAATAGGAGATTAAAACAATATAGAAACGCGGTCTGGGATCAAATAGAATTCTTTGATGCATTTGGGATCTCATGGAGAGATAGAACCCAGAATAAAATGGCTGATCTTCTGGCTAATGTAGCTATCAAGCCAAAAGAAATATCATTTGCAGGAATCTCCCAGATTGAGATTCAAAACAGACCTTCTATACCTGACAACATTGACAATTGGCAGGTGTTTGAAGATGACAAAGATATCACAAATTTTTTGCTAAATGAAGACAAATACCATGGGCAGGAGATGGACTGCAATGGACTGATTGAAACCATAAATGGGAAGGAAACCATTTTTGGTCAAGAAATCATGCAATTAAAAACAAATAAGATGCCTAAGGGATTGGTAGTCTTGGAGAACATTTTTGATAACCAAGACAGAGTAAGATTGGAAATAAAGGACCCCAAACCACAGGAGCTAGAAGAAGTGAATTTGGGAACGAATGAAAACCCTAAAAAGGTTTACATCGGCCAAGATCTGCCAGTTCAAATCAGAAAAGCATTGATTGACCTACTTAGAAAGTACAGGCATGTTTTTGCTTGGTCGTATGATGACCTTAAAGCTTATAGGGAGGACCTTTTCCAGCATGTCATACCGTTGAAAGAAAATGTAAAACCCTTTAGGCAAAAACAGAGGCCAATCAATCCTACCCTTGCCCCAAAAATGCAGGAAGAACTGACAAAGCTGAGAGATGGTGGAATAATCAAACCAATTAGGCATTCCACTTGGGTTTCAAACCTTGTTCCTGTAAGAAAAAAGAATGGAGATATTAGGCTTTGTGTGGATTTTAGAAATCTAAACATTGCATCTCTAAAAGATAATTATGGCTTACCTAATATGGAAGCTATGTTGCAACAAGTGACTGGCTCTGAATTGATGTCAATGATGGATGGCTTTTCTGGATATAATCAAGTTCTGGTAAAAGAAAGTGAACAGTTCAAAACAGCCTTCACAACCCCTTGGGGAACGTATGTGTATGTGAGGATGCCTTTTGGCTTGATTAATGCAGGAGCTACTTTCCAAAGAGCCATGGATGTAGCATTTCATGAATATATTGACAAATTTATGGTTGTGTACCAGGATGATCTTACAGCGTATTCTAATAAGGCTGAAGATCACTGCAAACACTTGGAAAATAATTTTATGAAAGCCCTGGAATATGGGGTATCCCTAAACCCAAAGAAATGCTCGTTTGGGGTTACAGAAGGAAAGTTATTAGGACACATAGTGTCCAAGGATGGGGTAAAAATAGACTCAGAAAGGGTAATGGCTATTGATAAAGTCCCTAAACCTAAAAACGTGAAAGGTATATAGTCCTTTTTTGGCCAGGTTAATTTTCTGAGGAGGTTTGTTACAAATTTCGCTGAAATCAGTAGACCCATTTCAAAAATGCTTAAGAAAGGAGCTGTTATAGATTGGAATGGTGAACCTTCATAGGCATTTCAGGGTATAAAGACTGCGATAAAAAATGCTCCAGTGTTGAAGACCCCAGATTATACAAAACCCATGCATATCTTTTCTTTTGCATCATTCCATACTGTGGCTGCAGTTTTACTACAGAAAAACCAAGAAGGGTATGAACAGCCTATTGCTTTTTTTAGCAAATCCCTGCAGCATGCTGAACTGAAGTATGAAATAAATGAAAAACAAGCATATGCTTTGGTAAAGGCTGTAAAAGCATTCAGAAGTTATTTGGTAGGTGCTACTATTATTGCCTTTGTACCTAGTGCTGCAGTTAAAGATATTTTCTCTCAGCAAGAAGTGTCAGGAAGGAGATGCAGATGGATCAATAGAATCCAAGAATTTAACATTGATATGCAGATAACTAAGTTAGTCAGAGGTCAAGGTTTGGCCAAACTTATGGCCGAAACTAACGTGGAAGCTAATCAGATAAACCTAGTAAATGATGATTTCAGAACTGATTTATGCGACATGGACCAGTGTGACTGGTACATTAATGTTATACATTATTTGCAACACATGGAAGTTTCTCCCCATCTGCCTGATAATGAAAAAAGGAATATTAAATTGCAAGCCATCAGGTATGTAATTGTTCAAAATAACTTATGGTGGAGAAACTTTGAAGGAGTTCTGTTGAAATGTGTTGACAGAGAAAGGGCAAATGAGATTTTGAAAGAAATGCATGCTGGAGTATGTGGAGGACATTACATGGCCAAAACTACTACGCATAAGATAATGAGAGCTGGTTTCTGGTGGCCCACTTTGTTCAAAGATGCTCAAATTATGGTTAAAAAATGTGATCCTTGTCAAAGATTTGCTGGGAAGCTGAAATTCTCAGGAAATACTCCACTGAAGCCAGTTGAAACTAAAGCACCTTTTCAACAATGGGGTCTGGACTTCATAGGAGAAATTTTTCCCAAGTCCAGTACTGGCTATTCCTGGATCCTGGTTGCTACTGATTACTTTACAAAATGGGTAGAGGCTATCCCTACCAGAAATGCAACTAGTAAAGTAGTAAATAATTTCTTATTGAATAATATCATTTCCAGATTTGGATGTCCACAGAAAGTTGTCACAGATAATGCTATGTGTTTTAGGTCTGAGGAATTCATAAATTTTTATGATAAATATGGAATGACAAGAACAACGTCTGCCCCATATCATCCACAAGGGAATGGACAAGCTGAGTCCACAAATAAAAGCTTGTTGAAAATCATTAAGAGAACCTTGGACGATAATAAAAGGGCATGGGATTCCAAGTTACAGTTGGCAATATGGGCTGACAGAGTAACTGTAAAGAAGGCAATTGGGGTGGCTCCATTTGATTTAGTGTATGGAATTCAAGCTAGAATGCCCCAGAACAATTTGATGGGATTATACAATTACATCCAGTCATATGATGAAGATACTACTGATGAAATGAAAGAAAGAATGAATGAACTGGTAGGATTGACCGAAGCCAGAAGAGAAGCATCTCTGAGAAATCAAAAATTGCAGTTACAAGTCAAAACACTCTATGATAAAAGAACTGTAAACAAGAAATTTGAAAATGGAGACCTAGTCTTAATGTGGAATGCCAGAATTGAAGATAAAGGAAAACATGGCAAATTTGACCCCATTTGGTTAGGCCCATATCTCATTGAGAATACTTGGGGTGAACATTCCTACATAATCAAAGATGTATTTGATAATATTCTTGAATTGCCAGTTCATGGACAGTTCTTGAAGAGGTATTTTTCTTGAAAAAATACTTAGTTTCTTCCATGAACATTAGTTTTAGGTTTTCCCAGCGTCCTGTTTTCTGTAAATCCTTGTACAGTCTAAGTTTTGTTTTTGTGTGTTGCTCAGTGCTCTCTAAAGAAGTTGTCATTTCCCGGGTGTGTGGTCTGCTCTCCCATAGATTCTGAATCCTTGCATAGACTCAAGTAGTCTATCATCCCCAGACAGAGCCACTGTTGGTCTGACTTTTTCTGCAGTAAAAAATTCTTCAGTTAAACCATAGAAAAGTCAGAAGTTCTATGTCTAAGTGAAGTATAAGGTTTTGGATAAACCATCTATAAGAAATATTCGCTTTTTAAGCCTTATATTCATCTCTTTTTATAAATGGTCGGGCGCGAAAATTTTCAAATTTCAAAAGAAGCGAATATGCTTCCGTATTCCTTTTCCTCTCTCCCGAGTTACCTTTCTTACTGTTTGTCCCAATCGTTAGATCCGATTAGATCTACCGCTGACGTTATCTCGCTATTGAAAGTTGCATGCTCATTAAGTATAGCGAGATAGCGAGTGTCGAGTTTTTAAGCGGTGGGACCATGAAGTGAAGGTGCAGCGATCGGAGATTTGCTTATTAATTACTTTATTGTGCAGGTACACTTTGCAATTTTCCATAAAAAGGGGAAGAAGGACCCACTAGAATATCTGACATTAGAGCCAGAATGTTGATTTTTCTGGAAGTTCCGCCACTTCGCTATCAGAAAATTCAGGCACTTCACCGTTAGCGAAGTAGTGAGGCCACGTGAAAATATTAAAATGATGACATTGCATCTTGCTTGTATCATAATTACACCAGGTGGCATGACCTGTCATGAATACTGTTGTCAGAATCAGTTTTAATTAACGGAAGTAATTACTGGGTACCCCCTTGCTTGTTCCGGCACGGAATCCTTTTAAGTGCCGAAGCTCGCTACCTCGCTATCGGAAAGTTGAGATGCTTCACCGTTAGCGAGTTAGCGAGGCCCTGTAAAATGGTAAAAGATCGGCAAGATCTATGATGATGTGTAATGACAGGTGACTGATAAAATTTGACATGTGCTAGCTATGCAGAGATCCGATTCTCATTAATGCTTACCTGACTAAATGTACAAGAAATCTGGAACATCAGCTTAAAGTGAATCAACGGAGCTCGCTATCTCGTTATGATGAGTTGCAAGGAAGATAATTACAGCGACATAGCGAGATGGGCCCACCGCCTTCTTTCTTAAGAAGCCCTGTAGCGTATCTTTCGATCATTTCTTGATCCGATCAACGATTGTCGCCGCCTCGTTATGGCAAGGTGCTTGTTCTTTATGCATAACGAAGTAGTGACATGCTGACACGTGTTCTCCGTCGTCAGTGGGTTTAAAGGTAAGCGCCATCAAAAGAAAGAATTATGTACGTGGCAAGCTCTCATTGGGTAATATGACTGACATGGCAAGTGTAACTCCTAGTTGTTCTCTTTGTACCGCATGATCGTAGGATCTTTGAAGATCAACGGCGCAGTTTTAAATTAAAAATGTAGTGCCACTCTCTGTATTAATTAGACAAGAAAGCTTCGTCCGTGAGAAAAAACAGAGTATAATATAGAGAGATTGCATCAGTTTCATTTCACGCGAGAAAATATTTGAAGCCATTCCTGTGCAGAAGCTATTACTGAAAGAAAAGCGTGCCAAGGTTGATAAGAAATTGTCAAGTTATCTGTTCGCTGAAATTTTGCAGGAATTCAAAGGAAAATTGAGACAGAATTCAAGTAAGTAAGACTACCATCATCTTTGTGAGCTTTTAAGTTTTAAAGAGGATAGCCCAAGATGCCTCCTAAGAAGGGATTTACAGGAGCAGTAAACTACCTGGATAGAAATGTGCATGATGATTTGCTTGAATTACTTCCTGAGTCCACTGTAGAAACGGTGCAAGTTAAGAGGTTAACCTCACTCAATCCTAGGCTTAGGGTAGCTGATGGATTGTATGATAAGGGTAATTGGGTCCGGGATGCTCAAACTGCTCAGACTGGTTTGAGTTTATTCAAGAAATGGTTTGCAGAGAGAAAGTTATATGCCCCTCATGCCAACATTTGGAATTTTGATCTTGGGAAACTTGTTGTTCCTAGCATGTTTATGGATTTTGACTTGCTTGAAGCCATAGCAAAAAACTATGACCAAGCCACTAAGGTAGTGAGGAGAGTAGATGGTGAGGCTTTAGTTACCATCAGTCCCGAGGAGATTAGGAAGGTATTCAGTCTGGGACCCCTCACCATGTATCATGTGCCCATTAATTTGATAGATTTAGAAAAAGAATATATATCCAAGAGGGATGTAGTTAGACAGGGTGCACTGAAAGCCCACATAGGCCGAATTGGAGGCCTCCCAACCATAACATCATCTTCTAAAGAGCCCTTCAAGAAATCATGTTTTAATGCTAGGGCAGTGGAGATATATAGGACCCTGTGCAGAGTTTTCGGAGAGGGCGAAGAAGACTTTATTTCGGTGAGCTTCATGTATATGATCACCCAAATCTCTTCTTTTGGTGTGGAAATAATTTTTGATTTTGCATCCTACTTGGCAAATGAGATCCATCATGGATTGGTGGGGATTGCACAGGGCAAGGTGGAAAAGGTTTGGGGTCAGTATTCCTTACTGATGCATATGTTTCTTTTTAAAGGGGCCACTTATTTTGGTAAAGAAATGGTTTTAAATAGAGAGCAAGAAGGGGAAGCACTACCAGTCCAATTATGGAGTGCAGACATGACCTGGGAAGCAGAAAATGCTAGCTTCGTTAGATTTGATAGGCACTTTGCCTCCAAACTAAGGTGCCTCTTATTGAGTGATAATCCCAGAATCCCTAAAGCATTAATGCATCTTATCAGGCCTATGGACAAAACCCACAATCTAAAAGTTTCACATAATTGGGGAGATATTATCCCATATTCAGTCTCAACGGTCATCAGGGTCTATGGTTTCAAAGGAACACCCCATGTGTTACCCTATTAGGTACCCTTGAAGGTAGGGATAGCTGAATTTTTGTGGCAGTTGGGAGGAGTGGAGGAAGCCTTTTTGCACAAAAGGGGGACAGGATCAATTTTTCCTACTTGTACTATAGCCCACCAGTTTGTGATAACTAAAGAAGGGTGGGTCTTCCTCCATAAATTTTTGGATCAATATAAAATGGCAGTGTCTCATTCTCCTTTTTGTGATGCAGAAGGTTTCTTTAACTCTGCCCTTAGATTGAGAATCAAGCTGCGTCCAGTCCAGCATGAATTCTATTTTCCAGAAGATATAATAAGAAATGAATACTCTCTCCATGAGCAAGAAATAAAGAAAGAAAAATGGAGAGTCTATTCAAAAGTTTTGGAATTCATTAATTGTTTTGATAAAAATTTCAGTCCTCTTAGTAATGCTGTGAATAATGCAGATAAAGTATATAAGCTCATGAGTAATTTCTCTGAGATAATGGAGGTAATGAATGAGAAGAAACAGCATTTTATTAATTCTTCTCTAGATAAAGCCAGAGAAATTATGAGAAAATTGGGTTTCACTCCCAACATTGGAGTAGGTCCACTGCTAGTACAGAAGAAAATAGGGTATACTATTGTCCGACAGTAGGTGCCCGTTGTGCATAAAGAAAAACAGATTGTTGGATCCACCAGCACTGTCCTAGAAGAAAGACCCCCTGAACCTTCCCCCAAAAGAAGAAGAGTAATAAGGGAGGAAGAATCCCCTGATGAAAGTGGCTCACCTTCTCAAACCCCAATAAGAGTTGAGGAAGAACAACTCACCAGTGAGCAATTCGAAAAAATGGGGTCACAAGGAGAAAATTTTGTTACACAAGCAGAGATTGATGAAGGGAACCCTCAGGAACCCCCTGTACCAAGTTTTGAATTAACTACAGCAGATTTCAGAGGAAGGGAATTGGACCCTGTTTTGGAACAAGCCAGTCAGCATTTTTTGTCTGATAACAATTTTGTAAGATCTAGGGCTTTCCATCAGTTTGTGTGGAGAGTAAACATGCACATTTTTGAGCAAAGGTGCAATAATATGGGAGCAGAACATCCTGAAATGGATGAGGCCTCCATTCAAAATCTAATAAAAGAACAAATGGTTCAAGAGTTCAAAAATATAACCCCTGATGAGGGAAGACAGATGGTAAAAAATGCTAATGTTTTATTATTGCCCAATTGGGACATTGCTGACGCATTAGTTTTTAATTCTGTTTCAAATAATTTAGGGCTCCAGGATCCAAATAAAGAGGAATTCTTGGGTACAGCATTCAGCAATGATCAAGTTGCCCTTGTTATGTGGTCCCTGAGAAGAGGATCCAGGGTTACTTCATCACAGCCTAATGATTCAGGATTGACAGGGAGTATCATTGTAAGAAGAGTTGCTGACACTTCAAATGTACAGGCAGCCCACATGAATGTGGATTATTCTAAATTTGCCCTGGCTACTGCAGAAAGAGAAGAGAGGGAAATGATGGATATGCATAATAAATATGAAGTAGTGGTAGAAGCCTATAATCAAGAGGTAAAAAGGAGAATTGAGTTAGAAAACAGGGTATCTCAATTAGAAAAGGTACTTGGAAAGAGAAAAATAGGAGAATCCAGTACATTAAGAATTGCATATCCCCCTCAGTCATCTGTGGGATTAACCCCTATTATTGAGATACCTGACACCCCTGAAAGACCCCAATTCTATACTGCAGAGGAATTTGAAGCAGAAAAAACCAAATTACATGAGTGGCAGATAGAATTTAGAAATCAGCAGGAAGAGAAATGGAGGCAGGGTGTGACATACTTGAGGGATAAAATACAATGGTCAAATTTTTATGACCAGTTGACAAGGATTGTAACCCTCATAGATGAGTTAAATAAAGAAAAGAATGGACTAGATTCCCTTACACAGAAGTGGAGACAGAGGAATAATGATGTTACAATTATTTGTATATCTACAGTTCAACAGTTCAAATGCCTTACCATCAGGTTGAGAGGATTTTTGATTTATTAAATCAATTAGATAATTTTGAAAATAAAAGAGATTCTTTACAGAGGAAATTGACACTCTGTTTTTCAAGATATCTTGCTAAGAAATTCACCCTATTTCCTTGTGCCTTAGAATCTGTTGATACAGTAAAGGAAAAGGACAAATGGAAAAAGGAAATGGATGAATTATTTGATAACAGAATAACAAACATCATCAGTGAGACTGGCTATTGGTTTTGGGCAAAGACAAATGAAGAGCTGGTAAAAATACAACTGTATTATGCTGATATAAGAAAAGAATTCGATGAATTAGAAGAAAATGCCAATTCTTTAATAAAGATACAAAGAGAAACCCTAAGTTTTGATTGGCCAGATGATGATACTTTCAACAGATGGAAAGATCAGTTTAGTGAACAGATGTCAAGAGAAGATGACGGGGAAGATGTAAGAGTAATTGTTACTCTTGTAGTCAACAATGATGACATAGAAAATCCCCAGGTTAAAGTGATTTTGCATGTAACAAAAGATGATACATCACTTGCAGACCTTATGGGTATGTACTCTGAAGATGAAGAATGATTGCGAGAGCAGATCATAACAACCAAGAAGCATGACAGAAAGGGACCCGCCAAGAAATGCTGTTATAATCAACCTTTCTGTTATTCTTGTTTTTTTTGTTTCTCAAAAAGAAGGACACTTGTCACCTTCTGTAGCCTGAAGCTTGTTGCATCTCACATTATTTAAGTGAGATCCCAAGGCTAAAGAATGGTCCAAATTTGGTTTTCACTAAGTATTGTGCTTAGTTTCTTTTTTGGTCCAAACATTTTTGGAAAGAAATTTATAGTATGCTTTTTCTGTCAAAATTTTCTGAGAGATGGATGAATGTAGAAAGAACTGTGCTTCTTCTCTGAAGGTTTTTCTGGGTCTTTTGTAAAAGATATATCATTTTCAAAGGAAATGAATACAAGTTATGAACTGTCCCCATATCTGTTCTTCTCTGAATTTTGTCTCCTTTTTAGTACTAAGCTACCTTGATGTTGTGTGAGTAAAAGCTTATGCAATTGATTGCAATTTAGTAAGACTGTACATCCATTTGTTATTGCTGTTAATTCAATGGATTAAGTAAAGGCTTTGATGAATGTGATGAGGTTGCTCGGGTGTTAATAAGGATTTTTGAATGATAAATTCTGGTAAGAATTGCTGATGAAAATTCATTGCAAGGCAACAAATTAGATCTAAGAATTTACTTGACTCTGAATTCCCAATGGGTTAGGCACTGATCGAAAGTATTTCAGCCAGAAGAGAAGTATATTATAACTAGCTTTTTTCAAAATACATCATAAAATCAATTTTCATTTATCTTTCCTGTAAGATTTCCAAAGTTGGCCAGCGCTTGCCTGCCTAGATTGTTTTAGCTTCGTTTAGCCATTGTTGTTGGAAACATCTGCAGAGCTATAGAAGATTTATTGGCCATATCTGTTCAAGGGATGTGTTTATCAATTATTTACTTATATGTTTAAGGATTTAGAGATGAGAATCAAAATGAAACTAAGGATAATTCTCATACAATTATTCCATCTTTGAACCATCCCCGGGTGCACCCGCCCTAGTTTTACAGAGCCAAAAGAGTAGAAAACCGTCTAAGGTTTTATTGAAGTTGGGTCCTAATACTTTGCATATGCAAGTGATAATGAGAATTGGCTATTCGCTAGGTTGTGTATGTACTGATATCTAGGTACTAAGCCTTTTGTCGCCTAGTAGTTTTAGTACTGTTAACATCAAAATAAAACACCAACATAGAGGACTCTTACCTTAGGAGAAAAAACTTTAGCTCTTCCACCATGCTTCCTCTATGGAGGCATCTTCTTGTATCAAAACCAACAACCACACATCCTTGGTGCAAACTACCACATAGTCGGTGCTCTATCTACACATTCAGGAAAATCTTCTCTTATACCACTTGATGAGGGCACAACCCAAAAAAAATTAATGAAATAGAAAAAGGGGAATATCATTATAATAAATGACCTACAATTAAATTCAATACAATTAAAATTGACTCAAATACATGCCCTATGGGCTTACAATGTTGTCTTATTTTGGAGAAAAATCCTCTTCATAGTACACTCTCCCAACGTCCACCAGAAACTACCTTTGCAATGCTATAAATGTCCTTAAGTACCAAAATTAGGTTTAGGTTTAGGAATAAATTATAGAGTATTCCATTTGACATCCACCACAAATGTAGAAGGTTCTAAAAAACACATTAGAAGTCAATGTAAAATTAGAAGAATCCAGAAATGGTAGTCCAATTTCTAGGAGGCATAACTTTTGATCTGGGACTCTGATTGACAAACCATTTACATTTCCAAAAAGCTCTCTGAGTTCTCTATATCCATACGAAAAATATTTTTTCATCCCCCTTTTTTGATCCCACAAAATGTCATTTAATGCCTCAAATTTGACTTTGAAGTGCTCTTAGGAGGTCTTCGGGCAAATTAAAACTACCATAACTTTCAAACCGTAAAGCCTTTTGACCTGATTCTTTTTTTGGAGTGCTTCAAATTAAAATTATAATAATCTCTCAAAATTAAACCCTCTAATTCATTATAATTTTAGTTCAATTGCAAAATAACCTAGTTTTTACATTGGTGCATATCCCAAGGTGCTAAAAAACTCTAACCTAGAAAAGCAATAGTGGATCTATGAGAGTTGGATTATTTGTTTGACCCAAATGGGTATCCAAAAATGAAAACACTTCAAATATAAACTAACACTAATCATATTTTTGGTGACACAGGATTGCCCTTACATCACTAGATGCTCCTGCATGATATATTATCTGACACAATATTAGAAAATTCTCCCAATATATCTACATCTTTTGTAGGTACTTCCTCTACTTTTTATTTACCATCTTTTGGAATTATAGGAAAATACATATGTTCACTCTTCATAGCTTTGAGAAACTCCTTTCCATCAACAACACATATTTTAGCAGAACTACATACCTCTTCTTCTTTCTCCTTGAATGAATTTAACTTATGTTTCCCTCCATCCTTGGTTAGAGTATATGTGTTTTCCCACCCATCATCCACAACATTATTTTAAAACTACCATGGCCTACCTATAAATATATTACATATATCCATGGGTATGATATTAAAAAGAGCCTCATCTTGGTAGCTGCCAATATTGAACTTCATTAAGAATTGCTCACTGACCATGACCTTGCAGTCATCTTGCACCCAAACAATACAATATGGATGTGAGTGTTTCTACCTCTTCAAATTCAATTTTATAACCATCATTTCTAACAGAATATTGTAAGTACTTCCACCATCAATGATCATGTCACAACGCTTATCTTCACATTTGAACCTTGTCATTCTCACCACTTAGAAAGACTCTTTTGTTAACTAGGAATTCTCGTCTTTTAGCATCTTTTGAATGTGATGATCTAGCATATTCATCAACATGCACAAATCTAGCCTAATCTTCAATTCTTTGGTTGGTCCTCCTAAGAGGCCATCACTATGGTGAATAATAATAAAGAATTAAGGATTTATGATAAAGTTTGGCTAGTCTATATGTGTCAATCTGAGAGCTTAAGCTTTTGAAAGGTGTCAAAGAAATATGCTATCAAGGGATGATAGTTGTGACTTGAGTGACTATGAAGGTAACTAAAAAACTCAAAACTAAATCTACAAGAAATTAGAATGATTGCAGCGATAGGGACATTAGAAACAAAACTGTATTCTTCAAATAAAAATAATAATAACAATAATCTATTAATAAAACAATAATGAAATTATTTCTATGTTATATTCTAATTACTAGATATCTAATCTAAAACTCACTAACTGATAGAAACACGAAAATAAGTTGTGATGATAATCTAAGCAAGAAATATAAACTTATACAAAATAGAGTAACACACTAATGAAATACATCACCACATTTCACCATAGAGTGGGCCCTTACTCCTTGCTTGCATGGTGGATAGAGAAAATGTTGTTTCTATGTCATTTTAATTATGAAAAGTATAGATTTATTCTAACACAACATTTTCTTATACAATATGTTTGCTGAGGTTCCTTATAGTAATTTGTAGAAATGTACATCCCATTATGTATGTTTATTGCTGCTTGTCTAGGCATAGCTTTAAAAATGCAATAACTACAGTGCTAGGAAATCCATACAAAGAATAGAAAAAATATGATATATGCAGATAATAGGTATTTTGATGTTACCATACCAATGGACTATTATTGTCTTTATATTGATTATGTTGGAGTCTTTTTTTTCCCCATAACCAATAAGTAATAAGAAGAAATTTGGTTGTAACAAAATTCTTAGAACCATAGGTCTTTCAAGATATATCTATGTAAGTCTCCTTGCTGTCATCTTCACATATTTACATAGGTTTTTCATTCCATATTTGCCCCATGATATCTACAGTAAATGTTGATGAAAACAAAAAGTGTCTCCATGCTAGCAAGAAATGATATGCAATACAAATTAAGGCTTGTGATCTTCCCATTTAATATTATAGGAAATATTTCCATTGAGGTAAGTATGTTTCATATATTTAAAATTTTATGGAGATTTAGATTGGTGAAAGAGCTATAGGAAGATGTATAGCAGGCGACAGGAAGAATCATAACATATTATCAACTTGTTAGATAAATACAACTTCATTTATTTATTTTTTGCATATTCTATCTAACAACTATATTAAATATTACTCATAAATATTAGACCATATGCAACATAGAAGGAGAAAATGAAATAGAAAATTGAATTGAAATGAATGTGAAGGATTATATGAAGGTTAAAATATGGCATAATCTAGGACATAAATTTCTCTCATCACCTTCCATGGCATTAGGAAAATTCAAATTATTTATTCCCTTCTTCTCCACAGTGAAAACATTCACATACAATCCTCCTCTTCTAGATACTTGTCCTCTATCTCTTCCTCTCTAATCTCTATTGTCCTAACCATGAAAAAATTGGAATTGTTTCCCCTTTGGTTTTGATTGCTACATATAGCCTCATCATTTTTCTTCTGATCATCATTTGGGCTTCCATAAGATCATCTGCAAGATATTCTATCGCAACCTCTACCACTATTTTTGTTATCAAAATTTTTTCTTAGCTTCTCCTTAACTCTCAAGGAAAAATAGTATGCCTCCTCAATACTAGTCACTCAAAAAAGACTCACCTCCTCTTGAACTCTTGGGCTTAACCCACTAAGATAATATGCCACTTTCTCCTTATCAGCTTCTACATGGCTGGTTCTAAGGAGAACTTAGTAGAACTTTTCGATATACTCTTGAACATATTTTATCACTTGCTTTAACCCTTGAATTTTCTTCAATAGATCAAGCTCATAATCTATGAGAATTAACTATCACTTCATTTTAGCTACCATGCAATCCCCTCTAGTGATTTTTTCCTTTTCTCTTTTATTTTTGTCCAACTGGATCTCCTGCCACCAGATCTTTGCATGACCTTTCATTTTAGCCTTCACAAACTTGACCCTATGTGGATCTTCAATATATTCATATTCAAAGTACTCTTCCAATTCATAGTTCTAGTTGATCAAATCCTCTAGGTTGAGATTTCTCAAAAATATGGGAACATTAAACTTAGGTCTTTTCCCAATATTGGTGTTAGAAAATAGATTTTCCCTTCAACAATAATGAAATTAATTGACTCTTAGATGCCCAAAAAGAAGAAAAATAGAACTAATAGTTGGATGATTTATCATTGATTGATAACTATCCTCTAAATTCAGAGGTACATCTCCCTCTTAGAAATATTTACAATGAATTAGATGAATGATTATATCTTTAACTTGAAGAAATGAAGGTTTTCTAAAATTCACCCATCAAAATGGAATGGATATGATTATTAGATTAAGAATAAAATAGAGAGAGAGAATATAAAGTAACCACATGACTAATTATTCAACTCTACTTACATCACAAAGAAATAGAGAAAACATAATATGCTTCTAGAACTATGAATAATCAAATGACTTAATTCAAAATATGAATACAATGACCATATGATCAACAACAATCCCAAAATTACACTTTTAGACCACATGATATAATGAACATAAACTATTTTATTATTAAATCATAATAGGGAATCCTATGATTAACCTATCACTTCAATTACAAAGAAATAAAAAATAGCAAACTAATTCCTCTATCCCCTATTACAATACATAAATCTCTTTTTCCCTACAACCACATGACTTCTGAAAAAGGAGAACCCCTATTTTAATGTTTTTCTACATATTTATCCCTTAGCTTTTGGGTGACTTCTAAGTTACCATAACTAATTCTTGTAAAACCTCTCATTTTTCTTCCATCCTCTTTTCAACTTCCTCTCTTTTTTCATCTTTATAAAATACATTTGTCAAAATATGAAATTTGGTGAAGAGATGTTGTCATTATTTCATAATTGTCATTGATAGTTTTGACACTTCACACTAGTGCTCATAACTTTTTATTTGTAAGTTATACAACAAAACCATTTGGAGAGAATTTACAAAACTAGTCTTTAGAAAACATATCCAAAAATCATCTCAATCCAATTGATTGAAATCTATGCCTCCCAAAACATGACACATATTCTTGTCATTATTTTGTAACTATTATGGATAATATTGATAGTAGTGCACGCAGACATGTGAAATTTTTGATTTTTTAAGAATCTAACAAAATAATTTGGAGAGGAATTAGATAATTATGGTTTTTCATACATATATAAAAATTAGGTTGATCCAATATTAGGATTGTGTCATGCCATAATTTTCACAAGGTGAAAACATAACCAATAAAAAAAAATTTCTTTAAGAGAGAGACTATAATAACACAATCATATTTTGAACTAAGAGGGAAAAGGGAATGATAGATTCCTAATGCCACACTATGCATGGAGCAATGGTAGTGAACTCCCCACCTTTTGAACTAGACATGAACTATGGGATGTTCAAGTGGAGCTTAACGTAGTGGCATCATAATGGTAGGGAGCTAAGGGAAATTTGAGAATATGATCAATGTTGAATCATTTGCTTCAAGTGCTAATTTATCCATTAAATTGACATTGCCATTACTAGTATTCTTTTCTAGTTTTTATTTTAATTTATTCATTACCATAAATATTAAATTTAACCCCCTACCCATCTTTTATGCTATTGCTAACAATATTTTGTTTCCACCACCAATATTATAATTATTGCCCCTTGGAATGTTATATAAATATCAAACATATAATTAAATTATTTTTATGTAAGTAACAAACATATAATTAAATTAGATATATTGATCTACTATATTTAAGTAATTATACTTCCCTTTTTGACATAACTAGTTTAGAAATAATCACCATATGTTTTTGTTTCTCTCAAGGTCTTGTTTAGGATCAACCCTAGGTACTAGTCACATCTAACAAATTAAATTAAATTAAATAACCCAAGGAAGGACTGCAAGTCCCATTGCTTAGGATTTGTTGAGCACATGGGTCTGGGTTCCACCACTCCCAAAGAGGCTATGCCTTAACTTTTTTTTCCTTACCTTTTTACATGATAACTCCTTAATGTTTGAGGAAGTTTCTTAAACTTGGCGCAAGACAGCCCTATCTAACATGTCTGCACCATCAATTAATGTTTGGGTTTTCTTTCCCCAAGTCAACCTTCCACTTGGGTGCCTAGGTAGAAACAAGGAATTTTCTCCATCTACCAAGGTTGCTGACAGCATAGTTATGGGTAAATAAGACTTCTTTTTTTCATGCCATAAGTATCCCTTAGGATATCTACGTCTCATGCAAGTGGTGGATGTTCTGACACATGTCAGAATCTTATCAAGGCTTTTTCAAAAGTTTCTTAAATGCTTTCTAAGAATGATTTCACCTAGGAGAGATGGACATAAATATTGTTGTCTAAATTATTACTAGCTTGGGAAAAATACCTAGAGTGGTCGGCTAGGTAGGTAATAGTCATGTCAAAGCATTATCCATATTTGATTTTTTTTGGTTTATGCATTAACTCTTTGCTATCATGAGTGGGAGTAGCCCCTTACCAAATTATGATGTTATGTTGATTTGTTGTTATAAATGATATATTTTATACATAGCTTTTTTTTTTCCTTTTTTTTTGTTTTGTTTATTAAACCCATCTACCTCTTCCCATAGTGTCAAATCACAAGGAGAGTTAATTCTGACATTTCTTAAATAGGAGGAATTTTAAAACAAGCTTAACTTTAACTTGCCATTCCAAATATTATTGTTTATTACAAGAGTGATTATTTTATTAGACTATAATGAGATGGGTTTTGTTTTTGCTTTACCCATACATTTTCCAGAATACAAATATGCATTTACAGGTCATGTTAAATTTAGCAAAATTGTCTAGCATGCAGTCTCAGAAGCTAAAATATTTATGTGAGGATAGTCTATTATGAAGCTATATATTAACTAGTTCTAATTTAATTTAATGACAATATTACTATGAGACAGCTATTTTTAAAATGCAATACAAAAAGTCTAAAACTATTACTTAACCATATTCAGAATGGAATGGAAGGAATTTGAAACTCATATATCATCCAAGACCATAGATTTAAACCAACTTCAATTCATTACTACCAATTACATTTTTTTTAACTGATTCTGATTCCAAACTAACCATCAAACCATAACATTACTTTCTTGAAATTGAAGGAATAAAGATGTTAAATGGTAATGTTTAAACTTTTCTTCCCAAGTACATTATGACACTATTTATGTTTTCTTGTAAAGATCCTAATTAATAATGGATAAGGCAACATAAGCCTTTTGCAGGATTCATTCAAAATTCACTGTTTGACACAGTAATAACAAGGTGGTGAACCATTCAACCAAGTTACACACAATAGAAAAATCTCACAACAAGGTATCTCAAAACTCTTCTAATGGAAAATACATGAACACACATCACAATACCATGAATGTACATCATAAGGTGAAGTTCACTTCTCCATTTCAACACCAACCAAAAGCTTTTCATTTGTGCACATTATAAACTTCATAACTTCAAGCTTCCAACTCATCACATGATAATGTGCAAAAGAAAGACAAATGGGAACCATGGAGGCTAACCTTTCAACCTAGGCCTCAAGGAGGCCACCCACTAAGCTTGGGGGAACAAGACATATACAGTTGCATTCATCACATTTCCATGCCATGCAAATACACCACAAGAAAATTAGAGTTAACACAAGACACCACAACACATCCCTTCCAAGGTTATGCACATAGATTCATCAAATGAATCAAGAAATGGGTGAAGGTGGGCTCTCATCAAGAGGAGGATCACATAGCCTTTATCCAGAATTTGCATATTTTCTCAATATCAAAATGCCCTTTTGGGGCAATTCACATCTTCCCTTCTTCATACCACCTTATTCCTCCCAAGATGCAAAAGAGCAATACAATTTGCATACCATAAAACATATATAACCATCTCCACACAAGGGAGAACTCCTCAACTCCATGTGTGAGCCCAACTAACCCCTTCACCCCAAGCATCTCTCCCCTCCCAAGGGTGAGTGATGCCTCACACCCAATTCACAAAACATATAACAAGAAACTACAAACTCAAGAAGACTCACACAACACTAACCACATACAACATAACACAAAATCCCTTCACAAGGACACCAAAAGACACCATAAATCCATCATGAAAGGAAACACCATTTATATTCTACATGCAAAATGAGGAGACTTCATGGATCATGTTACCAACCTTCCTCCAAGCAAGGCAAAGAATACTTGCAGTAGAGCTCCCTTCCTTATCTTCCAATCCTATTAGTCTCTAAAAGTAGAGAGTTGCCAAGTGAGTTCAATGTTTAGCCATGCCTCTATTTATAACCCTCTAATTTTCGGATTCAATCAAGAATGTCATTTTCATGGGGTCTCTTAAGTCCACTAGCCACCCTAGAGGTCATTAATAACCCCCTAACCTATAGTACTAACATGGGTAAGGTTAATTTTAATCACAATTGGCCTTAAAGTTACTTTATGTCCCTCCTAAAGCTAGGTAATTCAAATTTCAGATTTCTTTTCCAAAGGTGATAACCTTGTCCTCTCCTACTAAGACAATAATCAAACTCCTTAACTATGGTATATAACACAGAGCAAGGTGGCCATATGATCCATTCACGATTAACATGTCATTTCCCATAACAAGTATAAGTGTCAAGTGATACACACAAAAGCACTAAAACATTACCCATCACACATTCAATCTATACATGAGAACCATACCACACACACGCATCACACATTCACAAAATAAGCACATCACAATGAGGTTTACGAATCTTACAAGGATTCGCCTTGGCAGAGTCAATAAACATGTGTCTATGCCTTGTTTCCTCGTAAAGTTTCCATGGTTCCACTTCCTGTATACCAAAACCGAGCATTAGTAGTCCAAGGAATCAAATAAGCATATGTAATGTAAATGCAATTAACAATAATACCTATATCACCATAATTCAAATTAAATATCCTTCCCTAATTCCTCAATTAGTCCACTAGAAGTATTAAGACATCAAAAGTCGCATGTCATAAGCATCATAATCAAACTAGTATTCTTCCATACACTGAAAATTAACATTTTGCATTGCATCAAAATCTAATAACACCATATCATAAAACTGCTCCCTAATATGTTCAAGTGCTTTCCATGCAACAACAAGTTCTTTATACACATAAGAAATCAAAACACTATGATAGTATCAAATCCATAGATGAGACAAATCAACTATTTATCTAAATTTGTCAGCATATCGAGGTCTCAAATATCAAATGTATACAAAACATCTAGGCTATAACGGGTCGGGTGAGGCCTCACAGATTGGGAGATATCTCCCCCATACCAAGACTAGTATTTCTATCAGCATTTTGTAACTATCAAAGATAATTTTGGTAGTGCTATAGTCAAACACATATAATTTTTGATTTGTTGAGATCAAAACAAATTCTTTGAAGATGATTTAACAAACTAGGTTTTCTCAATCATATCCTAAATTAAGATCTATCCAACAATTAGATTAAAATTTATGATGCCCACACTGAGACCCTTTGTTTCCTATCAGAAAATCTATAGTTGTAGGTTGTTTCTATTAAAATAGGATAGTTTGAACCTACAAACTTGAGCTTTGAACTTGAACTTGTTTGTTCAAGGTTCAAGTTCAACATGAAAAGTTGCTAACCTGAACTTTGAACCAAAATGATTCTAAACTATCTGAACACTTGAACTGGTTAAATCATTTAAACTAGTATCTCAAAAATTGAACCATTGGGCTACTTGCAACTCTAAACTTAAACTTCAACTTGAACTTGGTTTCTCAGTGTTCAAGTTCAACATGAAATTCAAGCTATTTGCTTATTTTGATAGGCTCATACTAAAACATCAAGATCTTTTACATCTGATAAAATTTTCCCAATCACTCTAGTGAGAAGGTAGAAAATTTGTCTTTTAACAACATATACAAAATGGAGAAAATTTCAATGGTTGAATTCAAATATATTGTCCCCATACCAAGTCTAGCATTTTAAAATTTGAAATTTGATCCTTGAACTTCTACAACTGAACTTGAACTTTGAATCATGCACCTTAAATATCTAAACTGCATTTCAAGATTTGAAGGTTCTATTAGAAATAATAGTCCACCAAGATAACTAAGAGGGGGTAGGGGTGGGGTGAATCAATTATCCAAAAATTAAGACATTTATCAACCTTTAAAAATCTTATCTATTCAACCAAAGTAAACAAAAATCATGTTAACTAGGGAAACTCTTGATTAGAGGGAAAACCCCAGTGGGAATGATGCCCACGAGATGATGTACTAATATAAATATTATTTTCTAGAGGATGCACCAGGTTAGGAGTCTATTACAACATTTAGTACTTATGAGTCCCTATTAGGAGATTCCAATCCTATTATGAGTTGTGGTACAATGTATGCAAGAACATCCCACTGCCCAAACATGCAATTTCAATTAGAAGAAAAGCTCACTACCCAAACAAGTAATTTACTATTATGTTCCTCTTTCCTCTATTTCATCAATCAAACTAATCAGTATCAGACCTTGTATACTAGGTCATGAACCTTAGATCCAAATATCAAACATCAGATTACAAAGTAAAACCTTGATAATGAAGTTTCTTATACTTCTGCTCTGCTCTGCTCAAATTTGCATTCTGCTCTTGTGTTACTTACAAAAATAATTTTCCACATCATAGTTTAGATGATAAAGGAAAATGTCCTTCCTTTATACCAAGTCCATAAAATAATTCCCTGAGACATTTGCTAAACCTTCTCAATTAATTATTATAGGACCACATCAATAAGACATTACTCTTAGTGATAATATCAATCTTCTACACTACAACTTGAATAATTTTTTGTACACACAATATTATGATGAGAAAACTTAGGCAAGTCATCACCAACATGTCTTCTTTATATCCTTAACCTCAATTATTAGAATAACAATTCCACTAAGAGATATAACAAGTTTACCATAACATGCCTTGTAAACTCTATCTTAGAATAGACATCACCAAAACTTACATAAATTATTCCAAACTTAATATTTCTTCAACTAAAATTAACTGCATATACTAGATAATCATAACTATCTCCTATAACCTTTGATAGTGAGGATACTCAACTAGCGATTTGTACCAACTTAATCTTTCCATTGTTCTTCTATCAAATACCATAGAAAACTTCTATGTTGACATCAATGAAAAAATCAGTCATGAATGTAACATATCATCATAGTAATGTATCTATAATCCTCCCCCATAGGCATATCATCAACATTCATGCTTCCAAAAATCTCCCCCTTTGGTATTGATGGCAACATAGATCAAAGAATAGCAACTGCAAAAGACTGTTAATATTTCTTTTCAAATCTTCTTCATCAATCATTCTCCCCCAATGATATACCTCAATGTTCTTTTTTTTTTCCATGCCTCCAAACTATTTTCATGCAAATATTCTCCCAAACATGTTGTACTTGTCCTTTCTTATTTTTTCTTCTCCCCCATGATGGTCTTCATGTAGTACTTTTCCCCCATTGACATCAATGTCAAATGTTTCAATAACCATCAAACTCTACACCAATTTATTCTTACTAGCTCAAGTGTCCAAAGAAACTCTTCAAAAAAACATCTAACAAGAGTCTTAGATGACTCTATCCATCACAAATACTCCCCCATATAGGTACCATCAACATTCAATCCAAACAAACAATGGTGCTCTGTTACACTGGATTGATGTATTCTTGCATCATCTACTCTGATGTAGGAAGGGGCATAACACCTAGCATAGCTTGTAAATACTCAAAAGTCTCTTTGGGAAGATGCTTAGTAAAAATATTTGCAATCTACTATTTTGTGCTTAAATACTCCAATATAATTTCTTTTTCTACAACTTTATCTCTCAACATGTGATACTTGATAGAGATGTGATTGGTCTTAGAATGCAACAATAGATTCTTAGACATATTTATTGTTCTTGTGTTGTCACAATGTATGATAATAGGGTTACTAAATTTCATCTTTATATATCTTAGCATATGTTTCATCTAAACAACTCAATTACAATTGTTTACTGATGTAACATATTTTTCTTTTGCTATACTTTGTGAGGTACATTCCTACTTCTTGCCTAGCTAAGAAACCAATCTTCCTCCAAGAAAGAAGGTTCCACCACTAGTGCTCTTTCGATCATCCATAGTACCTACCCAATCAACATCAGTAAAGGCACATAAAGTGAAATCATTAAATTTTTCATATGACAATCCAAACTCAAATGTCCCTTTTAGATATCTAACTATCTTTTGACTACTATGTAATATTCTTCTATGGGATCATCCTTACATCTTACAACAATTCCAACTACTTTTCTATATTTAGCCTTATGTGAGTTAGATATTGCAATCCTCTAATCATAGATTTGTACTTCTTCTGCTCAATAGTAGGTGTCTCCTCTTTTGTAGATAACTTGTGTCCACTTAAGATTTGTGTTCCATAGGTTTGTATGTTTCCAAACCAAACTTTTTTAGTAAATCCTTCAAGTACTTAGTCTGATAAATAAAGATTCTAGATTCTTTCTTAATTCTATACAATCTATAATCCTAGAAAATATTCCATTTCTCCTATTATACTCATTTCAAATTCATTATTCATTTCTTCTACAAATTTTTTTCTTTCATCATCATTTCCTCCAAATATGATATCATCAAAAAATATTGCCAAAATCATTAATTCATCATTAATTTATTTCCAATAGAGATTGCTATCTTTAATACTTTTGCTATATCCAAACTTTGTCAAATGCTTGTCCAACCTTGCATACTATGTTCTAGGTGCTTTCTTTAAGCCATACAATGCTTTCTTCAATTTTCATACTATGTCATTGTCATCTTTCTAAGGACAACCTTTAGGCTTCTCTATGTACACTTCTTCTCCAAGTTCTCCATTCAGAAATGTTGACATAATATTCATCTAATATACTTTGAATTTCTTATATGTTTCATATCCTAAGAATAACCTTACTATTTCTATTCTAGTTCTAGGAACATATATCTCATCATAGTCTATTCCTTCTTGCGATGAGTAACCTTTAAATAACAATCTTTCTTTGTTCCTTACAAATTCACCTTGTTTATTCATCTTGTTCCTAAAAACTCATTTAGTTCTTATCACATTCTTGTCTGCTGGTCTAGGGACCAATTCCCATGTCTCATTCTTTACTAGTTGATCCAATTATTCTTTCACAGCTTGTTTCCAATGATCAACATTACATGCTTCATCTACATTCTTAGGTTCAACTTGGGATATCAAACATAGTTCTTGATTGACTCAACTTCTTGTCATCACACCTTTATCTCTAATTTTGATGATTTTCTTATGTGGATGATTATTGTCATATTCTTTCCCAAAGTAAGAGTTGCTAACTCAACTCTTGGCTCTAGTAAAGGTTCTGAGATTTTTTCCTGCCTTGGCTCTCCTTCACTCTGCAAATTATTATTAGTCTCAAGAAATACTTCATCATACCTTGGTTTAGTAACAACATCATCATCTAAATTGTAAACAATCATTCTCTCTTGTATCCTAAATTTCTCATCAATTCTCACTTTTGCACATTCCGTAATAGTCTTACTTCTACGAGTATTACATCAATAAGCCTTTCTCTTCAATGAATAACCAAGAAATATACCTTGATCACTTCTAGCATCAAACTTACCGACATCATCATCTCTTTTGATATAATATTTAATACCAAATTTTTTGAAATACTTAACTATAGGTGAGTGACCAAACCAAGGTTCATAAGGAGTCTTGTTTATGTCTTTCCTGACTTGAACTCTGTTCATAGTGTATACTATTGTATTCACATATTCTCTCCAAAGCATATTAGATACATCATTCTTACCTAACATAGCTCTTGCTTCTTCTATTACTACCCTATTTCTTCTCTCTACAATCCCATTTTTTCAGGAGTTTTCAACTCAAGCCTTTATTTTTCTCTAGGATCAAAGCTCTATTCTTCAATCTAATTCCCATTCTACAAATCATTGTTAATGATAACTTCCACATTTACATGGTTAGCCTTTGGATCAAAAATAGTTACCAAAGCTATCTCTTCTAATACTTCCTCTTTCTTAACCAAATTATCCTTATCATAATCATTCAAGAATGTTTCTATACTTGCTTTAAATTCTTCATCTTCATCAGTAATCAAACCCTTTCTATATTTCCTTACTCTTTTTGGGCACATAGATGAAAAATGACCAAACTCATTACATGTCTAACAAGAAAAAACCTCCATACCTTCTTTCTCTTTTTTCATAAGTAGATCAATACTTTCTTTGATCTCTATGTCTTCTTTGGATCCTAGTCTCTCTTTACTTGAGCTTTTATTCTTTTATATACAACAAAAGGATTATGGATCTAAAATCTTAATGCTCTACTCTTTATGAAAATCTATTAACTCACCAAGAATTTCCACAATCTAGGTGTCAAAATATCCTCTATGAGATGTAGAACCATCTTTCCTAAATATCCTCACCATGGATCTCCCAAAGTTGTTAAACTTTATCTTAAAGGACCTGATGCTCTAATACAAGTTATTAGAAATAATAGTCCTCCAAGATGACTGAAAAGGAGGGGAGGGGTGAATTATTTATCCAACAATTAAAACATTTATGAACCTTAAACAATCTTATCCATTCAATCAAAGTAAATAACAACCATAACAAGATGCACATAAACAATTACACTAGGTATGTTAACTAGGGAAACCCTTGATCAGAGGGAAAACCCTAATGAGAATGATGCTCACAAGATGATGTACTAATATAAATATTCCTTGTTAGAGGATGTACCCTGTTAGGATTCTATTACAATATTTAGTATATATGAGTCCCTATTAGGAGACTTTGAATCCCTATTAGGAGATTCTAACCCTGTTAGGAGTTGTGGTACAGTGTATGCAAGAAGAGCCCACTGCCCAAACAAGTAATTTATTGTTAAGTTCATCTTTCCTCAATTCTATCAACCAAATCAATCACTGTTAGACCTTGTAAACTAGGTCATTAGCCTTGGATCCAAATGTCAAACCTTGGATCACACAATAAAACATTGGTAATGAAATTTCCTTCACTTTTTCTTTGCTCTACTCAACTTGACATTCTACTCTTATGCTTCTTACAAAATACTTTTCAATGTCATAATTCCATTATATTGATAAAGGAAAATTTCCTTCCTTTAAACTAAGTCCATAAAAAAATTCCCTGAGTCGTTTGTCAAACCTTCTTAATTAATTATTATAGGACCACATGAAGAACATGTTACCTCTGTATACATGCCTTTGTAAACTCTATCTCAGAATATATATCACCAAAACTTACAAAAATTCTTCTAGAATTAATATTTCTTCACCTGACATTAACTATATGTACTAGATACTTATAAATATCTCTCATAACCTCAGATAGTGATAATACTCAACTAGCCATCTGTACCAACTTGATTTTTCCATTATTTTTCTATCTGATACCACAAAAAACTTTTATATTGACATTTATGACAAAATAAGTCATGAATGTAACATATCATCATAGTAACATACCTACAATACTGCCACATAGTAATATCATCAACATTTGTGGTTCTAATATGTTGAACCATGAGTATCTGAACATACGAATTAGCCTTTCAAACTTTGAATTTTGAACATTTAAACTTTTAGGTTCAAGTTCAAGTTCAAGTTCAATTATGAGCATGGGGCACTACTTCTACATAGTTTGAACTTGACAGAGGCATCATCAGTAATAAAACCAACTAAAGAATCATTTATGGGGTTGACTTTGAACTTTGAAAATTGGATGCTAAAAGCATTCTTATAGGTGGCTTTGACTGGTGATGTGTGGGACATGAAGAGTTCAATAATCTTTGGTAAAAGACTAGTGTCTTTCCATTTGGAAAGAAAGTCTGCAAATAATTGAGACCAAAATGGGCTTCTTGTGGAGAGGGAAAGAGTAGGGGAAAACTGCAAAAAAACCTATTCTATGAGAAGGAAAAAAAACTAACTACACAACACCAAAAAAAGCTACTCCTAGGCACAATAAAAACTTATATACAAAGGATAGGGCAAGTAACCCATAACTTGAGTAACACACCTAGTTGCTCATGGAAAGTCATTAACTAGTTGAGAAAAGTGTATTGCATTTCCAAAAAGCGATTGAAAAATTGAATGCATCACTCTAAGAAACCATTCTATGGAAAAAATGAGTAGCACTATGACCATCATGTTTTTCACAAAATTTTGAATAAGTATGTCAAGCTCAAACAACTAATACACTCCATAGAATTCTAAATTTTCATGTGCCCTCAATGCTTGATTTCCATATGGCTGCAACACTTTGATTTGACTGTCATGATGCTGAAAATTTATTTCACAACTTCCTCTTTTGATTAGATTTTAAGAATGAGAGTAGTTCTTTAAATATGATTTTTCTTTGCTATCAACACCAAGTCAATTTTCAAACTAAAAATGTTCTAGAATAGGCTAATCAAAATCTTCAAAAATTTAAAGAACATCTTTATTTAATCTTTCATGGAAATGAAAAGCCTCATATTCTAAGAATTCATGACCCATATCAGCTTCAAAACTAAATGATACTTGCACTCTAGTCTTGTCAAGATCTTGAGATGCTTTGGGCTATAGCAATTCATCTTTTTTCATGCACTCAAATTGAAACTAGTCATAATTAGCCTGCAAGGGATTTTCTATTTTACTATTATTTCCGCTACACCTTTCTTGGTCTTGCTGATTTATTATACCTTCCATAACAATATTAGTAGCTGAAATTGTATTAGAGGATCTAGAAGAAAAATTTTCAAATTCTAAAAATGGATAGGCCATTGGTAAACTCCCATTTAATTCATCACCATCAAGATTTTTCTCAACAAGAGGCACACCAAGGAAACTCATTAGATCTATTGTTGGAGAGATGTGCTTGTTATTATTTTCAACATGAAAGAAACAACCTTTTGCCATATTTGAGGAATCATTTTCTATACAAGTTGATGAAAGCCATTGGTAAACTTAAGTAATAGTGCAAATAAAGAATAAATAATTATTTACTCTAACAACCCCCCTAAAGTGCAACGTAGGGAAACACACTTAAGCTTACAAAAAGCTAAGATGAAATGTAGAATGGGTCAAAGAAACAAGGCCAAGAAATGTACCCATATACAAATGCATAAGAAATGCAATACAATCTCTATAAAACTAGAGATGAAGGAGAAAACGTAGTGGGAAAAACCCCTCTCCAAAAAGAGATAGCTGAAAATCTAGTGAAGGACTAAAGAAGCCTCCAACTAGAGGAATGTCCCAAAATAGGAACAAGAAGATCATGAAGAATCATCACTTAATCATGAAGAAGCCACAAAGTCTATCAAAATGAAGGTGCTCATATATAGAACCTCCATGGAAATAGAAGACACAAAACGAGAGTGTCTATATGGTAGATGATCCATCTCACCGAAATGCATACCTAGCCAGTCATTGTAATCACCTAGTTTATAGGATTAGATACTAAATACATAGCTCACTCTATCAAACCATTGAACTAAGGAAGCATTAGAAACAATAGACACCCAAGATATCCACCATAGAGAAAAATGCCAAAAACATGATAGAAAGAACATTGGGCAAAATAAGAAGAAAATGATAACATTTTTGAAAAGTAGATAGAACTAGCTTTCCAAAAATATAACATTTTCAAAAAAAAAAAGAAGGGACACACAAGATATGCTTGCTAAAGTGAAAATAGGACATCTGAATTTGATTGCAAAAAAAAGGAAGAAAAAAGCTTTAAAACTAAAAAATACCTACACTAATGTCTTCATCTCAAAACTAGCTTTCTGACACTTCTTTCATATTAGAAAAATACCTCTGTATGCTCAAGTTATGGCCGAAAAACTGAAAGTAGGTTAAAAAGGTGTTGGTCTCAGTTTGGTTTTAATAGTTGAGTGTCAACACACTTAACCACTTTTCATAGAATCTGAGTACACTACAAGTGAGAAGCCAAAATTTCAATAGGTGCTGAGTGAACCAGAATGCTACATGTGATGAGCAAGATAGAATGTAATAGGTGTTGAACAAACTAAGATCATGTATGTGTTGAGCACTAGTAATCTAATATGTGCCAAATTAGCATATAAGTTTGTGCCTTTACAAACATAGATGTAAAGCATTTTTGAATGAGTCATGAAGGGTTAAGAAGATAAGATTGAATCTCTTACTTTACCTATGCAATAAACATGCAGCAAATAAAACATTTGGAGACAATATGCAACCAATATGCTAAATCGAAGGATTTGAGTGGGAAAATGAAAGCTCACGAACTTACTACAAACCCTAAGTCTTTATAAGAAGGCTTAGACCCCATAATTTTGAATTGCCAAGGAATAGCTATGAAGGAGCTAAGAATTTTTTAAGGAAGTTGCTAAGAACATAGTAAATTGTAGATCAGGGCAAGCAGTAGGGGTATCACAAACTTAGTGAATTGAAAAACAATTATATATCCACTAGATCAGAACATAACAAGGGCATCAAATAGAGATTAGGTCAAGCAAGGATCACATCAGATTGAGTAGATCAAGTGCCTGAACTTAGAAATTGAAGATTGTAAGTTATCAGGTTAAAGTTTTCTAATATCTAGCAATTGTATTAGAAGGGAAAATCCTATTATGATAGGTTAGCTTAGCAGCTACTTTGTAGATCCTTTAAAGAGGTGATGAAATCCTTTAACAAGGTGACACTTCAAGTAAAGTGTTCAAAATCCACTAACTAGGTCACTATTGACATAGTGTAAAGCCTTTAATAGGGCAGGCCTTTAATAAGGCAGACCATCAAAAGTGATCAAACAATTATTGCTCCAATGATTTTGTGGGCATCATCCCCACCCTAGTTTTACCTTCTCATTTTGGAGGGTTTCTAGGTTACCAAGTTCTGGTGTTATGTGTATACTTGCATGTGTTTACTTTATGGTTATTTGATATGTTTACATGGATGTAGTTCATTTTTAGTTAAATGTTTTAAAGGTTAAAGTTGGTTACTTCTGATTCACCCCCCCCCCCCCGCCCCCTTAGAAGTACTTTTCCAATTTGAATATTCCAACAAAAGGATCCTACAAGAGAGGTAGGACGCTAATGTAGTGCTAATGTCATGTTGATGTTCACATTTCACCATCTTAAAATTGATGGCTAGTTGGCTATCATGGGTAAAAAAGATAGCCATGTGGCATGTCACATGAAAATGCCATGTGGTATCCATGTGGCAAGATGGTTGTTGATTGGGTAGTACCATGTGGCAGGTGCCAATGTGTTACCTGTACCACATGGCACCTACAGACTAGACCACGTGTGATATAGCTATGAGGAGGCCATAGGAGTAGTGATTGGGAGAGTGTTGTTGGAAGAGGTAGCAGAGGAGTGGCAGGAAAGGGTGGTGCCACTTGGTGTGTGGCGAGCCAGTCGGGCTATGATGATCGTGCTATGGCTATGGTACTAGTGGTGGTGGTGCCCGAGTTGTGAGTAGGCTACATGGTGACAGTGCCATGGTGGCATGGTGGTGGCCCTCAAGTGGCGGCACCCTACAATTTTTTTTAAATTACAATAAATGCATTGTATGGTCCGTACAGTCTCTCAGATAATTTTTTTGCCTCCCGAAGTAATTTTTTTTGAAATGGTCAAATTTTATATTGATCCTAACTATAACAGACCTTTTGAACTTAATGGCAGCATCTGTTTCGGCCCAAAGTGCCCCAAAAAATTTCTCTTCCTCTTGATTGAAGAAAAAAATCATAAACAAACTAGAGTTTGTATCTTTGAATTGTGACTTCAAAAATCCTTCAACCAAGAAGTACCAGGGAGGCCCTAATACCATGTAGAAGTTGACGAAAGCCAACTTCATAGTGTGCCAAGATCACCTACATGCAAATAACCTGCTGAAGAGAAACTGAAGAAGGAAGGAACAAGAGCTTGGAGAAATTCAACAAAGCAAGAAAATATATTTCACAATGAGAAATGAAATTGGTGTGCAAAAATACAATGAGAGAGCCCAAATATAAAGGCCTCAAGGAAGCTTCTAGAACAAGCTAGAAAGTGCTAGGAGATAATTGTTACAACTAAGCCTACATCCACAAAAGGTGGATTACCTTCCAAGTAGGTGAGAAGATAAGTATGATTAGGTAGGTACATACTCTTGTGTTGTCATCAACTCATCAACAACTCCTAGGTGAAAACTAACATCTAAATGCATTTATCTACGTAAACTTAAGCAATAGCGTAAATAATTAATAAATAATTATTTACTCTAACATTTTCAACAAATGTGGGCTCTTGAAAATCTTCATCATTATACTCAACATGTAAATGATATGCTCTGTCTGCATCATGAAGATTGTCTTCAATCATAGGAGGCATTAGTAAATCCTCTTCATAAAAAACTATCAAATTTTGACAATAAAAAATAAGGTGTGTTGATTTAGCCTTTTTGAGAACAAGCCCTTTTTTTACTAGACTTTACCTTTAGATAATGTTGATGTTCATAAGTGTATACTTCAACCTATGAAGGTTTAGCACACCTCAACACACTGATGATCATATTATCATCTAAGCTAATAGCCTCCCTTTCTACATCATGTAATCTCTATATTTTTAATCATAGAAACAAGAAGCTAACTTTAGTTTGTATGCAAACAATGAATACACAAAACTTATTATTTTCAATTGGTTGGCTATTTATAGGAATCCGACCAACACTTCTATTGAACCTATCAGCAAAATCTCTCATGGGTTCCCCTTCTTTGATCTTGATTTGACAGAAAGTTAATAACAACATAGCAATATCAACCACATGTATAAACCTTTATAGAAATTTTACCTCAAGATCATTCCAATAAGTGATGCAATTATCTGATAAATTCTAGAACTAATCTACTTTGCTCATAGTGAGGCTTGAAACAAATAATATGACAAAGATGTTCTCCTCCTACACACTAAGAATCTCATAGGCAATTATAACCACTTGGATGTGATCACTAGGGTCTTGGTTTGTGTCACAAAAAAACTTTTAGAAGTATTTACTTGATCTTTTAGGGAGGGTTGAATATTGGGATAGAAACTGGCACAATCTGATTCCCTCATGGATGTGCTATAACTAAAACCATAATACACTAGGCTTCTTTTATCAAATAGAATTAGAGTCATCAACCTCTATCCTTGGGAAGGTACCTTTAGATATCCCAGAAAGAAAGAACTAACACTTCACTTTCTTCCCTCTTACAAAGATTTACAATGAATTAGATGATTGGTTATATCTTTTACTTGAAGACACTAATATTTTTTAACATTCATCCATCAACATGGAATGAATGTGATTATCAAATTAAGAAGAGAATAGAGAGAGAGAGAGAGAGAGAGAGAGAGAGAGAGAGAGAGGAGAGAGAGAGAGAGAGAGAGAGAGAGAGAGAGAGAGAGAGAGAGTATAAACTAGCCACATGACTAATCATTCAACTCCCCTTATATCATAGACAAATAGAGAAAACATATTATTATTCTATAAATATGAATAATCAAAGGACTAAATTAAAAATATTAAAGAAATGACCATACGATCAGTAACAATCCTAAAAGTACACTTTTAAACCACATGATTTGATGAACATAAACTATTTTTATTATGAACTCATAATAGGGAATTATATGATTAATCTATCCTTGCAATTACAAAGAAATATGGAATAAAATACTAATTCATCTATCTTCTATTACAATCTAGAAATATCTTCTTTCCTGCAACTACACGACTTTTGAAAAAGAAGAACCCCTATTTTGATGTTTTTTTGCATATTTATCCCTTAGTTTTTGGGTGATTTCTCATTTAACATAAATGATTCTTGGAAAACCTCTCATTTTTTTCCCCTCTTCTTTTCAACTTCCTCTCCTTTTTCTACTTTATAAAATACATTTGTAAAAATATGCAATTTGGTGATGAGATGTTGTCATGACTTCATAATTGTCACAGATAATTTTGACATTTCACACCAATGCTCATAACTTTTATTCTATAAGTTATATGAAAAATCTATTTGGATAGAATTTATAGACCTAGCCTTTAGAAAACATTTTTGAAAATCCACTCAATCCAATCCGTTAGATTGAAGTTTATGCCTCCCCAAAACATGATACATATTTTTGTCATTATTTTGTAACTCTTATGGATAATCTTTATAGTGTTCACTTAGACATGTGTAATTCTTTATCCATTAAGAATCTCATAAAAATCTTAGGAGAGGATTTATATAATTATATTTGTTAAAACATATCTAAAAATTATATTGATGCAACAATGAGATTGAGAGATATGTCCCCTGTACGAAGACTAGTATTTTTGTCAATATTTTGTAACTGTCAAAGATAATTTTAGCAGTGTTGTAGTAAAACATGTTTATATTTTGATTTGTTGAGAATTAAAAAAAAAAATCTTTATAGAGGATTTAAAGAACTAGGTTTTCTCAATCATATCCAAAAAAAGGCTCAATCCAGCAGTTGAATTCAAAGTTATGATGCCTGAACTAAGACCCTTTGTTCTTGTTAGAAAATATGTAGTTACAGATTGTTACTATTGAAAATAGGATAGTTTGAACTTGTGAACTTGTACTTTGAAATTTAACTTGTTTATTCAAGGTTCAAGTTCAACATGAAAAATTTCCACCCTAAAATTTGATCCAAAATGATTATGAACTATCTAAACACTTAAACTAGTTGGATCATTTGAACTAGTTTCTCCTTAGAAATTGAACCATTGGGTTGCTTGCAACTTTGAAGCACTACATTTCAAATAGTGAACTTGAACTTGAACTTGAACTTGAACTTGATTTTTCAATATTCAAGTTCAACATAAAGGTCAAGCTATCTTTTCATTTTGATAGGCTTGTACTAAATTATAAATATCTTTTAATCTAATAAAAAAATTCTAATCACTCCACTAACAAGGTAGATATGTCTCTTAGAAACATATCCAAAATGAGGAAAATACTATGGTTGAATTTGAAGATATTGCCCCCACACCAAGTCTTGGATTTTGAAATTTGAACTTTGAAACTTGAACTTTTGGTACTAAACCTAAACTTTGAATCTAAACTTCAAATCATGCACCTTACATATCTAAACTACATTTCAATCTTTGAACATTGAACCATGAGTATCTTAACATATGAATCTACATTTTAAACTTTGAACTTTGAACATTTGAACTTTTAGGTTCAAGTCCCAGTTAAATTATGAGCATGGGGCAATACTTCTACATAGTTTGAACTTGAAAAAGGCATCATCAATAATGAAACCAACCAAAGATTCATTTATGAGGTTGATTTTGAAGTTTGAAAATTGGGTGTAAAACATTGCTTACAACTAGAAATGACCTTAAAAATATTTACCTCCTCTAGTTTAAGAACTTCCTCTACTATGACTTGATCCACATTTCCTTCTGCTTCTCTTTCATCCTCAATTTCATCATCTGCTACGAAAAGATCCATTCTTGTATGCATATGTTCTTGCAATGCTTTCATTTTCCTCTAGAGGGTTCTAAAATCCTTAGGTGTAACACCTTCAACTCTTCCAACATTCTCTCTTCATGGAGGCATCTTTTCACTTCTATTGAAACCCTAGTTGAAAGTACCTCACAACCAATGATCTATCTACACATGCTAAGCCCAAACCATGGTCCTAGTGCAAACTACCTCATAGTCAATGATCTTTCCATACACTCAAGGACTCTAGGTCTAATACCACTTGATGAATGGTGCTCTGCTTAATACCATAAATGCATAACAAAAAAAAAAAAAAAAACAACAATTGTGACAACAAAATATGGGCTTCTTTATTGTTGCAAATGTAAAATTATAGAATTTACAATTAAGATATGCTAACCAACATGGTTGTCTTCATTAAAGTAATGTGCAAGAAAAAGCTAAAAAATATCACCTAGAGCTTCCCTATACAATGTTTGAGCATTTCTTAAATAGACAATTTTATTTCATATGGGAAGGTTCTAGACACTCAAACTTAATACCTAGGGCTGAAAGACCCTAACAATACTAATAAAGTTGGACAAATGCATTTTTGACATTTATTGTGGAATTTTTTATCATCCCATATTTGGAAGGACACAACTCTCAAACCATTGAATTGGGCTATTGTGGCCACTTTTTAGAAACATCTACTTCTGATCTATAGGCTCAAATCCACATAAGCACTGATCTACTGATTTTTTGTGCCTCATCTAGGCACTTTTAGGCATCCAATGGTGAGGCTAAAGTTTATATACCATAATTACAAACCAAAAATCATTAATAAATTCATGAATACACATGATATGACACTGAGTCTCAATAGGCTGGTTGATATATCCAAGATGAACACCTACCTCTGAAATTAGTACATTCTGAGCACATATGACTGAATTACTAATTAGAAAGCTTCTACAGACAACAACTCTAAATTAAGGAAACCCTTATTAAAGCAAGTGAAATGAAATACTTTTGGGTGATGCAAGATTGTTCTTACACCCAAGATGCTCCTACATCAAAAAAAATTCTGCAGAGGGCAAAAAGAAAATTTGAAAATATTTTTTGAAGAAAGTAGCAAATAAGAAGCATACTAGAAGATTGGCTAGACACTTGAGTAGAGATAAGAGCATTCCTTTTGTTTCTGATAATTATTACTAGCCTTAGTTGTAGAAAGATATCAAAAGATTTGTACAATGTTGTAGAGTATGCCATAGGTGAAAGGAGTGAATCGGAACATAGGATTATATAAGCCATTACTTGTACCTAATTATCCATGGGAAGATGTTTGTATATATTTTACTCTTGATTTAGAAAGAACATAATGAGGGCATGATTCAATATTCTTCATGGTTGATAGGTTTTCAAACATGGAAAATTTTAGACCCTACAATAATAATATATATGTTTTTTCGTGTGGAAGAGTAATTTTTTAGAAGAGTGGCAAGAGTACATGGTATTACAAATCAAACCAAGATACCAATTTTTCTAGTTACTTATTTTTGACCCTATGGCAACAAATATTGTCAATTAGTGACAAATTACTTAAGTTGTCTAGGAAGGTCAATTAATACTGCAATTGAGCTTTCCATCAGACAACATGTTTAATGTAGCCCATGAAAGATCAAGGATATACTATGTTATTTGATCTCATAGTACAAACTGAGTCCATAATTCTCATCGAGTTAGTATGTTCTAGTATCACTTGAGTGTCCCATTGTTATCTAAGCATCCAATTCTATTCAAGTAACAGTGTATCAATCAATGTCACTGTATTGCTTGAGCATCAGTAGAACACCATATGTGTTGTATTTATTGACCATCAACATTTAGCCAAATTGAAGGTATAATTGATTGATATCAAGATAACTCTAATGTAAGTTGATATGGTACGAAGTTATTGATTGAAGGGTATATAAGGAAGGAAAATTAGTTTGTCTAAGAAGTAGGTTGTTAACTACAAGATATGGATGAACATAAGGAGTAAATATGGAGCATATTAAGTAAGAAGGCTACAAAGTATTACAAAGGGAAAATTAGAGAATCATCCATCAAAATAGGTGATCATATTATTCAAAGGATCTATTTGAGAAACAAAAGTTGCACAACAAAGAGCATCTTATTGATCCTTCATAATAGGTGCATCTATCACATCTTTTAACTAGATGGAACTAATTTTACTTTTCATAATCTCTTAGCAAGAATACATATCTCATTGTATTGTAAAATCCTTTTGCAAGGTGGGGCTAATAGTACCTCATGCTCTTAACTTATTATATCACTAGAAGTGATCAATTATAATCCCTAATTGGCCAACTTTATTACTAAAATTGTGAAGCATTGTGGGTGATATCCCCACCTAGTTTTACCTTCTACTTGGAGGGTTTTTAGGCAACCGAGCCTTGTGTCAATTTATTAATGGTGTTTATTAATTTGTTACTTTATGTTCATGCATAAACTTATATTAGAATATCATTTGAAGTAAAATTTTAAGTAATCTAAGTGTGAAAAATTAATGTGTTTCTTGATTCCCCCCTCCATCCTCCCCTACTCAATCACTTTCTTGTCATTAAATTTCCAACATTTATGGTGTATATTTTGGAAGAATTTAAAGATAGATATAAAGTATATCTCATCATATCATCTACAGACTGATGGACAACAAAAAAATTTAAATCAAAGTTTCAGTAATTTGTTGAGATGGTTGGTTGGAGATGAGCCACAAGGTTAGAATTTGGTTTTACCATAGTCAAAAGTTGCATACAATACTTTTGTCAATAGGAGTACTAGTAAATTACCATTCTAAATTGTATATGGGAGCCATCATAGAAATATTTCCTAATGAGGTAGATGAATAAATAATAGATAAGTATTGCTAAAGGAAAATATTTTATTGAACATTTGAGAAGCATAAATGAGGAGGTGAGGAAGAACATTATAAGGATGGATACACCATATATGGCTAAGGAAGATGTTAAAAGGAGGTATAAGGAATTTTAGATTGGAGATGAAGTCATGGTCCATTTGGGGAAAGAGATATTTCTAGTGGATGCATATAATAAGATGAAAATAAAGAAGTTTTGAACATACAAGATCATGAAAAGGCATGATTTTGGAAATGACTATTAAGTACAGTTTCTTGCCAAATTTAACATTTTACTAGTATTCAATATTTAAAATTTTGATAGATTATTATGATGGAGGTGATGTAGATGAATTTATAGAAACACAATGCAATATTCTAATGGTTACTTTAGGTACAAAGGAGATTGATGAGATATTGGATAGTCATGTACAAAGAAGGACAAGGAAAAAAACATATGAAGAGTATCTAGTCAAATGGAAAGGGAGAAAAATGGAGGATTCCTCATGTATAGAAAGGGAGGAGGTTGACTATCTTGGTTTTCCTTTTACTACTTGAGACATAATGAGATCACTTCTCAAATTACCTCAAGTATCTTATGTAGGAGCATCCTACGTATAAGAGCAATCCTTCATCATGCAAAAATATTTCCTTTATGTTTCTTGAATAAGGGTTGTCTTAGTGTAGATTTATTACTTGGGGAGGTTGTTAGTAAGTTGGTCATATGAGCTCAGAATGTCCTAATTTTAGAGGCAAATATTCATCTTGGATATATCAACTTTCCAATTAAGGCTCATTGTCATATCACGAATATTCTAGAAGTTATTAAAGATTTTTGGTGTATAATTTTGGTTAAAAAAATTCAAGATCATTTTTGAAGGCCTTAGAGGCTCTAGATGGGCTTTAAAATGAGGCTAACTAGAGCTTGCATAAGTTGGGCATACTAGGTTACAAGACAAGGATTCTAGACTGGGGATGTAATAGTTAATCGGATTAATGATTCACAAGTTATGGTCTTCCAAAGTTGGAGTGATTGAATATTTGAAAATAAAGTATCATAATTATTTTGAGTAGAGACAATGTGTAATTTTAGGATTGGTTATCTCAGGGGTTATGTATTGATGCCTAGAAACAAGTTCTTGGGTGGTGGAAAAATTCCTATTCAAGGAATTCCTATAGATTGTCTAGGATAACTCTGGGTGATAGTTAGCATCTTTATCTTACAAATTATTATTAGGAAGGTATCCATGTGGGTTTTCATTTTTGTATTTCAAAATTCTATAATTCTACATTTGCAACAATAATAAGAAGACCATATTTTTTCTCACAAATTATTTTTATTTCTATTATGTGTTTGTGGTATTCATCAATGTATGACCTTAAATGGGAAACTAATGAATTAGCAATTAATAATATAATATTATTTTTATTATTTTACATGATTTGATGAAGTGTTAAAATGATATACAATTCCATCATGTTGGTTGGTAAGAAGGTAATAAAGCTATGAAACTAAAAGGAAGAAGAAAAAATGAAAGACAAAATGAAATATTCTTAACCAAATGGATTTAATAGTCTTATTTCTAAATCCTTTGTAAGGTGGAATTGTAGTGAATGTAATAAAGTCACCCATTTTAGGGTGACAAATCTAGTCGATATATGGTGAAAATACCCTAATAGGGTCATATCTCAAAAATTTATTTGTAAGCTTTGACATGGTTGGCTCTTAACTAATCTTACTTCAGAAGAGTGAATTTCTTTGTGGGTGATAACTCCCATAGTGGGTTTCCATATTAAATAATGGTGTTAATGTATGATTGAATACTTTGCATATTATTTTCATATGAACACTATTGTGGGTTGTTCAATGCTTAAATTGAATATTATTAAGGTTAGTTTTTGAAAAGGTTTTAAAGGTTGAAAATAGTTTAAGGTACCTAAAATAACTGATTCACCCCCCGTCTCAATTATCCAACACTAATAGAAATATTATTACTAGATGTGGAAAAATAATAATCTCATTAGCATAGGCCTTGATATATCTTTCAACATTTACTTTATCCAACAAATCATGTACAATTAATAGCATCAACAAAATATTTTTTAATTGCATCATGTGATTGACCTCTTACCCTAAATGAGTGTGTTGCCACTAGTACTCTTCATATCATTTATATTTCTTTCATATTTATAATATACATTATTATTTTTTATCTTTATCATATCATAACTCATAGTCAATTATTCCCTTCAAGTATATCAATTTCTCTCAACAACACCATGATATGATTCTTTAGTTCATCTTAAAATCTTGCAACAATTTTAACAAAAATAGATATATAAGATCTTGAATGTTTTAGATATTATTGTAATGCACCAATCATCTATCCATATCTTATCTGATTAACATAAGGTGCATAATCACATTTTGTCAACTTACAACCATTTACCATAGGATTGCCAATAGTTTATATCAACCATGCCAAAAAAATTAGTATCTCCTTCACATACTTGCATCGGGACATAAAAATTCTAGTTTTTGATTGTAATATCTGTAAACAAAGATTTATTTGTATCTCAATTACAATAGACACCTTAATTTATTTATGTGTTTCATCTACAAAATCTTTACTCATCTTTTCGTTTGCAAAAAGACATTGGCATTGTAAAGAAATTATTGATGTTAATCTTGAAGTGTATATTATTGCTTCTAGTTCCTTTAATATAACTAAGTTTCAATAAATATTTATTTGGCCTTGCATGTCAAATGCATGGGAATTTTGTTAATCCGTACAAGGATTTATTCAATTGGAAAACCTTATCACTCAAGAGCTCAAAGGAAAACCATAACATTTCTCAATGTAAACTTCCTCTTTTAAATCACCATTCAAGAAAGTTGACTTGACACCCATATGATATATCTTGAAATATTTATAAGGGTCAAAGTAAAAAGCTATGTCACCCTCTATGATATTGAAGAGGATTATGACCATACCTATTCTGGCCATACCTCTTTCGGCCATACATATGTGGCAATTTCACATGCCGACATGATTTGTACCATTTTGGCCAAAACCTCAAAGTTTTACAAAAGTGTCAAAAAACACTTTGTGGCTGCCATTTTCACTATATTGGTTTTGAACTTCTTGGAGAGCAGTCTAGATGTTTTGGCCATAATAGATTAGTGGCTGTTTTTTCCATTTTTAATTTTTTTTTAAAGTGTTTTTTAATTAGTAAATGTTAATGGTAGTCAAATTAACTATTTTTTACATGTTTTATGAGTGAATTATTTAGATTTGTTAATTTTTTAATATAGTTAAATAATTTTTTAGATTTGTTAGTAAATTATTTAAAACATAAGCAAGAATGTAGTCAAACATTAGGTAAAAATGTAGAAAAAAATTATTTAAAAATGTAAAAAAACATTAGGTAAAAATGTGAAAAAAACATTAGTTAAAAGATGTAGAAAAACATTGGGTAAAAATGTAAAAAAAACATTAGTTAAAAAATCCACAAAAACATTAGGTAAAAATGTAGAAAAATATTATGTAAAATGTACCCTTATATGAAACTTAGAAACACTTTCACATTTATATGAAATTCAGAAAAAAAATTTAATCCTGTAGTTAAATCAAAATCTAATTTAGTCCAGAATTTTAATTTTTTTATCGCATATACATGTGTACACTTAGTTATAATTTAATCAAGAAATTTTATTTATTTTTTTCACATATACATGTACATCTATGAATATTTATTTTTCACATTTTCATGAGCAGGTTAAAATACATTAGATATGGTCTCTAAGATAAATTCTTTAAAAATACATACATTATATGATTGAATAGCACCATACATTTAATGTTGTGTATTTATATGTACGCGTATTTCAAATTAAATTTAATTTCTAATTATTTTAATTTATACATTTGTATGCTTATATGTGTAAATATATATGCATGTGTAGATCTCTTGATATTTATTGATCTTATAGCTTCACACTCATATCCTCATACATTATAAACATATATACATTATGGCATATAGTTTTGGGGATTGTGATCCTACATCCTCAGGGGATGCTACTATCCATAGACGGGGTCAGAGTGCTGAGTTTGGCACAACATGTAGATTGACAACCTCCACCGAGCATAGAGAGTAGTTATTAAGAGATACACTTCCCATATTATCTCATGCTATAGAGGTTTTTGACTCCTGGCTTTCATCTTCTGCCACCCTCCCTGATAGGGAGAAGATCATAGCGATGCGATAGGGGTTGTTTCATATGATTCAAACCATTGAATCATACAACCCTTTTGATGATATTAGTATTGAGACATTTTATTCTTCTCTATCTCATAGTGTCATTGGCACTGTGAAGTATAGACAGGTTTACACTGAGGTCTCCACTGCCATGGTGAAGATCATGTATCCTTCTTATATAGATAGAGCTAGAGTTAGAGGCTACTCTGTGACTAAGTGTACTAATGAGCTTGTCGTACCATTCATATATCTTTGTTGGTTGGCTACTCATCATAGATGGCCATAGAAGGATGAGTTCCCTCTGTGCTTCTACAAACAATTATTTGCAAAATTTCATTTACACCATGATGTTGATTACAAAGATTATCTAGGTCATGTTGGGCAGGGTCTAGGGAAACTTTCAGGTAGATTCAAACCAGTGGGCACTCCTGGACCTATTAACAAACGGGCACTGGTGGGTCCAAAACTTTTGGTTATGCTAAGAGGTCTACAAATGGTTGTTGCAGGCCAAAGTGTTCCTGATGACACAATCAAGATAGATTTATTCAAGCACCACCACCATAACCACATAGTTTCATGAGATTTATTTTGATTGGTGTGGTAGATATATGTTATGGTCTCAAGGTATCATTTCCATAACTACATCACCTAGCACATGTGTTGATGATTTATATGGGGTAGTAGACATACCTTCTCCACTAGAGGTTTCTATAGTCTTAGATATGGATGCATTGCATTTTTTTGGATCCTATTTAGCATCTCATCTTTTGGATTCATATTGAGCATTTTCTATAGTCATGGGTATTCCACTTTGTGACACTAGCTCTTAGATTAGTCATATTTTTTCATGTATAGTAAGATCAAAGGGTTTATAGGGTAGGATGACAATCCTACACCTTCTACTACTCATGCTACTACATAGGCCAATATACTAGCCCCAGCTACTCAGGAGCCTACAACACCACCACCACCCCCCACTCAGAATTTCACTGCTAGATAGCTTGGTCTATTTACCTCTATACTTTTAGATGCCACTATTGACTTGGATGTTCATAATGTTTTATCATTCCATGATTTAGATATCAGTCAAATCGGTAGAGCATTGCATGATGCTACAGTAAATATGTCTATATGTTTAAATTTGTATATACATTTGTGTTTGTGTATGTGTTATAGGGTCTAAGTGATAGTCTATTACATTTTGGTGATCTGTAGACATGGACAGATCCTACATGTCCTGAGTCTGAAGTATGTTACAATTTAAATATATATTTTATTTACATGTATGATATAATTTCTGTGTACAAAGTTTGACACTATCATTTGACACAACTAATAGACCCTTTTGGGGACATCCAAGATCAGGAGGCAGATGCAGATGATTGGATCATGGCCTTTTATTTTATACATGTTATTTTGGAGACATTTAATATAGTATTTTGGATTTACAAGTTTATATGGACACTTTTATGTTTTATATGTTATTTCTAGACACATGTTTATATGGAGACTTTGATGTTTTATATATGTTATTTGGAGACATTTGATATATGATATTTTTATACAGTTCATATGGGGACATTATTCTCTAGATATATTTTATTATATATGTACATGTCTTGGATGTTATTTCATAGATGTATATGTACATATGTTCATGTTGAATGTGCATGCATGTTTTCAATATTGATATTTTTATTAATGTTTATGTACATGTTATTGATCTTTTAATGTCTTAATCATTTATGTTTATGTATGTGTTATTCATGTTTTTGTATATGTTATTCATCTTAATTCCTTAATCTAAGTGTAATTAACTATGTTTAATGACATGTCTTAGGGGAGATCCTTGTTATAATTTGAGAAGATTAATAACCAAAAAAACTAGTGCAAAGAGTAAATATCTAAACTATGAATGCAAATGATACAAAATTAAAATGGCATCATAGAGTTAGTCTCCAAGAGAGTAATTCAAATGCTAGAAGCAAAATAGCATTAAGAGGACGCAAAAACAAGAGATACCAATACAAGCCAGGTAGCATGCTTATATAGGCTAGGAAGAGGGAGGAGGTGGCAACACTAACCAATGAGGAGCAACCATCTATCAAACTAAAGATAGAAAAGTATCTTCCCAAGATAGCTAATGGATGCTCACATGTAGGAAGGTGACACCTCACAACCATTCACCTAATAAGACACGCTTTATTAACCTAATCGAGATTACTAAAAAGTGTAGGAAAAATAAAAAACTACACTAACACCCCCCCATAAGAAAAGCTTAGGTGGATGCTAACCTAGCAAAGCTATGAGAGCAGGAAAATGGGTCCTGCCAACAAGGCCTAATCAGGTACCCAATACAAGAAAAAGAACTAGATGAAGGAAACTAAGCCTCCAATCTAGGAAATGTCCCAAAGAGAGGAACAAAAAAGAGCATGAAGCATCTCCAAAGCATGAAGCTGCAAACACTGTCAGAAGAAACTGCTGGAACCCCCACTGAAATAGTGCATGACCAAGTAGAGAAGACAAAGTTTGAAGAGCTGATCAATCAAAGAGGTGACCTCCAAAGGTAGGAATGAATGAGTGTCTATATAGTAGATGAACCATCACACTGAAATGCATAGGTGCCTAGCCACTACATCCGCTTAGTACATAGGAACAAAAACTGAACACGTAGATCACTCAATCGAACCAAGGAAGCAATAGAGCCAATAGGTGAACCCCCCCATAATGTTGAATAGGGAGAGGGGTGACAAGAACACTCAAATGCAATGCCAAAAACATCTGTAAGAAGAAGAATTAGGAACACCAATAGTGCAATAGAAGAACAAGCACAGGATAAAGGGCAGTGTCATTGACACACTGCATGGGCTGATTTCATGGAAGAAAAATTCACTTGACAAAGGTGGATGAGCACAAAATGGCAAAACATCATGACCCCCCATGGCACTTTATAACTGAGTGTGAGTACAAACAAACACAAGGTGTACAAGATCCCAGATATGCAAAAGTAGGCACTTTATCTCAGTGCATTTAAAAAAAAAGGAATGCAATAGACTAGAAGCATACAATGCTCAGAAGTCAGAAAGAAAAATGAACCAAAAGCACAGAAGAAGAGATTCGAGGACCTGTAGAATCCAAGTAATCTGCCAGAGTGCAAAAGTGAAAAACTCGAAGGAGAAAGAACTTGGAGCAAAATCTAGATAAAAGACCTCTGCAACTGAATAAATCATAGAACTAGCTTTCCAACGATATCTGGCGAGCCCAGAAAAGAGTCCGAATGAGCGAGATATGGCTCCCGAAAGGCAAAATAGAACATCTGGATTTGATTGGCAAAATAGGCAACCAGACTATAGCAAAAATAAAAAACACCTATACCATCATCTCTGTCTTAGAACCATAATTTCAATGCATTTTTTAGATCGAAAAAAATATGTCAGTATGCTCAAGTTACAGAAGAAAAACAGATAGGGCCTCCTCATGAAGAGCATATGCTAAAAGTGAAACTTGGGCATAATAATCAAGGAAACAAATAGAATCACTACGATCTACTCGAAAAATCATGCACTTTCAAAAAAAGAATCACCTCGATACAAGGTCATATAGAAAGTTATGATCCTCTGAAGTTTCCAAAATGAGAACTGTGTAGAGTTATGGCTGAGAATCTGCAATTTTTGAAGAATTCATGCATGAAAATAAAATAAAAACTCCACTAGTGAATAGAGCACAAAAAAATAGCCAAGTTCATAACAAGAATCATCAAAATCGAAGTTCATATGAGCAAGAACAAGCCATTTGAAAACTGCATTCAAATCTGCAATTGCCAACGGAGAGGGGTATGGTTGTAGCTTTGCATGCTCGATTCTACAAAATATACAGCTTGCATAGAAAATCTAAAAGATACCCAGATGGTTTTTCGGGGCTGCGAACAAAACTCAAAAAGCGTTTTCCTTTTTGATGTACAGAAGATGTTGCTATAGTGTAACTCAAATGCCTTTAATAGTAAAAAATGGCTCCAAAAATCAAGAGATGACCCCATCAACCAAAATATGACATGAAAATGTTGGATCAGCTTCCTAAGTTCATCAATGGCATGCTGAAACCTGCAATACTGATTGAAAACTCCAAATATGCAAGTTGGTTGTCAGATTTGAGATTGAAACCCCAGAGAAAAATCATTTTTGTCAAAACTTTTTTGATTCTCAAGATCATCCAAAGATGTAAGAGAAGAGCATACTTCATTTTTCAAAAAAACTACAATAAACTTTATTTCCCCCCCCCCGAATCTCTCAAATAAGGAAACTAAAATCTACTCTTGCACATAGAAAAGCTCTGATACCATGTTAGAATCTGAAAAGATTAATAACCCAGAAAACTAGTGCAAAGAGTAAATATCTAAACTATGAATGCAAATGATACAAAGTTAAAATAGCATCATAGAGTTAGTCTCCAAGAGAGAAATGCAAATGCTAGAAGCAAAATGGCATTAAGAGGATGCAAAAAACAAGAGATACCAATACAAGCCAGGTAGCATGCTTATATAGGCTAGAAAGAGGGAGGAGGTGGCAACACCAACCAATGAGGAGCAACCATCTATCAGACTAAAGATAGAAAAGTATCTTCCCAAGATAGCTAATGGATGCTCACATGTAGAACGGTGACACCTCACAACCATTCACCTAATAAGACATGCTTTATTAACCTAAGCGAGATTACTAAAAAGTGTAGGAAAAACCTAGCAAAATAGGAAAAATAAAAAACTACACTAACAATCCTAAATTATACATAAGAATGTAGATTAATTTAATATATTTTTTATATGTAGATTAATTTAATATATTTTTTATTTCATAGATTTATGTATATATGTTCATGTTAAAAGTAGACATGTATGTTTTCAATATTCACATTTTTATGTATATGTTATTGATTTTAATGTCTTTATCTAAGTGTAATTGACTATATTTAATGACATATCTTAAGGCAAGATCCTAAATTATACATAAGAATGTAGATTAATGTATATTTTATTTCATAGATGATGCAGGAGCATCTAGAGGTATAAGGGCAATCCTGTGTCACCCAAAAAATGTACTTAGACTTAGTTTCTATTTCATGTCTTTACATTTTTGGATACCCATTTGGCTCAAATAAAGGTTCCAACTCTCATAGTTCAACTATTAGTGTAGACACCTAAATTTGATTACACTGCTTTGGTAATCTAATTTAGCCATCTCTAAAGGCATGATTAATTAAATTCTTATTTAATTAATCCTTTGCCATCCCTAGTTGATTAATTTAATTAATCATCTATAGTCCTAATTGAGAAATCAAATAATCTATTATTTATCAATTAAATCCTTTTCTCCTATCTAATTCCAAAAATCCCCATTTATTAAATAAATCTATTTGATAAATGAAATCCTCAAATTCAAAAACCCCTAACCTATCTCTAATCCTCCATTTAGCCTAATCCACCCCATCCACCCATACTAACCAAGCTTAGCCACTAACTCACCCACCCTCATTAATGCCATCCACTTGCACATCTCTAACATCCCTAAGCTAATCCTAAACCCAAGCCTAATCCACCCCCTAATGTTGTCACATTCCTTAAACAAGTTTAAGACTTTCCTAATCCAAACCAAAGTCTCCCCTCAAAAAAACCCAACCACTAAGTCATAAGTGCTCTTACAAAACATAAAGACTCTTACAAGCCCACTCATGACTCTTACACCCATCTTCCACACTCTTCCCTCTTCCAAACTCATTCCTCTTACATCCCTCTTACATACTCAACCCCACTCATCATGACTTTAACCAACCCTTTGCCCTACCCTCTCACACTCATCCTCCTTGTGACAAGTGTCACCTTCCCATTGGTGCTAAACAAGCACAATCCATGTGCTCCCCTTTGAGTGCATCTTAGCCCTCCTTAAGCCTTCATCCATCCTTGCATCTAAGCCCTCCATCTCTCTACCCCTTAGCCTATAAATTGAATCCCATCCCAAGCCATTTCATCAACAATCTTTGAGCTAAAGTTACCATGCTATTTTGAGAACCAAAGCCATCAATATTACCCTTATAATGCCAAATTGAGAGCTCACAAAGCTACCAATTTGCCATTCCCCATCTCCATTGAAGCAGCTTTTGAGCATCTTGAGCATACATCCACAGCAAAAGGACACATCTACAGAATCAAGAAAGAATGGAGTGTGTTCTCTTGTGAGGTTTGAAATTCTTGTTTGCTTTCTTTGTCTAAGCATATATGTGAATTTAGTTGTTGGTTTGTGAATGTTTACTTTATTTGTTAATGTTCTTTGCATACTGATTCTGGTTCTACAATTAGTGCATTTGAAAATCTCGAAAAAATAGGAGCATGTATTTGGGCCATCATTTCGGTAAACTAGAAGGTTTGAATTGGCCAGAGGAATGTAATCATGATTTAGAGAATTCCAGAAAAAGAATCAGGTCAATAGGCCCCATAGTTTGAAAGTTATTGCCATTTTTCAGGTTTTGGAGACCTCCTAAGAATGCTTCAAAGTTAGGTTTGGGGCATTAAATGACCTTGAAAAGGGCTGAAAAATGGGGGATGAGTGACACTTTTCCATAGGACTATAGAGTGCTTCGAGAGCTTTCAGAATATGTAAACGGTATGTCAATCGAAGCTACGGTTCATAAGTTATGCCTCCCAGAAGTTCGGCTACCATTTTTGGATTCTTCTAGATTTGCACCGACTTCTAACACAGCTTTCAGAACCTTCTATTTCATCGGTGGATGCCTACTAGCACTTTCTAGAATGTACTCCTAGTCCTTAACCCTCTGGGGTCTATTTAAGGAGATTTCTGGCATTGTAAAAGGCAGTTCGAATTGGAGCTTGAGAGGAGGTGCTAAAAGGAGAAATATTCTCCAGATTTATGCTATTGTAAGCTCGTAGGGCATGTTTTGAAGTTTATTTTCTCTGCACTATTTGTACTAGCCTATTTTCTCAGTTAATATAATTTCCCTTTTCTATTATGTCCATTCTGTTGTTGGGTCATGTCCCCATCAAGTGGTATCAAAGCGGGTTTTCTTGAGTGTGTAGACAGAGCGCCGACTGTGAGGCAGTTTGCACCAGGACTATGTGGTTGTGGGTTCGAGTTAGAAGATGCCTCCACGAAGAGGGCATGGCAAAAGGACCAGAGCTATTGATCCTGAGGAGGTTAGAGCCCTCCAGAGATAGGTACAAGCATTGAAAGAGGAGCTTCGTAGAGGAGCAAATGTTGTCGCAGATGACAATAGTGAGGATGACAATGAAGAGGAAGTAATGGAAGTTGACGGGGAAGTTCTGAATCCTATAGAGGAAAGGCTTTTTAGGGCAATTACTAGGTTTGGAAAAAGACCTATAATTGAAGTGGGTATATTTTTTGAAAATTTGAAACCAGATGAGTTGATCGATTGGATCAATGAACTGGAAGAATACTTTGAGTATGAGGATATAAGGGACCCAGATAGGGTTAAGTTTGCAAAGGCCAAACTAAAAGGCCATGCCAAAATCTGGTGGCAATAGATTCAACTGGAAAGACTTAGAAGAGGAAAGGAGAAGATCACAAGATGGGATCGCATGGTGGACAAATTGAAGAAGCAGTTCATTCCTATGGACTACGAGCTTGATCTGTTTAAGAATATGCATGGGTTAAAGCAAGCAGGAAGATCAGTCAAAGAATATACAGAGGAGTTTTACCAACTCCTGATTAGAGCGGGGTATACAGAAGAAAATAAGGAGAAGGTTGCTCGTTATATCAGTGGGTTGCGACCTAGCATCCAGGAGGAATTAATTTTGGTAAGAATGACCAGCATTGAAGATGCATACCAGTTTGCCCTATGAGTTGAAGAGAAGCTGAATAAAAGGTTTGAAGGAAGACAAAGAGGACGCGGTCAAGGAGGAAGGGGAAGCGGTAGATCATCTGGAGGCCGCAATGAAACCCAAAAGAAAAATGAAGATGTGGGTACTAGCAAAAACCAGAAGAATGAGGGTTTCAACCGCTCCCATGATCAAGACTTTGGAAATCAAAGAGGAAGAGGTAGAGGACGTGGACAAGGAAGAGGAGGCTTCCATGGTACCTATTTCCATTACAATGAAGAAGGTCATTGTGCCTTTGAATGCCCTCAACGACGAGGAAGGACAGATAGGAGAGTTGAGGGCCAGGCTAGGGTTGTTCATGTGGATGAGGATGCATAATCATCACATTCAGAGGATGCAGAAAGAGGAGAGACCTTGGTAAATGAAAGAGTCCTACTAAGTGCTGAGAATGAACCAGGACAACAGAGGAGTTTGTTCCGTACCAGATGCAAATGTGAGGATAAATGTTGTGATGTGATCATTGATGGTGGTAGCACTGATAACTTGGTATCAGAAGAGATGGTCTCTAAGCTGAAGCTCAAGAGGGAGAAACATCCCCAGTCCTATCGGATTTCTTGGGTAAAAGATGATCATAAGGTCCTGGTAAGTGAACAATGTTTAGTAAAATTCAAAATTGGGAGTTACCATGATGAAGTTCTCTATGATGTTATTTCGATGGATGTTTGCCATCTATTGTTGGGTAGAACATGGTAGTTTGATAGACATGCAATACATGATGGACATGCAAACACATACTCTCTAACAAAGGATGGAGTTTGCCACAAATTGAAGCCCATGAAAAAGGAAGGTGAAAAGGTATGTAGCAGTGCTAGGATTTGTCTTGTTGATGGAAGGAAGTTTTTAGATGGAATGAAAAATCAGCGTATGTGCTATGCTTTGATTCCTAGGAAAGATAAAGAAGGTAGTAGTGAAATACCATTTGAAGTTTCAGATTTACTAGGGGAATTTGGAGATATTATCTTTGATAATGTTCCAGATGGATTTCCACCAGTAAGGCAAATCAGTCATCAGATAGATCTGATTCCAGGAGCTAGTTTTCCTAACAAGGCTGCTCACAGAATGACTCCTACTGAAACAGAGGAGCTAAATAGATAGGTTCAGGAGTTGTTGAGGAAGGGCTTGATTTGAGAGAGCTTGAGTCCATGTGTAGTACCTCCAGTACTCACACCAAAGAAGGATGGAGAGTGGAGCATGTGTACAGATTCTCAAGCTATAAATAGGATAACCATCAAGTACCGGTTTCCTTTGCCAAGGATGGATGATCTTATGGACTGCTTGAGTGGAGCTCAGTACTTCACAAAGATAGATCTGAAGAGTGGCTATCATCAGATATGGATTCGAGAAGGAGATGAGTGGAAAACAGCCTTCAAGACCAAGGAGGGTTTTTATGAGTGGTTGGTCATGCCCTTTGGATTGACGAACACCCCAAGCACCTTCATGGGGCTCATGAATGAGGTACTTAAGAAGTTCTTGGGAAAATTTGTTATTGTCTATTTGGATGATATTTTAATTTTCAGCAAGACTTTGGAAGAACATTTACAGCATATTCGTAGTGTCCTTGAAAGGCTAAGGGAAGAGAATTTGTTAATTAATCTAAAGAAGTGCATCTTTGCAAAAAGGGAGTTAGTCTATTTGGGATTTATTATATCACCTGAAGGTCTCAAAATGGATCCAGAGAAGGTAAAATCTATCTTGGAATGGCCTACTCCAAGGTCTGCTACTGAGGTAAGATCATTTCATGGTCTGGTTAGTTTTTACAGGAAGTTTATTAAGAATTTCAGTGGCATATGTGCACCTCTAACTGATACAATAAGAGGGGATAGAAAAGAGTTAAAATGGACTGTAGCAGCTGCAAGAAGTTTTGAATTGCTGAAGAAGAAGATGATTGAATAGCCTGTGTTGGCACTTCCAAATTTTAGAAAAGTATTCCAGGTGGACTTTGATGCTAGTGGTAGCGCTATTGGGGCTGTAGTAAGCCAAGAAGGTAAGCCTATTGCATATTTTAGTAAAAAATTGAGTGATGCAAAGAAGAAGTATTTTGTTTATGATCAAGAGTTCTATGCAATAGTTCAGGCCTTAAAGAAATGGAGGCATTATTTATTGCCAAAGGAATTTGTTTTGTATACTGATCATCAGGAATCACAGTACCTAAATAGCCAAGGTAAATTGAATCAGAGGCATATGAAGTGGGTAGAATTCTTGCAGAGTTATAAATTTGTGTTGAAGCATAGAAGTGGAAAATCTAACAGGGTTGTAGATGCATTAAGTAGGAGACAGCTGTTGCTTACAACAATGCAGGTTGAAGTAGTTGGGTTTGATGAACTCAAGAATTTGTACCCTGAGGATCCTAATTTTGTTGAAGCATGGAAAGCTTGTAAAGAACCTATTGCTATAGATAGAACCAATTGGTTAGACTATTTGATTCAGGATGGCATGTTGTTCAAAGGTAGTCAATTGTGCATTCCAAGGAGTTCCATGAGGGAGAATCTGATTAAGGAGAAACACAGTGGAGGGATGGCAGGACATTTTGGTCGGGATAAGACCATTGCCATTCTTAGAGAACATTATTTTTGGCCTCAAATTACACAGGATGTGAAGAAGTTTGTACAGAGTTGCCAGGTTTGTCAAGTTGCCAAGGGGTTTAGTCAAAATACTGGCCTATATCAGCCATTGCCTGTTCCATCAAGGCCATGGGAGGACATAAGTATGGATTTTGTTCTTGGATTGCCAAGGACACAAAGGGGTAATGACTCAGTATTCGTGGTGGTTGATAGGTTCTCCAAAATGGCACATTTCATTCCATGCCACAAAACTCATGATGATGTCCATATTGCAGACTTGTTTTTCAAGAGGTGGCAAGACTACATGGTCTTCCAAGGAGTATAGTTTCTGACCGAGATACTAAATTTGTGGGGTATTTCTAGAGGACATTGTGGAAGAAGTTGAGAATAGACTTGAAATTCAGTTCCACGCATCACCCACAGACTGATGGCCAAATAGAAGTGGTAAATAGAAGTCTGGGCAATTTGCTGAGATGTTTAGTTGGAGATAAGCCCAAGGGATGGGATTTGATTCTACCACAGGCAGATTTTGCTTATAATAACTTTGTAAATAGGAGTACTGGAAATCACCATTTCAAATTGTATATGGGAATAGCCCAAGGACTGCACCAGAATTGAGAAAGATAGAACAAGGGGAGAGAACAAGTGCTGAAGCTAAGGAATTTGCTGAACACATCAAGCATCTACATGAGGAGGTTCACGCACACATTATCAAGATGAATCAAGAGTATAAAACTAGGGCTGATCAAAGGAGAAGACATAAGGAATTCCAAGTAGGGGATCTAGTCATGGTGCACTTACAAAAAGAAAGATTTCCAGTTGGTACTTACAACAAGCTGAAAATGAAGAAATTTGGCCCCTGTAAAGTTTTGAAGAAACATAACTCAATAAATGCATATGAGATGGAGCTGCTAGATGGTATTCACATTTCTCCCATTTTCAACATTGCAAATTTAACAGAGTATCATGATGATGGTGCAGATGAGGAGCTGGTTTTAGAGCCATGTCCAATTCCTACTTCTAAGAAGGAGGAGACAGAAGACATTCTAGATCATCGTGTGTGTAGGAGTACCAGAAACAGGCAGTATGAAGAGTATTTGGTCAAATGGAAAGGACGGTCGATCGAGGACTCAACTTGGATTTTAGCAGCTGAGGTTTCCCATTTGAGATTTCCTCTACCATCCATAAAGTGACAGGGTCACTTTTCAATCTACCCTGGGTGTCTAATGCAGGAGCATCCAGAGGTATAAGGGCAATCCTATGTCACCCAAAAAAATGTACTTAGACTTAGTTTCTATTTCATCTCTTTACATTTTTGGATACTCATTTGGCTCAAATAAAGGTTCCAACTCTCATAGTTCAACTATCAGTGCATTTGAAAATCTTGAAAAAATAGGAGCATGTATTTGGGCCATCATTTCAGTAAACTAGAAGGTTTGAATTGGCCAGATGAATGTAATCATGATTTAGAGCATTGCAGAAAAAAGAATCAGGTCAATAGGCCCCATGATTTGAAAGTTATTGCCGTTTTTCGGGTTTTGGAGACCTCCTAAGAATTCTTCAAAGTCAAGTTTGGGGCATTAAATGACCTTGAAAAGGGTCAAAAAATGGGGGATGAGTGAAGCTTTTATATGGGGGTATAGAGCACTTCGAGAGCTTTCCAAAAATGTAAACAGTTCGTCAATTGGAGCTACAGTTCAAAAGTTATGCCTCCCAAAAGTTTGGCTACCGTTTCTGGATTCTTCTAGATTTGCAACAACTTCTAATGCAGCTTCCGAAACCTTCTATTTCATTGATGGATGCTTACTAGCACTTTCTAGAATGTACTCCTAGTCCTTAACCCTCTGGGGTCTATTTAAGGAGATTTCTGGCATTGTAAAAGGCAGTTCGGATTGGAGCTTGAGAGGAGGTGCTAAAAGGAGAAATATTCTCCAGATTTATGCTATTGTAAGCCCGTAGGGCATGTTTTGAAGTTTATTTTCTCTGCATTTTTTGTACTAGCCTATTTTCCCAGTTAATATAATTTCCCTTTTCTATTGTGTCCATTCTATTGTTCGGTCGTGTCCCCATCAAGTGGTATCAGAGCGGGTTTTCCTGAGTGTGTAGATAGAGTGCCGACTGTGAGGCAGTTTGCACCAGGACTGTGTGGTTGTGGGTTCGAGTTAGAAGATGCCTCCATGAAGAGAGCATGGTGGAAGGGCCAGAGCTATTGATCATGAGGAAGTTAGAGCCCTCCAGAGATAGGTACAAGCATTGCAAGAGGAGCTTCGTAGAGGAGCAAATGTTGCCGCAGATGACAATAGTGAGGATGACAATAAAGAGGAAGTAATGGAAGTTGACAGGGAAGTTCTGAATCCTGTAGAGGAAAGGCTTTTTAGGGGCATTACTAGGTTTTGGAAAAGACCTACAATTGAAGTGGGTATATTTTTGGGAAATTTGAAACCAGATGAGTTGATTGATTGGATCAATGAATTGGAAGAATACTTTGAGTATGAGGATATAAGGGACCCAGATAGGGTTAAGTTTGTGAAGGCCAAACTGAAAGGCCATGCCAAAATTTGGTGGCAAGAGATTCAACTGGAAAGACTTAGAAGAGGAAAGGAGAAGATCACAAGATGGGATCGCATGGTGGACAAATTGAAGAAGCAGTTCATTCCTGTGGACTATGAGCTTGATCTGTTTAAGAAGATGCATGGGTTAAAGCAAGCACGAAGATCAGTCCAAGAATATATAGAGGAGTTTTACCAACTCCTGATTAGAGCAGGGCATGCAGAAGCAAATAAGGACAAGGTTTCTCATTATATCAGTGGGTTGCGACCTAGCATCCAGGAGGAATTAAGTCTGGTAAGAATGACCAGCGTTGAAGATGCATACCAGTTTTCCCTATGAGTTGAAGAGAAGCTGAATAAAAGGTTTGAAGGAAGACAAAGAGGATGCAATCAAGGAGGAAGGGGAAGTAGTAGATCATCTGGAGGCCGCAATGAAACCCAAAAGAAAAATGAAGATGTGGGTACTAGCAGAAACTAGAGGAATGAGGGTTTCAACTACTCCCATGATCAAGACTTTGGAAATCAAAGAGGAAGAGGTAGAGGACATGGGAAAGGAAGAGGAGGCTTCCGTGGTACCTGTTTCCATTGCAATGAAGAAGGTCATCGTGCCTTTGAATGCCCTCAACGACGAGGAAGGACAGATAGGAGAGTTGAGGGCTAGGCTAGGGTTGCTCATGTGGATGAGGATGCACAATCATCACATTTAGAGGATGCAGAAAGAGGAGAGACCTTGGTAAATGAAAGAGTCCTACTAAGTGGTGAGAATGAACTAGGAAAATGGAGGAGTTTGTTTCGTACCAGATGCAAATGTGAGGATAAATGTTGTGATGTGATCATTGATGGTGGTAGCACTGATAATGTGGTATCAGAAGAGATGGTCTCTAAGCTGAAGCTCAAGAGGGAGAAACATCCCCAGCCCTATCAGATTTCTTGGATAAAAGATTATCATAAGGTCCTGGTAAGTGAACAATGTTTAGTAAAATTCAAAATTGGGAGTTACCATGATGAAGTTCTCTGTGATGTTATTTTGATGGATGTTTGCCATCTATTGTTGGGTAGACTAGGGCAGTTTGATAGACATACAATACATGATGGACATGCAAACACATACTCTCTGACAAAGGATGGAGTTCACCACAAATTGAAGCCCATGAAAAAGGAAGGTGAAAAGGTATGTAGTAGTGCTAGGATTTGTCTTGTTGATGGAAGGAAGTTTTTAGATGGCATGAAACATCAGCGTATGTGCTATGCTTTGATTCCTAGGAAAGATAAAGAAGGTAGTAGTGAAATACCATTTGAAGTTTCAGATTTACTAGGGGAATTTGGAGATATTATCTTTGACAATGTTCCAGATGGATTCCAACCAGTAAGGCAAAGTAGTCATCAGATAGATCTAATTCCAGGAGCTAGTTTTCCTAACAAGGTTGCTCACAGGATGACTCCTACTGAAACATAGGAGCTAAATAGATAGGTTCAGGAGCTGTTGAGGAAGGGCTCGATTCGAGAGAGCTTGAGTCCATGTGCAGTACCTACAGTACTCGCACCAAAGAAGGATGGAGAGTGGAGCATGTGTACAGATTCTCAAGCTATAAATAGGATAACCATCAAGTACTGGTTTCCTTTGCCAAGGATGGATGATCTTATGGACTGCTTGAGTGGAGCTCAGTACTTCACAAAGATAGATTTGAAGAGTGGCTATTATCAGATATGGATTTGAGAAGGAGATGAGTGGAAAATAGCCTTCAAGACCAAGGAGGGTCTTTATGAGTGGTTGGTCATGCCCTTTGGATTGATGAACGCCCCAAGAACCTTCATGCGGCTCATGAATGAGGTACTTAAGAAGTTCTTGGGAAAATTTGTTATTGTCTATTTGGATGATATTTTAATTTCCAGCAAGACTTTGGAAGAACATTTAATGCATATTCATAGTGTCCTTGAAAGGCTAAGGGAAGAGAAACTGTTAATTAATCTAAAGAAGTGTGTCTTTGCAAAAAGGGAGTTAGTCTATTTGGGATTTTTTATATCACCTGAAGGTCTCAAAATGGATCCAGAGAAGGTAAAAGCCATCTTGGAATGGCCTACTCCAAGGTCTGCTACTGAGGTAAGATCATTTCATGGTCTGGTTAGTTTTTACAGGAAGTTTATTAAGAATTTCAGTGGCATATGTGCACCTCTAACTGATACAATAAGAGGGGATAGAAAAGAGTTAAAATGGACTGTAGCAGCTGCAAGAAGTTTTGAATTGCTGAAGAAGAAGGTGACTGAACAGCCTGTGTTGGCACTTCCAGATTTTAGAAAAGTATTCTAGGTGGACTGTGATGCTAGTGGTAGCACTATTGGGGCTGTATTAAGCCAAGAAGGTAAGCCTATTGCATATTTTAGTGAAAAATTGAATGATGCAAAGAAGAAGTATTCTGTTTATGATCAAGAGTTCTATGCAATAGTTTAGGCCTTAAAGAAATGGAGGCATTATTTATTGCCAAAGGAATTTTTTTTGTATTCTGATCATTAGGCATTATAGTACCTAAATAGCCAAGGTAAATTGAATTAGAGGCATATGAAGTTGGTAGAATTCTTGCAGAGTTATACATTTGTGTTGAAGCACAGAAGTGGAAAATCTAATAGGGTTGCAGATGCATTAAGTAGGAGACAGTTGTTGATTACAACAATGTAGGTTGAAGTAGTTGGGTTTGATGAACCCAAGAATTTGTACCCCGAGGATCCTGATTTTGCTGAAGCATGGAAAGCTTGTAAAGAACCTATTGCTGTAGATATAACCAACTTGTTAGACTATTTAATTCAGGATGGCATGTTGTTCAAAGGTAGTCAATTGTGCATTCCAAGGAGTTCCATGAGGGAGAATCTGATTAAGGAGAAACACAGTGGAGGGATGGCAGGACATTTTGGTCAAGATAAGACCATTGCCATTCTTAGAGAAAATTATTTTTTGCCTCAAATTACACAGGATGTGAAGAAGTTTGTACAGAGTTGCCAGGTTTGTCAAGTTGCCAAGGGGTTTAGTCAAAATACTGGCCTATATCAGCCATTGCCTATTCCATCAAGGCCATGGGAGGACATAAGTATGGATTTTGTTCTTGGATTGCCAAGGACACAAAGGAGTAATGACTCAGTATTCGTGGTGGTTGATAGGTTCTCCAAAATGGCACATTTCATTCCATGCCACAAAACTCATGATGATGTCCATATTGCAGACTTGTTTTTCAAGAGGTGGTAAGACTACATGGTCCTCCAAGGAGTATAGTTTCTGACCGAGATACTAAATTTGTGGGGTATTTCTGGAGGACATTGTGGAAGAAGTTGAGAACATACTTGAAATTCAGTTCCATGCATCACCCACAGACTGATGGCCAAACAGAAGTGGTAAATAGAAGTCTGGGCAATTTGCTGAGATGTTTAGTTGGAGATAAGCCCAAGGGATGGGACTTGATTCTACCACAGGCAGAGTTTTCTTATAATAACTCTGTAAATAGGAGTACTAGAAAATCACCATTTCAAATTATATATAGGAATAGCCCAAGGACTACACCAGAATTGAGGAAGATAGAACAAGGGGAGAGAACAAGTGCTGAAGTTGAGGAATTTGTTGAACACATCAAGCGTCTACATGAGGAGGTTCACGCACACATTATCAAGATGAATCAAGAGTATAAAACTAGGGCTGATCAAAGGAGAAGATATAAGGAATTCCAAGTAGGGGATCTAGTCATGGTGCACTTACGAAAAGAAAGATTTCTAGTTGGTACTTACGACAAGCTAAAAATGAGGAAATTTGGCCCCTGCAATGTTTTGAAGAAACATAACTCAGGAGATTCATATGAGGTGGAGCTCCCAGATGGTATTCACATTTCTCCCATTTTCAACATTGCAGATTTAACAGAGTATCATGATGATGGTGCAGATGAGGAGCTTGTTTTAGAGCCATGTCCAATTCCTTCTTCTAAGAAGGAGGAGATAGAAGACATTCTAGATCATCATGTGGGTAGGAGTACCAAAAATAGGTAGTATGAAGAGTATTTGGTCAAATGGAAAGGACAGTCGATCAAGGACTCAACTTGGATTTCAGCAGCTGAGGTTTCCCATTTGAGATTTCCTCTACCATCCTTAAAGTGACAGGGTCACTTTTCAATCTACCCTGGGTGTCTGATGCAGGAGCATCCAGAGGTATAAGGGTAATCCTGTTTCACCCAAAAAAATGTACTTAGACTTAGTTTCTATTTCATGTCTTTACATTTTTAGATACCCATTTGGCTCAAATAAAGGTTTCAACTCTCATAGTTCAACTATTAGTGCATTTGAAAATCCCGAAAAAATAGGAGCATGTATTTGGGCCATCATTTCGATAAACTAGAAGGTTTGAATTGGCCAAATGAATGTAATCATGATTTAGAGCATTCCAAAAAAAAGAATCAGGTTAATAGGCCCCACGGTTTGAAAGTTATTGCCATTTTTTGGGTTTTGGAGACCTCCTAAGAATGCTTCAAAGTCAGGTTTGGGGCATTAAATGACCTCAAAGAGGGCTGAAAAATGGGGGATGAGAAAAGCTGGTCTATAGGGCTATAGAGAACTTTGAGAGCGTTTTGAAAATGTAAACGGTCCATCAATAGGAGCTACGGTTCAAAAGTTATGCCTCCCGGAAGTTCGGCTACCGTTTCTGGATTCTTCTAGATTTGCATTGACTTCTAACGCAACTTCCGGAACCTTCTATTTCATCGGTGGATGCCTACTAGCACTTTCTAGAATGTACTCCTAGTCCTTAACCCTCCGGGGTCTATTTAAGGAGATTTTTGGCATTGTAAAAGGCAGTTCGGATTGGAGCTTGAGAGGAGGTGCTAAAAGGAGAAATATTCTCCAGATTTATGCTATTGTAAGCCCGTAGGGCATGTTTTGAAGTTTATTTTCTCTGCACTGTTTGTACTAGCCTATTTTCTCAGTTAATATAATTTCCCTTTTCTATTGTGTCCATTTTTTTGTTGGGTCGTGTCCCCATCAATAGATGTATGTAAATATGTTCATGGTAAAAGTAGACATGTATGTTTTCAATATTCATGTTTATGTATATATATATATATTTTTTTAATGCCTTTTAAATCCAAGTATAATTAACTATAATTAATGACATGAATTAAGGGGAGATCCTAAATTTAATATGTTATAAGAATGTAGATGAATGCATAGGTAAGAATATAACATATACATGTACATAAGTGTTGGAAATATTCAAGGTATGACAGGTTACTAATAGGGGAGGGGTGAATCAATAACCTTAAAAAAATCATTACACAAGTGAACACATACATCTATGCTACTGCATGCATTAGTTTTCAAATATAAAAAAATCATTACACAAGTGAACACGATAATTTGGTGACCCAAAAACCTTCCAAATAGAAAGTGAAATTGGGGTAGGGGTGAATTAATTTACCATACATCCATCTATGCTATTGCATGCATTAGTTTTCAAATATAAAAAAATCATTACACAAGTGAACACGATAATTTGGTGACCCAAAAACCTTCCAAATAAAAAGTGAAATTGGGGTAGGGATGATACCCACAAAACTTCAATACTATAGCATAAAGTTGGCCTGTTAAGGCTTACATTGACCACTTCTACTGATCTGCCCTATTAGGAGCACAAAGGACTGCTCGGTCCACCTTGTTAGAGGATTTGCAAACATACAATGAAAAATGCACTCTGTTAGGAGATTTGTACAAAGATTGTTAAGTTTACCTTGTTAGAGGATTTGAAAATCTAATTCACCTGTTAGGATAAAATAGTGGATCTTCTTGAAACTGATTGCTGATAAGATCCCTTATGCACTGATCACCTCATGTGATGGATATTACTTTTTAGTTTCTGAATTGACCTTGTTGTGTACCTTGAACTGCTGCTGATGATCTATTGCATATACTTCACATTACTAAGAAATTCTTTTTCATTCCATGCATCATAAATATTCTCATTCATTATATCTGATGTCTTACAATACATCTGACATATATACCTTTCAAACTTACAAAATTACAAGGTCAGCCAAAATGCAAGTAAAAAAATACATTACAGAGCCGGCCCAATAATAAATAACTCAGGTTCACTGAACTGACACGGTGACCTTTTGATACTCAGCATCCACTACATTAGTCAACATCATCATGCACTCGATAGAAGTGAAGGCTCGGTCCATACTAATCACTCGATGTAGTTGTGAACTCGATAACTACTGGTCACTCGGTAGATGAAGTGTCACTCGGTAGATATTGTTCACTGATTTTACCTTGCTTCACTCAGTAAACACTAAATCTTTCATTTCTTGGTAGACACTAAATCTTTCATGACACAAACTATCTACTTAGTAGATACTGTGAAGCACGATAGATACTGAGAAGCTCGGTAAACACTGTTGGACTTCACATTGTCTGTATTTGCATGGTAGCCACTGTCTACTCAGTGTAAACTAGATAACTACTAAGTTAACAAGGTAACCACTTGATGATCACTAAGTATACAGAATTGAGTAAGTGTTGTCACTAATGAAAAAATAATCATAATGACAAAAATCTCCCCTTTTGGCATTAGTGACAAAAACACTTATGAATCAAAACTTACATTCTAATTTACTCTATTATTTACATATCTTACATATCTCTCCATACATATGGTATGCATAGCATTTATCTATACAATGTCTTTCTTATTCCTTATTCATCTCATATTCATAATGACAACAATCTTATCTCCCCCTGCCAACAATCTCATCTCCTCCTTTTTTACAATAATGTCAAAGAATGTATATAAAATAAATTTAAATTGAGATACCAAAATGTGAGAGAAAATTTGAGTGTACCTTGAGAATAAGAGACAATGTCTTATCCCAATTGTCTTACAAAATCTTGCAAGTGGAGAGAGCCACTTGAACTTCTGCAGAAAGTTCAATCATATAATCTACTATTGAAAAATTGTTGTCATGAATCAATGTTTTCGAGTAGGAAATGTGTTTCTACATTTGATCCATGACTGGAAGAATCATATTTTGGATGTCAATTAGTGTAGACTAGATTTTGGCTTCTTCTTTGAGTAACTCTGCCTGCATTTTAGAAAAAAATTTCTCCTTTGTGTGATGAGATGAGCTTGAACTATGGTCACACTACAACCTTTGAGTGCTATCTTTCATTTCCACATCCAATTTATTCAATTTTTATTTGACTTCATTTGTGAACTCAGTAACATCACAGAGCTTTCCAAAAAGTGATGTTACACTTGTGAAAGCTTGCTCAAGATTGCAAAAAATTGAGGTTAATTCAACCTATTTTATTGCAATGTGCTGAGCAATGTGCTCAAGCACTTTATTATCAAATTTCTTTTCTACCTTTTCAATGAGTTTCTCTTGCCCAGAAGTGTCCTCATTGAACTTATTTACATCCTCTTCTAATTGAAACAAAATGTGTTGAGATGAATCAACATCAACACCAATAGCTTCAATAATTATATTTTTAGCATTTTCTAATATAGTATATCTCTCTTCTATGAGTTGCTTCTGCCTTGCCTTTTGCTCTAGAAGCTAACTAACCATTCTCATTTCTCTAGCTAAGGCATTGTCCAAGTCTATCTTAGGAATAACAATTTCTATATCCAAGTCTATGTCTTCATCAATTTGTTTTCTAGTAAGAAGAAGTTTTAGAGGAGTCTTAAACTTCACTTCTATGCTTACTTCCTTGGATTTTGAAACAAAAATAATAGTTAACATGGATGGACTAGTAGAAGATACTTAAATAGGTGCAACTAGAGGAGAGCTGAGAGAAGTATTGGTTGATTCCAAAATTGGTGTGCTTCCCAAGAATAATGTATAAATAGGTAGTGTACAGATTGGAATATTTACTATTGGAGTAGACAAAATTGTAGAACTTACTATACATTGATCAGAGGAGGTTGACATAGTTGATGTTCTAGTGATGGATTGCTCAGGTGCTGATGAAGAAGGTTGAAGCTTAGTAGATGAAGTAATGGTTACCTCCATAGATGATGCTCGGAGCTGTGAGGAAGTAGGAGTAGATGATTTTTTTGATGTGGTCAATCCCGCTGAAGCTGTCTCCAACATTGATGATGTTGCAGTCTTAGATGGAGAGTGAGGAGGGGAAGCAATGACTTGTGCTGCAATCTTCATTGGATCATCTTCTTCATCCTCTTCCTCCTTGTCTTCTTCTTTAGCTTATTCCTCCTTCTCCTCTTCTTCCTTCTCCTTAATCAATTCTTTCATGTCTTCATTAGTCACTATGACCGAGGGAGTATTATCATCTTCCTCATCCTCTTGGTCACTATCATCATCCTTGATTTCTACAGGATCATCACTGGGCTTTTGTAGATGATATATGTTCTTCCACATGTTTGTTGCATCTCTTACAACATGCTCAATGTCCTTAATTAAAATCAAACAAGTGTGGAATCTAATCATCATTCTTCCTTCATTTTTCTTCACTTTTGCCTTTATTTTTGCCTCAGTGAGACTCGATAGAAGATTCTTCAAGCATTGCTCATATATGTCCTTGGCTATTTGGGTGGCTAACTCCCAACTTGGTTGCAATATTACCAACAAATATTTGGAGATTTGGGGGGCAATCTGGTCTGGGGAATACTTCCATTTTCCCATCTTAGTAAGTATCGGTTCCTCAATCTACATTTTCTCTACATCTGTCCTTGTTTCAAACTTTAAAGCTTTGAAATTTGCAATGCCATCTACCTCTTCCATCTATTTCAATCTTTCTTGGAAGGTCAATTGGGGCTTACTGAATACTACTTCACTTTTATTCTTACCCTTACCTCTTCTTGTGAAAACAACTATAGAGGCCTAGGTGGCTTGGTAATGATTACCTTTCCCTTCTTCTTGACTGGTTCTTTCTCTTTCTCTGATTCTTCCTCTTCATTTTCTAGTTCTTGCTCCTCTTCTTCATCCTCATGTTTTCCCTTGGTAATCATTAAAGGCTCGGTAGCAGTCTTCAACTTAGCAACCTTTCTCTTACCTTTACTGATTGCTTGGGGAAGTTTGATTAACAATTCTATTATGGATTTGGCCTCATCATAGGTTCCAAAATTTGGTTTCTTGGGATCTACTGGTTCATTTACCAGTGCTTCAATAATATCCCTTGTTTCATCAATGTTTACCTCATAAGGTAGAGGTTTTACCCATGCAACTCGAGGCCTAACTGCATAAATATATACTTTGTCATAGTCAACCATAAAAAAAACATCATATTTGTAATCTTTAACAAGTTTAGGAGGGATTTTGAACCTGTTTTTCATTCTTTCCTTGAAGTCCTCAAAATAGTTGTCCATTATACTATCAAAATTGACACCCATTTCTACTATAAATTCATTAATCTGATATAGAATAGGGACATCCTTTCTCCATACAATAGAACCTTTGGAGGGAAAGAATTTTTTTACATAGAAGAATAAACATGTCAACAAGGAACTAAATTTATAGGGGTTATTCTTGTATGATCTAATACTATCCATGTTTTTGTTTAGCTGCCTTAGCAATAGCTCAGACAAGCCATACTCCAAATTCTTCTCCACAACCTTAAACACACTGTTCAATCAGCTTGAACTGTAGATCTTGTGAGCTACCATATGAATTCCATACCTAAGTTCAACATTGGTAATGATGCTAATCATTAAGCCTCTACCATCCCACTCAGCTAGGGTTTTCTTCTAAAGTTCATCCTGACCTAGGGTTTTGGTAGTTTTGGCTTTGCTAAGTATGGGAAGGCCAGTAATCTTGTGAATCATTTACTTAGTGATCAATATGGGTTGCTCCAACCATAACTGACCATTGTGAACATGGTTGAGAATATACCTAATCCATTTTATTTGAAAGCTTCTTGGCATATGGGAGATGTGGGTCAACCCTTTTGTCTCTAGATGTTTGTGCTCGGGTTTCAGAGAGCCACTAACACACATTTCTTCTAATGTGCTATCCATTTCTTCTAATGTGCTATCCATTTCTAGGGTTTCTATTTCTTGAATTGAACATTTGAAATAAGTTCAGATATCATTGATTAAAAGTACCTTTGGTGGAATTCATGATTGTGCGCCATTAGGGTCTAGTGCCTCTGCAACTGCAGAAACCAACTTGAAGTTTGGTGCTTTCCATTCTACGCCCTTGACCAATATTTCTAATCCACATTTTTCCTTGCTGGTGCTTGTGCTTGTGATAGCCATTGTTTCTTGATAGGTGATGAAAATATTTGAACAAACATTTTTATTTGCAAATTTTCTCGAATTTGCTTTGAAATCACTTGAATGCACTTGGAAATATTTTAGCTCTAAGAATACAATGAAACTGAGGTTGAATTTTGCCCATTTTGATAAAGAGTTCACCATTAATGATATGTACCATGTTGTCATAATGTGTGATAGACTATCATCTACTAAACTAACTCGACATAAGTATCAACTTAGTAGATGAACAAAATTCCTTTTACTCCCGTCCTTGCTTAGTAAAGGCTTTAACCATTTTTCTCGGTAGAGTCTGATGCACTCATTGAAAGATAACTTTTCTGTGATCTCGGCATATCTACAATACTGATTGGATCATTTTCTCTCTTTCATTTGGAACTACTCTAGATATAGCTTGATGATACAATTCCAGATCTTCCTTTATGAATCTAATTGGAAATGGTGGAGTCACCCACTTCTTGACTGACATGGCCATCATTTGAACTATTCTGCTTAGTAGATTTAGGAATCTACTATTGTCTCATCTACTTTTGAATGTTGTCAGCTTTAGCTTTCTTTTCATCTTTAATTCTTCCTATATTTATGCAATTTTTAGCTATATGGCCAAGTTATGTGCATGTATAGCATCTTATAGTAGTGTCCTTCTTCCTTAGGTGATGTCTTGTATAGTTTATACCAATGTTTTCATATTCTCCACAATAATGACATATGCACCAAGTATTGTAGTCCCATCCAAATATTGCTTTAACAAGCTGTTTAGCTAGATTGAGTGATTTGGAACTACATTGGAATGCCTTGTGACCATGTTTCTTGCATTTGTGACAATTACCATCAAATTTTGGTTTATCCTTGCATTCATTGGCTTTGTGACCATGCTGATTGGAGTTGTAGCATTTTCCATTGAATTTTCCTTTTCCATTACTCTAGCATTTGTTTGATATGTGACCAATTTTTCCATAATGATTGCATGAGGGTTTTGAATTCATTTGTGCACCTTTCTTGGAAGATTCACCTTTTTCTTCATTTTATTCAAGTCCTGCTTTATCCTTTTTCTTATGAAGATTTTTCTCATTTTGTTGAATCAATTGATTCATGTCTTCTTGTGACTTCATCATTCTTTCATTGATTTTCTTTTCAATATTTAGGTCACCTTTTAATTTTTCAATAATTTTCTTTTCACATCTTAGTTCTCTCAGTATTCTTTCATTAGTTTCCCTTTCACTATTTAGATCACTCCTTATTCTTTCATTCTGTGCTTTGAGAAACTTGATTTCTTCATTTTCTGTAGAGTTTTGATTCATGAGGTCTTCATGTTGATTGGATTGATTATTTCTTGCCTCCAAGTCTTCATTTTCCTTGTTTCTCTATTCCAAAACTTCACATAGCCTAATTGATTGGATTTCTTGTTCTCTTTTAAGCTTTCTTACTTCTTCCTACAGAGAGCCATTCTTTGCTAAGAGTTCCTTGATTGCCTCATTAGCTTCATCTAAACTACTTGATGGTAAAAGGTATTCAATCTTTTCTTCAACATACTGATGGTCATTCATCTTTCTTGCAAGTTCCTTCCTTCTTTTTAGGGATTGGGAAAGATACTCTTTTGATTCTTTGAGTTGAGCCATGGCCATTTCTAGATCTAGTTTTTTATTTTTGATTGCCTTGTCAAGTTTGAATATCTCTATTTATCCTTTAGATCTTTGTTCAAGCTGTCAAACTTTATCCTGAGAACCACAGATGCTTTGATACCAATTGTTGGAAATGTTCAAGATATGACAAGTTACTAAGAGGAGATGGGTGAATTAGTAACCTTAAAAAATTTATCAATTTACCATACATCCATCTATGCTACTACATGCATTAGTTCTAAAACATAAAATAATCAATACACAAGTGAACATGATAATTTGGTGACCCAAAAACCTTCCAAATAGAAAGTAAAACTAGGGTGGGGATGATACCCAAAAAAATTCAATACTGTAGTATAAAGTTGGCATCTTAAGGCTTACATTGATCACTTCTGGTGATCTTCCTTATTAGGAGCACAAAGGACTACTAAGTCCACCTTGTTAGAGGATTAGCAAACATACAATGAAGTATGCACTCTGTTAGGAGATTTCTAAAAATATTGTTAAGTCTACCTTATTAGAGGATTTGAAAATCTGATTCACTTGTTAGGATGAAATAGTGGATTTACTTGCAACTAATTTCTAATAAGATCCCTTATACACTGAGCACCTCATGTGATGGATATTACTTTTCAGTCTCTGAATTGACCTTGCTGTGTACCTTGAACTACTGTTGATGATCTTTCGCATATAATTCACATTTCTTAGCAATTCTTTTTCATTCCATGCATCATATATATTCTTATTCATTATATATGATGTCTTACTATACATCTTACATATATACCTTTCAAACTTACAAAATTACAAGGTCGGCCAAAATACAAGTAAACAAATACATTACAAAGCCAGCCCAATAGTAAATAACTCAGGTTCACTGAACTAACTCGGTGACTTTCTGATACTCGATGTCCACAGCATTAGTCGACATCACCATGCACTCGATAGAATTGAAGGCTTAGTCCATACTAATCACTCGATGTAGTTCTAAACTCGATAACCACTGGTGACTCGGTAGATGAAGTGTCACTCGATAGATACTGTTTACTGAGTTTACCTTGCTTCACTTGGTAAACACTGAATCTTTCATTTCTCGGTAGACATTGAATCTTTCATGACACAAACTATCTGCTTAGTAGATACTATGAAGCATAGTAGATACCGAGAAGCTCGATAAACACTACTGGACTTCACATTGTTTGTATTTGTTCGGTAGCCACTGTTTGCTTGTTGTAAACTGTAGAACTGCTAAGTTTACAAGGTAACCACTTGATGCTCGGTAAGTATATAGAATTGAGTAAGTGTTGTCACTAATGACAAAATAATCATAATGACAACACATAAGAACATTTAAAAAGTATGACCTAACGAATGCATGTTACAACATTTAATTAATAAAAGTTAATGCATATAAGAACATAACTTCAATTATATACAAACATAAAGAATGTTTATTTTATCTCATAGATGTATGTAAATATGTTCATGTTAAATGTAGACATGTATGTTTTCAACATTCATGTTTATGTATATGTTATTGTTTTTAATGCCTTAATCTAAGTATAATTAACTATATTTAATGGCATGTCTTAAGAAGAGATCCTAAACTTAATATGTTATAAGAATGTAGATTAATGCATAGGTAAGAATATAACTTATACACATACATAAGATCATATAAAGAGTATGACCTAAATAATGCATGTCACAACATTTAATTTATAAGTTAATACATATAAGAACATTGCTTAGATTATATACAAACATAACAAATGTATATTTCATTCCATAGATGTATGTAAATATGTTCATGTTAGATGTAGACATGTATGTTTTCAATATTCATATCTAGGTATATGTTATTTTTTTTAATGCCTTAATCTAAGTATAATTAACTATATTTAATGATATATCTTAAGGGGAGATCCTACATTAAATATGTTATAAGAATGTAGATTAATGCACAGGTAAGAATATAAATATAAATGTACATAAGAACATATAAAGAGTCTAACCTAAATAATTCATGTTACAACATTAATTAATAAATGTTAATACATATAAGAACATAGCTTAGATTATATACAAACATAAAGAACATGTATCATAAAAGAATAGAAAGATTATTTACATAAATACATAATAGCATTAACAATCAATAAGAAAACATAAACAATGTATATAACTACATACAAATTTACTAAAGGGGTTGTCTTAAGGACAGGTCCTAAGAGGTGGTACTAAGGGGATGTCCTAATAAGTGGTCTTAAGGAGAGGTTATGTAATAGGTAGTCCTAAGGGGAGGTCTTAAAAGGTTTTCTTAAGGGGGGGTCTTGGGAGGTTGTCTTAAATGAGATATCCATGTCTAATTTAAATAAAACTAACAAAACATGTCTAATTTCACCTATCCACTTGATAAATGATCCAATGTATACAAATTTATAAGACAAATATCCTATCAACATTAAATGTGAAAGTATAATCTAGCTAATTGACATAATTGAACTAGAGCTCCAGAACAAGTACATAGGTAAACTAGAGCTCAACAAACATTTTATTGTTAGGATCCTCTCTATTTTTTATTATCTCTAGAAGTTTTTCATGTTCTTCAATAGATAGTTTCCACTTTTGATTTCCATGATGTCCTCTTCTTTGAATTGCTTCAATCTGTAACTTTTTTGCTATAACATGGTTACTGTAATGTAAAACCTTTTCTCTAGACTTGTATTCAATAAATTCAATACCACTATCAAGTAACCTTGTTTTTTGATAATATGTTCCTTCAATAACAATTGATCCAATTGGATATGATTGTCCATTAGCATCTATAGTTCCTTCTAGCAACTTGTTTTTTTATTTTTTCTTTTGTGCATCTTAATAGAGAATAGTCCACATTTTTTGCATTATCTGGTAAGGCTTGAGTTGCATATATATATAAATACATAAATATAAATTAATTTTAAAATGAATATACATGTATATTAATTTATATATATGTATATATGCACATAAACTTTCCATAACTAAATTAGAAATGAAGTCATAATTAGTTGAATATATAGGATCATGAATGTCAATGTCAATGTCAACATCTTCGAAAGGAAGCTTTCTAACAATCTCCTTTTCCAATGTGAAACATATCCATTCACAATATTTTGACATACACTCACTAGATTATCCTTAATGTAGTCATCAGAAAATCATGTTTTCTCTGTTACTTTAATTACTGGAGGTTTATGGTTTCCTGTAGTCATCACTTGATGTAAACTTCTAATACCAAGAATTGTTGAACAATTGTAAGGATTAGATCGATCTATATCTATTACAAATACAAAAGGTAATTGTCATATTTCAAAATAAATATTTAATAAAAAACTCAAGAATTTGAAAAATACAATAAAAATAAATATTACTTAGTTCATCTTTCACTTCTCAAAAGTAACACTTATTTTATTCAGTATCTCAAGTAGCAAAATGAACATTGCACCATTCAACAATTTGATTTGCACTCTCTATCCTATTCCCTGTATGTATGTACAACATGCATATATATAATTTAAAATATATGATACTTGTATTAAACATGCACATTAAATGCATATTTACCTACACGTCCATGTTGTCAAAGAACATGCTTTATACATGCTCCTACTCCATCATGCTCCCCTTTTTTGTGTCCACTTTCAAAGAAACTCCATAAAAACCTAACATTGGTTTTAGCATGTTGCATTGGTAACAAATTAAATGCTTTTGTAGATTTGAATTGTCTTGTAAACATGAAACATGATAAGTAGAAACAATTATCCATGTACATGTATCAAATCAAAATAGACATGTACAAATAAATATAAGTTAAAATAAAGTTAAATAAATGTGTAAGTTCATGTATACTAACCTACACATCCATCAGACCAAATCTATTGCTCTAAAACATTTATTCCATGATTTCTAATATCTTTAGAGAACATTATAAAACAATGAGCCACATAACTCCTATCATGAACTCTAACATCACTAATATAGAAATGAACCTCTTTGATGATGATGCATTCATTTTCATCCAACCTTTCTATCTCATCCTCCTCAAATTGTGCATGTCTATAGGTCACTTGTACAAATATTGCAACTTGTTCAGAATGATAATATAACCCTTGAAGCTCTATTTGAATTGAAAATATATAATTCTTAGAAAAATCTACAAGTAAAAGTATACAACCAGCTGAAAACCAAATTTTGAAATCACGAAACTATTTAGCTTGCCATTGTGCACTATGACAATGTTGGATATGTGGATATATCAATGGATGGAACTTGGCCATAAACTCATCATAATGCAATTCGCTATCCTTCAATACATTTTTATTTGGATTCATCTCCTATCTCATTTTGGTATGTCTCATATTCATATCTCATCCATGAAACTAGTGTCAATTCATTAATATTCTCAATTTACATTTCACAAAATTTGCATAAATCTCCACAATCTTCACACTAATTTTTGATGCATTGCACTTTGAACTCATCTGAATCTTCTAATTTATCACATAATATGGACTTCACAAATTATGTTGTACAGTTAAGGATGACCAAATTAAGATCAAGTACTACCATAACTTTTTTATATGATTGTAAGTGTAGACCAAATTCAACATGATTTTGAAAACAACAAGTTTCATGCATCTTATTTATGCATAAAAAGGAAGAATGCAAACTCTCAAACATTCTCTGGCATATTTTGACATTTGAAAATTCTTGCTTGAATGTTTGGAATAATTAACTTTGAGTTATATCTATGAAATGTTTTCGATGTTCAATTTTGGTCCTTGTCTCTTGATCTTTAATTTGTATAGTATCATGTATGTTGGAAGAAACATGAGAATTTGTGGTCCAAAGTTCAATCACTTGACTTTTTACATCTTTAGAAATTTTTTCTTTTCAAGAAACTCTACAAATATTCACCCAGTTATTCTCAATGTTATCATCTAGCATATTTCTCCTCTTGATGTATCTCTGAACAGTTCTTCTAGATATATGTAGTACATTAGAAATTGCATGTACCTATTTTCTCTGTGTCAATTTTCTACTAGATATAGTAATTATCAATGCTCTACATGCATTACTCAAATCTATTAATATTATGCATATGGCTTTTCCTGTTATCAACATCCAACAACTCCAAAAAAAGCCTCATATCTTTTGTCCTAAATAACTTGACAAATAATTGTGCCTGACCAAATATACTTTTATCTTTGAAATATTCATCACACATGTTCTGACAATACTTTCTAATAGTGTTATCATTTATCATATCTTTAGATGGAATTTGGTTAAAAAGTAGTTTCTCATCCAAACCCATCAAAATTGTTATGCCTTCTAATTTGTTTCTATCAATAAAACTGTCAATTTCTTCCTCTTCATTAATTTCATTCTCTTCATGAATCTCAGCCTATTCAAGAACTTTGGTAAGTTGGTTTTGGTTACATTTTGTATGACCTTTCATTTTGTCATCTCTTATTCTATCATATTTCCTAGATCCTTTCCTTTTACTGTCCATTAAATACTTTAATATATAGAAACAAAAAAATTAATTTAGAATTCACTAAACACCAGCTAATGCTCCAATATATAATACATAAAAATAAAAATAAGTAGATAAGAAAAACACCTTAAAAATATTCAATCCATTGCAATTCTGATTAAATCTGCAAAATAGTTGTTGAAAATGGCTTCAAAATTCATTGTCTTCAAAAAATGCTCTTCTATTTTTTATTTTTTTTCTATATTTATTAAAAAAGAAAGAAAAAACAAATCTAATTTTATATGAAACAACAACATTAACTGCTAGCAGTTTGATAGGTTGATAGGGGTTTCGGCCAAAACCCTTTTAGCTGAAAGTGTTTTGGTCATAATTGTCTGTGGCGTCCTAGGTGGCAACCACACAAGCAAAAATAAGAACTTCTATAAACATCTCACTTTGATCGCCAATTTGGCCTACTAAATTGAATTTTTTTTTTAAAACTAAAAATATACTTTTTAGGTCTCAGAGTCAAGATAATGATCATATAAATTTTCTATTATTTTGATGAAGGATAATATGTTATAATTTGAAAATATCACAAGTAGCTATTTTAAGATCTAGGAAGATGTCTATTCAAAAATAAGAAAAAATTAGTAAATCATGTTAAAAAATTATTATTTTTAGTGCTGCACTAGAGGAGAGAGTCTTCTTCAAGTACATGTAATTTGTTGAAAAAAATATTTAGATTTGATGGAAAAAGTTTGACAGGAGTAAAAAACTGTCAATTTCTAATAACTTTGACTTTGACCTATTGTAACTTGAAAAATATAAGTCGAATTTCAATTTTTCTTTTATTGTGCACTAGGCATTCATGTCAACTCTAAAATGTTCCATAATCAAACCAAAACATGAACATTTGCATACATTTGTTTGATAGGGAAAGACTCTATATTTTTAGCATCTTTAAAAAATTAAAAAATAGACTTTAAAAAATAAAAAAATAAGAAAAATTTTCACTCAATTTTTTTAAAAAAAATTACATACACAGACTTCATCCAATTTTACATATTTCATTAATTTACACCATTTTCAAAATCTAAACATAAATGCCACTTTTATGTCATTAAAGTTGAAGAGTTTAAATTCTAATATTAGTTTTCCTTTATAAAAGGTGACACAGGTTTGTGCTTTTACCCATAAGTGACATACACAAGATATATTCTAAGTACTTCAATTCTAGTGAAAATGGAAAGAGTCTCTTCAAAATATATACCTTTCATTGGTGAACACACTTTTTAAACTAGTCTAGCTTTATTCCTCATAACCATATCATATTTATTAATTTTTTCCAATAAAACCGTTTATTTATAATTATATTCCTTCCTTTAGGTATAGGAACTAAATTCCATGTCTTGTTCTTTCTAATTTAATTCTTCCTTCATAATTTAAATCCAACTCTCATCTTTGCATGATTTAGTAACATTACTAGGTTTAACTTGAGAAATTAACAAAAAAATCATACCTAAAAATACCTCCTCTACACATAAAATCATGATTTTTATCACTAATAATGCTTTTTTATGCATTCTTTAACTTTTCATATCCTAGGATCTTCTAAATTGTAATAGATACTTGTGTATTAGTCTCACTGGCTCTACTTTCTTCAAATTGTTCAACCAATTGATTTTGATTACAATTATGATTTTGTGAAAATACAATTTGATTCTCATACCTACAAGATCTTATTTGTATTGAATAAATTCCATCCACTTTAACATTAACATTTCCAAAAATTCCCTTCAATTGACTATTATAGCATTTGAAATATTTACTTTGTCTTTTGTGTAGATTGTAGTGCTTATTGCTTCTATCTAGTGTATCTGAGGTACTCTTTCTTCCAACACCATAGTCCTCGCAATGTCAAGAATTGTTATGGCCCTTTATATTATAATTCCATTTTGCTAAAGGCTTTAGAGCTTGATATCTATCTCTTTTATCTTATTCCCACCATGAAAATTAATAAAATCATCAAAAGTGTATTCTCCACCTCTATCTAATCTTAGACAACTCATGTTCAATCCTATCTTAGTCTCAACCATAGCTTTGAATATTTTGAATTTGGAAAAGTTATTTTAGTTATCTTTGAAAAATGTAACCGATGTCATTTTAGATTAGTCATCGATGAAAAGAATAGCTAATTATCTATATATAAAAAATTTGTTCTTGTATGACCTCATAAATTTGTATGCACCAAATTTAACAATCCATTTTAAAAATTGTCTTCTTTTTAAATACCTAGAGATCTTGTTAGATATTCCAATTGATATTTCTAATATATGGTGTGGGTAGGCTTCAACAATGTAGGCAAGTCTCTCAAATAATTTTTAGTATTTATCTTCATAATATTGGAAATCAAACATTTATTATATGTATTATTCAAATAAAAAATATCACCTCTACTTTTGGTGGGTAAAAGTACTGTGTGCTGGAAAAATGTGCAAATTGCTAGAAGCCTAAGGAATCAAGCTAATCTAAAAGAAATTCACAAAAGCAACCAACAAACCAAAATTCCAACCACCTCTAATACTCAACAAGGGAAGCTATGTGTATCCATTTTTGGTGTATCCTTGATGGAGGGTATGTTTGGTATGCTCTCATAAACACAACAATAAGTAAATCCCTTGTGTGGAAGTGCAAATGTGAGTGTGAGTGCAAAGTGAATGTGCAATATGATCCTAGACTATATGAAAAGACAAATACATTCAAGATATGACTATGGAGGAAGTCACACTCAAAGGTACTCTATGATGCAATGAACATGAACTGATGAAAACTATCAATGAATGCAAGGTATAACTAGAATGAAATCTAAAACTATAATGTAAACTAAATATGCAAGATGCAAGCTTCAACTAGAATGAAAGCTAAACTAGAATGTAAAATAAATATGGATGCACAACAAAAACTAAGATGCAATACAAAATATAAATCTTACCAACTATCAAATCACTAAGATGCAACCTATGAACTTCATATGAGAATGTACCTATAATGCAAGCTCTCAATGTGGTGATTCTAGACTCAAAGCGACGACATATCAATGCAATCCAATAATCCTCTATATGCAATTCTTGAGACAAGGCTTCTATTTAAAGACTCTCAAGAAACATCTAGAGGGTGTCTAGAAAATAAGGATAAGGATAAGGATAAGGATTAAGCACCTTATCTCATATACTTAGTTGGGAGGATAAAATGATGAGGTGGCACATGTGTATAGAAAGTTTTCAAGTTGTAGACACCATGTGCTTAAAAAGAAATGCAAACCCTTATGATGACAACTCATAAGAGTACACATACTCTTAGGATAAAAATTAAATTAAATGAAATTTAATTTAATTTAGGTCTAGAAGAAATTAATAGGATATGGAGGATTTAAATAAATAAAATTTATTTTTGAAAAAATGAATATGTGGAGAAATATGTGTTAATTAAATTAACACATTAGAGCTAAGAAGTATTTAAATTAAATTTAAATACTTAGACAAAAATGAACTTATTTAATTAAAATAATTTAATTAAATAAGTAGAGGAATGTGACTAGTATTAATTAAATTAATATAATCATTCAGGACAATTTTTAGTGTATACATTTTGCCCCTCTTTGATGTGATGTCGACATGGCATCATATCAAAGAAAATAAAATGCAGGTTGCCCCAGAGAAGGAAGGAGAATCTTGATGCCCCTGAACGGAAATTGCACAAAAAAATACAAATTTGTGCAATTTTTGTGAAAAGGTTACGAAATAGAAAGAAGGGAAAGGATGAAAGAAGAAAAACAGGTTGAATATATGGAGAAATCATGAGACAGACACGGCGTGGAGCAGAGAAGGGTGCAAACAGGGTCCACGGGGCCTACATAAGCCGCCATGGGACTCATAGGAAGGTCATTGTCACACCACGAGAAGAGCATCCAGAGCAGCTATGGACCTGATTGAGAGATTGCAGCTTGGTGAGTGCGTTTGAGAGCACCAGAGGCCAGTTGTGATGGGGGCACCGGTGAGTCATCTGATCCTCTTGGTAATTTGATAGGTAGATTAGTTTAGAAGCATTTATGATGGTCTAACTGTGGCAAAAAATGATCACGGGCGGAGACAACAGTCTCCACCTTGTCGTCTATGCAGACGACAAAGAAGGGATACTGACGCCTGTGGAGACGACAGTCTCCACCTTGTCATTTGCGCAGACAACAAAGAAGGGATACCGGTGCCTGCGGAGATGACAAGGAACATCCTGTCGTCTACACAGATGCTAAAGCTGCGACAAGACCAACAAAGATGACAGACTATAGTCTGTTATTTACACGATGGATAGCGACGTCGGAGACAACAGAGCGTGCCATGTCATCTTCGAGAGCAAAGCGAAGACAAAAACACAGGTTTTTGCGTAAGCGCAGACTAGCATCTCCATGAATTGGCGTCTGAGTTGATCAACGTCTCTTCTGATCAGCGTCTTCACCAGACACAACAAAAATAAGAAATGGCGAGCATAAAATGCCCCATTCTAAAAATGAAAAGACTGACTTACTACATGTCCATGCTGCAGGAGGGCACGGTGCTTTTTAGGTCACGGGAGCACTATCCACCGACTATGGTGATACAGGAGAGACTGACAGATGCAGATTGGGGACACGTGCAGTTGTGTGGACTGGAGCATGTCCACGAGTGGCCAGACTTGAGAGCTCACACAGCACAGCTATCAGCTCTCATAGAGCGATGGCATACACCTACAGGGAGATTCCATCTACCAACAAGGGAGGCTACCATCACTCTCCTAGATGTATGGCAGATCCTGAGAGTGTCTATTAGAGCCACATATCTAGAGTATGTAGTTGAGGGAGCTAATCCCTTCCTGAGAGAGTGTTTTGGTAGGCAACAACAGAGACCACCAGTACAGCGATCCTCGTTATCCTGGCGGGGAGCCCTAGAGCAGAGACTATCGAGACTGGTGGTATATCTAACCTCTTTCATATGGCATATGCTACTAGATCATGTAGAGCATGGGTGGCCTATTGGCTGGGCATGGGTGTTGAGCACCCTATTACAGGAGGATGGTGAGGTCTACTGCTGGGGATAGAACATCTTAGCAGAGTTATACCATGATTTACATATGTGTACATACTGAACACAGCGCACTATGGGACCAAGTCTGACACTACTGATGGTCTAATCTTTGGAGCACATCGAGGTTACTCGACCCATCACACGAAAAGAGACCAGGCAGCCTAGAGAGCCATATGCATGCAGATATCGATCGCCTATCTAGTGCACATCAACAGAGTCAGTGGGATTTTGGCATAGGTGCCTAGATGAGATCATCATGTTTATCTGGACTCCTTATGATGGAGTGGAGCACTGAGGGATAGTACAAGCAGCAGGGGGTGAGGATGATACGAAGGATCAAATGTATCTCCCATTTACTCAGACCGATTGCTAGATTATTGGTCAATCCGCGCATGTGATTATGCGATATATGCCTTCTTGGGTGCTACAGAAGTTTGGGCGTATCTAGGATTTGGTTCCAGACAGATTCCTGTATCCTGTAGTGACTCACGAGTATGGTTGGCTATGGGGTTGGGGGACAATGTTACGATTTTCTCGGGCGTCATGGTTACCGCTGGATAGAGTGCCATGGGTTCATGGTCAAGACAGGTGAGATGCTGGTATGACACCGGCATATGCACAGTGGTGGGCAACACACCAGCCAATCAGACTGACAGTGCTTGGAGTAGTGCCACCAATAGAGCAGGCACGAGGAGAGGGAGATGGTGCAAAAGATGGGGGATGGGCTGCTATGGTAGCAGTGCCAGCTCAGGGAGCACAATAGGGACCACATGGTCATAGGGCAGTTGCTAAGAGGGGTGCCATAGTAGCATAGGTGCCACCACAAAGGGGTCCTCAGATATAGGCACAAGTACCACCACAGATGGGACCTGAGGTGCAGGCACAGGCGCAGGCACAAGTACCTCCATAGAGATAGGTACCGAGAGAGGAGCCGGACATAGTCAGGGCCGAGCGGCATAGTCTACGGACAGAGGTTGCCAGGCTACAGGTAGAGGTATAGCTGCAAAGAGCCAGAGTAGATAGCACACAGTAGGCACTAGCAGCCTTACAAGAATGAGTAGATGTTGCAGATTTTGCAGGTAAGGCTATGCGTGCTGATGCTGTGGAGCGAGTGAGGTTACAAGGAGAGGTGGCTACCTTACATGCCGAGCGAGTGACATATCAGGCTTAGGTCGATGAGTATCATAGGTAGCATGATATAGCGAGGCAGATGGTTACACCAAGGGCCAACATGATAATGATGCAGGAGGCCATCTCAGCCAGGCAATCCGAGGCACGGGCAGTATGAGAGGCAGCCTATTATAGGTCACTCTATCATGATGTTGTACCTGTTGACCAACGGCAACCTGATTTTGAGAGAGGGGCTAATTCCTGGACCATGGGTGGCAGAGCTAGATCAGAGCAGTTAGTGGGGTAGAGCCGGCCACCTCGAGGGGGTGACACAGGAGGAGCAGGACCCTCATAGCATGGCTCCTAGATTTTGTATAGATATCTGATAGTTTGACAGATATGTGCAGATGATGCATTTGTACTATATGATTCGATATGTATTTGGACTATATAGACATTGATTCTTTTGTGATATATATACATGACATGAGTTGATGATTCTATATGTGTATGAGTATTTACGATGCATATGTATGGATTTTTATATGATGCTTATGAGACTAACGTTTATGATGTAGGATGTGATGTATCTTTTCTATTTACTATATGATGCTTAACATGTGTGACGCAGATTGGCTAGCAATTATGAGACTTATGCATTATGATATGTATGTGCCCCTAAATGTAATGGTGATGCTAAAACAAACTAGATTATCTAATGAGCACTAAGAAACTTAATTTGACAAGTAAACTAATGCAATCTATACTGATCAATTAATGTAACTTAAAAGGATTAAAAATGAACACTCCATCTAAAGATGCAACCTAATGAACATCTGTCAAAATCATCATCTATAAAGATCCAGGAGCATAGCATAGGAGGAGGACATAAATAGAACCTTGTCTCAAGCACGACTTGAATGAAACCCTATACTACATGGTCCCTAACTAAGTGAAAACAAGGGATTCTGTTGTGTTTATATAGAGAGCACACCATTATTTTTATTTTGCAAAAGAGTGTATGCATTATATGCTATAGAAGCATAAATGTTCAAAGCCCCTTTGCGTAATTGCCCCCATTGCAGCAGGCATTAATATCCAAGACATACACATAGTAAAACCATAAAAGACATAAAGAAAATACGACAAACCAAACAAAAGAGACTTCATGACCAACTAGTCATTTATCTCATAGTTCCTACCAAGAGCCTTAAGTCTGGAAAAGTGAAAGTCCCCATATCGTCTACAGGAAGGACTCAACCTATGGGAAAATGTTGAATCAAGTGTTTTGTGATAATGTGATTGTGTGATTTCAGCAGGGGTTTGTGAAACGAACAAACTTCTCGAATCATAAGCCTCCAAAACGTGATTTTATGTGTATCCAAGTGTGGTTACTATCGTAAGAGTGTGCAACAGAATGCGATTAAACAACCATTTGATAGGAAGCATGCAAAAATGGAAATGGAATATGAGGCCTCACAAACAAGAGGTCTTTTTTTGGATTGAGCAATACGCGAAAGACTAAGTACTACTCTGCACAAATGGAAAAGGGAATAATGGTAGGACATGAAAGGAAGGGTTTGGATAGACAAATGGATTGGCATTTTTTTTTTTTTTTTTTTTGGGTTTTTTTAGGACTTTTAAAGATTGTACAAGATCTACAAATGCTCAAGCATAAAAATGCTTGAGATGCTGAATATTTACAAGTTCAGGGAGTGGATCCCCCTCAGGTGTAGCAATCTGATATGCCCCAAAACCATAGTTGGCTGTAACAACGAATGGACCTAGCCAATTTGCTTCAAATTTTCCTTCTTTTCACGATTTTGGAGATTCCTCAAATTATGTTGTAGCACTAGATCACCCAGTTCAAATTCTCTCAGCTGGACCCTCTTATTATATTGTAGTTGGAGGTGATGTTGATACACGTGGAGGTGGTTAAGGGCGCGTAGGCATCTCTCATCAAGGAGTGCCAACTCTTGCAAGTGAGCAACTCAGTATTCTTCATCGAATATGAGGTTTTGTAGAGAGAATCTAAGGGAGGGTAACTCAATTTCAATGGGTAAAATGGCTTCAAAACCATAAACGAGGGAGAACAGAGTGGCTCCTGTGGGGGTGCGGATAGAGGCTCGATAGGTCCAAAGTGCGGGAGCAATCTGGAGATGCCAATTATGGCCAGCTGCATCAACAGTTTTATTTAGGATTTTTAGGAGCTTTTTATTTGTGGCTTCAGCTTGGCCATTGCCTTGAGGGTAGTATCTAGTAGAGAAATGATGGGTTATTCCAAATTTTTGGCATAACGTGGCTACCTCTTGGTTTTTAAATGGGGTTCCATTATCCGAGATAATATCTTGAGGTATACCATTAGGATAAATTTAGAAATTTGCTTGCCGGTGATATAGGTTAAGGGAATGGCTTCAACCCATTTTGTGAAATACTCAGTTGCAACAATAATATACTTGTGGCCATTAGAGGAATTAGGATACACTTGACCAACAAGATCAAATCCCCAGTGGGAAAAGGGCCATGGTGTGATGGTAGGTTGCAAGTCTTGGGTGGGAGCGTGTATCAAATCGCCATGTTATTGACAAGGAATACATCTTTTCACAAAATGGTATGCATCTGCTTCCATAGTGGGCCAATAATAACCTCTCCTAAGAACCTTTTTTGCTAACGTAAAGCCACTAGAGTGGGCACCACAAATCCCTTGGTGAACCTCTTCTAACGCTATTTTGGCTTCATCTGAATTGAGACATCAGAGGAGGGTTCCATCAAAGTGTTTCTCGAAAAGGGTATCACCTATAATGGTATAATGAGCGGTTCAGCAAATAAAGGTCTTACTTTGGTTTGGAGTGAGGGTTATGAGAATAGTTTTATGACGTAGGTAGGCAAAAATTTCAGTGTACCATGGAGACTCAGGACTAACAATCTTGCACACCACTTCAAAATCATTCTGCTCATAAGATGGAGTAACAAGATTCTCCACGAGAAACTCACATTTTGGACTATATTCTGGCATGGCAATCATAGAAGCAATAGTGGCCATGGCATCTGCTACTTTATTGTTAGCCCTTGGAACTTGTTGAAAGACAATTTCTGTAAAGTGTTGCTTAAGATTCTCAACTATTCGGCGGTAGGGAAACAATTTCTCATCTTTGGTGTGATATTCATCAGTCACTTGTTTAACAACCAGTTGTGAGTCTCCAAAGACAAGAAGATTCTTAATATTCCATTTAATGGCTTGATGCATTCCTATCACTAATGCTTCATACTCAGCTATGTTATTTGTACAATGGAATGAAATTTTGTAGGACTTAGGAATTAGATCCCCTTGTGGTGTTACAAACAAAACTCTTGCCCTCGATCTTTTTTGTCTAAAGGATCCATCAAAAAATAGTTTCCATGATATACTAGGGGCTATAGTCATGATGGTATCATCTGGAAAGTTTGCCACAATAGGGTGACTTCCTGGAAGAGGTGCTTCAACTAATTGATCTGCAATGACTTGTCCCTTAATAGCTTTACGATCCTTATACACAATGTCAAATTTACTGAGAATTAAGATCCACTTTGCTACTCAACCAGTGAGGGTGGCTTTTGACAATAGGTATTTGAGTGGATCAATTTTGGCAATGAGAAATGTAGTATGATTAAGCATATAATGGCGTAGCTTCTATGTACAAAAGACTATGGCCAAACATGCTTTTTCAATAGGAGTATAATTCAGCTCATAACCAACTAGTGTTTGACTGAGGTAATATATGGCTTGTTCATTTCCATTATCATCTAATTGTGCCAAGAGTGCTTCTAAGGCAACGAAAGTAGCTGAAATGTACAAGATCAATGGTCATCCTACTACTGGAGGGACAAAGACTGGAGGATTAGTCAAATATGCCTTGATTTTTTCAAATGCTTTTTGGCACAAGCAATCCCATTGAAACTGTTTTCCTTTACAAAGCAAATGCTGAAGGGGATGAACTTTATCAGCTAGCTGTGACACAAATATTCTGATTGATTGTAATCTTCCTTGGAAACTGTGAAGCTCTCTTAATGTGGAAGTAGGAGGCATCTCCATGATGGCCTTTACTTTTGCAGGGTCTACTTCAATTCCTCTTCTGGATACAATGTAACCTAATAATTTACCATATTTGACCCCAAATACACACTTTTTTGGATTAAGGCGCACTTTGTATTTTTCCAATCTTTCAAAAATAGTAGTAAGGACATCAATATGGGCTTCTCTAGTCTTGGATTTTCCTAAAATGTCATCAACATAGTCCTCCATTATGATGTGTAGAAGATCATGGAATATGGTAGTCAACACGCGTTGATATGTGGCACCAGCATTTTTCAAACCAAAGGGCATGACTTGATAACAAAAGGTTCCCCAAGGCATGATAAATTCCATTTTATGTTGATCTTCTTCTACAATCTTGATTTGGTTATAACCAAAAAATCCATCCATTAAACACAACATCTCATGTCCAGCTGTCAAATCCACTATAATGTCTATGTTGGGTAGTGGAAAATCATCCTTAGGACATGCGAGATTTAAATCTCAAAAACTGGAACACACACGAATGCCCCCAGATGCTTTTCCTACAGGAACAATATTAGAGATCCACTCAGGATAGTCAATGGGTCGAATGAACTTTGCTTGTAGCATCTTTTGTAATTCTGCCTTGACTAGAAGTGCTACCTTAGGATGCATTTTATGCAACTTTTGTTTTACTGGCTTAATTTTGGGATCAACTGTCAAATTATGTACCACTAAATCTATATCCAATCTAGGCATATCCTTATAGGTCCAAGAAAAGTTGATCTTTCCTTTCTTTAAGAATATTGTCATAGCCTTTTATTCTTCAGGACTCAAGGTGGCAGCAATGTAGGTAATCTGTGGATTATCTTCTGTTCCCAAGTTTATTGCAATGGTGTCTTCATTCAAAATGGATGACTTTTCTAGTGGCAATGATCTAAATGGCAAATTCAACTCTCCCTCTTCTGGTGCCTCTACGAGGTTTTCACCAGAAGATGCGTCCTTTATTTTATCTTTTTCCTTATCCAAAAGTGCCCTAGAAGGATTTTCACTAGAGGATGTTTCTTTGATTTTTTTATTTTTATTTTCCTTTTCATTTTTGTGACTAAGAGAGTTGATTTGGCTACCAAAGCAGCCTTTTTCATCATATTGGATCTCATGCTCATAATCTCAAAGATTCTTAAGGCCAAAAAGCACCATCACTACCTCATCAGACTTACAAATGTCCAGACTTGGTGGCATATCTTGAAGGTCCCAGTCTATCATGTCAGGGTTAGTGAGAGGTAGATCAACGGATGAAAGGTAATTTATGGTAATGGTATGGACATGATTATTTAGGTCATCTTCAACGTATTGGAAAGGAACTTCGAAGAATTCCTCCTCTTCAGTCTCAGATTCATGTTCAGCCAAATAGGTGTCAGCAAAAGTAACCTTATGTTTGAGGGAACCCAAACCGCGTCTTTTAGGATATCTATTAGCTTCTAGGGGTTGTCTAATTCCATTTTCATTTGGGCCAAGACCAGTACCATGATATCCCATGTTTTCAACAATGGAAAGTGCTTTGACATATTTTTCCTTAGGAAACTCCACAGGCTCGTCTTTGGCATCATAATATAACCAATCCAAAATATTATCTTCCATGTGTTCATCACTAAGGGAACCCCAATGTTCAAATTTCATTTTTTTAACTTGCATGGTTTCCTTATTAGTAGAGGATGGCAATTGTGAAGGTTTTCCAAGGGAACAAGGGGAGAGTGGTAATTGTCCCACACACAAGGCATTTTCGAACTTATACTCTCCCATTCCCAAGTCAGTAAAGGTAGTATTTTTCCCTGTAGTGCTAACTTTGACATCTTCAACTTTCTCTTTTCCTTTACGGGAATTTGAGCTCTCATGGGCTACTTCTGGTACTGTATGGGAAGCAGTTTCTTTAATGACAAGTGGCTTAGGTATGACTATAGAAAACTCACTTATGGGACAAATATTTACCAGAGTACCTTCCAATCTTCTACAAAATTCAAAAGGTGTAGGATCCCCTGGAATTGTAACTTCTCATCCTTGGTGTGGGAATTTCAAACATTGGTGATATGTGGAAGGCACTGCTTTGAGAGTGTGTATCCAGGGTCTACCAAGCAAGATGTTATATGGAAAATCTAAATCTAGAACATGACATTCAGTATTGATAATGGCTGGTCCAACTTCGAGAGGTAACATAATAACTCATTTTGATTCCCTTTCTCTTTCATCATATGCCTTTATAGTAATTCTTTTTCTAGAATCAAGGAGATCCTCTGGAAGTCCTAGGAAACGAATCATCTTTAATGTACAAAGATTTAAACTAGATCCATTGTCTATGAGGACTCTTTTTATTTTATGTCGTTGTATGAGAACTTCAATATGGAGCAACATATTATGGTTGGGATTTGGAGCTTGGAAATCTTTGTCTGTGAAGACCAAATGTTGTTGAGTGGAAAGGTTTCCAATTATGGCAGTGAATTGGGTGGCGTTAATATTATCAGGGACACGGGACTCTAAAAGGGCCTTTTCCAAGATTTCCTTATGTACAGGTGAGGTGGTAAGAAGCTCAAGGATGGATATTTGTGCAGGAGTCTTACCTAGTTGGGATAATACATCATAGCGTGAAGCGGGCCTTTGTGGAGTGGACAGCACAGTAGGTGCATGTGGAGCTGGTGAATTACTGTTATTAAGAGTAGCTGCTTGCAAAGTGAGTCTTCCACATCGAGTGGTTGCATCACAATCAGCTGCTTGTAAGACAAGGGTATTCACATGAGTGTCTACCCTTTCGATGTGGCCACACAAGGAATCAAAACCACATATATCGTTGGTGTCTATTTTGCCACACAAGGAGTCAAATCCTGATATGTGGTTAGTAGTGTAATCATAAGGTACAACATTTGATGTGGAGGCTTGATTCGTATTATTGTTACCATCATTGTGATTGGGAAAGGGCTTTTGAAATATTTTCAACTTAGCATTCTTAGAGGAAGGACCTCCCTCCATTTCAATTTCTCCATTATCAACAAGATTTTGTATAAACACTTTGTGTTTGAAACACTTATTGGTATCATGTCCTTTGACGCGATGGTACTTGCAATATTCATTTTCTTGATACCACCTAGCTTTTGGTTGATTTTCATCAAAAGGACGTGTATTAGGAAACACCATTAAGTTATGATCTACCACCTTTTGAAAGATGGCTTCCAATGGTTCACAGAAGTTGGTGAATGTCCTATTTCTATCAAAATCATGATTGTAATTATTACGCGAAAAGAATCGAGTTTGCTGATTGCCCTGGTTGTCTTGATTTGAGTTACTATTGTTACAGTTGCGGTAATTATTGTTGCTACCTCCTCGAAGGTTTTTGACATCGGTAACACCATCGTGTGTAACACCCTTATTCTTAGACCATGATCTAGGCTTGTTATCGTTGTTTGATTCATTATGAGAAGATGAAGAACTATAATGTTTGATGGTGCCTTTTTCTAAAAGTCCACTTTCAATGTTTTTACCCTTTTTGATCAGAGTAGGAAAGTCCTCAGGATTCACCATTTTCAAGTGAAAGGACATTTTAGGTATCAAATTTTTGATGAACATATCTACAAGGTGAGAGTCTTGAATTTTGTATGGCATACGACTAGCCAGACGTCTCCATCTTTGCAAGAAATTGGCAAAAGTTTCTCCATTTCGTTGCTTAGTATTACACAAGTCACTTAATGAGACCTGATTGTCCGTGTTGTATGAGTACTATGCTATGAACTTATTTGCCAACTCATCGAAGGTAGAATGAGAATTCTTAGGCAGATTTATGTACCACTCAAATGCAGGGCCTCCGAGATTTCGTGGAAAGAGTCTCTTAAGGTAATCATCACTGTATGCCACCTCTTGACACAAAATATAGAACTCCCTTACATGTGTGAAAAGGCATGTTTTTCCCATATATTTGTCAAACTTTGGAATCTCAAAACCAATTGGGAATGGAGTAACAGGAATAGATTTATGAAAAGGACAAATCTCATCAAGAGACAAGTGTTTTACCCCTTTATTGTTTGTGTTGCACACCTCATTTTGTAGTTCATGAATCATTTGAGTGAGATCTATTACTTAAGAGTTCATTTGGGCTTGTGATTCCTGGGGTGGTGGAGTTGCTCCATTTGAACCACCCTGCCTATATACACTCATTGCATTTGGCGTGGATGTTGTTACCATGGTCATAGGCACATGCAACTGAGGTGAAGGTGTAGGCTATGTAGACATGACGATTGGTTGAGTTGGTGCTTGACTAATACCAAGGCCTCCTACATTTGAAGTTGCTATGATGTTTTGTGGAGCATTAGCATATGTGGAAAAATTTGATAGAGCATTGATGAATTGTTTAAATATATCAGGGTTGGTTTGAAGCATTGGTTGTGGTAAAGTGCTAAATGTGGGCATTGCACTAGTTGTCACCGTAGGTCCTTTTCCTTTGCTTGATGTTGGTATTGCACTTGAACTAGGTGTTAAGGGAGCACCACCTTTCTTGACTTGAGTAAAGAGGATGTTCTCATCAAAACTTGTAGGAACGTTAACACCATCCTTGATCAGATTTAAGAATATGTTAGTCTTGTTTGCCTTAATGGATTTCTCCATCATCTCTACATTGTAAGGATCTGCAAGGAAGGTCTTAACCTCACTAGAAATATCACCAAAACCAATAGGGTCTTCATCTTGGTCTACTTCTTCATCATTATCACCTAGATTGCTATTATGAAAAGGTTGTTGTGGCTCTTGGATATTAGGCATACCAATGTTCGGATTAGAGGGAAACACATCTCCTAATGAAGTTGCAATTGAGGGAGGAAGATTCTCCATTACTGATTGCTTTGTTGATTCCCACAAATGTGTTTTGGGGTTGAATGTAAACCTTCCTGATCATGTGTTTACATACAAGAATGGCCAAATGATGAATGAAGGCTTATGACCGAAATATAAAATGAAAATGAGAGCTCTTAACCTTAGATGATCAGTGGGTCAACTACCTAAATTTGAACAAGAGACCTTAGTTTAGCAAACAAAATGATATTGAAAGATAATAGTATCCTTTTCTTACCAAAGATAGTCAAATATGATCTTGTAGGAAAGATAAGACACCAAATGGATCACTTACTATTTGCAGACTGACTTGTGGTCCCAAATAAGCAAGGTAAGATATTGAGTGAACTGCTTACTATTTTGAGATTGACTTGTGATCCAAAATAAGTAAGACTTGAGTATCTTTCTCTCACCAAAGATAGTCAAATATGATCTTATAGGCAAGATAGGACACTAAATAGACTGCTTGCTATTTGGAGACTGACTTGTGGTCCCAAATAAGAGAATGTGATTAGGATAAGGTGTTTGCTTATGGATGTAAGGTCTAATGTCACGAGAAAAAGATGTTTTGAGGTTTTTAGCTCTCTTAGAAGGAAGTTTAAAGATGGGAGAAATGGAAATGAATAAGAAAGAAAAATGTATAATGGCCACTTGTACGGATGATTTCAATTTTTGTTTACAGGAAATAAGAACCTTGGGTTTACACCTGGGAAAGCAGACCAATTTCAAAGTTTTTTGTTATAGGTGATCCTATTATAGTGGTCTTGCCTAGCTTCCTCTTTTTGAATGTCCTTGATTGCATAGCTGAATTTTTTGTCACCATGGTTTAGTCTCTTCCTCTCTTTGTAGACAGGGGGTTTGGACAGTTTCACTTTCTTATGCTTGGTTTGGTTGACTTTTTTGGTCATGGCAAGAACAAAACAAGACTCAAACTTTTTGACATCAAAAATAAACTCAACCACAACTCAAAAGATGACTCTAGTGCAAAAAATTTCCAAAATATGACTGTGAGTCAAAGAGACCTCACCTAACCTATCTTAGTGCAATGGTTCCCTCACAATTTCACTCATTTTTTGGCTTGTTTGAAGTTTTTGTTTTGTTTTACTTTTATTTTTATTTTTTGATTATTTGAAAAAACACACCAAACACAACAACAATCCTAATAAGGTTGATACTAGGCTGTACAAGGTTTAGCTAAAGGGCATCCTCGATATACACTGGGTACGTGAGGCCCAACTCTGTAGATGAAAGGAAATACTGCCACACAATTGGGGGGAAACGGTAACCCAATCTCCTCCTTCAATTCCCAAAGGTATAAAGTTCTTTGGGGCTTAGCCAAGAGTGACAATATTTACACTTCCAAGAGAGGTGTCTTTCGATTCACCTCCCAATTTTTACACTCCGCCAGAACGTTGGAGTTGAGGTCGTCCCAAGGGGTGATGAAATCCCCAAGCAGGCCTCCTAATAAAATGAAAAAAAAATCCACTTATTTCTTGTGCACCCAAGGTCGCCCAAAGGCGTGAGGGGAGAGAATACGTAAGTGGACTTGGGGTTTAAAAGACACTTGTTCGTTATCCACAAAATTTTAGGTTTGCTACTCTAATTGAAGACACGCGTGTTTAGAGCATACAAGGTTCTTTCCAACTTTAAATAGCAGCAAATAAAATACTAAAAGAAAATGCTGAAAATGAAAATGCTGAAATGAAATTAATTTTCCTTAGGGCTTTGGATGTGAGTTCATTTTAAATCCCAAATCCAAATGTGCTCTATACTAGATGTACCCATTTAAAACGCTCCAATTTCAAATGTGACCCAGTCTTTTGCGTTTTAGTTTTTCCTCTAACACAAACCCTCGACTTGTAAACTCACCAAGTGCTTAAAAATACTATTAACCATTAGTTTAAATCACAACAATCGCAGACGCTAATAATCGGAGACGCTAAAACATGAAGATGACAAAGCACAAAGCGCAGACGCCAGAATACAGAGCGCAAACACTAAAATGAAAATCGCAGACGCTAAAATGAAAAGCAAAGATGCTAAAATGGAAATCGCAGATGCTAAAATGAAAAGTGAAGACACTAAAATGAAAAGCAAAGACGCTAAAATGAAAATTGGAGACGCCAATTTCAGATCACAAACAATAGATCACAAAGCGGAAATGACAGAGAAGTAAGCAGAGATGAAAAAACCCTAACACAGACGATAGAATAAGTAATGCGCAGATGCAAAAAGAAAAGAACCTAATTTTTTCAGCAGCGGTACAGATGTTTGTTCTCAAAAATGCTGATCTGCGGAGACGCTACTATGCGTAGACGCACAACGCAGATGACACTGCGACTATCAGAGACGACAAAACGCTAATCCAAACTGCAAAAAATTGTATTAGCGGACTTTTGAAGTGAGATCAAGGATGTGGGTCCCACTGGACGTGCCAAAATGTGTGCTGAAAAAATGTGCAAATTGCTGGAAGCCTAAGGAATCAAGCTAATCTAAAAGAAATTCACAAAAGCAACCAACAAACCAAAATTCTAACCACCTCTAATTCTCAACAAGGGCAGCTATGTGTAGCCATTGTCTGTGTATCATTGATGGAGGGTATGTTTGGTATGCTCTCATAAACACAACAATAAGTAAATCCCTTGCGTGGAAGTGCAAATGTGAGTCTGAGTGCAAAGTGAATGTGCAATATGATCCTAGACTATATGAAAAGACAAATACATTCAAGATATGACTATGGAGGAAGTCACACTCAAAGGTACTCTATGATGAAATGAACATGAAATGATGAAAACTATCAATGAATGCAAGGTATAACTAGAATGAAATCTAAAACTAGAATGTAAACTAAATATGCAAGATGCAAGCTACAACTAGAATGAAAGCTAAACTAGAATGTAAAATAAATATGCATGCACAACAAAAACTAAGATGCAATACAAAATATAAATCTTACCAACTATCAAATCACTAAGATGCAGCGTATGAACTCCATATGAGAATGTACCTTTAATGCAAGCTCTCAATGTGGTGATTCTAGACTCAAAGCGATGGCGTATCAATGCAATCCAATAATCCTCTATATGCAATGCTTGAGACAAGGCTTCTATTTAAAGACTCTCAAGAAACATCTAGAGGGTCTCTAGAAGATAAGGATAAGGATAAGGAGAAGGATTAAGCACCTTATCTCATATCCTTAGTTGGGAGGATAAAATGATGAGGTGGCACGTGTGTGTAAAAAGTTTTTAAGTTGTAGACACCATGTGCTTAAAAAGAAATGCAAACCCTTGTGATGACAACTCATAAGAGTACACAAACTCTTAGGATAAAAATTAAATTAAATAAAATTTAATTTAATTTAGATCTAGAAGAAATTAATAGGATATGGAGGATTTAAATAAATAAAATTTATTTTTAAAAAAAAGAATATGTGGAGAAACATGTGTTAATTAAATTAACACATTATAGCTAAGAAGTATTTAAATTAAATTTAAATACTTAGACAAAAATGAACTTATTTAATTAAAATAATTTAATTAAATAAGTAGAGGAATGTGACTAGTATTAATTAAATTAATATAGTCATTCGGGACAATTTTTAGTGTATACAAGTACAAAGTTGTGTAACCTTTCAGGCTAACTTATCAAAATGACAAAATTTGAGTATTTCTATCTAAAAAACCAATTTTATTCAAACGTATGATCTAGATAAATTCATTCTAGCTAAGTTATATATGATATCACACTTTCCCAATTAGAAATATCTATTGAATGCATGTTTTATTCTAGGTTGTATCGAATCACTAAATAAATAAATAAAAATTCAGAAAACTAACGTTCCAATAGGTTTTACTTTTTTTATGATATTTTTTTAATAACATATAAACACCATTATATAGAGCTCAAAATGAAGAATATTCTCATATATAATTTATAGTGATTTAATTAGATATAGTATATTGTAATTAAAAAAATCTACAAGCACACATTTTAACACTAAAGAGGATGTCAATTTTCGAAAATAAAAAAATATTAAAGCATATCAAATAAATAAAATTAATACGACATTCTAGAGGAGAGCATCCTCTTCCAAAATCTATAATTTTCTTTTGTTTAGAATATATTTGTTTTGCAAAATGTGGTGGGAGATGGAAACTATCAATTTCAAGTGAGTTGCAATTTGAATCATTATAAAAGAGAAAAATTAGGTCTAAAGACAATTTTTTTGGACTATTCTAACTATGTATATTATCTATATAGTTTGAGACAAAAGGGAAATAAGTTTATTTCCATATAGTTTTTTGGTGGGAATTAGACCTTTAATTTTTAGTGTCTTTTAGCAACTAAAGTTATCTATAAAAATATATAAGTTCTTATTCCAAATAATTATTAAAAAGTATAATCATAAACTTCATCCATTTTTGAAAATTTCATTAGTTTACTTTGTTTACAAATTCTAAATAATATTACTAGTTTTATGTGATTGAAGGTGCACAATTATAGTTTTTTTAGATTTTTCCTTTACAAAAGGGTGACATAGGTTTGTGTTTTTACCCTAGTTCTTGATCTAACCTAATTTATAATATTATCAACAATTGTGCACATTCCATATTTGAATTGTAAGTTGTTAACTATATTGAAATAATTTGTTAAATGCTCGAGAGATTATTCTTTAATCATTGCACATATAAAAAAATAATAGTGTTGTTCTTACCATCAAGTGTAATAGAACCTATTCCTTTGATTAAGCAAGGAGTGTTATTATTAAATCTAATAACACCACCACCATACCTATATATATTGAAAAATTTATTCTTTTCTCTTTCTATGTGATGTGAATATATATTTTCCATCACCCATTCATCCCTACTTTGTTCACATGTAACTAGATATTTTTATTCGTCTACACATAAGGATCTCTATTGGGAAATTGGTCAATGCTCTCCTCAAGATTTATGACAAGGTGATAACAACCTCTCATGGATTCTATATGTAAGAATTTAGCTTAGGCCAGAATCCACCCAAGAAATAAAGAACTCAACACAAGCACACGGTAGACCAAAATAGGAAAAGTATGATCAGAATGACGATATTCATTCAATAACTAGATACAAGAGTACACTAGGAGTGCCTGAATATAAAGGCCTCAGGAGAGTTTCTAGAATGCATAGAATTCAACACTATGATATGTCATACAACCAACCACATGTCCACCAAATATGTATTATCCTCCATTAAGTACGAGATTAAGTGTGATGATGTGAGGATAAGACTACAATGGTGTAGCATGCAAATCAGTGGAGTAGACATGTGCTAAATAAGGAGTGTGAAAAACTATGTTGTCATCATGATAACTCAGTGAATGATGCATACTCTTGTGTTGTAGACACCATGTGCATAATTAGAGTTGCGTAACTCAATAAGAGTTCACAAATTCCTAAGTTTCTCACCTAAAATAATAATAGAATAATGCAAAATAATTAAATAATGCATTAACCTAAGTAAAACTTAAGTAAATGTAATAAGTAAATACTTATTTACACCAACACCCCCCCTTAAGTGCAAGTTAGGAGAATTCCCTTAAGCTTATGCAATCTAGGATGAAATGCAATATGGGTCTCAACTACTAGACCATGTTAGGTACCCATGTGCATAATGATATACAAATCTCTCATAAAGCGGGGAAAGAGGGAAAACCTCATGGGAAAAACCATCCCCCAAAAATAGAGATAAAGAAGGATGCATTGATGGATGGAGTAATCAGGACCCCACCATTACAACATACATCCAATATATACATAAGAGAATGATGAGAAGAGGTAGAGAGACAGGATGGGCTCCCCCCCCCAAAGAAGAAAGCCAAACAGTGACTGCTCTGATGAAGAAGCTATTCCAAGACTGCAGAATGGTGTTCCTCCCCTTAGAAAGAAACAATGCCAAGGGTACAAATGAGATGCGTCCTCTGTGTGTGGAAAGAATCTCATAGATAAGTGATGTCCCTAAAAACTGCTCAACTATCTGAAGAACCTATCTCAAAGAACTATCTATCTCTGCAACTAATGAAGAACCCTGCTGCAACTGCTGATCATAAGTATCCACAATCACTTCAACCTGTGATGATTGATCATGTAGAGAATGAATAGGAGAGTCTGGAACCCTCATGACAATTGAAGAAGGTAATTATGCATCAAGAAAAAGAGGCAAATCATCAATATTGTCGCCCAAATCTATCACTGAACCTGTATCTGGAAGACTAGAAGTACCCTGTTGTTCTGGACCTATCACTGTGGCTATGTATGCATGTGGACTAAACTAAGGAAGTGACCTCTCACTATATCTATCAATAAAACTCCACGTGTCTGAAGCTATTGAAGCACTATCGTTGGTGTCAATATCAGTATCCACACTGTATGATGTGCGAAGAGTAGAGGACAAGCTTGGTGAACTTTCTTCAAAATGTACATCCTTCTCCACAAAAATCTAATGTGTCTCAGGATCTAGAAGTCTGTATGCCTTCACACCATCTTCATAACCAATGAAGGTACAAGGCCGAGATGACTATGCCTTGCAACCCCTGGAAGATCTGTTTGCCTATGCAGAACAACTTAAGACTCTGAAGTGTGTCACAATAGGTTTCCTGCCGCACCATGCCTCAAAAGGAGTTTTACCATCTAAGGAAGGATGATGAGAATGATTAAGAATGTGAGTGGCACTTGAGATTGCTTTGACTTCTAATGATGGATCTAGAGACTTGGCATGAATCATGCAACTTTCCATAGAGTTAAGAGTTCTAATCCTCAAAGCTGCAACATCTGTCTTATGCAGACTGAATGTTGAAGGAATTTGAAGATCAATTCCCTCATGTCTACAAAAGTCTTTAAGTCTTCTATGCACATCCCTGTTTCTATTGTCCATGCAGAGTAGTTTGATGGCCTTTCTATATTTCCATTCTACATGAGCCTTGAAGTCTAGAAATGCGTCCAAAACTTCATTCTTACTATGCAGAAAGTAGACCCAAGTGAACCTTGAAAAGTCATCAACTAAGGTAAGTATGTAGCGACCCTGGCTAAATGCAAAAGGACCTGCTAATACCATGTGAACCATTTGAAGAACACTTGTTGCTCTAGAAGACTTCCCTCTTTGTAACTTCCCCTCTAGATGCATATCCACTAAATCCAAAGAACATTTATGCTTAGAAAAGTTGATTTGTGGTAGACCTTTGACCATTTGGTATGTGCAAAGTTGCTGAAGATAGCGATGGTCAAAATGACCATACCGCTCATGCCATAATTGCATGTTTGAATGAGATTGAGTTAACAAGGCCTTTGAAGAAGACTTGGCCACAAAATGCGAGAAAGAGTACAACCTCTTGCGATCATTCACTTTCCCTATTGCAACAGAGGAATTGTCTCTAAGACTATGCACTTTTACTAAGTCAGGAAGGAACTCAACTCTGTGTCCATCTCCAAAGTGAGTGACTTGGTAGATTGAAAGGAGATTTGAACTTACGTTTGGAACATAGAGAACCTCTTGAAACTCTCCATTTTCCATTTCCACATTTCCTTTTCCTTCAACTTCCATTTTGCTATCATTCCCCATGAAGATGTGCAGTACCCTTGAGCAATTCAATGAAGAAAAATCCTCTCTTGAAGAACCCATGTGATATGAGGCACCAGAGTCAAATATCCATTCTTTTGAAGAGTTTGCCTTTTCCATGAATGCTTGATCTTTGCCCTTTGAATCTGAAGAAGATCCCTTCTCCTTGTAAGCATTAGGCAATGGAACATTATGTTTCCTTATGATGTTGGTCAATTCATCAATCTATTTGATATAACACTCATGCTCTTCATGACCCGATTTCTTGCAATAAGCACACTTCTTCTCCTTATTATTTTCCCCTTTCTTGTTGGAATTTGAGGACTTGCCTTGTTAAGGTGTTGTCTTTTCTGCATCCTCAAATTTGCTCTTCCATTTCTTCTTACTCTTTCCTTTATTTGAAGATTGTCCAGTTGAATGTTGAGAACCCTCATTGGCCACCAATTCTTTGGATTGAGGTGATTTGAGAATCCCCATTGTTATAAACTTCTTTTCTTCATCATCCAATAGTTTAGCATATTCATCAAAAGTGACTTTCTTATAGACAGACCCTAAGGTAGTCTTTGAGGTGTTAAAAGAAGATACAAATGTGGAATATTCAGATGGCAGCTTGTTATGGATGAGATAGATTAGTTTGTCATCTTTTATAGAACTTCAACAATCAGTAAGCTTTGTCCTTAATTCATTCACCTTAATGATGAAGTCATGTATTGAGTCATATGACTTAGGATCTAAGGAAACAAGCTCATCTTCAATCTTGAACACATCCTCTTCAGACACTTTCCCATAAAGGCTTTCGAGGGTATCCCAAGCTTCCTTGGATGTAGTACATTTCTTGATTTGATACATGATTTTATCATCTACCCCCAAACATATATCACCTAGGGCTTTCCTATCCATGGCTACCCAATTTGAAATTTCACTTATTGATACATGATCACCTGCTGTTTTAAGAAGAGTACCATCCACATAATACAAAACTCCATTATGCATTAAGTGATACAACATTTTGATGGACCATGTAGCATAGTTATGAGGAGTTAATTTAGGAAACTTAAAGTTGCCCATAATGCAAAAAAATGAAAGAAAATTGTAGAAAAGAGAGAACACAACACCAAGAACACCCCCCCTTTCACTAAATCAAGAAACCCCCCCAAAATAGATGCTTTGAGCACTTTATCAATAGTGCAATTACAATGGGCCACTTGCCAATTTTGGCCTTTGTAGACTTTTGATTTTTCTTGTTACAACCTCTTAATAGAGTACAAATCTGAGACTTTACAATGTGCTACAATACTAAAGCATTACAAAGCAAAGAAAGGTCCTATGTTGAAAGTGACAATTTTTTACACACAACACTACAATCTGATGCAAAATCTAGAAATTAAATGAAAAAATATTCACTTTCAAAAAAAATGGAACCTGTTTTCAACTCTAGATGTACCCATACAGAGTGTTTGAAGTTTCAAAATGCAGAATTATCCAGATATAGTTGCTAAAAAATGCAATTTCTGAAAAATGCTTGCACCAAAACAAAAAAATAGCTACACCACTAAAAAATTTAGAAAATTTTACCCAATTTCAAAAAAAATTGCACCTGATTTGGAGTCTGAAAGTGCGAGTTATGGCCTCTTGAAGTTGAACTGCCAAAACCAAAATCAATTTGGTGAGGGTTTGCACTAGTAAAAGAAAAGGTTAAATTTGACAGTCATATAGCCATCACAATAGTTGAATTGGGCCAAAAGATGATGGTCATATGATCGTTAATTTTAGGCTCGTAAAATGATGATGTCAGCACAAAATCGGACCCACTGAATGATATGGCAGTATGAATGGGACACGTCACTGTTCATACTATATGGACGTGTATGAAAATTGCTTCCATGGGGTGCTGACAGAGCATAAAAATGCTGACTATGCTGCTTAAGTGTTGGCTAAATGTGTAGGTGGTACTGTCTATGTGGATGTCTGCATGTGGCTGAGTCACTGCTGGCAGTACTGATAGCAAGGATGTTGACTCAGTGATGGTGACTGACTGTCATTGCCGACTGAGGCAAAATATGGCCGATGATGCAATTGCTTTGTGGAAAACTTGTCAGAGTGTGGGTAGACGCCATTTTTTATACTATAGGTGCCAGAAATGAAAGCGATTGCTAGAGTTTGTTGTTATAGTCCCACATGCATGGGACAACGCAATATGTGCTCTTTAATAAACCTTCACCTACAGAATGCTGAGCAATGTTGAGACGGTGGAAGGGGGATCCCGGTCGAGTTTCTCATCATTGGTTTGAGCGTAGTGCCAGCTAGTGCGGTTGGAATATGTAGACACCGGTTGACCTTGGCCTGCGGGTAGATAATACTCGCTAGAATTTGACTGGGTGTTGTATAGTGTTTGCAAGGTATGGCTCGAGACTTGTTTAAGCCGAAAATTAAATAAAAACCCCTGCAAAAATAAATATAATATTCCAACAAATGTGTAGTACGGGATCTGACAGCCCATACTACAAACAAAATTTCTCTGACGAGAGAATTCATTCTTAAAATACTGTCAAAAAAATACCTAATAATAATAGAGAAGAATAAATTTAGATCCAAAAAATGAACTAAATAGATCTGAAATAGATGATACCCAATTTGCGAATCGTTGCCTTTGGGTGCCAGTTTGCAAAATTTTTTTGCCTCACGATCAACTTTCACCCAATATAGGAAAATTTATAGTCAATCTTCACTAAATCCATGCTTCGAACGCAACAGAGAGGTCAGATCTGGCTCTAGACACTCCCAATTTCTGCGGATCCTCTGGATGCGAGTCGAGGTGTTGAAGCATGAAAGGTCTCGAAGGGCTATGTGATGAGAATCCTCCTTAGCTCTGATACCATGTAAGAATTTGGTTTAGGCCAGAATTCACCCAAGAACTAAAGAACTCAACACAAGCACACAATAGACTAAAATAGGCAGAGTATGATCAGACTGACGATATTCATTCAATAATTGGATACAAGAGTACACTAGGAGTGCCTGAATATAAAGGCCTTAAGAGAGCTTCTATAATGCATAGAAGTCAGCACTATGATATGTCATACAACCAGGCACATGTCCACCAGATATGGATTATCCTCCATTAAGCATGAGATTAAGTGCGATGATGTGAGGATAAGACTACAATGGTGTAGCACACAAATTAGTGGAGTAGACAACATGTGCTAAATAAGGAGTGTGGAAACTATGTTTTCATCATGACAACTCAGTGAATGATGCATACTCTTGTGTTGTAGACAATATGTGCATAATTAGAGTTGCGTAACTCAATGAGAGTTCACAAACTCCTAAGTGTCTCACCTAAAATAATAATAAAATAATGCAAAATAATTAAATAATGCATTAACCTAAGTGAAACTTAAGTGTAATAAATAAATACTTATTTACACCAACACTATATGTCTAGTAGTTGTATAAAGAATTAAAAATTTCACCTTTTGGTGCAATAAAAAGTACACTACTAGCAAGGGGTTGGCCTAGCTCACTATTACACTTCTAAAAGAATGCACCAAGGTTTGGTTGTGGAAGCAAAAAGTTGATTAAAGTTATAATTGATAAAATATGAAGGTTGACACAAGATTTCCAAGAGATCCAAATTTCTCACATGTATCATGAAGGAAATGGCATGGAAAATGTGCTAGCTAAATTTGGCCATAGTGTCATGCACGTTGTGGAATGGGATGACATCGAGTTCTTGCCATCATTAACTCAAGTTGTGATAGAAAGGGAGTGTACCTTATAAATACCATATGAGTAATCAAAATAGGTGGCAAGCCTTCTTTTCTCCATGTAAGCATGTGAACAAGATGTTTCATAAAGGGATTTTTTGGCACAGTTGTTTATTGAATTGCATTATAGTTTTGGTTTCATGAATATTGATTACTACTATAAAAGGATGCAAATGTTGGACTTAGAAAGATGTAGAAAATGACAAGTTAATGAATTCCCACACAAGATATAACTTGCAATAACCATTTATGGATGGAAAGAGGGCACTCACACATGCTATAAAAAATGGTTTTTTTTTCTGAGAAACATTACGGACTTATGATGGTCATGCAATGCCTTTTCATTTTATTTGTTGAGGTTCTTCAATTTATACCCTACAATGTTAGAACCAACAATAACGCTATGTCATATAAAGAATTAGTGGTTGATGTAAGTGAGGGTATGAGAAATAGTGATCAAGTTGGACCATTGGGTGTGGAAGATATCATTCAAAGCAGTGAGGCTAGAATGGTGTACTTGAAGGAAGGCAAACTTTTATAGTAAATGAAGGGTATGGTAAAGCATGTTGAGGTAATATTGATGTAGTTCCTCTAGACTTTGAAGGATGAGAAGGTGACTGTCAATGGCATGAGTTTCGATATTTTGGAAGAAACCATCACAAGGGCTGGTGAATTTTCTATGGAAGGAAAGAACTAACAGAGGTAGGCCAAGGTCAATGAGGAAGCTAGCCTAGGAAAACTCTTCAAAGGCAAGGAGGAAGTAGATAGAGTGCCTAAAGGGTTTTCTCAAGTAGCCCTTCCTAATCCTTGGGACGTCATATTTTATGCTATCATGTAGTACATCACCTTGAAGGATCATTTTCAAGTACTATACTACTGCTATTCCCCATCCTAAGTCATTTTAGGAATTTGGACCGCATCTCCTTATTTTGGTTATTTTATTTGTTGGAGGATTGCATTTTTAAGGCTAAGAGGAAACATGAGGAGGCGCTGATGAATAAAATTTATATCCAACATCTTTCCTTGAATCTATTAGTTTTGGTTAACCCTCTTGCCTCTATTACTCCCCATGCCTCCCTTGGCCCTGGCCCAAGCCATAGGAAGTTCAAGAAAACCCCTACCCTAGATGTCAAAATTAACCCGGAGGTTAAAATAAATTTGATATAGTCAGATTTAGACACTAGGAAGGGTAACCAAAGTGTTAGGAGGTCCATAAAATATCTCCAGATGGAATATTTTAAGTCCCTCCCATGCATGATTCTAGCTTTGACTCCTCTGAAAGTGATGCCAAACTTGCTAAAAAGAAGAGAATGTCTCAAGACAAAAACCTATCCCCAACCCTATAAACCACTCTCATGTCTCTGACACCCTCAAGGATACCCTGACTAGAAGTGAGGGGAAGATTACTTCCCCAAGAAAACAAAACCCAAAAAGTGTTGGGATGAAAGGAAAGCATAGCCATAGCAAGGTGAGACTAGAAAGGCTGGAGAATTCCCTCATGGGCTTACTATCTACAAGAGGTTTGAAACCTTGGTGGATTTTTCCACCAAGGTCATGCACTCCATAGTCACCACCCTCTATTTTTTGCAGGTGAACAAAGAGGAGAAGAACTTGGGAAAAGTCACTGAGACCACTCGATCCATCTATGGGTTCCTAGCTAAGGATTGGTTAAAGAATATCCTAGACAAACCAATTAAAGTGGAAGGGGAGGATGGGGACAAGGATTTTCTTAAGAAGGATGATAGCCATGGGATAAAAAAGTGTAGCTATCCTTATGTCTTTTTATTATTTTTATTGTGTTTATAATTATGCCTATGAACTTGGTACCCCATGGTGTCTTTATGTTTATGCCAATTAAGGGGGCTTATAGTAGAATTTTTTTTAAGGGTTTTTGTTTTATTTTATAGTCTATTATGCATATTACTTTAAAGACTAGTAGTACTATTTAGTTGACTATGGACTTTTTTTTGAAGTTTAAAGTTGGTATTGGTTAGTTGACTGTGAGGTTACCTCTAATTGTTTCATTAGCCTTTTTGTACTTTGGGGTCAACCCCTCGTCTTGTTGGCTACTATTAATTATTTCAAAAAAATAACAATTACACTTAAAAATTAAGTGGCATCAGAGCTTGGTCACAAGTTTGAAACCCTGAGTAACATAGAGGGGGATATTGTTGACAAAATGATCATCACTCCCCTTGAGATTTATAACAAAGGGCTAACTTCTTCATGTGTATTTATTATGTCAAGTGGTCATATAATGTATAGAAAGGTAAAAGTTTTGTGTAATGAAAACTACACTTATAATTCCCTTGTGTCTAATAAAAATTAATATAATTCTATCTTCAGTATTTATAGATTCATCATCAATCACATGTTTACTAGAATGTAATATTCCTTAAGCTATTTTCTCTAAAACTATCTAGTATTGAACATTGGTGTTCTTTCTAGACATCTAGGAGAAAAATGACCAACCTTATTACATGAAAAATCACTTTAAAAGAAACTTCCGTTCATGCTTACCTCCACCTTTATATACTCTAATAGTAATCAAGCTTTCCAAGTCTTCCAACTTTCTTTTCTCCTCCTCAATCTCTTCCAAATCCTTAGCATATCTAGATAGATACTTAGAAAAATAAAAAGTTGATGAAATATCCCTATTCTCATGCCTTTTCATATCATTTGAATTATTATCTTTCAATGCAAATTCTACCTTGGGTAAATTATGAATGATATGAGAGGAGGTGCACTTCGCAATTCTATTATATAATTTATCCATACTACTTTTAGTGCTATTTACCATTTGGCCTTTAATTAATTTTGAAGTTTGAATATAAACAAATTAATAAATTAATATCAAGATACATCTGTGGATGTAAAATTGTGCAAAATTCTTATGTGCTCTCAACTTATCCATGTGGATCAAGCACTGGATCAACAGTTGGAATGTCAAAAAAATATGGTACCAATTTCATTAGGCACAAAAATAGTTGGTTTCATTCAATGCCCATCAAGTGCAATTATAGCTATATTACTACAATTCTATAGGTTGCTAATTATTTCATTCTAACCTTGTTGTGTTTCACAGTTCACTACTTTTTTTTTTTCTTGGAGCAGTCCAAAAAATCTCTAAAATGACGCATAAAATTGGATTAGTCAAAAGTCTTGACTGGCAAACAATCAAACATTCTATTGCAGAACATAGTAAGAAAGCGTAGAATATATCTAGGAAAGAATAAGATTATCAATGAGGCCATGTAGTTGGAGAAAGCCTGCAACAAAAACATTGACCAATGAAAGAGGGAAAGTGTATTAGGTATTACTCAGGATAGAAAGAACAAAACTTGTGACTTCTTTATTTTAAAAGAAGCCTATGCAGTGCTAGCTACCTAGGGTTGCATTAAGGTAAAACAAACAATGACATTCCCTAGGTTGTAAAAGAACCATGGATGGATAACAATCATGTCTCATGTTTGAGCAGCAAATCGAACACACTTTGTCAAAAATTGCAACCCAACTAAAGATCAAAATAAGCATTACAAGTATGTAGTACAAATGAGGCAAACAAGAGCTGATCTCCTAAACTTGGGACCAAGATTGTAAAACAAATCTGGGTGAGACACAAACACATTATTCAAGCAGGAGCCAGGCCTTGAATCCAGTGAAATATGAAAACAAAATTTTCACATATCTACAACATAACTAAGAACAACATAATGACATTAGTTTGGTACTAGAGGGATTGACAAATTTGCATTAACAAAGATACAATTCTTGCAAAATAAACTAGGATCAAATCAGTCCTTTTATACTAATCATAGATACGATAGTATATTCAAATCAGCAAGTTCATAATGACTTATCCTACTACCAACACTAGAAACACCAAATCCATGCCCATTGTTGAACACGCTCTTTACAGTAACATACCTATTTACCCATAGATGGAAGAATGGAATCCTCCATACCTCAACTTTCCTTTAGGAACTTGGACCAATCAATCACTCCAATGAAACCACCAAATATTTTGGATAATATCCAACAAATAAGTTTAACCATGTACATGTCTACTTATGTATGTTTCAATGTAGGAAATTACAGTCAAAACAAAAAAAAGTTTCTAGGTGTCATAAGAGACAATCAATTGCATATAATTATTACTTCTACCAAGGGAATTAAAATTGTATCACTTAAACCTCTACCTTAACTATAATATCATAGGACAGTTTCATAAAACATTGATATAATCTGTATAGATACAGTATTCTACATAACCAAAGGCACACTTAACTATTCTAACAAACATATAGAATCAAGTTGGTTCTTTAAAATCAATCATAGAGACAACATCGATTCAAATCATCGAGTTAAAGAATTTTTTTATCCTCCTCCCACAATTAGAATTTGCATTGTTTAATCACCTAAAATACCAGATCCATAACCATTATGGTGCACTCTCTCTGCCCTATAATATAACTGTCAACCTAAATACTCAACTCTCTTATATGAACGTAGAGGAATTGAGTAATCTAACAAATCCTCAAAAATGTTTTGATGGTACTAACAAATAATTTATTCTATACAGATCTGTGTGTGCATCGTTCATGCTGTAGTGACTACAATTAAGTATGAAGGAAAGAAAATAGGTGTGTAAGAGAGACATTACACCTAAATATTGCTGCTAGTAAGGGAATAAACATTGTACCACTTTTTCTTGTTTCTTCAATGTAATAACATAGGTAGGGTTAGACAACTTCAGCATCGTATCTATATAAGTTTCCTACTCACAATTTGCATGGACAGATTACATTACTTTTCTTAAACAAAGTCACAATTCTGACCAAAAAAACTAAAGATAAAACTAGTTCTTAAAAAAAAAAGCATAGATGCAGCGTTGAATTTAAATCAAAGTCACAAAATTCCTTATCCTTATCCTCCTACCAGAAATTCCAAATCCATTGGCAACAAACTTATTGGGATGATTCCCAATTTGGTGGGTGCAATGAACTCACTTCTAAATCTTGATTTAAGCCGAAATTCATCAAATGGGCAGATACCAACTACTATGTCAAACTTGCAGCATTTAGTGTCTCTCAACTTATCATTGAACAAACTTAGTGGAGGCATTCCGGCTGGTTTGGAGGAGTTTTTGAATTTGAAGAACCTAGATTTGCATCAAAATCAGCTATCTGGACATGTTGAAAGTTCATTAATGCTTCTGATGAGTGCATAGTACATTGATCTGAGCGGAAACTTTTTTTTTGGATAGCTTCCTTGGAAAATACAAATTATAGCTAGCTTAACACATTCAATCTAGTATTTCAATCTCAGCCACAATAGATTTACAATACTATTACAATCTGAGGATAGCATACCTTTGTTTCATAGTGTAAAGGTTCTAGATATAAGTAGCAATCAGCTGACAGGGGAACTTCCTGCTTTTCATTTTTTTTATGCACTTCAGGATTTTCACTTGAGCAATAACCAATTTTCTAGCTTTGTACCATTTACACTCTTGGCACAAGATTCTTCGGTATTGGTTGAATTGGATCTTAACTACAACAATCTTTCAGGTAATGTACTAAACAGTCATTATACTGCCCTTGTACAAGACAAATTCTTTCCATAGCATTTAACATTGTATTTTCTTGTGTATTAATCTATTTAGATGTTTAGTTTGTGATTTAGATTTATTATAATGGAATAGTGCATGTTTTAAATATGCATTTATTTTCCAATGTCTATTCTCAATGCATGCACTTTAATCTTTTCATTTGCTAATTGTGTACTCTTTCCTAATTAGTGTACATTATGACCTCAGTTATTTATGAATTTTTGCACCCTGGAGTTTCTCTTGGTTAACTGATGTAAGAATGTCAAATGGCATATGCCACATGCTTTAATTGAAATATTCTGTTGGCCATATGATTTTTCCTTTTCTTTTGTAGGTCCACTTGGTATAATTACATCAACCACTCTGAGAATTCTAAATATTTCATCAAGTTCTCTCTCTGGTTCGTTGCCCAGCAAAATAGGGACATGTGCAGTGATGGATCTAAGTAATAATGAGTTTACTGGAGACTTAACTATGATGTAGACCTAGGGAAATTCTATGCAAGTCCTTGATTTGAGCCTTAATTAGATTCTAGGATCAATATCAATTGAAACATCTCAATTTATGAGACTGACTCGTCTAAATCTCTCATACAATGCATTAGTTGGTCCTCTCCCATCCATACTTGGAACATATCCCAAGCTTAATGTGCTTGACCTTAGCTTCAATCATCTAAATGGTTTATTTTTGACTAGCCATTTTAGTTCATCTACGTTGGCAGTTTTACACTTGGCTAGCAATCATTTCACAGGAGCTATTCCACTATAGAAAATGCTCCCTATCAGTCCAGCATCATCATTTGCATGTACACCATATTTACAATATTCATGAATAGATTCACTAGATATTTCAAGAAACTAGTTGAATGGCTCCATTCTTGCAGATATTGGCTTCTTGGAAAGCTTCAGGGAACCAGATCTCCATGGAAACAATTTCCTAGGATCAATACCATTTGAAATAAGCTAGCTTAGTAATTTTTCATACCTTGATCTCTCTATTAATCATTTGGCAGGGCACATACCTCCCAATCTTCCAAACAGCTTGAAAGGACTAAATATTTCCTACAATAATTTAGTGGAAATAGTTCCTCAGAATTTGAGAAGGTTCCCTTATCCTTTCATACTGGCTATGCTCAATTAATTTATCCTCATATTGCTTCCCCTTCTAATGGTGTTCCAAGTAGAGAATTCAATAGAAGCCATGCTAAGAGCCTTAAGCCCCTTCATAAGGCTTTGATCATTAGAGGGTGTGCTACTGGTGCTGCAATTCTCATTGCTCTAGCTCTTTTCTTGCACCATAGAAGAGTTTCAAATTCTCAAGACCTCCTGGAACATCCTGAACATAATAAGAAAGTTATTCGAGTAGACAACAATAAGGGTAGCACCTCCTCTACTCTGTATTTTGACTCTTTCAAGAGTTCTGATATGATAGAACCTACATCAGTAAGCTTTTCTGTTGATGACCACATTGCTTCCAAAAAAGCATCTCCGGTTGCTACACAAAAGGCATTATCTTCTGAACCAACTTTACGATGGGCTTTAGATGTTAAATTAGGTGTGGACTCTACAAAGCTAATTGGTTTGGCACTTTCTCCACCAAAGATTAAGTGGTCCTCACCTAGTTCCAATAGTCACTTCTCATCATCTCCATGGTCTGAAGATTCATTCACGCCTGACCATCTTGTTATATTGAAGGTCTGGTCACCAGATTGCTTGGCAGGGGACCTTTATATTTTGGATCAAAATTTGGTTTTAACAGCTGAGGAGCTATCACGTGCACCTGCTGAGGTTATGGGTAGAAGCAGCCATGGCACTTCTTATAAAGCAACACTTGACAATGGCCATTTTTTGAGAGTGAAATGGCTGAGGGAAGGCTTGGCAAAGTGCAAAAAAGATTTCACAAGAAAGGCAAAGAAATTTGGTAACATAAAACATCCAAATATAATCTCTTTGAGAGGATATTATTGGGGAATTCTATCTGATTTTATGGGTTCAGGCAGTCTAGCAAGTCATATGTATGGTAAGACATCCTCCCATATTTATATCCTAATAACTATAGCTCTTTATGAATTTTTCTTTGCTTTTTGGGAGAAGAGTGTTGAACTTAATTCTTTAAATTATTTATTCTTAGTTTTTTACCCCTTACAAATTTGTCTTTTCAATAAAGTTCATATCTGCAATGTGACTTTTTTAGGGAAAATCAGTTGGGTAGTATCTGTATGGCATTGTCGTAGACCATTTTGAGTGTTAACATTCTGAAGGTAGTAAGTTTACATCAGGAGGAATCCTGAAGGACTATATCATTTGGAAGTCAAATTTGTTCAACTGCTCCATAGCCTAAAGGCCTACAAGGAAATGCACAAAATTTGAATCCCTGGCCATTTGAAACTTTTGGTTATAACATATGACTTTCTATTGTTTTTTACGTCTCTTTCCTTCAATGCTTTGAATTTCTCATGTCGCTTGTGCATCAAGATGTACTTTAATTATTTAGGTTTATTGTAGAGTATGAAGGACTGCGGGCAATTTTAATTTCATAAAATTACTTAAACATATTAATGAATAAGGAAGACATTGTAGAGAACTCTCTCTTAATCATGTTGTTTCATTGCAATAACTTCATTTGCTATCATATAAGCTAAATGCTCTTAGCAAAATTGTTCCCACCTAACTAAAAGAACATATCAATTCTTTAAACTAATTTAAAACATAATGCTCAACTCAAATTAAAAAGAATAGAAATTGACATCTTGTTGCTAAAATTTGGCAATTTGTTTCCATGTACACGTAACCACTCTCTTACCTGAAGGAAATCAAATCAAGTCATTAACTATCCAATAAATGGAAGCACTCAAATTATTAGGGTTTCCAAGAGCCCAATTTCTAAAGAAGTAGGCATCGGCAATACAATTTCACATCCTCTGCCATGCCATGTGACATAGCCACAAATTCTAGATCTCTTGAATCTACCAAAACACACTACAATAAATGATTTCTATAAATTGATCATTATATAGTAGATAAAATTGATAGAAAGAGAGTACTCAAATGCGATATATAACTAATTCAGATTGTCTTTGCCTCTAATGAATGCTCCTCCCTTTTGCCTAGTCTCCCCAAACAAGTATCACAACTATCATAGCTCCCCCTTCCATAGCATAGAGCACACAAGCTCTTGGCTAGGGAAGGTGCCCAAAACACTAAAATCCCTTTAAAAGAAGGTTCAAGAGAGAAGAATTACAAAAAACATAGTAGAAAACTACATAAACGAAAGTTGCATAAAATAGAGGATGAGAAAGATATATAGCTCACAGGGTATTCTATTTCTCCATGAGCTTATATAATTTATAAAAGGGGAATAAATATTGTACCACTTATTCCTGATCATAGTCATAACATACGTGTGAATAATGCAACACCTATTCAACACCATGCTTAAGTTGCCTACTCCACATCTGTATAGAAATAATACATCATTTCACATAAACTAAGAAGATTCTAACAAAACTAAGATCAATTCAGCTATACCACTTATTCCTCTAGTCACAACATAGGTACAAAACACATAACTCCCATTCAAATGTCATGTTAAAGTTTCCTACTTAGCATCTGTATAGAAAGAGAACAATGTTTTACATAAGAAAAAACAATTGTTACAAAACTAAGATCAAATCAAAAAGTGAGAGTTTCTTATCCTCCGGCCAACATTCCAAATCCATGTCCATCGTAGAGAAGAATCTTTTGATCCTATTACTTTACTCATAAGTCTTCTAACTATCTAGATGTAGTCACCAACCATAATGTACACAAACCAATACAAGTTAATAAACATCCTTCGCCATAGTTACCTTCTAAATCTTTATCCATAGGACCTTTCTAATTATTTCCCAACCCAATTGAAGGAGATATCAACTAGACTAATAAAATTTTACTACATATTACAAATCTTGATTCAATCCATAGAGATATCAATGTTTCTGCTCAAGACCCTGAGACATAAAATCCTTGATGCTATACAATGTGTAAGACTACTAATATCCTTGTAAACCCTAATATGCCTTGGTGAATAAATATTTCAAAATGCTTTTATGAAAGTCAAATCTTATGTTGTGATAAACTTAATGTCAATCCACCAAACTCACAACCCAACTTCAACCACACCAATGATTGTAATGAAACCCCTAAATTCCATAAAACATAACCATTTATCTAATTTTAGTTACATTCAATCCACCATAATACCTTGCAATAAATAAATTCCACAAATAGGTCGATATGTAGTGGAGAAAGAGAAGTCAAGGGGGAGAGAGAACTCAATTATTCGAGTCATTTAATACCCAATTAATTATGAATATCTCCTCCTTCAAATGATCATCCACTAATTCCTTCAGTCTAGGCCTCTCCCAATGGGGCTTTCATTGCCTCATCAAGATAAATTGGATCAAGCCATCAACTCAATTGTTGCTTCTTATATGTCAAACCTAGATTTTCACTCAATTGGCCTACAAATGAAGAAAATAGTGTGCACTGACACAATTATATCACAGAAATAAGGAGGAAGAAATCTAGCTAGAAGTCACCCTCTCTTTCATGTATGATTTGTTAACTCGAGAAACCAATGGGCATATCCGAATGACAAAAAGCAAAGGAAAGTATAAATACCTTCAATCCCTTGGGTAAGATGGATAGAGAATGTGAGCACGTGCACTTGCAGTGAGGTTTCATTTATCCTTTATTGGGGAAATATGCACATATGAGCATACAAGGGCCCAAAAATCCTATTTTCGTTCATTGATTCACCATGAACATAGTTATACATATGGGCTTGTGTTTTTCTTATAGGAAACAATGGTCGTGTAGTCAGTATAATTTTTGTATGAAAAAAACCCAAAATTGTTGCTAGATTCAATAGCCTACCATAGGCTTTTTTTTTCTTGCACCATGTTGGGAGCTTAGGAATAGGGCACGACATACAAATTTGCAAAAACATGATTCTGACTTGGCTAGGACAATTGAACCACCGCTTTGTTTTTCCAATATCTGAATAGGACACTTTCCAGCAAAGGATCCCCTAGAAGATAGCCTATTGGCTAATAATAATTTATGCAAGGGTGATATTTAAATCAAGTATCCTTTCATATACTACATGTTCCAACTCTAATATTCCTAGACTCTCCTCCAAGTTCACAAAGAATGTCCAAAGCTTCAATGACCTATGCAACCTTATTTGTATTGATTCATTAACATTAGTGCAAACTGCATAAAGAATAGTTTGAAATTAATGCACAATTTTTTTTCAACATTTATTTATTCCATTGAAATCTGTTGGGAACATTAAAAATCATTCAAGCTCCATAATTGAAGACAAACCATACATATTAGTTGCAAATTTAAAATATAATCTTCAAGCACCTAAAGGACCTAAAAGACAAACCACGCATATTAGTTGTAAATTTAAAATATAATCTTCAAGTACCTGAAGGGCCTAAAAGAATTGCATTAGAGTTTAAAGAGCTTGGGATTAAAAATTTAGTACCACAACAAAATAAGAAAAATAGCTAAGTTCAGCATGTGGAAAATGAAATTTTTATTTAGTGGATATGCCTGAAGAAACCATAAGGTCTTTAGCTTTGGCAGAAAGAACCTAAGCTTGTTAAATTTCTTCAAAGGTCATAATCAAATATTTTAGAGCAGGAACAATCAATATACTATGCATTGTAGAAATCATTGATTTCCCTAGAAGCCTTTTGTTTTTAGCATAAATAGATATAAAATAAACTATTAGTCTATTAATGACAAAAGTAGACCTAATTGGACTTGTAGCTACAATTCCAAAAACTAGAACCAATTATTTTTTCTTGTACTCACAAGGATAACAAACCCACCATAACCAAAGTCTTTTGCGAAACATATATTGAAATTAATAGGTTTCCAACATTGCCAATGGTACTTTACAAAATATCATCAAAAACACATCTTTTATAATAAATCAAAGATGGTAATAAGTGGCAGCTACCTTAGACTACTCGATGATTCTTTGTAGAGAAAATATTCATTTTAATCCCAATTTTAATGATTAAAAATCCATACGAAAGCACATCTAGAGATCTATCCCTTCTCAAGAAAAGTTTTGAAAATTATTAAATTATATTTCAAACATGCTAAGAAATAGTTTGCATGCCAGCGTTGTTTTCAAATTCCTGCATAGACTAACGATCACAAGATTGAGTACCCATTTGTCGTTTAATCATGGATTGATGTGATTCAAATTGGATGAGATAGTAGATCCAATGTTTAATTTCAACTACAACTAGGGTTTGAAGAAAATAATAATTGATTCAAAAAAATGTGCCAATGAACTATTAGGAAATGTGAGTTTTAAGTGCAGATTTAGGATAGACAGACAGTATTTTGGGCACAAATTTCTCATATGATATCAAAGTTGAGTGATTAAATTTTTTTCATAAACTAGATTCATAGGAGAATATTCCTTGGAACCAGATTTTAAAGATTCAACAATTTGATAATCCAAAAATGGACTGTCCTAACTCTATTACCACTCTTGCTCTGAGTTTCCTACATGACATCTATTGGATATTCTGGCCACATCTTTTTTGTTTGATATCCAAATTAGGAAATTCAAATTGGATTAAAAACTATGTTTTGAGGGATACTTTGGAAAGAAATAGATTTTAAAAATGTGCCCATATGGCCCCTCAAAATAGTACTATCTTAGCTGTGATTTCAATAAAGTAAATGTACTAAAATGTCGTAAGAGCCTTAATTAAAAAAAAAATTTAAATTGTGCAACATGAACCATACAAGTTTTATAATTAGTAAAAATCTCCCAACATCAATCTAGTGAAAGATGACTAAATTTTTAAATCAAAACTAATGTGGTAATAGGATCCTAGCATAACCTAATGCGAGTTCAAGAGAGGCTATAAAGTGTCTTGTTACTAAAAATATAATTTGACATCATCTCCATCAAAATTGAAGAGACTCCAACATGTGTGTCATTATCCATGAAATAAATTCCACACCTTTCTCATTATAATGATAACCTTAAATGATTTCATTGAATAATTGCTTATGAATCTTCATGAGGAAATCTAACACGCCTCTGTTAAAAAGGATTAAATATGGGACATATATGATCAAGATTTTTAACGAGCTATAAATGTTAGGTACAAAAGCTACCAAAAATTCTTTGGGGGAGTAGTACTAAAGATGGGAGGAAATTCATTAAATTCTTAAAAATAAAAGGGTGATGGGCCATATGTTGTGCAGTTACTCCCAAAAAAATACGATGCACACAAAAAGCCTAGAATCTAAATCTTCAATGATAAATTGCATGTGCCAGTAAATTGAACAAACTCTTTGTTTTTAATAAGTATCAGAAATAAATCTGAACCTCCAAAAGGGCCATCAAAATATATCCAATCCTCCAACATCTGCTTGCAAAACTATGCTTGGTAGAAGTCAGATGCCCAAGATAGTTAAGGTAAGAACTCTTCAAATGTTTTTTATCATTTCCCTTACCTTCTTCTTTGCAACAAAATATCATCATCCATTTCTAAATAACTTTCTATGAAAATAAGTGTGTGCTTTTAGTTTTAACCACTCTTGAGCTTTCTAAAGCTTGTGCCTCCAGTTTTAATAATTTAGGCTTAGCTTTCTTACATCAGATAGCATAAAATAAATATTCAATAGTATGATGCAAAAGAAACATATTTTAATTTTGCAAGCCTTTGTGCAAAATTAAATAATTTTCCACTTAGGAAATCTGAAGGTGGAAGGAACCTAAAAATTGAGAATTAATCATTAACTTCAAGGTAGTGAAAATCTCACTAAAAATATCTATCCATATGCAATCTTTCATTTTGTATTACCTTTTTCAATTTATATTATATACTGATAATGTGCCTCGTAATAAAAAATTATGACATGCATGCCTTGACTTTAGTCTCAAATCCCACCTCAGATAATCTAATTAGGATTAGTTTGTCTTGTTAGTGTAGGAAAATAATACGAGTCATATCCTTGACATTCAATGATGGAAGTTGCAACCACCAAATGATAGATAAGAAACGCATAAAGCTCACATATTTTGCAACATCACCAATTATTGTAAATACAAAAGAGAAAAAACTTATTTTCACAATTCCATAAGGGAAATCCATACATTAATTAATCATAAGCCAATTTCTCCCTTCAAAATGGATTTCAGAATAATTTCAATCTTTCCCTACCACTGCAATACTTCTATCCAAGAACTAACTGCCATTAAGAAATACATGAATTAACAAAAAAAATAGACAGACAGAAGTACTATGAGTATATTAAATAGACATAACATTTGCCAAAGCAATCTTTCAAGATAGACCTGCTATTTATCTAGGGCTTCTCAAGAAGAAAGATGGATAGGAATGAAAAATTATTCCTTAAACAATTTATCTGTCAGATATATGCCTTTACATTCCAAGGCAGGTTTCTAAGCACACTTTTAAACTGGTTATTGACAAGTCAGTAGACATCAAATAAACATTCAGCTAATGAATGCATTCTTGAATGAACAATGTAAATAAATGGTAAACAATTATTTATTCCAAGAGTATTGCAGAAAAAAATCCAAGTATATGTAGAATTTAATTTAATGATTGACAAAAACATAATCCATATCTAATACAATGCAATTACATACTTGGGTCTTTCGATAGAACTAAGTGGTTGGTCAGGACTACAAATCTTAAGTATAGGGTCAAACATTGTTGGATAGAAAGGCTTCACCAATTCACACTATCAAATCTCCTGTTCATTTTTTCAAGGACTGAATTAGCAGGTTTCTCCTCCTAAATCTCATCCAAAAATTAAACAATACCTCAAGTATCAGATAGCCAACCTGTTTGAGAAATTAAATCTTTTAGGTTGAAACAAATCGTGTTTGTTGAAAAATACTTTAGCACTTCACAAATAGTAAGGATACAGTTTCTACTCAATATCAATATCATATAAACTACTATCATTTTCTTACAGGGTTTTATAAGCACTAGAAAATCCTCATTTCTACTAAGCATGACCAAGTGACAAACCTGTAATAGACTAGTACTGACCTCTGGGCTATCACTAGATCTGAGGATTCGTAGAAGTTGGAAAAAAGGTGCACATGATGGAAATGCTCATAGCATTGGATTAAGAAAGCACACATTTCCTACATTTTATGACTCGTTGGATGCCACCTCCTCATCGTGAACCTTGTCCCACTAGTGTAAACATTGCCACCATTCTTAAACAATTTGATGCTTGTTTTTCCTTAAGAAGGCTTCGGTATAGCTGAAATTGCCCTAGATTTTTCCTACTTTTATCACTTCCAATTTTAGAAGGGTATTGTTGTTCAATGTCCTCAACCTTAAAAGGACAAGAGTGCATCAAATTTTGATCAAGGCATGACAAAAGTGACACATATTGGTGTGATCTTCGAAGAAAATTTCCTATGTCCAGATGCCATGAAGCAAATTGATATGAAAGGAAGATGGGAGATCTTTTGAGGTGTCAAATAATAAACAGATTCTTACAGATTTTTCTGAATCCTAAAAGGTTTTGACATCATGTTGGAGGAAAATGCATATGTCACTGGCCATTTTTTCCAAGGATGGCATATTATGTAGTTGGATCCAAAAAGGGACAAAACGAGAATCAAAGTTTGCATCTTTAAAAATTGGGGCCTATGCATTCGTAATAAACCCAAAACCCTTATACACCCAATCTGTTCACTTGAAAACTAGATTTCCCCCTTCTATTGTGTTAAAAAGAGGTAAAAATATACCAAATGTTTCATTGAAATAAAAAAATTGTAAAAATCCTTTCCATTCATCGACTAAAAGATCTTGAAGTTCTAAAATTTAAAATTTTGTCCCCCTAAATTTGCGAATAATTGTTTTCTGACGCAGGTCTTTACATTGGGGAAGCAAAAGATCTGGAAGAAAAACAACTTGGGCCACCTCAGATGAAGATCCTCTTGAATCCCTTGTGATTCGAGCCAAAGTTAGACTACTATGTTTTGGTTGCCATATTTTTATCCCAGCTCGAGGATGTTGGGAAGTGTTTCCTTTGCATTTGCCGAAGAACTATTGTTGCACTTTCTTTAGATCTTGATGTGGCTTGGGAGGTTGTAGTACATGGAGCTTCCAAACCATAGATACATGGTTTGGATTGTTTGGGGTTCTGAAACCCTTGGTGTGCCAAAAAAAATGCACATTTAACACAGTCTTCCACATCGGTTGTGCATGAGGAGTCGCGAAGGAAATCCTAATACAAGATTTATTAGGAGCCCATATATAGAAATTGAAAAGTGATGTTTGCGACTGTGGTCAAAGTGAGTAATCTCCGCAAATATCAAAATAGGTTGATTACTGTGCTGGGCTTGGACCTTTGGATTCGTCCCAAAGAGGATTCAGTTGGGTTTTAAAAAATAGAAGTTCCCAGGTTAAGAGGAGTTCTATTTAGAACCTGTTAGAAGAGTTGCCCAGAATGCCCTATGGTATAACTAGAAATAGAGTGAATGCGCTGTACTTTTTAGATTTTAAGTAAAAATAAAAATATATATTTCTTCTCATAAAGACAGATCTCCAAAATAATTTCATGGTCACTTACAAGCATCAAACATCAAACATTCAAAAAATAATAACAGGTTTGAAGAAAACATACCTATCATTAAATTATGAGATTGACACAAAAAAATAGAGATTTAATTGGTAGGGTTTGTGCACTGTAGCTCCAGGGCATTCAGAGAATGCAACCTCATGCGTGAGGGTTTCATTTTCCTTTTCTCCCATTTCTTTTTGGTTCACAGTCTCCTCTATCAAGCTTTTCTCTGCTTCCTGTGATTATTTCCCACCATTCTGTTCAGCATACATTAGAAATTTTTCTCTTGCCTCAACTATAGCCCTGATCCTTGTGGTACAAAAAGCTCACTTCTTGCAGGGTCCATTACCTAATGAATTTGATCCTTTTCTAGCTTTATTTTTTGATGACCTTCAACTTTTATCATTTTAAACTTTTCTATTTGTGCTATTATAGAAAAAAATATATATTATAATTTAAAAATATTAAATTTCAGTAAAATTAAAGATGAAAGAGGGATTTTGTCTTGAATTTATGTCTTTAAATGTGTTACTATGTAGTAGTGGTTGAAGAAAATAACAAACTGATTAAGCAGTTCCATTTGCCATGACACGTTAAGGAAATGACAATCTTAAAGCTTATTTAGTCATGTAACAATGGAAACGTCTTATTTCACATTTGTTAAAAATGGTAGAGTTCTGCTACTTTAATTCAAGATACAAGATAAAGTTGTCACTGCTCATGACCAGTGCTGATCCCTGTAAAATATAAAAGTTATATTGTTAATTTCAATCAATTTTGTTGTAATTGTTAGAATTTAGAGAAACAATTCGAAGACTTAGCTAGCATAAACAAAATAGCATGGCAAAAAGAAATGTTAATGACTTAGAGTTTTAGTGAATAAATGACTAACTGCAGGAAACTAAACTCTATATTTGATTAGTAATAACAATTGCATTATTGTGTAGAAGCCCTTTGTAATTTTCTATAATAATTATGAGATTTTTGTAAATAGAGGACTATTGGAAAGAGAATGACCATAATTGCAATACAGTTGTTTCTATAATAATGTGTTCAATTGTAATTACAATAACATTATTGTTTAATGTGCTCCTTGTCAATTTGATTAATAATTAAAATAGACTTTTAATTATAAATAATGTACGTATATCAAGAAGTTTATAGCGCAGATGCAAAGAAATCTATCTAGGTATTTCAATTTGAAAATGTTCCAAGGTTCTAGCAATAGATTACTTTCCTGGACTATTGTGGATGGAGAAACTTAAGCTTTAAGAATCCTAGATAGTATGAACAACCTGCAAAATATTAAAAAAATGTGAGTAAAATATCAATGCATATTGTGTATGAGCTTGAATTTAATTAATAAATCATAAATGCAATATGTAAAGTTGAACAATTCTAAACTTCTATGTAATTTTCATAATTTTCGTAATTTTCGTATATGTCTTTTGCATTTAAACTAGCAACAAAATGTTAATTTTATTTGACGGATGGTAGGGAATATTGGTGTTACAGGTAATTCCATTACAACTGTTGGCCCTCATTTATTTTTTGATGAATAGTCATTTTCTTTTTATAAATAATATACTAGTTACAATCTACAAAAAAGGGTCGGGGGATACAAAATTAACTTGTGAGAGTTCACATGGTCGAAGTCAGAATCAACAACTATTCATAAAAAAAAAAACTATTAAGCGACCCTTCAAGTTTAGGGGGTGGTTCATCACAATTATGGAAACCCCAGTCATCTTAGGGATTGGCAGACAGGCTAAGAATTGTCCAGCCATTAGCAGTATCATCAGGGACTTGGTCACCATTCTTTGTATCAGCTCCTGAGGGTAAAATAGCCAACTCCAAGTGAAAAGGCCATTTTCTAGAAACCACAGAAGGAGCACTAGGAGGGAGAGCCATCGAACATGGGGTCCATTTGGAGCCATGGTGTGGTGGAGAAGCCAAGCAACGATGCCAATCACCATCGCCACCATTAGGGGAGTGGTGGCAGGGAGCCTGCAAGCATGGTGTGTGAGAGCAGCAGGCAAATGTGTTGTGCCCCTGACAGTGGCCCCTATGTAACACCCCACCAAGGAATCCAAAAGAATTAACCTAAAGTTTTACTAACTTTTCCAAAAAAAATTATTTTTAAAAAGAATAACATATACAACAATCACAAAGTAGCAAAAGCAATAAGATCCAATCATACATAAGTAAACATAATAGATTGCATTCCTTAAAGGTTCCAAAAAGTTGAGTCATATTTAAATTTAAATAATAATGAGTCAAATAAATAACACATCCAAATGAAAGTACAACTACAAGTCCATTCCACCTAAATAATATGCATTTATTCCAAATGCAACTTGGTAGTAAAATTCAGAATGTGCATTCATCCATTGTACATCTCATAGGGTATGAAAGGCTAAAAGAATATGCATTTATAAAATAGATTACATCATCCCTTTCGGATCCATGAAACAAATACAAAAAGTATAATCATCCATCATAATACACAGGGATAGAATGAAAAGAAATGCAGACAAGGAACTCCAGTCATGGCATCAACAGACAGATCTCAATGGTAAGAATAAAAAGTAATACCGCCCGACCTCATGGTAACCCAAAAAGGTCCACTCCCACTATGCTGAGGAGATAATCTCAAGTCCAAAATATGATATGAATCCCAAAATCAAAAGTAATATCTATTTCAAGGAAACCCTAAAGTTAATCTAACTCAAAGGTTCCAAGATAAATCGACATCTAGACCCAGAGGCAAACAAAGACATGTAGGGAATCTACTATGTAAGTGGACAAGTGTCTTCACACGAATTAACACTAGAGTTACTTTGGTAGTTTAACTTGACCCTAGCCCCCTAGTGACTCTATGTGGCACTAGTATCCTTTCGTACTGACAAGGCATACTAATGATGCATGGTCGCAACTAAGTGTCCTCTCTACTCTCATCCTAGTATGTACTAGCACTCGAGGTAGGGGCAAGGAAAAGAAATACAAAGACTTTTATTAGGTTCATTTTACTCTCATTTAGTGTAGTGTTTTCACTGATTAAACAACTTACAATGGGTTACCTTGGTAGCCACTTTGGGCCCTAGCCTCCATTGCAAACCTCTTCCCGACGTTACATATAGATAACTTACAATAAGCTCATAAAATCACAAATCAAAGAATCATAGTATTTCACCTCAGCCCTATACAAGTGACTGGAAAGCATCAAAATATAATTCGCAATAACCCCTTAGTTCTTTACAAGTAACTAGAAAGCATCAAAAGATAATTCACAATAACCCCTCAGTTCTTTACAAGCAACTGGAAAACATCCCAAAATTAACTAATCGAAGACTCAAAGGTCAAGACAATTATGTCATTACATTCATCCTGTAATCATATAAGGACACTGAAAGCAATAATGTACAATATAAGAAAACTCATCATAGAGTACGCAAACACATTACCATGGTTGAGTTTAAAAGATCAAAGATCAAATCATCATAATATCACAAACATAGAACTCTCAAGCCTCTGGTAGATGTCTTAAAACTAGTCAACACTCTAGTCAACCCAAACCCAAAATATAGAGTTGACATATAGGTAACTATGTAGTTTCATAGTTTGGTTTGATTTTGAAAACACATAGTTGAGTTAAGAGTAAAGTTTAAGTATTTTTTTCAATTTATGTTTCAAGCAGATGAGATTAACAGTTTAGCCTTACAAATTAATCCATTTCTTATATTTGAATAAAATGCACAATTACCCTTATTCGATTATAAGTCAAATATTCTAAAATAATTTAAAAATAATTATTTATTACATTATTAAAATAATTATTGATTTTTTAATAAACTAATTATAATTTTAGTAAAATAAATACCATTAATAATAATAAAAAAAAAAATTTAAAATATATTAAATGATATTTATTATTAATAAAACTTAATTAAACTAAATTTAATTTAATTAATTAATAATTATAAAGAACAACTATCTTAATATTCTTTAATTATTTATTAAAATATTAAATATTAATGAAAGTTATTAATAAAATTATTAATAAATAATAAATTAAATTAAATATAACTTATATTTAATAAAATTAAATAAAAATATTTATTTTAAAATAAAATTTGAAATGCATGTAACATTGTGTTTAAGGTTCGTTGGCCTTTAGAAGCTATGCGGCCACCCTATTGTGATAGGGGCCTATGGCCGTAGCAGTACAAAGTACTGTTGTTGTCGTAATACCCTACGAGCAATAGTGGTTATGCTGTCGGGGTGAAGATAAGGGGTGGAGGTGGGATAAAACCTGCCTCTCCTCCATTTTTAAAAATAATCTTTTAAGATAAAAATCATTTTTTAATAAATCAAATAGTCTCCCTCCCCAATTCAAACTTTTATAATAAATATTTTTTTTACAAATGTTCTATGAAACACTATCTAATAGGAAAAATATAATCAACCAGCCAAATTCATATTCTAATTTTTTTTTTTTTAAAACCCTTCCCAATTTAACTAACCATTTTTAAATCTACAAAGTGAGGCTTTACAAATATTTGTATTCCTCACGTATACAGAAGAAATCTACATTCATACCAGTAATTTGAAAATAAACTTTTGAAAGATTCGTCATAATGAAATTAATTCCCAATCACAAGGAAGAGAGGAATATTAAATTATATAAACAATTGGGTGGCCAAAACATAAGGATCTACCTAGTTCTAATGCTAATTCCCAAAAACCCAAAGATTGTGAGAGATATCTCCTCTCAAAACCTTTTTTCTGAAAATTTCCTTCTCGAAAATTTTTGTTCCCTAGAAAATGGACCCTTGATTGCAGATAAGGAGTTCTCTCCTGAATTCGGGGCATTGATTATGCGATCACCCAAGGGAACTCCTTGATCACAAATTTTGAACTCTTTATTGTCTTTTTCAAAACTTCATACATACTTTATGCAATTTTAAATGTCTTTAATAAATTAATTTCTTTTTCACTTTTTAATTTATTTTTGAAGTGTTAATTTTTAAAATATTTATTAACTCAAGTAATAATAATATTTAGCATTTATTTAAAATTGATTTCCTAAATATATTATTATCAAATTAAATAAATATTATTACACTCCCAAACTAGACTATAATTATCTCTTTAAATTCAATTCTTTTTATTTATTTAATTTTCTTATTAGTTAAATATAATTAAATATTAAAAATATCATAATAATTTTCTATTAAATTAAATCATTAATTAAATCTTTTAATTTGACTTAATTAATAGAAAAATCACCAAAGACCTATAGGACAAAATATGAAAACCCCTCATCAAATATCACATACAAGATCAAACTCAAGAGTTATAATCATGAATTTACATCATAGGACGCATTTGGAAGGGTAATTGTCTTAGATACATGTCCTAATTTTGTAGGACAATTGGTTTAAGGTTAGGATTTGGACTCAATAATTTATCTCCCTCTTTTACTATTGAGATATTGCTATAGGGTACGCTCATCCTGACAATTCAGGAAAGTCAATACCTAGTACCTATAATCTACATAAAATCCACACATGTAGAAACACATATATACTAAACTAAATAGGAAATGATAGGAAGTGGTGCATCATGTAGATCCTGACTAGTAGGTAACTATGACTCCCTTCCTTAACCACATCACAAACATCATACATAAAGAAAATATATACGCACACCATACACATGCAGTATGAGGTAAGTATCCATAAGAAAAAATTTATAATAATCCATCTAACTAATCATCATCAAGGTATAATCATGCATACATGAAGTAAATAGTACCAAGTAGTCTCATCATAAAATCAGCCAACTATGAAACAATTCTGATAATTTAAAAGATAATGCTACTAATCATTAAGCATAAACTAGCTTAAAAGAGTTCGACAAGAATAATAAAATATAAACTAGGGGTAGGCACTACACCCTAGGTGGAGTGTGATCTACTAAGACATTAGGAGGCACTTTGGCAACCCTACATGGAGCATTATTCCAATGATTGAGTAGCTCTTGATTGAGTACCTCCAGAGCCACTTTATTGGCTTGGACTTGAATCTACATCATTAAATTATTACAAATGCATGATTTAGTGTACATAGAAATATTTATGTCGACAAAACTATAAGTGAAAAGTACAATATTCCTATCTTTCCACAAAGTAAAGAAAATCTCCATCCTGAAAATATGCTAGATCTAGGTAAATTTTCTAGGGAACCTAGGGGAGTTTCCCAATAGAACCGTATGCCAGGAAAAAGGATCAGGCTGAAATGGTTTACAAAAATCATGAATCCAGTGCCAATAGTTTTGAGCATGTCTACAAAACCAAAACATATGCAAAAAAGACTTTGGATGCCCACAAAATGGACATTGGGGATATAAAAACCCAATATGCTTGAGCTAAGGCCCAAGGGGAAGACCTTCAAAAATTATTCACTAAGAAAAATGATCAATCTTTGGCTCGATAATGGCACTCCAAATAGTGTCAAAACACTTTCTCCACTAAGAAAGGGAAGGCTACAAATGCCAGCATTGATTGAGGGTATCCGCCATTGACAAATGGGGAGAAAGCCATTGATACCCCAAACTTGGTTGGTAGTTGGTGAAGGGAGTGACAGGATACCACCTATAATCTACTCACCAAGGTTGAATAGATTGAACACCGACCTTGTGAATTAAGTGATTTGGAATTGCAAAAACTAATAGACCACAAGTCTACCAATTTGAAAGGGAACGATAGAACTAAACTTGCATATCTTCTTAGGATTTGAGACTCATAGAGATCCTAGAAAAGAGGTCATTAGGTGTCTTCATGTCATGTTTGAAAAAATGCAGAGCTCTAGCACCTTGAGTCTTGGCTAGAGGAACACCCTGGATGGAAAACAATGGAGACCACCAAATGCTCTGCTGATTCAAAGAGTGCCCATTATAGAACCCATCACCAGACTAGTAAAGCCAAGGCTTGACAGTTTCCTAAGCTTTCCATATACTCTTAATAATAGAAGAGCTCTGTATGTGTACAAGTTCCCACATGATGAGAAGGATTTGAAAGCCAATACCCTTTAATGTAGGCCTATTAAAAGGAATCCCAAAAGAACTGTAATGCTAAACCAAAAGTTTGCAAGCTTCATCTCTAGTAATGGAATGTATCATCCATTTGGCACAAAGAGCGAGGCCTTGTTTCTATGTGGAAAGAAGGCCAAGGCCTCCAGACACTTTGTGAAGACAACAAAAATCCCAAGCCACTCTATGAAAGCCATGATGGTTAGAACCAGAAGCCCAAAGAAAGTGATAGAGAAATCACTCTAGTTTTAGATACAAGGTTTTTGTAGGAGGCCAACAAGAAGAATAATAAACATGGATAGTCACTAAGATCTTTGAACAAATCTGAAATTTCCCCATAAGAGAAAGGGGTTTAGTAAGCCAATAGTCAAGCTTCTTTTCAATTTTAACAAGCACATTCTTCCACAATCAATTGGCAATGCTTGAAATGTAAAGGGAATGTCTAGAAAGTGAAAGATCTCCCAGTGAATGACCCATTTCTATTTGAACACATCAAGCCATGGTGGATTTGGAAGGAAATATTTCCTATAATAGAGCATTTTATGCCATTGAATAGTAGAACCAAAGGTTTGACAAAAGATATCTAGGCATTAGTGATGTTATCCTCATCCTCCAAAAGAGTGAGAAAGGAATCATCAATAAAGTGCCCATTGACCAACTGAGATGAGGAATCTAGCAAGGAGATGCCAGGCACCAAACCAGAAGAAATGGAGTGGGCTAGAAAGTAACTAGACCCTTCAGTAGCAAGAACATATAAAGTTAGAGCTAGAGGGAAGCCCTACCAAATGGAATGAAAGAGTCAAAGGCTTTAGATTAAGAACTATTGATAGTAATACAAGCATTGGCATCTCCGAAAATCATCTCTATAGAAGAAAGTTGGGACCAAAACCAAGAGCTTGAAGCATAGCCAAGATAAAAAGCCATTCAATTCGATCATAAGCTTTAGCAAAATTAATTTTTAAAAACACAGATGACTGATAGGAATTGTGAGCCCACTCCATGTCTTCCCGGACAATAATGATGTTGTTAAGAATATAATTGGACTTAATAAAGCTAGTTTTCTCTGGTCACACAATTCAAGGTAGGACATGGTGAACTTTGAGACAAATTTCCTTAGCAATAATCTTATAAGACATATTAAGAAAAATGATGGGCCTCTAGTTATAGATATACTCATGATCATTAGTTTTAAGTATGAAGTTGATGTTTCCTTTGTTGATAATAGCTCCTAGACTCTTAGAATGATAGGCTTCAAGATAAACTTTGTGCAGGTCAATATCGATAGACTCCCAAAGGTGTTTGTAAAATTCACTGGTAAACCCATCACACCTGGGGGATTTTTCATTAGCCATGGAAAATACCACTTCCTTTAGATCTCAGATGGTGAAAATTTTCTTAGAGAAAGCATGTTGCTTGACCACTAGGTAGTTTGGAGTAACATAAATACAATTTCTAAGGGCTTCCTCCCAAGCAACCAAATTTCCTTGTGAAGCAAAATAATTTTCAGAGTGGTAAACAAAATCTTGCAGGATGTTAGGGAGAGTGGAGAGAACAAAATTGCTTTGTTTGATCTTTTTAATCCCAAAATTGGTATGACGGGCTCTAAGAGGCTGGAAGAATTCTTTAGAAGACTTATTGCCAACCTCCAACCAATGGAGGTGAGCTTTGATCTAAGCCCCTCGGGTAGCATAATTATTTGCAATCTGTTTGTCATAATGAAGCTTGGCAAGTTGGATTTACAAATAAACATCAAAAGGGTTAAGGGTGAGAGCTTCAGAAGCTTTCTTGAGAGTCGTGGTAGTGAATTCATAAGACCATCATCTGAAAACTGCCAACTGCCACCCATAGATTGGCAAATATCTAGCAGTTATGGTAACAACATCAATCCACCATTGAATCCATCCTGTTTGAGAATGTAGACGTGGCTCCAAATTCTAGATGTGTAGGATATGAACAACATTGGAAGTATGCATCAACACTGGTGTGTTGATGAAAATCTACATTTTGACAGCTCGTTAGGAAGTTGTGTGCCAAGAAATGGTAAAATAAATGGGATATTGGTTTGATAACATCATATTTGGAAGAGGAATGATAAGTAAATCTAGCTCCTTAGAAAAGGAGAAAAAATATTGTGCAGTAATCATAGCACAATCTAGACATTTTAAAATGTGATAAAGGCTAGTTCAAAAGTTAGACCAAGTGTGCCTGACCCAACTATGCTAGTGACAGTTAGTATTGGGATGATAAGGGCCCAATTCATTATGTATGTAGTACTAGGATTCCCTTTCCCCAACTATCCAATGAAAAGGAACAATTTCATCTTTGTCACATGCTAACTCAACTATATTGAAATCACCACACATAACCCAACTAGTTGGAGGCAAGTTGTCAGCCATCCATCCCCACAATTGAGATCTTTCCTAGCATCATTGGAAACATAAACATTAACTACTCCAAAATAATGATTGTTGATAGAAAGAAAAAGGAAAATTACTCTATGCATGGGGTTGTAACTACATGAAATAATAATAGAATGAAGATGAGGTGACAAAAGAGTAACTACATCACCTCTACTAGTTTTGTGCTAAGAAGAAAAAATAATGCCATCTGGCCAAATGATGTGACATGTAGAGGAAAGCATGAAACCAAAAAATTTAACCTTTTGGATGTAAAGAAAATCTAAATTACCAATTCTATGATGGGTATCCCTAACATAGTACTTTTTGGAGAGGTCTGTAAGACTTTGCACGTTCCATGATAAAAAAAATTGTAAAAAATATTCCATATCTTCTTCTTCCTTGAGAGAGGAGTAACTATTTTCCAAAAAAGTTCACACTTGGTTGAAGCCAAAAGGAATCTCTTCTGGACTAATAGCTCATCATTTCTCCTCTAGTTTCTTAGCACATTTAGGATGACTGTGAGAATGCCACACATTCTAAGTTGTAATGGAGGAAGTAGAAAAAGGAGTGTGAACTACAATAGAACTAGTAGCCCTTGTGGCCACTTTGATACCCTATGAGCTACTAGGGTTTGAAACTTGAGAATCACCAGGGTTTGATTCTAAAAAGTTATAGTCAACCCTACAATGGCTGGGGTTTGCATTCCTATTGAAATAGGAGGAATCAAAATGAAAACCACCTATGACTATTTAGGAGTTGAGGGAGTCATGCCCTTGCACCCAATAATAGTCCATTCTTCTTTTTGTTTCCCTTTTGCTAGTATGGTAGAGGCCTCCTTAGGCAGGGGTTTAACCTTGGGCATAGGCAAAGGGTGATCCCTAATCTTGTGTTCCACTAACTAGCACCTATAACAAGTGTTGGGAAGGTTCAAATAGAGCATCTTCTGATAGAATGTTTGAGAACCAATTTTTATCTCCATGGAATCCATGAGATCCTTGGAGAGAACAACCTCAACACACACACACATTTCTAAGGATGAGCATCAAAAAAATTATCATGTTCTTTGGTAATAACTTTGCCAAGAATATTGGCAATAGATTCAATAAAAGGCCAACATTGATCTATAAACTAAGATTTACAAGTTTTATAACTTAATCCAAAACATAGATTCAATCTCTGATCCAGGTAGTAATTGCATGGTATGTGCTTTAAACCATTGAAATTATAAGAAAATTTATGCTTTAAACACAATTAATCAATTATGTGTTTAATAAAAATGAAAACTTAAAGAATTGAGAGAATAAGAAAGGGAATAAGGAGACACAAAAAATTTGATACGGAGTTTGTCCGAGTAGGACTACATCTCCAGGTCAGCTTCTCAATCAGGGGATTGCTTTATAAATTTTTCCAAGAAAAACACTTTGTTACAAAATCCAAGCTTTGAGCCTTCATAGTCTCTTTCTTCTTTTACAATTGTGGATGTAAAATAACACCTTGTAAAACTGTTGCAAAAACAATTCTCCTTGAAAATTACAATATTTCTCCTAGAAAAATCTTCAAACTCCAATGCCTTTACAAAGGGGCCATCTCCCATTTAAATACATAAAAATTAGCTAAATTAGGTGACACAAAATTAACAACCTTGTAACTCCCTTTACATGGCAATTTTTAAAAAATCTTATCCCCATCTTATAAATAAAGGTTAGTTTTAATGAGACCCCTTATTTAAATAAGCTTGGTGGCTAAACACTTTGAAATAAGACAAGACATCAAACAATAATTAAATTAACAAATAGTGTAATGGTATAGTGTAATTTTGGGAGTTGGATGTTTAGAGGTTTGACCCTCAATATAGCATGTCATATTTTCCAAATAATAGCGAAATCTCTCATATACCAAATTTTAAAATGGTATTTAAATCAGTAGTGCCTACCCTCATTCACATTCTCTTCGACACATTGTTGCTATTATTATCAGACTATGTTAGACTAGTTTTATGTTGATGGATTAGTAGCATTGTTTCAAGACTATCAGACATTATGTTATGGATTCAGTTGATGTATGATGAGATTACTTAGACTCTACATTTCATATGTGCATGATGATTATTACATTACTTTCAGATGATGATTACTTAGATGGTTTATTATCTCATGTGTTTTATTATGGATACTTACCCCATACTTGCATGTGTATGGTGTGCATGTTTGTTCTTATGTATGGTGCTTATGATGTGGTTAAGGAAGGGAGTCATATTTGAATAGTGGAAACAAATGATATTAAAACATTCTAAAGTATATGTTGATTCATGAACTATTCTCATTATTTCTTTTGAGTGTGGTGATATGTTGAATAATATTATAGGGAGGAAGAAGAGGATCCTAAAGTATATTCATTATCTTAAGAAAGAGTAGAAAAATCTTGAGATAGCTGAGCTTGTGTCAATAAACATCAATATACATTATTTCAAACTCTACAAAACATGTCATCATAGAAGAGGTATCTCTCTGAATAAATATAATCTTTCTCTTAACTAGGCTTTGATAACATGTTAAAGATCCCATGTAAGATAAGAGTTTTGATTATTCATTAAGTCTTAATTTTTTCTCCTACATTATGGTAAAATTATTTTTACGAGTGTAAGTACAAGAATCTTTATAAAATAATTGGAAAAATAGATCTTAACCATTCCTCAAACTTCATAACCCTAATACCACCAATCATTTGATACCACAATTTTTTTGAGTAGTCACCTCTTTCTTGGTGGGCATATACACTCCTTAACTACTAGGGATCATTATCTTTTATTTAATTCTAATCTTTTTCCCCAATGAATTTAAATATAGAAATATTTGAAAATAAAACATGAAAACAATATATTGAACGGAAGAGATAGTGGGAGCACAATTCAACAAAACATTACATTGAATGACATTCCTTTCCAATATCACTTGATCAGAATTGTGTTCAATACAATAGAGAGACCTCAATCTAAAAATAAGAAGGGGTTTGAGTTATAGCATGAGGATTCATAAGAAGTAGAATAAGAATGATGTAGATCTTGATGCCTTTGAAAAAAATTGTGTTCAATATAACAATAGAGCACTTGATCTAATAATAAGGTTGGTTTAGAAGTGTAGAGTAATAGAGCAGTGGATCTTTAAGACCATGATCAAGAATGTCTTGAGATCAGTTCCAAGAGGTTTAAAGCAACTGGGCATAGTTTATTACTAATTGATCTTCTTCTTCTTCACCATGTAGCCACTTCTTAATCATTGTAGCTAATTCTTTGATGGCATCAACACTTGCATTATATTCATTGTAGCCCATTATTTGATCATGCCCATCATTCACTTGTACCAGTTGTAGAAACATCATTTGATCTTGATCAAGATTCCAACAGACCATTCTTGTTCTTGGATCTTCACCAACTACAAAGAAATCAATGTTGTTATTGTCACCACTAACTACTAATGCAATTGCTTCATTGAAAAACATCTCATCTTCATTGGCATCATTTTCTTCTGCAAAGTAGAAATTGAAATTGTTGCTATCACCAACTACAACAACATGAGAAGTCCATGTATTGCTTTTATCCCCCAAGTTTCTGGGATGGGGAGGATGGTAAGGGACAATAATTAAAATAAGGAAGTTGATAGAAGTATAGAAAAAATATTTTTTAATTCCAAAAAAGAAATTAATTAATTTTTTAATTTAATAGTTATTACAAGGTTCATATAGATGTAAAAATTTAATGAATGTGATCATTATTATATTCAAACATTATATAGATAATAATAATAGTAAATTATAGAGAGAGAATTCTAGTATGCATATTAAAGTCACTCTTAAACAAATTTTTAAATAGTTGTTAATGTCTTTGTCAGATTTGACATTGACTTAAACCAAGATCTCATCATGACTCATGTCTTGTCAATTAATTTCCCACACTTCAATTGATCATTTGCACGAATGTAAATTCACACCTTTTCTTTAATTTAAACCCCTCAATTTGATTACAAGATGTCCTTGCACTTAAATAAGCATATCATGCCATCTTAGGGTTTTCCTAGCACCAAGTATTTTTCACTTTGTATTGCTAGGCTTCCCATTTTGTTAGCTTTTTAAGCTCCCAATGGGTCTGCTTTGTATTTCTTCTTAAAATTTATTTTTTTGTCATCTGCATTTGGTACTGTTTCAATTGGTTTTAAAATGTGTTACAATGTTGAACAGTTTTTGAATTTAATTACGTAAAGAATTTCTTTTTTATTGGAATGCAAGAGATATAAGGAGTTTAAAAAGTCAATTCCTTCATCTAAGTACAAAAATCAAGATCAGCAAGTAGCAAACAAATTGTAATATAAAAAAATTCATTTTTTGGCCTGAAAGCAATAGGAAAGTTAGTTTATTCAATTATTACTTTGATGTACTTATTTTTCTTCTAGTTTTGATTAATTTATATGTAATTAAAAGAAGGAAAAGATTTGTTTTTTTTTTCATTTTAGAATTATATTAGGCAACTGCAATATACTTTGATGTACTATTTTTTCTTCTAGCTCATTAATTCTGGGCAATTGCAATATATATGAGGTTGTCATTGTGAGGACACTAACCATACATATATGGTTTTCTAGAATATGTTGGATAAGAAAAATAAGAAATATTTAGATCCTTCAAGGAAACTTGTAAAATATGGAATCCTGATCTTAAATATCATTGTTTGTATTTGTTGAAGAGAACTATTCATTGCAGAAGGGCTTTGCAATGAACTAAAGCATGAGGCATGCAATAATCTGAAGCAAGTATAGTTCATGATCGGTATGATTCAAAGCTATTTAAGGTTTTCTATGTGGCAGATGCAACCAGAATTTGTATTACATTTAGTTTCCCTTTTGGTAGTGTGTGTTCTACATATAGTTGCAACTTCTTTTTGTTTCATAATGTACATGCCCTTTTGTCTCAGGATGTTTTCACATTCAACAATAATATCTCTAAGTAGAGGTCCATGACCATGTCTTTTCCTTCCATCATCATTCTCTTTTAAAATAAGGTTACTCATGTACCTGGGCCAATTTTGTGTTACATTAAACAAAATTTTAGGTATTGTTCATGTTACCTTAATTAGATGGTTAATTTCATGCTTCTAATCAATTCATCCTTCCATGTTGTCAAGTTGCATATGTTCCCTATTCAAAATTTGACATAACATACAAATTTAGGGTAGTTCAATAAGCACTTCCACTCTCATGGGAGTTTGTAGTTTCCTGAAGCTAAATAGCTCAACTCATAAAAGATCTTAGCTACTTCTTTTGTATAGTTTGCAATCAATAATTCTCTAATTAATGTTACACCTTCTATAGATCCCAAGAAGTTTAACCTTTCATCTTCCTAGAGTTTTCTAAGTTTAGCAATGGTAAAAGTGAATACCAAACTACAACCGAGCTAGTCAACTGCACTTTTTTTAAATTCTTGTTTAAGACTAGTTTGATTAGTAATTGACATTAATACAAGCATAATGCAATCAATGTTGTAAATAAAAATATCATTATTTTTTCACCTCTTCTAGTTAAACCCAATGACTACAATATTTGAATTGGACTATTGTAAGCATAATTGTTTTTCTATTTTGTGTCCATATGCTGCAAAGTATGACACTTTGTCCCTATTTATGGACCAATTGTAGAAAATGTTTGTGGTGGCCATCACAATCCATCCTTTCCATCATTTTTTCATGAATATATTGATGGTATGGGGCATCCCACCTTGACATTAATTTAAATTTAATAGTTCAAAGTTGGCAAGCTACGCATAACATAGGTGTTTTTTTTTTTTTAAATCTAAATAGATCCCTCCTTGTACTAGAACCCTCATTACACAAAAATATGCATTTACTTCAAAGAAGAAACAAATATGAATTGTGAAGATTTACCTCTTTATATTATAGTAAAGAGGCCCTTCAGAAAGATTTATAGAGGTTACACTTTTATTTATTCTACTACAATTCTAAGACTAATGTATTATCATGTAGTGTATATGTCAAGTGAAGCATGACTTGTACTTGCTTCAGATCATTGCAATGCCTCATGCTTGTATGTTGCATGGGATAAATAAAAGTTCCCCAAGATAAAAAAAATACTTATCATGATGTTATTTTTTGGTATACATGTCTCCATGATCTCTAATGATCTTATGGATGTACTCTTCTGGCTCTTCCTTCTACATTTTCACAAATTTAAATTTTTTCTTTTTTTTGTGTCTCTTAGAGATGAGTTGCATCAACTTGGGGGTCTTCTTTTACAACAAAATTGACACATGGATAGCATTCAAAGGAAGGTTATGTGGGATTTGTGGCCTTCCATTTGGCAATGTAGTTGATGACATTCTCTTAGATAGTTTCATATGAGAGCTCATCATATAGGCCAATATATATTTTGAATTTTGATGAGGTAGGTGTATGTGGAACTTAAACTAAGCAAAGGTAAATTAATAATGTCTCTCTCACAGTATAAGAAACTTGAGATGATAAAATATAACATTGTACCTACCAAACAATATTTACTCCTATTCCTCTTCACACTACTCCTTATAATATGAGTTAGAAATAAAATAAAAAATAAAAAATAAATATATTGATATATTTCACCCCTCCTAAAACAACTTCTTTACATGGATAATTTTTTATCATATACAAATAAATTGAACCTCGTGATCATTACATGAGTTGTAAAAAATGGTCACTTATTTTGAGTATTACTATATGTAACACACATTTCTATAGTTTGTTCAATTTCTTTTATGATATGTAATGTAGTTTTTCTAGATAGATCATATTATGGTAATTTTCACCATATGAGTGGTAATATATGGTGTATAAAATTTGGAAAAATAGCTGCTACATAATTTTATAGTTAGCATAGTTGAAGTATAATTGATATGGAGATTGGTTTAGAAGATTTTTCCATTTGTAAACAAGCAAGATCTATAGTGTCCCCTTTTTCATTCTTGTTAGTTTCTATTTTATCTAGAATGCACACCACTAGAATAGAAACTAAATGTAATACACATTTTGGTTGCATCTACCACATAGAATACCTTAAATGAATCATACTAATCATGACTTGTACTTGCTTCAGATAATTACAATGCCCCATACTTCAAATCATTGTAATGCCCTTCTCTAATGAATAGTTCTCTTCAACAAATATAAAGGATGGTATTTAAGATTAGGATTCCATATTCTGCAAGTGCCCTCGAAGGACCTGAATATTGCTTATTGTGCTTATCCAACATATTCCAGTAAACCATATATGTATGATTAGTGTCCTCACAACCACAATATCACATATATTCCAATTCTCAGAACTAAAGAGCTAGAATAAAAATAAGTACATCAAACTATATTGAAATTATCCATCTTCATTCCTATCAAATAATTTTTTAAAAATATTTTAGTACATCATTGCAATTGGCTATATATTGCCTATCAACCATTCTGATGAATTGCCTATCGACAATTGGCTATATAGAGATATGTAAATTTTTTCATTAATGGCAAAACATGATGTATATACTTGTACTAAACCTCAAAAATAAAGGTATTTAGCTTTTTGGTACTCAAAAAATTGTCTAAGTATGAAAATGGTTTATAGCAGTACATTGTTTTATGTGTAAAATGTTTATGACATCATATTATGACTAACAAACTTAGATGGAGATAGTATACATGTTGGTGATGATGATCTGTATAACCTCAAACATCAATATGGATAGTATGAAAGAATGATAATTAAGATGTATAGGACATCGAAATGAAAGGTAAAAAAATTATTTTATTTACAAAATAATTACTTGGCCAATTAGGGCTAACATTTTAGATGTTTACTCTAGGTTAGAAAAGTATATTGTGGTCTTAGCCAACCTAGCCACAATTTGTGAAAAGACATGGTATTTATGCAAAGGGCATCTTATGATAATTAAGTGTGTATTTTTAATGTGAAAGTGATATGAAAAATATTTATGAAGTGATATATGCAAAGCTTTTGATCGAGCTAAGGTCAAAGATCAGCTAAGAAGAATTTACATCATCTATAGTTCTATATTTGAGGAACTTAAAATTTAGTTACTTGTTTGGGCAGTGATCTTTTCTTGCAATTGAAAGTGCATGTTTGGGTAGTGAGCTCTTCTTGCATATTTTATACTACAACTCCTAACAGGGTTGGAATATCCTAATAGGGATTCAAAGTTCCCTAACAGGGACTCCATATACTAAATTTTCTTACTGACTCCTAATAGGGTCCATCCTCTAACAAGGAACATATATATCACTATATCTATTGGAAGCATGAATTCTGATGATATTCCTATGGGGAATATTATAGAAACGTGATTAAATCATTATCATGATGATATGTTACAATCATGACTTTTTTTGTCATTGCTGTAAACATAATAGTTTTCTATGGTATTCAACAAAAGAACAATGGAAAGATTGAGTTGGTATGGATAGATAGTCAAGCATTTTCACTAAGTGAGGCTGAAGAGAGATTGTACTATGTGCCTAGTATACATATCCAATGTTGGAAGCATAAGATAATAATTTTGGAAGAAGCTATGCAAGTTTTGGTGAAGATTTTTCTGAGATAGATTTACAAAGGAATGTTCTAGTAAACTTGTTATATCTCTTAGTAGATTTGTTATTCTAAGAAACCAAATTTGAATATGTGAAAAGACATGTTGATCATGGCATAGTTAATCTTTCTCATCATAATGTCACATGTACAGAAAGTTATTTAAGTTGCAAGGCACAAGACTAATGTTATTGCTAAGTGTAACATGTTCTTAATGTGGTCCTATTATAATAATTAATTGAGAAGGTGTAACAACCAACTCAAGAATTTATTTTATAGATTTGGTATAAAGGAACAACATTTTCCTTTATCATGAAGTATGGAATAAAAGTTATTGTAAGAAGCATGAAAAGTGGAATGCAAAGTTGAGTAGAGTAGAGCAAAGGTGAAGAAAACTTCATTGCTGAGATTTTATTATGTGATCCAAAGTTGGATACTTGGATTTGAGGTTTGTGACATGGTCTATAAGGATTGACAATGATTGGTATAGTTTACAAGATAGAGGAGAGAAGTTAAAATAACAATACATACAATTATTCTGCAAGGAATTGTTGAGAGATCAGTTGGATAGTGAGTTTTTTGAACTTGCCCCAAAAGTTATTTTGACAATGAGTCCTTCAATCTTCTACAACTCCTAACAAGGTTGGAAAAACTCCTAACAGGGTTGGAATCTTCTAACAAGGATTCAAACTCTCTTAATAGGGACTCATATGTACTAAATTTTGTAAAAGACTCCTAACAAGGTCCATCCTCTAACAAGGAATATTTATATTAGTACAACATCTTGTCGGCATCATTTCCACTAAGGTTTTCCCTTTGATCAAGGGTTTTCGTAGTTAACATATCTAGTGTAATTATGTATGAATATCTTTGTATGGTTGTTTACTTTATTTGAATGGTTAAGTTTAATTATGGTGGATAAATGTTTTAATTATTGGATGACTGATTCACCCCCCTCCCCCTAGTTATCTTGGTGGACTATTATTTCTAACAATATCTTTGTGGACATCATTTCTACTAGGGTTTTCTCTTGGCCAAGGTTTCCCTAGTTAACAAAATATGGTGTTATGAGTTCTCTTTGTGTATGGTTATTTATACTATTCAACATTTTTTTCTTAATTTCTTATACATGGTTCAAAGAAATTAATAATATCTAGTTGGAGACAAAATTTTGTAGTATATTAATTCAGCCCGCCCTCCACCCAATATTCCCTATTTCTAATAATTATTATTAGAGCACAGTTACTCAGAAGAGGTTTAATAGCTTGAGTAAGATCCTTATGGATATGGAATAGTTGATGAAGAACCTTGAAGAGGAACTTGAAAAAATTGATCTCCTTATTGAAGAAAGAGATGAGGTAGATATGAAGATTCCAAAGTATATATTGGACAACTGAAGGACAAGATTGAACATCTCAAATCCAAGCCTGAATTTACTAAATGTAAAACCAATGATGATGAATATTCATAGCTGAAAATGGAGTGCAAGATCTTGAAGCATGAGTTGAAGATTACTAATCTAAAGTTAAGTTTGAAGAGTGATCTTAACAAAGTTGAATTTGAATTGAAGACTGAAAATTCAGATCTTAGAGCCAATCTAGGAAAGTTCACATCTGATCTTGAAGCATTAAGAGAAGATTATGAAGAACTTCAAAACTATAAAACTATTATGAAAGGTGAACTAACTCAAAGTAAGCTACATCTTGAAAAGCTTTATTCTAGTAGAGAAAATCTTGATGAATCTATGTCAATACAAAGAGCCACTTATGATAAGACTGGTCTTGGTTACCTATTTAATATGTCCACAAAGAAACTTGAAAGTGGAACCAATCTAACAAAAAAAGATAAATCTGATGATAAGATTGAATCTAGTTAATCTTTTGATAAATCTAAAGAAGTTGGACCAAAGAAGGAAACTGAGAAATTAGATGAACCCAAGCAAGTGGAATCTCCTAAGGAAACTAGGTATGAATTTAGAGGTAGTTTTTTTCATGTAATAAAATAGGTCAAATGAAAAGAAATTATACAAATAAGTCATTTAATCATGTTATGAATTTTTATTGTCATGGTATGGGTCATAAAGAAATTTATTGTAAGAAGCCAAAATATGATAATGATAAAAGGAATAGTAGAATGTCTGGAAATACTAACCCTACATATAGAAGAAGATTTAATGAGAGGACATAAAAAGAAAGAAGATATTTTTTTGAAAGAAATTAGATCATGTGTTATAAGTGTAACAAATTTAGCCACATAGCTCAGAATTGTCAAGCACTTATTGATCAATAAAATCCTAGAAGAACCCCAGAACATGTCAGTTATGCAACAACTTCAGACATACAAATTTTTTCATAGAATGTACAAAAGAAAAAATGGAGGAAACTTCATAAATGATAGAAGGAATCATGAAAGAAACTTTGGGAACAAAAGAAACAATGGAAGAAACTTTGGAAATGATAGAAGGAATCATGAAAGAAACTCCAGAACTAAGAAAGACAATGAAGATTAAAAAAATGTAGTTAGTGAACTTTGAGAAGAACTTGATGAGGCATTTGTAAAAGGGTTAAATATTCATAAGGAAAAGTTAGATGATGTAGAGACAGAAATATTGAAGTTATAATTGAGTTTGATTCAAATAAATTGAATTAAGCTTGTACCAGAACTTGGAACTCCAAGTAGATTTAGAATTGTGAGTAGCGAGGTTGGGAAAAGGTGTATCTAGATGATTCTAGACTATGGCTAAGATTTCTTGGAATTTGGATCTTTTTATGAAGGAAATAAGAGTTATTGTTGTAAACAGAGAAGGTTAATTCTATAATAGAAGATGGAATCTATGTTCTTACAACAAATTTTGTGAAGCAAAGTTTTTTGGAGAATTTTTATGATGGATGGAAGCTATAGTTAACCTTGGGTAGCATTTGAAGATCGGATAGATGATCTTAAGTAGATATTTGATTTCATAATGTAATTAACTTATTTTTCAAGTTAGCAAAGTACATAATTAATGCAAGTTCAACGTTGATAAATGGAGTATGAACATAATTATTTTCACATTGCAAATCATTTCAAAAAATTACAGCATCCAAAAGTGATTTGTAAAGGCGACTTCGAGAAAAACTCTACTTTAGAAGAAACATTTTTATCATTTTTTGCCCAAAATATGTTGGATAAATTTATATTTGGTGTAATTATGGATATTTCAATAGTTGATAATGTTGATAGACCCAAAGTGAAGGTTTTTCCTATAACCTTAGAGGAAAACCCTAATTTAGCTATATCTATTACTCTGAACAATGTAGTATATTTGGAAGATGTAGGAAACTACTTGTCTAGTAGATTTAAGACTATTGGAAGTGAATTCATGAAAAAAGATATGGATTTTTTTTAATCATGACATGACTGTAAAGTGTAGATATGAGCATCTGAAGGATTTAGAATTAGTTAGATATTACTTTTACCATGAACTTGATACTAAAGAGTGGACTCATATTATATTAAGTAGAACTCACAATGGAAAGATTAATATGGGAAAAGACGTAGTTGATATTTCTATCAACCTTATACATGACATTACTAGTCTTAGTAAACAAGGAAGTGTACCTATTGGAGAGAAACTAGTTAAGAAGAAGGTGGAACTTAACAACAAAGCAGTTTATAATGGTAAGGTAATGGTGATCAGCACTATCAGATGAAATGTCCTTTTTCTGATTTTATATGATATTTCAAGCCTCTAATCAGATCTTTAAAATCAAACAACCAATATTTCAAAGATCCACCAATTTCTCAATAAATCCCAAATCGAGTATGCCCGAAATAGTGCCAAAAATTTCACAGCTTCACATATTATTAATAAATCTGAAAGTGGACATTTTTATACAGAAATTTCTGCAGCATAATAGCATAAAAAATTAAATTTCTATATCTATATAACATTTATAGAACAACTCCAAAATGGAGGGCAAAAACAATGCTCATTGAGCTCCTAAAAATAACACAAAATAGCTTGAAAACACCACAAAACACTAATAAAATATCATAGAAGTTTCACCACGGCCCAATAAATATATTCAGCTCTATTTTAAAATCTAAATGTCTGAATTATAGCAGCAACCCAAACTGATATGAAATACTCAACCAGAAACACCAAACTCTTATAAAAAACACAGTCGAAAACTCACAAATCTGCACTGTTCAGCACAAAGGAAAACTCTGCATGAGCATGCACATGGAATGGCTTTAAAATTCCATCCTTAGCCTTCCTATAAACCTGAAAAATCTCATTCTTGGGTCTCCTCCACAGGTTTGGCTGCCTATGAAGAATAACAAAGCAATGCGCAAAAATTCAGTTCTGGAATGAGCCCAAAATGCCTCCAAACTCCTTAAAAGAGGGTATAACCCTGACTCATGTCCAAGAGGGTTTAATAAAATATATTTTAATAATAATTTTCATTTATTAGTCCATTGGTTTCTAAAGATTAGCCCCTTTTTTCGAAGCTTCACCTTTTTGGGCCTGCCTGCCTTGGCAAAAATTATTATTTTTTAATTATTTGAAAAGGGGACATGACATTAGACAACATGACATGAGATTCTTGAGCAGAATCATTGTAAATTCCATTTTTTCAAGTTCCAAAAGTGATGAGTTGTTAGTAGGTTTCATTTATGTAGGTTATAATATTATTGTTGAGAAAGAGCAAGTGAATTTGAGTGAGATTTTGAGGGTAAAACTCCTTGAGAATCTGGAGAAGATTAAGAGGCCTAAGAATGGTGTATCTAGATTTTAGTCTCTAATCATTCACATTTTCTTTCATGCACTTAAGAGATTTCCATTTCTATCAGTTATTAATATTATGAGTAGTGAAAGATGCACTATGGACAAGACAAGAAATGTGTGCAGAAGGCATCCTACAGAGAAAATCTTGGAAAAAAAAAGTCTGATTACAAGGACATTTAAAAATAAAATAAAACTAAGATTCAAAATTACCCCTGCAATTTTAATAGATTTAAGAATGATATATTGTTTTATGGTAGATACAAATCTAACTTATATTGAAGCAGTAGAACCAAGGGAAACATTTCTTGAGCCATTAGTTTGTGTGTGATGATGTAGCTACTGGTTACATTGATTTAATGTTGAAATCTAAAATAGATCAAGCTTCATATATATTTGAAACTTATGAGGATGTAACCTAGTCAACCTACTAGGCATCATTAGAGAAGGCATCTCATAAGAAAGTTTAAACTATGGTGAGGAAAGCACCAAGTGAGGCCAATATGACAAAAATGATTGATAAGAAGTAAGCCAAATGATCTCTAAACTAAAACATATTGGTGAACAAGGTGTGACGTATGTGACACCCCTATCATTTGGTGAAACATCTAGTCTATCTATTGCAAAAACTCTTGTAGATCAAAGCTTTCCATATGCTGTTATGTCAGTAGAGAAATTTAATAAAACTAAGAGGAAGTTTGAGAGGTTAGTAGAAGTTGAGACTCACAAGGCAAAGAGAGTCAAGCAACAAGTTAGTGGACCTTGCAAAAGGAACAAATACTTGTTGACAATTGAGGATTCCAGCAAGTCAAACATCCAAAAAAATAACTATTTCCAAGTAGTCAGCAAGTAAAAAAGAAGGAAACCATGGAAACCAAAGATAGAGAAGATAAACATGGCCATTTTTAATGAAGGAAACTTTGTGTAGATAAATAAATTCTACAATTTATACAATGATATTGAGAATGAATAGATAGATATCTCTACTTTGAGATATATGATTCTTAATAACTTGAAACTTGAGAGTATTAAAGGCATGATGAATAAAAAATTCTATGACAAACTTATAGCTGAGAAGGTACCAGTTCATGAAGGATACATGGAACATCAGAAGTCAATGATGAGAATTATGTGCAAGATAGATGATAAATAAGAAATAAAGAAATTGATGAAGAGACTAGCATCTAAATTGTGAAGTAAGATGAAGCCATTTTTGTTAATGGGAGGAGAAAAGAATGTTATAAGAAGTGAAACTAAAAAAACCATCAATCAAATGATGAGTGAGTTAAAGGTAGAAGCTACAACTATAGAGAAAACTTTAGAAGTATCAGTAAGTGGTGATACTATGTAGATTGATTAGAGAAATGTTGCTATTAACATTGATGAATATCCTTTCAATCAGCTTGAATATATTTAGAATGATTTGATGAGTCTTGATACTTGTATCAAGGAACTTTGGAATTGTCAAAAAGTTGGCAAGGTATTGTACATCAAATATACTTTATGTCATAAGTTGACAATAGAGTTGGATAACAAGATTCAAGGGAAGCTAGACCTAGAAACTCTAACTAGTCAGATACAACAACCCTCTTGCAAAATTGATGAGTTTGAAGGATAAGTTGTCAATGTTCACTCAGACATTAGAAAATCATGATTTGATAAAGAATAAATTTTGAGAAGACTATTAGAATTTAGAGAGACTATTATTCTAAAGACATCAACTATTGAGAGACAATCAGAGGAATGTGTCAAAGAAAAGGACACTTATTCCAATTTTACATACTCCGACCTTAATGCAGTTGAGATTGCATCATATGCCTTATGTGTAATGCTCACTTCTACCAAAGAAGAAAAGGACATAAGGAAAAAAGGTATGAGTAGTTTGAATATAAATTTTGATAATTACATGAAGATTATATTATCTTGAAGTAGCAAGATAAAAAAATTTGATAGTTTTGGACGACAGATATAACTTTTTTGATAGTTTTTAGACTTTTTGACCTTTGTCATTGATGTCAAAGGGGGAGAAGTTGTAGAAGAAAATTGTAGTAAGTTATGTATGTTGTAATAATATTGAAAGGAGAAGTATTTTTAATATGGAGCATTTGTAATATCGAGTACTTGAAATATGAAGTAGTTGTAATAGATGATAAGTAATGTAGATTTCAGTAAAGTTTTTTTTCCTTAGCCAATTTTCCTTACTTTTTTGCCATCAATGAAAAAGGTGGAGATTGTTGATAATTGGCTATATGAAAATATGTAAATGTTATCATCAATGGAAACACATGATGTACATAATTGTAGTAAACCTCAAAAATCAAGGTACTTAGCTTTTTGGTACTCAAAATATTGTCTAAGTATGAAAATGGTTTAAAGAAGTGCATTGTTTTATATGTAAAATATTTCTAACATCATATTATGTCTAGCAAGGTTAGATGAAGATAGTATACATGTTCATGATGATGTGTATAACCTTAGAAATTAGTATGGATAGTATGAAAGAATGATTACTAAGATGTATAGGACATCAGAATGATAGGTAAACAAATTATTTTGTTTATAAAATAATTTCTTGACTAATTAGGGCCAACATCCTAGATGTTTACTCTAAGTTAGAAAAAATATATTGTGGTCTTAGCTAACCTAGAAAAAATTTAGAAAAAGGCATGGTATTTATGCAAAGGAAATCTTGCAAGGATTAAGTGTGTATTTTTTATGTGAAAGTGATATGCAAACTTTTGTGAAGTGATATATGTGAAGTTTTTGAGAACCAAAGTTTGTGATCTGAGATTGAGCTGAGGTCAAAGATCAGGTGAGAAGAAATTACAACATCTATACTTCTATATTTAAGGAACTTAAAGTTTACTTACTTGTTTGGACAATAAGCTCTTATTATAATTGAAAGTGCATGTTTGAGCAGTGAGCTCTTATTGCATACATTATACCACAACTCTTAACAGGATTAGAATCTTCTAATAGGGATTCAAAGTCTCCTAATAGGGACTTTATATACTAAATCTTCTTTTTGACTCCTAATAGGGTCCATCCTCTACCAAGGAACATATATATCAGTGTATCTTATGGGAATCATTCCCATAGGGGTTTTTCGTTGGCCAAGGTTTCCCTAGTTAACAAAATATGGTGTTATGAATTCTCATTGTGTATGGTTACTTTTATTGTTCAACATTTTTTGCTTACTTTCTTATGCATGGTTCAAAGTAATTAATAATTTCTAGTTGGTGATGTTGGAATATTCAAATGGGAAGTGTACTTCTATGAAGGGGGGGTGGGGGTGAATTAGACATAACTAGTTTTTATCCTTTTAAATCCTTTTTAACACATAACTAAAATTAAAGTGCATGCATGTAAATATATAAACAAACACAAAATAGAAGCATGCATAAACACATAACACCAAGAATTTGGTAACACAGAAACCCTCCAAGAATAAGAAGGTAAAACTGGGGTGGGGATGATACCCACAAAATCACTGTAGCACTAATTGTTTGACCACTTCTGATGGTCTACCCCATTAAAAGCCTACATTATTAAAGGTTTTACACTGTGTCAATAGTGACCTAGTTAAAGGATTTACAAACACTTTACACAAAGTGTCACCTTGTTAAAGTATTTACAATTGGTTGTTAAACCTACCTAATTCAATAGGATTTTCAATCACCTTCTCTAAAGCTTCTCCCACCTAGATATCAAGTTAACCTATCAATGTAGGATTTCCAACATCTAATACAATGGCATGAAAGTATTAGACCAATTGACCTAATAATATGCAATCTTCAATTGCTAGATTTAGGCACTTGATCTATTTTATGATGTGATCCTAGCTTGATCTAATCTCTGTTCTTGTCGCTTGTCCTATTCTAATCAATTGGATGTGTAATTGCTACACAATTCACTAAGTCCTTAATACCCCTACTGCTTGCTCTATTTTGCAGTTTCCTATCTGCTTGGCAACTTCCTTTAACAACTTCTTAGCAACTTACCAACAATGATATTATGGTTTCTAAGTCTTCCTTATAAAGGCTTTGTGGACTTAGGATTAACAATGAAATAACGAACTTAAAATTCTAGCTCAAATCCTTAGATTTAGCCCATTGGTTGCATGTTGTCTCCAATTTTTTGATTGGCTACATGCTAATATCATAGATAAATGTAAAGGTTTGATCTTATCTTCTTATCCCTTCATGAATCATCCATAAACTTTTTTGCATCTAAGTTTGTGAAGGCACAAACTAATATGCTAATTTTGTGTTACTTGGCACATATTACTTTACTAGTGCTCAGCATATATGCTATCCTAGATTCCTTGGCATCTATTACACTCTATTTTTCTCAGCTAATGTATATTTCTGGATCACTTGGCACATGTTACATTCTATCTTGCTCGACATGAACTATGACTTGGCACCTATACTTTGCTCGGCATCCATTACTTACTTGGCACCTATTGATATTATGGCTCGGCATATACTATAGCTTAGCATACATAATGTACTCCACATATATAGTAGAATTGGTTAAGTGTGTTGACACTCAAAAGTTAAAACCATTCTAAAACCAACAATCTCCCCCTTTGACATGAGTGTTAAAAACACTTAACTATGCATTGTTGAACTAATCTTATGAGTACATTTTTAATTTTGCTCGGCATATATTCAAAATTTCAAAAATTGGTCAAAATTTTGTAAGCAAAAATATACCTTATAACTCCCCCTAAGCTGATTCTACCTTGTTCATTCTTGAAACTAAAATTCAATGCTGATGTACCTAATACTCTTTTTCTTTTTTCTTGTTCCTATATTCTATACTTGTGTTCTGTATTTGATCTATATGGAATCCTTATTTTAGTGTTGTTTTTCATATGATTGTCAAAATTTTGCAACTCCCCCTCACTTTGTCTTATTGCTTATCTCCCCCTTTTGGATATCTATAGATTTTCCTTTTTATTCTCAAAATGAATGAAAGAATGTAATAAAAATACATATAGTATTCTCCCCAAAAACATATATCTCCCCAAAATATATATCTCCCCCTTTTTGAAACTTATGTCAAAGGGTTCTAGGGAGTAATACCATACTTAGCCAAAAAGTTATAATTTACCTCCAAGAGTAGTTTCAGAGCTACATCCCAATTTTCCAAAGCAATGTCAAATGACTTGTGCTAGATGGTAGTCTTTGCAGCAAGGTGTACAAGTCAATCTAGTGTAGAAATATTTGGATCCTTCATTAGGACTATTTCTACATATGCTTTCTCTTTGTGGAGGACTTCTAAATGTGGGGTTATAGAGGATTGAATTTGCATTAATTTTTCCTTTATATTGGCCTTTGAGTAAAGCTAACTCCCTTTGAGTGTGAAGAGATTGTGCAAAATGCTTCTCACTTTGAGTTGGACTTGTAGGTAATTGCATGCTATAAATCTTGAGATTTCTCTCCAAGCTCAATATACATTGGCTAGTCTCTTGTGTGAAGTTTTAAAAAATAACACATTTTGTTGTACAATGAAAAAATGTTCTCAAGTACAATTTTGACTCTTTCAAGTTTCTTAGCCAAGTCCACTTGTGCTAGTGCTATATCACCTGATATCTTTTCATTTACCTTCCCTTGAAATTATATTTTTGACCATTCCATGAGTTTGGGATTAGTATCTTGGTCCTCATTGGTCACCTAGTCAACTATATTTGATAGTTGTTCCATTATGGGCTTTGATTCATCTAGTGACTACAAGTTGAAGGCATTCATGAAAATGTCCTTAATGCCATTCAGTGCTTGCTTTTGTTTATACTCTCTTCTAAGCATCTCTTTCTATTTTCTCCTATCTAGTGCATTTTGTAGTTCAATTATCTTCTCAATTGTTAGAGTGTTGGATTCATAGGAGGGAATGACAATCTCTTCATCTAGCTTAGGATATCCATGGTAAATTATCTTGGCAACCTTTGTAGAGCTTGAGCCTAGTGTTTGAACTTGCAATGATAACATGTCAATGCTCAACTTCTGAAGAGTTTGTGTAGGAGTGCCAATTTTTGTTAGTTCAATCAAAGTCTAGATTTTAGCTTGCTCCTCATCGTTTGTTTCCTCCTTTACTTCTTTTTATTTTCCATAATCAATCACAATTATTGGGGGTGCACCTATTATCTATTCTATTTTTCTTATATCTTCCCCTTGTTCTGCACTCGACATCTATACTATATCACTTGTTGCACTTGGTAGAGGTTGTGGAAGAAGTATTAGTAGTTGTGTACCCTTAGAGACTGAAGGCGGTTCTTGTGGTTTCACCTTAACTTTAATTGGGTCAGCTATTGCCTTGCGTATCTCATCAACATTGACCAAGATAGGATTTGTGCATAACCTAGCTTATTGTTTAGATTGGTCAAAATCTTTGAGAGATCCTCTATAGTTAAGGGATTGATGTTTTGACATGATGTGTCGGTAACATCCTTCACTATTATAGTTTTTGTCAATGTGATAGTGGCATGAGGAGAACTAAGAGGTGGAATTTGTGTTTCTTGCACACTTTGTTCCTCTTATTGCTCTTGCTATTCAATTGTTGCCTTGTCTTCTTCTTTAACTAATTCCTCCTCTTCTTTCTCTTCCTTTTCTTCCTCACCTTTCTTTTCCTCTTCACCTTTCTCTTCCTCTTTCTTCTCTGTTTCCTTTCCTTTCTCTCTCTCCTTGGTGCTAGCCTCTGCCTTATTAGTCTCATCCTCTTTGTCATTAGTCACATTGAAAATTGACTTCCACAATGATGTGGATTTATTCACTACATCCTCAATCTTATTTTGAAGGATGCAAAATGCTCTGTATTTAGGTGAAAACTTGCTACTATGTTTCCTATTTGCCTTTGTTATTTGACCTTTAGTTAGGTTAGGCATTACTCTGGCTAAGGTAGATTCTCTAATCTCCTTTTCCATTTTTAGACAATAATGCCCACTTATTTTCTACTATCTCATATAGTTCCTTAGGCATGGTATTGTCAAGTTCTAGAGGTGTGTTTTTATATTCTGCCTTCATGGCATACATTGATTCCTCTATTTTGTTTTTCTCTTCTTTACTGAGCTTATTAAAATCAAGAGCTTTTAAATCATTTAATTCTACATTCCTAATGTTTTCAAAAAGTTTATCAATTATAGATTTAGGAGGATGACTTACCACTCTAAATTGGCTATTGTCCTCTGACTCTATTCTTTCCTCATCAGAATTTGATTGTGCTACATATTTTCTTCTTTTTCTCTACACTTTAGTAGTCTATTCTATGGCCTTTTTTTTTATTTGAAGAATGAATCTAGACTAATTGCAGTATTGAATGCTTAAATAAAATCAAATTAAATAAATCACAACTTAGCGGAAGTCTTAATTCATTTACTATCAATGAAATCAAAACTTAAGATGAGAAACAGAATTGAGAGAGAAGATAAGAAGATGCAAACAAAGTTTGATTTCAGAGTTCACCACAAATGTGACTACATCTCCGAGTCGACTCCAATAGAGTACGACCGATCCGATTAATCTCCAAAATAAATTACAAATGCACCAAGATTATTTCCTTAAACACATCAGCATAGCATGCCCTCGATGTGCAGAATAGTCTTCAAAAATCTCTTAAACATTCTGCTGTTCTCACCACCTGAATATCCTAAGAGTTTCCTAAACCCCCTTTTTATACATGAAATTAGCAAAAATAAGGCTATAACCAAATTTACAAAAATAACCCCTTCAATTAATTCCCCTCTTGGAATAACCTGTTAGCCATTTTTAACAGATTTGGCTCATGTCAATTTTGGGGTTAAAAAAAAGATTATAACCTTAATTTACTAAGGTTGGAGGTTTGTTTGGCTAAGGATAAGACAAAAATCGTGCAACACATTTCCCAACCACTAAAATGGCGCAATGGTTAACCATAATTTTATGGTAACCACCGGTCGGGGGTTCTAAACCCGCCGGTGATCTACCTCATTTGAAATTGGTGCTAGCCAATGTTTAAATAGTAGTTGCCGCCCATAAGTTTCAAAAGCTATGCTTGGTGCAACGGTTGAGGCACAAATTTTGAAGGTAAAGGGTCACGAGTTCAAATCCGACCATGAACTCTTTTTTTTTTCCTATTTCCCCATTTTGCTGATGTCATGATGACATCAACTATATTTATCTCTTACCTTGAACTTCAAAATGGCATAAATTCCATGTACGGGCTCCGTTTTTGATGAAACAAACACTGTCAAAAAGCTCTCGACGAGCTCTTTATTTTGAAATCCATTGTTGACCACTTTGGAGATGATTATTTTTTCACCTTTTTTATGACTGTTGTTCTCAATTTGACCAACCTTTGACTGACCATAACTTTTGCATATGGTCTCCGTTTTTGTCTATTCAAATTGCATTGGGTCCAAAATTTCAAGGAGTTTAATCTAATGCTGATTGTTGGAGTTTTGGAGATACTTCAATTTTGATGAAAGTATCCCCCGGATCAAGCCTCCCCAATGAAGACCTTTTGGACCTCCAAAAGTGACATTTATTCTAACATAAAGTGAGAACTTGGCCTCCCCACTTGTCTTGTATCATCTGTACATTTGAATACCTCGCTCACAAGCACAATGAAGACTGCAACAACATTGTTGATCATAAACATTATTCTATCACTTCCATAAGAATCTACATCAGTTGTCATAGCCACTAACCAACAAACATTGACTAGCATCAAGCTGAACAATAATGCAGAAATGAAAGAGAATAAGTCAACAATATATCAATCCTTAACAACAGGAACATCTTTACCCAAGGAACCATCAATGCTTTCAATCATCATTCCCTCATGTTGTACTACAGGTGCATCCTGCAACATCTAACCCTGGTTAGCTACTCCAAGTTCAAGTGTAGAGCCACCTGTACTGATAGACATAAGAGTTAACTCTTTACTTGCATTAATTAACCTCTTTAACTGCCCTGTATTTGCAAAAGAATGATCAGTCTTAATCTTGTGAGAATGTAGAATATACTGAATGCCATCTTTAAATAAGTGATAATGATTCTTTTCCCTGTAGAAAATTGCTTTTCGATCATAAAGATAAGGGCTACCAAGCACTATCCCCCAAATATCCAATGGAACAACATAAAATTGTACTTCATCCAAAAACTTACTAGTGATTGCGAATCTTAAGGTGCATTGTCTTGTTACTTGCAACTTATCATTTTCACAAATCCATCCTAGTGGATAAGGTTTCTTATGTAATGTAGTTTTTAATCCCAAGTTTCTTACAACACTTTCGGAAATCAAGTTCACTTGAGAACCACTATCTATGAGTGCATTAATTTTAGTGTTCTTAGAAACAACCCTTAAATGAAACAACTCATTCTTTTTTTATCTTCAGGGAAATCATTAACTTTAGATGAAGAAGTGCAACTATGAATAGAAACACTAGAGATAGGAGCTTTACCTTTTACACCCATAGCTGTTATCTTAGTCTCATCATCTGAATCTGAACCAAGATCCATAACAACATTTGTGACTTTCTCCTTACCTTTTTGTTTCTGATTCTGTCTTTGAGCCCACTTAGGCTTCAATTTGGGATGCAACTTCCAACAATGTTCTTCATCATGACCCTTCCTGTCACAATGAAAGCAAGAAAGTTTCTCATCCTTCTTAACTATAGTTTCCTTCTTTCCTTTCTCCATCTCTGCATTCTTAGAAGATTTATTTACAGAGTTATCATCATCAAACTTACCAATAAAAGATCCTTTACCCCTTGACTCTAAGTGTGTAGCTTGAACTGACACTTCATCCAAATTACAAGGGTTTAATACCAAAATAGAATGTCTAAGGTAGGAACGAAGACCTCCTATGTACTTCAACAAAGTATCCTGGGTGTACAAAGGAACATTCAAAGCAATAGCCCTTTTCCTAAATTCATGGGTGTACTCTTGTATAGTTTTCCCTTTCCCTTGCCTAAAAATTTGCCAGTCCATCATTAACTGTTGCATATGTCCTAGGGGATAAAATTGCTTCTTAAGAGCATTAACAAACTCTGCCCAAGTTAAACTGACTCTACCATGCTGTGAAACTTCTACCTTAGTCTTACTCTCCCACTAGGTTAAAGCTATTCCCCCTAACCTAAGAGTAGCTAATTGAATCCTATCAACATCATCTAATAGGTTTTGGACTCTATAGTAGACTTCTACTTGCTGAATCCAATCATCCAATTTTTCAGCATTAAGTTCACCACAATACTTAGGCAAGTCAAATTTTACATCTAGTTTGATCTTAGGCTTATACCCACTCTTGAAAGGATTAGAAGAAGTAGAATGAGGAGAAGATGGAGAAGAAGGAGAAGAGGGAGGAGAAGAAGAGGAGGGTGGATCTAGTTTCTTGTCAATATCTCCATGATGTTTCCCTTTTTTGTCTTCACGTTCTCTCCGCTCTTGCCTCTCCTAAAAAAGAATGTCCACCTTAGCCTTCATCTTGAGGAATGCTCTTCAGAATTCCTGCTCACTAATCTCATCAACAACCTCCATTCCAGAAATAGACATCTTTGGAAATGTTCTTCGCTTCTCGATCTCAGGATTAAATTCTTCAAGCTTGCCTTCGCCCTTCTGAATCCTGGATCTTGTTAGCATTCAAGAAAATAACTGCAATAATAGTCAATTGGGCTCTGATACCACTTGATTTGAAGAGTGAATCTAGACTAATTGCAGTATTGAATGCTTAAATAAAATCAAATTAAATAAATCACAAGTTAGCAGAAGTCTTAATTCATTTACTATCAATGAAATCAAAACTTAAGATGAGAAACATAATTGAGAGAGAAGATAAGAAGATGCAAACAAAGTTTGATTTTGGAGTTCGCCACAAACATGACTACGTCTCTCGATCGGCTCCAATAGAGTACGACCAATCCGATTAATCTCCAAAATAAATTACAAATGCACCAAGATTATTTCCTTAAACACATCAGCATAGCATGCCCTTGACATGCATAATAGTCTTCAAAAATTTCTTAAACATTCTGCTGTTCTCACCACCTGAATATCCTAAGAGTTTCCTAAACACCCTTTTTATACATGAAATTAGCAAAAATAAGGTTATAACCAAATTTACAAAAATAACCCCTTCAATTAATTCCCCTCTCAGAATAACATGTTAGCCATTTTTAATAAATTCAGCTCATGTCAATTTTGGGGTTAAAAAAAGATTATAACCTTAATTTACTAAGGTTGGAGGTTTGTTTGGCTAAGGATAAGACAAAAATCGTGCAACACATTCCTCAGGTGCTAAAATGGCGCAACGGTTAACCATAATTTTATGGTAACCACCGGTTGGGGGTTCTAAACCCGCTGGCAGTCTACCTCATTTGAAATTGGCGCTAGTCAATGTTTAAATAGTAGTTGCCACCCATTAATTTCAAAAGCTATGCTTGGTGCAATGGTTGAGGCACAAATTTTGAAGGTAAAGGGTCATGAGTTCAAATCCGACCATGAACTCTCTTTTTTTTCCTATTTCCCCATTTTTCTAATGTCATGATGACATCAACTATATTCATCTCTTACCTTGAACTTCAAAATGGCATAACTTCCACGTACGAGCTCCATTTTTGATGAAACAAACACCGTCGGAAAGCTCTCGAAAAGCTCTTTATTTTGAAATCCATTGTTGACCACTTTGGAGATGATTATTTTTCACCTTTTTTATGACCTTCATTCTCGATTTGACCAACCTTTGACTGACCATAACTTTTGCATATGGACTCCATTTTTGTCTGTTCAAATCGCATTGGGTCCAAAATTTCAAGGAGTTTAATCTGATGCTGATTGTTGGAGTTTTGGAGATACTTAAATTTTTATGAAAGTATCCCCCGGATCATTTTTCCTCTTTTGCTTTCTCTTTGCCCTTTTGTGTTGTTGCCCTTGTAGCAGCCCTTGTTGTAGGTTTCTTTGGTTTGGCTTCAGTGAGCTTTGTTACATTCTTGGCCTTGGGCTAAGCTACAAGCTAAGTCTTAGCCTTTCTTTTCTTTTTCTTTGCATGAGTAGGTGCTTCCTTAGCTTCTTCTTCCTCAACACCATCCTCCTTATCTTCTCCTAATCCCTATGTTAACTCCATAGGCCCTTTTCTTTGTTCTTCATCTTCACTCTCATCTTCTTCTTCTTCTTTTTCTTTTGCTATTGTACATGCTACCTCTATGTCAGCTTCAAACTTCTTCTTAATTTTCCTTACCAATTTGTCTTTCCTCTTCACTATAGAGGCTACCTTCAAGTATATCTCAACCCTTGACTTGACCATATCATATGTGACAAAAAGTTTGGAAGCTTTGTCATTTTCTTCTGCAAGTAGGGTAGTGATTGTAGCTTAGGCTTGGTCCACATCTAACTCATAACCAAGTGGCCTAAGCCATCTTACTCTTGGTAGTACAACTTGAATGTATGTGTATTCAATGTCAACCAAGAAGAATATATCATGGACATGCTGCTCAACCAATGATACCAATATCCTCATTCTCTACTTCATGGACTTCTTGAAGTTCTCAAAATAGCTAGTCATCTGTGCCTCAAAATTATCACCCATCTGCTCAATATATTCATTGATTTGTGTCACTCCACTCTCGTTGGAATCCCAGTTCACCTTTCCAATTGAAGGAAATTCTTCCATCACATAGAAGAATATGTAGACTAATATTGTTCCAAATTTACATTGTGCTCCCTTGGATCTTCTTATGCCTCCCAAATTTTCATTTATTTGTTGAAGCATTAGCTCTTCCAGATCATAGGTATGATCTTTCTTTACTAGCTTGTAGGCAACATCAATAGCTATGCAGGGTATACAATTTAATCTAATTGATTGGTAGAATTTGTGTGATATTAATCTAATAGAAAAGTCAAGTAGGGGTTGAATAATAGTGTCAATAGTCATTCCCCTATTCTTCCACTTGGCAACTGTGTTCTTCTCAATTGCCTCCCTTTTATCACTTCTCAAGGTCTTTGGCCGATCTAGGGTTGGGAATATTGTAACCCTATGGACTATTATTTTAGTAATTTTAACTAGTCCTATCTCCAACCAAAAAGATCCATCATGGATTCGGATCAACGCAATCCTAATCCATTCAGTTTTGAATACTATAGAGAAAACTAGGGCATTCATTAAACCCTTCTTTTCAATGACTGAGAACTCGTCCTTTAGTATACCATTGTCACATAGTTTATCAAAGGTCTAGAAGATTTCAAGATCACCTATGGTGCTAAATTTGAAGTTATAACACTTTCTCACATCTTGCACCATGACTTCTTTGATGGGATAATAGATAAAGCACAACTGGGTCATTCTTATACGTAACCTCAGGAATGGGTTTCAACTCAGGTTGTTTAACCTCATTGTTGACTAGTTGAACCTCATGACTCTCTTTCCCTTTGGTGGTTTTAGAGCTAGATTCATTTTACTGAACGAGGGTTTAAATATGAAATGAAATTTTAATATTGTGTAGCTTAGCACCTGATAAATACCTTTGAATCAATGAGTTTGTGCTGAATTACTATTTAAATCTATACAAATGGCTATTATGTTGTTGCTTGATTTCTTCTTCGCTCTTCTCATCTTTTCTCTATGTTTTAATGGCATAAAAATGAGAAAAATTTGACCTTATATGGTACAAAACCTAGCATTTATTGCATAATGCATATAGCTGTAAACTTGGCACTTGAAGGTTTCAAAACAATAACTTGGTATCCATTGAACTTCATTTACTCTACATCTACTAACATTTCTAACTCAACATCAACTAGCTTTTAAAACTCAACACTAACTAACAACTTGGTTGCTACTGTTAACTCAACATATACTATAGCTTTTACTCAGCATCTAAGGGAAACTCGACAACTTCTACAAAATCTTCAAGTTTTGACTTGGCATCTTTTCTTATTCTAATTTCTTCTTTTTAGTACTTCTTTGTTCTTGGGACTAATGTATGATATATCTATATATATCAGCCCCACACATCTTTCTTTTTCTTAGTTAGATGAAGTGTGATCACTTGACCTCTTGGGTGAAGTGATCCCTCCATTGGATGTGCTTGATCCATCCCTTCTTTGCCATGTCCTTTTCATTTCTTCCTTAATGTGCTCCACATCAACCTTTTCTTTACCCTTATTGACTTTTGACTTGGGTGCCTTGGCCCTTGTTGGGCAATACCTGCTAATGTGTCCAGTCTTCAAGCAACTAAAACATGTGGTTTGACTTAACTACCTACTATAGTTTCCTCTAAAATGTGTTCTTATGTAGTTCTTAGGAACATGACCATACTCCTGATAGTAATGATAGCTTTTCCTGGTATTGTAGTCCCAGTTGTAGTGGTAAGCATAGTTTTTTCTCCTGGCAGGCTGATTAGGTGTCCACATAGGCTTTGATCTACACTCAAAAGCTCTATGTCCATACTTTTTGAAATTGTAACAATGACCATCAAATCTTGGTGTCCTCATAGTCTTGGTTCTACACTCTTGTGTTAGGTGTCCTTGCTTGTTACACTTGTGACAATAACCCTTGTTCTTGGGTATGTCCTATTGATTGATCTTCCTATTCCTACACACATTAGTAGTGTATCCCTTTTTACCACAAAAATGACAAGTGGGTTTAGATTTATTACCTTTGTCACTCCTTTTCTCAACACTCTTTGATGTCTCTCCTTCTTTAGTACTTATGAATCCTAATCCTGAAGTGTCATTGCTAGATCTTGGTGATTTGAGTAACTGCTCAAAGTGTTTGATGGATTCACTTGATTTTTTGAAGCTCTCTGCAATCTCCTTTTATCTCTTCAACTCATTCTAAAATTGTTCATTCTAAATTCTCAGAGTGGATATCTCAATGTCCTTCATGTTTAGCTCATGATGAGCATTCATCATTTGGCTAAGTGTATCCAATTGCATGTTAGAGATCCTTGTAAGTTCTATGGACTTTACCTCAAGTCTATTTGCAAGGTTCCTTTTGTCATCCTCAAGCATGGTCTTGTCCTCAATTGCTCTTTTCTTTTGTTTAGTTATTTCACATAGCATCATGGCTTGTGATTCTTGTTCTATTTTAAGAAATCTTATCTCTTCTGCTTGGGCTCTATTTTTCTCCATCAATTTTGCTATTGCTGCATCAAATTCCTTAGAATATCCATTAGGAAATACTTGTGTGGTTTCAATCTCCTTGTAATGTATGTCATTCTCAGCTATGGCTATGTCCTTCCTTGTAATGTATTTCATTCTCAACTATGGCTATGTTCTTCTTTAGTGTCCTCTAACTTGTGTAGAGTGAGGTGCACATCAATCATCTGATTGTCTATGATCTTCCCAAGTTTGAAGACTTCCATCTTCTAATCTTTTCTCTAAGCCATTAGGCTTCTCCTTGTGAGAACTAGTGCTCTGATACTAATTGTTGGAATATTCAAATGGGAAGTGTACTTATGAGAAGGGGGGTTGAATTAGAAGTAAATAGTATTTATCCTTTTAAATCCTTTTTAACATATAATTGAAAGTAAAGTGCATACATGTAAACATATAAACAAACATGAAATAGAAGAAAGTATCAACACCTAACACCAGGAATTTGGTAACCTAGAAAACCTCCAAGAATAATAAGGTAAAATTGGGGTGGGGATTATACCCACAAAATTATTGCAACAATAATTGTTTAACCACTTCTGATGGTCTACCCTATTAAAGGCCTTCCCTATTAATGGCTTTACACTATGTCAATAGTGACCTGGTTAAAGGATTTACAAACACTTTACAAGAAGTGTCACCTTGTTAAAGGATTTACAATAGCCTTTTAAACCCACCTAATTCAATAGGATTTTCAATCACCTTCTCCAAAGGCTCTCCCACCTAGCTGTAAAGCTAACCTATCAATGTACAATTTCTAACATCTAATACAATGGCAAGAAAGTATTAGAACAATTGATCTGATAATATGAAATCTTCAATTGTTGGATTCAGGAACTTGATCTATTTTTTGATGTGATCCTAGCTTGATTTGAACTCTATTTTTGTCCCTTGTCCTATTCTAATCAACTGGATGTGTAATTGCTACTCAATTCACTAAGTCCTTAACACCCCTATTGCTTGCTCTGTTATGTAGTTTCCAATCTACTTGGCAACTTCCTTCAAAAAAATTCTTAGAAACTTAACAAAAATAATATTATGGTGTCTAAGTCTTCCTTATAAAGGCTTTGTGGACTTTAGATTAACAATGAAATCATGAACTTAAAATTCCTGCTCAAATCCTTATATTTAGCCCATTGGTTGCATGCTATCTCCAATTTTTTGATTGGCTGCATGTTGATATCATAGGTAAATGTAAAGGTTCAATCTTATCTTCTTATCTCTTCATAAATTATCCAAAAACTATTTTTCATCTAAGTTTGTGAAGGCACAAACTAATATGTTGATTCTATGTTACTTAGCACATATTACTTTACTGGTGCTCAACACATATGCTATCCTAGATTATTTAAGACCTATTACACTCTATTTTTCTTGGCACATGTATATTTTTGGATCACTCAGCACATGTTACATTTTGTCTTGCTCAGCATGAACTCTAACTTGGGACCTATACTTTTCTTAGCATCTATTACTTACTCGACACATGAAGTCACTCGAGACCTATTGATATTTTGGCTCAGCACATACTATAGCTTGGCATACATAGCATACTCAGCATATATGGTAGAATTGGTTAAATGCGTTGACACTTGAATGTCAAAACCATTCTGAGACCAATAGGCAAAAAATTTTTGTAGAATACTAATTCAACCCCCCCCACCCCCCATGCCTATTAGTAATCCCTATTTCTAATATTGCCATTGCATTCACATCATGGGTATTGTACACTTTGGCACTTGTGATGGCATTCAAATAGATGATTTTTGGCCATAGATCATGAACATCACTATGGGGATGACATAATGGAACAACCAGTCATTAGAACTCTGATGCTCACCTATCTCAATTATGACAATGTGACGATGACCTATATTTAACCATATGCCAAATTTCAAAGTTTTTTGCATCATAATTGTGATGGAAGAACTTGCCATCATAATGTTTGATGCCAAAAATGTGATGCCCATCCAATGGGAACCATTTCTTGGTACTATCACTTGGGTGATGGTGGACATTCATAATTGTGATGTCCTACCATTACAATTTGGGTCCAAATTTAGTAGTGGAAGCTAGTCCTACATCCACCTTACTAAAACCCAGTGATGATCAAAAGAAGGATGATCAAGAAAAAGAGCATAAGATGAATTTTGAGACATAGGTGTACACTTGATTTGTGTTGCACTCTAAACCATTCTATTCAAGTGATTCCATGAGTTCAAAATGCATGTCAGGTTAGAGCTCTCTATCCATGGAGTGCAAAAGAGTATGATTCAAATATGAAGGCTCTCAATTGAGCCTTAGACATAATCCTCTTGCTAGTAAACCATGCAATGAGAGGTTCTTTGAGACAAGAGGAAGAATACAAGTGTCTAAAATGAGAAATCTCAAAATGCAATGCAAATGTAGAGTAAAACTAGTATGAATATGCAAAATGGAGCTATGTTAACATGAATGAGAGTGTTACCAATCTAACTTTTGGAATACAAACACCACTAGGGGGGGTGAATCAGTGGTTTAAAATACTTTTGAAAACTTGAAACAATTACAAGTTATAAAACTTTAACACATGAGCAAGATAGTTAATGAATAACAAAGTGAAATAATATTTTAACATGGAAAACCCCTTAGGTAAAAAACTACTTTGAATCTAAAATTTTATTGGCCTCTTGGGAAAATCTTTTGGAGCTACAACTCTAAGAAGCACCAACACCCTATTTTAGAAACAATAATTTCAAAACACCAATGCCTTACACTTGAAGCACCAACTTCCAAAATTAACAAATGAGATATAAAATTAGAGGATCATCTTTGTTACAACACAAATTATGAATCACTAGTTTCAACATCTTGTTGAAAACACAATGCTGGATATACTTCTATTCTCCTTGAAACATCCAATATCCAAATATATATTTTTTCCATTAAAATATCTGATCAAATACTGATATGAATGAATGAATAAGAAATATATGACCCTTCTTCTACCTCTAATAAATTTTTACAATGGAAATCAAATCACAAATATGAAAATAGAAACATAAAACATTAGCCTCTTCATTGTTGTTAAAAATCTACATACAAACTGTTCAGTCTAAAAGGAATTCCAAACCAATTCTACAGCTTCTATCAAAACCACCTATTAAATGTTTTAGAGGAATATATCCTCTACTTATAAACAAATAAAGTTGAAATTTTGGAGGTAGATACATACCCCAAACTTCCATTAGACCAAAACTGCTCAAAACTGCTAATATTGTCATAATAATTTGGTAATTATTTCTAATAAATAAACTTTTTCCCTTTTGGGTGGGCTAATTTTTCACAGTGAAGAGATATTCCAAAATTTGTGTGAAAAATCATATAATCCTTGTGTTGGGATATCAATTTTGAGTACCATTGAGAAAGAGCCATGAGATGAAGCCGCTAAATGGATGGAGCCGACTGAAGTTCAAAGATCAGACATCCACAAAGAGAAGGCCATAGCCAACTAATGAAGAGGAGACACCATATTCAAGATTTAACACAAGTCAAAGGCACAAAAAAAACCAAGCAACACATCAAGGAAAGATACAGCTCACAGCTTGAAGATAGAACAATCTGCAAGCATGAGGAACAGTCAAAACAAATTATCCCACATTGTCAGTGGGAGAGACTTTATATGTCTTTAAATATGAAAGCACTCAATATGCTTAATTTCAAGTGACACATGACTTTTGGAAAGTTGTAGGGTCTATTGTGGGACTACACCCATGCACTAGTAGATTCCAATTAGAGGGTGACTTAAGGAGAATTTTGATCAATCACGCAGGCGCACTGATGTGGTGGATTGAAGACCAAGCACTTAAGATGCTGCCACATGGCTTTATCCTACGGTGGGTGCATGCCCACATTTTCAAGTTTCTCACCCATTAAAAAATGAGATAATGGAAGATTCAAACATGTGGCAAGCAGGTTCTACGTGCGATGAGGTGGCACTTTGATGCTGATCAGGCAGGAATCACCTAGATCATAACATGTGTCATGATCTGGTGGATGGTACTTCCCTGCAATAACAAGATGTACACCGGTTAAATATTGTGGGCATGTGAAAATCTAACACATGGTAGCGTAGGACCTAAGCATGGTAAAATGGTTACCAAGACCAGTTGCAGACTAAGGCATAGGATGCTGCCATGTGGCAGATTCGACAAAGGCTACACACCTGCAAAAGAAAAATGCTAACTGGTTAAATAATGTGGGATTGCAGGATCATGTCACGTGGTACAAGACCCAGTAGGTGATGACATGGCACCACAAGCTCAAATTGAAGTGGATGCAAGAGATTGCACCACATGGCTCGAATCAATGACCAGTGCTTCCCCTCTTTATGAAGATGCTCACTAGTTAACAAATGTGGGAATGCAAGAAGTAGACACGTGGCAATGTTATGGTGTAGACCCAGAGTAGATGGTGATGTGGTGAATGCACAGATAATGATGACATGACATTTAGATGGTCAGTGTCATTACAGTCAACAAATCATATGTTGACACGTGGTCAAATCTAGTCAGGAAGGATAGCTAGCAGGTTATTCAAAGCATGATGAACCTGCCAATTTCACATGATTTTGACACATGGCTCGATCAAATGATGGGCTCATGCCCACATTTCCAAGATACTCACCAGATAAATATTACAGGCATGTGCCTTTTTACACATGGCATGTTAGGGCACTCAAAACAGATGGTGACATGGCGTTCGATGACATAGGACAATCAATGAGAGGTCACCACATGGCCTAGTCAAAGTAGTTGACTATGAATTCAAAGGAGAATTTAATGTAAAGTATAAATGTTAGCTATTTTAAATTTTCAAATTTAAAATCAAGGTTGCAGACCAAAACTTCATACTAGAGAGGCAATTTTCAAACGGAGATTTCAGGTGTTTCTAGTAAGCTAAATATGCAGCATAATATGCTATTGGAATCAGCAAAATCTAAGCTTTTCAATTTTATAGTTATTTTTTGAATATTTTTCAAGTAGGAGCAGCCACAAATGAATTTTTGATTTCGGGGGCTTCATGGTGAAATATGAAAATTCAATGTTGCATATGAAATTGCAACCTGATTTAGAGATATTTTCATCATTCTTAACTTATCCAACGAATTTCAGGGTGATTTGATGGTTTCTGTTAGAGTACGTCATTTATTACTCTAGGTTCTTTAGCTCTCTTAGGTGCATATAATTAATATTTTATATTAATTATAATGTGCAAACCTAGCTTTCTTTCCTTTAGGGTTTCGTTCACCTTAAAAGGTTGAACTCTTGTATTTTGTTTTCATAACTTAGAATACATTTAGCTCTCACATTTCTGAGAACTTCTAAGCTCTTCTTTTTTCATTTTCAAGCTTCTCTTCATTGTAGGATATTTGCATGCAGGTGTTCTTGAGGGTCTGTGAAGTTGGATTTCTCAACTTCTACAGTTTCTAATTGTATTTGGAGTAGTTATTGTTTTTGGCATCAACAACATTCAATTTTCATGGCAAAGCAAGTTGAAATCAAATTTCTTGGGCCTCGGTAAAGATTTGTGATGATTTCTTGATGTCTTTCCATGAGATATTTGCATATTTTAAAATGGAATTATATCAGATATTTTGTGCATCATTTATGGTTGATCAAGTGTAGGTAGATGAAGGATGATAAGTTTTAACAACTCTAGAACTGAAGGCATTCTTAGTGGGACAGATGTCAAATTCAGCTTACATTTCCTAAGATATCTTCTCCTATATATCTCCCTCTTCTACTCTTTAAAGGGTTTGTAATTCTTTGAAAATTTTAGGTATATTGAGAGACCACAAGTCTAGTTCTAATTTCTTGAGTTTTCTCATAGTTGTGATACCAATTTTCTCATTGCTTTCCTGTTATGAACAACATACTATATCTCTTTTGAGGCATAGTTATTTCATAGTCATTCCTTGTGTATTTTCTGACTTTTGATGTGTAGATGTTGTATTCTTTTCAATCAAATTAATACAAGAGTTTCAAAGGTTCTTGGTTTCATTATGATTCTTATCTCCTACTTTTGTTACTTGCAATGTTTTGTGTTTGAGTACTAAGGTCTTGATCTCATTTGCAATAAAGTTGTATATCAGAATAGATTTTCTATTGGATCAAGGATACAAGTAAATGCTTGTTTATGCTGATAGGGTTGTAGGTTTCATTAGAAGGATTTCCTTATAAGTATGAGAGTTTTAATGAACATTGGTGTCTATCTGCAAGTCACATAGATAGATCAAAAGCCTGAATATATGAGTATATTTTAGGTAGCCATCTATGTGTTAAAGTTCAATTAATTTCCCAATAAATAAGGGACTGGTCAGCTTGAAGGATACATGTTCTCTATTGTTGCATACCTGGGTTATGCTGAGATACAAATCTTAATTGAATATCTTTCTTTTTTGTGTTTAAGAGTAAAAAGATTTTTTTCCCACTTAGTTTATTAGGTTCATGTGCTCTTTTATTAGCTATTTCATCTACGAATGCTTGCATAAACATAGAAGATTAAGGGATTTTATCTATTTTCCAGATTCAGTTGTATTCTTTTACACTGGTACCATATAAGGAATCTGAGGTCCACCCACCTAGGTCTAACAGAGCTTGAAGAAGAAGGATTTATCCTTATAGTTGGCCCAAGACTGCAATCAAGTACATCCATAATAGGAATTTTCTAACCTTAGATGTATGGGTCTGGTTTCTTGGTTATTTCCAAAACTATTAAATTAGGCGCCAACACCTTGTGTCCTACATATTAGGGTTTCTCCTCTTATCATTTGTTAAAATATTGTGTTACCCTAGTTATGCCCTAATTTCTTTGTTGTTTGAATTTTATTAAATTCTCAAGGTTTTTCATCAACATAGTCTTCAAAATGTCCTAATTTTGTTAAAACCCTAGTTTTATCTTGAATTTTTTGAGAGGGTTTGCAAAATTTTTGAGTTCTTTTCTCTTACAGTCTTACAATGTTCAAGTTTCATGTATGAGCATTGTTTCAATGTTATGGCATAAGGATGTAAAGGAATTCTCAATTTATAGGTATATGGTTGTGTATCTCATAATAGTGAAGCAATGAACTTTGGAGCCTCTCGATCATACAATTGATCCTTGAGCAAAGGTGCATAAAAGGTTTTTTTATACTTTGTAAGTTTGATTTATAGTTCCACAGTGACGAGTTAAACTGTATCAACAAAAGCCTAACATCAGGATACCTCTAGCTATACATTCTCCTTTTTGGTGTATGAGCATAATGGGTTTTAAATAGTCATGTTTATTGACTTACGAGGATACAATTGCCTAGTTGAGCAGATAGGTGAAAGGGTGAATCGCTTTAGTTCATGCACTTACATTTTGTTATGGCATAAAAGGTGTATCACAAAAATATCAAATGGGTTTTATAATTCTATGCATAGGGGAAGCTCGTAAGAGAAAAGAAAGGTTTTATTTCATCTATGTGCTTCCACAATTTATGTTTGTGGACTACCATAAAGTGGTTTCATAAGGAGGAATGTGTCATGTGGGACCTAAAAAATTGCCACTTGGGTCTTGAGAAGAGTGAATCAAGTTGCGACATGCCACATGTGTCAGATGGGCCCAGCCCACATGGAACATAACTTAAGTCATGCATTTTACATGTGCCTAAATCAATGGTGATGTTTTTTCTAAGATCTAATTTGGGTGATTGATTTGCTGAAAGAAATTTTTTCCCTTATGTTCTTACATTTGCAAGTATACCGTCTAGAAAAAGAGGTGCTTCATGTCTTTCTCCATGGATACAAGGCACATTTTAGCATAATAGTGTAAAAGATAAAGTGAAAAGTGGAATGAATTCTTTACACTAGTATGAGATGTTTAAAGTGTAACTACATAAGGGTATGTTGAAAGGGTTTGAGATCTTACAATAAAGATGACCTCGTAGGGGTATAAATTTTTTTTTAAAGCCATGCTTAGAGAACGTTAATGCTTCTATGCTTGAAGTTTTCTAAAGCATTATTGTAAGAGTATGATAGTTGCATCTATGAAGTTATGAAGGTTGAAGGGTTTTGGCTCAGCATATAAGTGGAGGACCAAGTTTCAAAAAAGAAATCAGCTGAGGTGTCATGCCAGTTAAGAAAAAGGACAAGTTCACTATAGCCAAGTAAAACAAAAAGCAAAAGGGTACTTCAAGATTGCATTACATGGTTGAAATTGTTTTCTAACAACCTACACGAATGGTATTAAAGCTTGTGCATGAAAAATTTATAAAAGCTAGTATATTGCATGATCAAAGTATAAAGATTTGATCTAAAGTTCAGAGTATTTTCCATTTCTAAGAGCTTGTCTTTTCCATTCTAAAAATTCTTTAGGTGTCTATAGCATTGTGATTTTCTATGCTATTGTTGTAGGAGTTTGAGATATAAATTTGCAAAAAATAATGGCTGACATTGATGTGGAAGAAATCCTTATTGATGAAGTAGAGGTTGAAGAGGAAGTATAAGATGTTGTTGAAGTGACAGCAAAAAGAAAGAAGAAGAAGGGAATAGTTAAAGCTGAAAAGAAAACCATTGTCCAAAAGCAAAATAAACATGTAGAAGAATGGATGAGGATGCTCCAATGCTCACCCAATGCAATTTCAGCTAATGACCATGTTTTCAAAGATCCTTACTTCTTATGTAGAGATGCAATGTTCCCTAAGATCGATGGGTTTAATCTATTCGTGTATTTCTACCAAAATAGAACTCAGAATGTGCTAGTATACAACCCATGGAATAGGAATGTGGAAAAATTAATATTTCTTGAGGTATTTATTGATGTGAATTTGTTGAAGGGATTGATAAACTTTTATAGTCTAGTCATGAGGTCATTACATGGACATAATGGGAGTATTTTTTGCACACTTGATAGGACTTCTTTCATAGAGACTTTCAGTTTGGATGGATAGATGGATGTGCCCATAGTTATTGAGGATTTACAAGGTAAATTTGGAAAAAATAAAATTCATTATTTAAGTAATGTGATGCTACCCCATATCCCCTACAATTTTAAGAAGGCAGGGTAGATACTAAAGAAGGTAGAAGATCATTTTCCACTAAGTAGATTCCGAAACTACTTCAAGAATATAGTGTATGGATTACACAAGGTTTTGGAAAGTGATGGGGTAGAAGATTGTGTATATGGTTTATTGTTTTTAATATCATGTGCCATACACAACCCTTTCCACAATAGAGAATATGATTATGTGGGGTTCATTATTGACACTATGCACCATCAGATTGTGAATGCAAAGAAAGGAGAGCTAAAGGACTTCAAATTTCATCATTACTCATTGCTAATTCACCTAATCCTATACAAGAACATTGGTTATATTAGTCAGGATTTCATTGATCAAACGTCTGATGAATTTGGTGAGTTTCTTGTGTAATTATGGACTTGCATTTGGGATTAAAAATTTCATTATTCAAATACAATTGTATTTTTCAATTTATTTAGTTCTGTGATCATGAGAATGGTAGATCATACCTTTTTAGGGCCCCCAATGTTTTGAAAACATTACTCAAGCCTTCCTTTTTGGATGAAAAAATGAAACTGGACCATAATTGGGGTGATATATTTTTGTTTAAGGAGTGTATCTTAATGAGGGTTTATGCATGCCCATAACCACCTCATATATTACCCAAATATTTGCCTCCTAGGTTAGCTATTATTGATTTTTTTTGGAAATTTTTATTGATGAACAAAGAGATGATACCACCTTCCCTACATAAACCTACATTTGTCTGTAGATTCTTTAAAGTAGGAGATTTTATAATTAGGAATAATATTGATGAAGAACTTACTGAATATTTAGGCCAGTATAAATTTGTCACTGGACCCTATAGAATGTATGACCTAGACAACTTTGTAACCAATGAGGTAAAGGCTATCAGGGGTTCTATTCTACCTCCTAGTAAACCCATCCCTATGGAAGATTTGATTGCAAAAATATAGTGGCAATAGGGGAGTCTAAAGAGTTACTGGGAAACTATTGTGAAATCAGAAAAGTGGAGGATGCCCTAAAAAGGACCAACCCAGACTTTCAATGTTTTTACATAGATATCCCATATCCTAGCAATTTGAGGAAAATTGTTGAGAATTTTTATTATATTATGGCCCAAATGCCAAGTGAGATAGTAGGAGAGGAGGCAATAGTGAATAGAGAATCCCTTGAGCCTAATTTCTAGTTGGAAATTGATGTTGATGAGAAGGAACCACAATCATCTTCTACATGGGTGGATAAAGGAAACAAGAGACAGAAAACCATGGATATCCTAGAGAGGACGGTGAGTAGAGCCCTACAAGTCATACCAAGAAATGATTAGTATTTTCCTGATATTAGTAGAACTACTTGCATGAGAGGGCAATAGAGGTTGACAGAGCTTCAACTAATTTACAAATTATAGCCTTCAGATTAGATGATAGACACATCTAATCTAAGAAATTCATGCAAGATGATAATTTTATTATATCATCTGAATTTAATTTTTTTTTACATAGAATTAAGAAAAATGAGCTCACATTGAGCCTTATTCTAGGAGAAGATCCTAAGAACAATAAAGAACTAGTGGATAAACTACTGGCATATGATCTAGAAAGTGAGACAATGACCCTTGTAGAAACTAGGGAGTTGGTACATAGAAGTGGCATGATTTTAGTGCAAGGCTGGGACATTGAAAGGGCCTTAGTGGTTGACCAAATTAGAGGGAAAGATAGGGAAATCAGTTATGAAGCCACTAGTAGTCAGGGTTTGAAGAGAGGATCAAGTTTCAATATAGACACTAAAACCCTTTCTGTCTAGAGTATTGCCCCTAACACTAAAAAGCCTAGATTCATGAATATAGAGGGGACTGCTTAAGGAAACATGATTTTTTGGACATTGGATAGCACTATAGGCAAAGAGATCTCTAGCATGGTTAAACATTATGCATGCATGAATGAGCCAAATATAGATCAGATTGAGGATAGGCTTGCTACTGCCTACAAAGAATGCCTGGATGTTAGGAATTTATATGAGGAAGAGCTCAAAGTAATCTATGTCCAAAAATATAGGATAGAAAAGTTGGAGGAAAAAATTTAGAGCCTAGAAGAGCAAGTTACATCTTTGAAGGACCAACCTAGAACTGCAATAGAGGTAGAATATGCACAAGGGAGTGTGGAAGAGGTTAGGCACATTGTTGAAGTAAAAGTCCAAACAAAGGATATACCCATAGGGGTAACTGTGCAAGTACAAGTTGTAAATATGGAAGGTGAGGTTCCTCAATCTAATGGTGCACCAAAAAGGGGTGTAATGATGAATATGTTGAATCATAGTATAGGCATCTTGAAGAGCATATCTCAAGATGCATATAATGCATTCACCAACCTAGAAGCTACTGAGAAAATGTGCAAAGAAGTAGTAATTTGGCTTGACCCCATTTTCCACCAATGGGGACCATACATGAAATTTTTTGATAGATTGATACCTCTATTAGCTAAGAAGCTAGACCTTCCTAATAAGGTCATTTATGTTAAAGAGGGTATGGATAAAGTAAAATGTTTGCTACGATTCTTTCAAGGAAAAATGACAATAATTCAAAATAAGATGAAAGTGTTGATCAATGGGTTTTATTCCTTAATCATTTCTATATTTAATTTTGACAACCAAGTAAAAGATTGGAATGAATGGTCTAGTTCTTTTGACCATATTGTAAGTTTATCACAGGTGGCATCAATTTTTGAAGGTGACATTGATGAGTTTTCTTTCAATAAACTCATTGGTACTCTATTCAGGGTTGAAACTAAATTCATAACAGAAGGGAAGGCAATCATAGATGCCAAGTGGCAAAAGTTTGTTGGTGAACTAACAACAATAAAAGCATGTGAGTGACCAACAAAAATAGAATTCATCATATGGGAGGCAATTGTGGAAATAAAGGCTTTAGCAATTCATCTTTTTGTGTTGAGGATTCAAGGATATTTTAAAAAGTTTGTTGTTTTCCTTTTTGTAAAAGAACATACATCAGTCACATTTTGTCCTTTGTTTGTTGCAACTCATGCTTATATAAATGATTTTTCAAGGTATTGTGATGGGTCCGAAGGCTTGTATAACTTTTTTTTTTTATCAAAGAAAAGTATAGTCGGTCCATATATTGTAGTTATTTTTAAAAAGGTTTACTTTCAATTTTGTACTCTTTGATAATAGATAGAAATGATAGAATCAATAAGATATTCTGGGTTTGGCATTGAGTTTTTATTGGTCATTATATCAATCTTCTAAAAGGATAATACAAAGGGGTACTTACAATATATCTATGTTATCAATTTCTATCTCCATTTTATGAGTTTGTTTATTTGAGGTCATTTAAATAAAATTTAATTGATTGAATGCAATTTGGATGGGTTGTATGCTAGTTTTATTGTTGCTCTTAATTCAAGGAGTTATTGAAGTGCTTCAGTAAATCAATAGAGTTTATCAATTAATAAAAGGCATATTTCATAAGAATGGAAATGGGTGACTACAATTGATAGATTCATTTACAAGTTATTTGAACTAAATCTCCTCAAAATTGTTAACCTTTTTCCCAATGGATAAGGCACTGGTCACATAAATCAGAAGTGAGTGAGAGTGAATTCTACCACTACATATCAAATCAATTATAAAATCAAAATAATTTTCATTCCATTTTGTTCTAGGTTATAAATGGTGGTCACCACTCATTTATATCTAATTTTTGAGTCTTAGGTAGCTGCTATTTCCAAAAATATTTGTGAACATTAGGAGGATTATGACCAAATCTGCTTATGAGGGATGTATATAAATATGAAAATGTCAAGAATTGGATAAACTATGTATGTGTTAGGAACAAGAGATGAGAATTAGAATGAAACTAATATAATTCTCATATAGTAGGAGTCACTTGAATCATACCCTAGGTATACCCACCTTGGTTTTGTAGAGCCTAAAGAGTAGAAAATAATCCTTGGTTTTGTTGAATTTGGACCCAAGTTGTTTGCACATATAATTCTTAATAGGATGTGGCTAATCCTTAGGTTATGTGAGTATTATCATTTTGGTATTGAGCATTTTGTTGTTAAGTAGTTTTAAAAACCAACAAAATGGTGACTTTGCTGGGGAATACACTTAGTATTTTCATAAACTAGTATATCATCTAAGATTTGTGTCTCCCTTGGGTAGGGTCTGAGGTAGGTATTTCACATGAAAATTTCCATAGTTTTTTGGGGTTTTTTGCATTTTTCTTTAGATTATTAGTGAAATAATTGTGATTTATCTAGCAATTATTCCCATTCTGACAGGGTGGGTAGTGACTTAGAAGGTTTTAATTAGTGTCAAGATTTAGAAATTAGTTGTCTCAAATTATTGAAAATAAGAAGAACACATGGGTAAATGTGAGAAAAACCAAAGAATTAAATTACAAATAGATCTTCCTCCTAGGGGAAGATAGAATTGGGCTATGAAAATGCCTCATATGCAAAGAGAAGACTACTCCCAAGAGTAAGTAATAAGGGGAGAGAATGTTCATTTTTTTGCTATGGAAAGGGAATCATCTTGCCGAAGTTCTAGATCCCATCCAAAATTATTTGGTGATGACTTCTTTAGCACTCCCAAAGTAATATGTCAAGAGAATATAGGTAGAAAAATACACCCACTTGGATAAAAGAAATGGTAATAATCTCTTTCAATGAAGTAGGAACCCTTTCTTGTCTGATTGTTCTCAAGAAGAGATAGGAAAAAGACACTTAGACCTTGAGAGTTTTAATGATGAAAAAACTACTAGTTCTGAGTTTACTATCCCTGATCTTGATGAAATTGAGATCCTAAGAATGTAGCTTTTTGGGAAATAAGCCATAAATAAGAGATTTCAAAAGGAGAGGAAAGAAATAACCATCAAGACTTTTGAAGAAAAACACACAATACTTAGGCAAATTGCTGCCCTAAAGAAGAAAAATGAGATAGAAATTAGTGCTTTGCAATAAAAAATTATAGGTCAATTTGAACAGCTTAAGATATAAGAGAAAAAGTTTTTGGAAACTTAGAATATGAATCTAGAAGGACCTATAATACAATAGATTAAGAACTATAGTGCACTAGAAGTTGACAAAAATAAAGCTAAAGATGTAGAGCATGTTGTTGATGCTAAGGATAAAGGAAAATAGAAGGAGATTGGTGTTAAGGTTAATGAACCAACAAGGATTGTTTAGATCCATGATTCCATGTCACCTTCTAATATTGAATTGGAGAATTAAAGGAAAGAAAGGGATGCTTTGGATAAGAAATTGGAGATTGCAGAAAATGAAGTAGTCATAGCTGAGATGAACAATAAGATTAAATTTCTAGAAAATGCTAGGAAGCAGTTTGTAGTTATGCCTAAAGATGATGGTGCATCTAATGATGCAAATCCAAAATATTACTAAGGTACCTACTTCTTTCTTATCTTCATTTTCATAGAAAATAGATCTTAATAAATCTATTCATGATGCTAGTACGAGTAATACCTTAGATAATAGTAAGAGAAATGTTTCTAGTCACCCCAAGATTGACCTACAAAGGATACCTTTCTAGTTAGAGGTTTATAGGAAAATATGTTTTGATGGAACTCTTGGTTTCCTGAACCCTATCAGACAAGAAATGAGAAAAAGGTTGCCTAAATTTTTTGGGAACAATGCTATCACTTGTGAAGACCATTTAAGGAGTTTTCTTTATATGATGAGTGATTGTGAGTTTGAAGCTGAAGATGTTATTATGAAGTTATTTGTTCAGTCTTTAACTGAAGATGCTAGAGAATGGTTCAAGAGACTTCTTGAATTATCCATTGTTGATTGGAAATATATTGAGTATTGTTTCAAATAGCAGTATGGTGACAAGTAGAACCAAAGATATATCTTAAGTGAATTTAATAACATTAAGAGGCTATCCAATGAGTTTGTCACCGAATTCAATAATAGATTTCAGAAAAGGATGTATAAGCTGATGCAAACCATGCAAGTTGATGACAAGATATGTTTGATTACTTACTTGAATTCTTTTAATGGAAAAATGGTATACTAGCTTAGGGATAAAGAACCTAAGACTGTAAGAGATGCTTTCAGAATTGCTATAAATGTAGAGAATAATTTGAGAATATTAGGGAGATTGGAAAGTAAAAGAGATGACTCTAGGTTGTTTGGGAGTAGGGGAAATAGAAAGGAAGATCACAAAGTTGTAGGTGGAAAAAAAAAAGAACCTAGTGAGATAAGTCATGTTTTAAATGCTATAAAGAGTCAAAACTTTCCTCAGGTTAAGAATGATAAAAGTCCCACTAAAAATAGGGCCCCTTATCAATCAAATTTCAATAGATAGAATAGGTCGCAAAATTTCCCTTATAACACGGAAGGATGGTTAGCCTAGTGGCCCTCCCCCTAAGAACACCAACATCAAGGTGACCGTTGATCCCTTATCTAAAATTTTTGTAAATTTGGTGGATGATTTTGAGTTCACTAATGAGCCTACATGGTGCTTTTGTGTCAATTACCCCGTGCTCCTAAATCTTGTGTAGTAGCCTTGTCCTTCCCAGGAAATTAGATTGTAGTAGAAGAAGGTCAAGAACATGAAGAAAATAATAATGATGTATAATGCAATATGTTTGAGTCACATTATGATTGTTCTAACTATGAAGATTATGATATAGATGTAAATAAGCAAAGGTAGTTTTAGAATGAAATACAACAACAACTATTTTTTGATGAGAGTGATCAAATTACTACCAATATGATAGCTCAAGTACAGAGTAGAAACATGGCTTAAAAAGATGGCAATGACAAGGTGGCTAGTATGTGTATAAAAGGGATTGATCTTTAAAAAGGGGAGGTTGTGAAGCCTAAAGAAATCTGTACTGTGAAGGTTAAAGTTTCCAATAAGAAATGGGAACCAAGGAAGATGGACAATCCTAAGGTTTTGAGCTCCCAAATAATGTTCCCAAGAATTTAAATGAGAAGATACCAAAACTAATCACTATAGATGACAAGAATCATCAAGGTGTTGTAAACATTTTGGATAAACATAATGAGAAAAAGAACATGATTATTTATGGTCCCTTAGATTCTTCTATCGATATGCTTACTATTTTATCACAAATCACTGTTAACGTCCATTTGTTAAAATTATTAAGGATCCTTAAACACTAAAATATAGCCATAGCATGGTTGGGATATACTAATACAAAGATAAGACATGATTTTAATGAAAATTATACTCCCAAGGAAAGAAATAAAGAAAAGGTGAAAGACAAAGAAGATGAAGTAGTTGTGTCTCAAATTCCTTAGATATTTTTGGATAGCTCTATAAATCAATGTTTAGGAAGTGTTGAGCCATTTTTCTTGAGTATCTTAATAAATGGTAAAACATTAAAAAATTACATGATTAATTCTAGTGCTTCCAATACTATTATGCCTTTTAAAATAAAGAAGGAATTAGGCCTAAAGGTTAATACTACTCAGGGAAGATGTTGTGCCATGGATAAAAGAGAAGTGATAGTCATAGGCACTATTAATGCTTTACCATATAGATTGATAGCTTGTTGAGACACAGATCTTACTATGAGTGTGTTGGTTGTTGATATTCCCCCTCAATTTGATATGTTGTTATTTGTAAATTTTAGTGCTACCATGAGAGGAAGTTAGTGATCTATCATTTGCTACTTTCAACATTGATGGGAATTTGATAAAATCAATAGAGAGCCTATAAGTATATATATGATAGAAGAAGACATAGAATATGATATGAAAAACTTTGTGGATATAGATCTCAATTCATTCCGATCTGAGGTTCTAACTTTGAAGAAAGGTAACCATAAATCTTAGATGGAAATAGAGGCTGACACAGAAATAGACAAAGGTGATCTATGGGCTATGTTTTTTGATGGTGCTTGCTACAAGGATGGATTTAGTGTAGGTATTTTATTGATATCTCCTACTAGAGTAACATAAAAATTATCTTTTACATTCATTTTCCCTTGTACTAACAATATAATAGAATATGATGCCTTATTATTAGGGCTCAGATTAGCTCACAAGAATGGGATTAAATGTTTACCTATATAGGGGATTTTGAATTGGTTGTATCCCACGTAAGAAATGTTTATGTGTCAAAAAAGAAAAGATTAAAACAACAAAGAAATGTTATATGGGATATGGTTGAATATTTTGATGCATTTGGGATAGTTTGGAAAGATAAGACTAACAACAAGATGGCAGATTTGTTGGAAAACATAGCAATAAAATCAAATGAAATTATATTTTCTGGTATATCCAAAGTTGAGATTCAAACTAGGACTTTTGTTGCTGATAAAGTCTATAATTGGAAAGTATTTGAGGATGACAAAGACATTCTAAGATTTTTAAATTGTGAAAATATGTTGTCAGGGCAATAAATTGATCATGTAGCCTATGTAGAAAATATAGATGGGAAAGATATTGTTTTTGGGCATGAAGTTGTACAATTGAAAACAAACAACATCTCAAGGGGTTTAATTGTTTTGGAAACTATTTTTGACAACCAAGATAGATTCCAAATGGATACTAGTGAATATAATGCTAAAGACCTAGATGAGGTAAATTTAGGAACTGAAGAAAAACCTAAGAAGGTATATATTGGCAAGAAGTTGTTGTTATCCATTTTGCCTCTCGCAAGAATTTGAACTTTAAATGCTTGCCCCACCGAATGGTCATCTTCCATATTTTAGTGCTTAGGAAATATCAAAAATAATAAAATGATAAAACCTTACATTTTGTTCCGTCGGCCTACAACTTTCTACATCATCAGATCAAGCCAAATCTGATGGTAGGCGCTTTCCTGCATTCTCCAAATGCACAATCTTTAAACATTATGGGAAAGCCCCTTTGTGACATGTGGCAGGTGGGTCCATTTCTCCTTCGGGCAATAGAGGGTGGACAAGTACCTAATGAGCTAGCAATTCGATTAGTGCACACTTTCCCACATTTTGAGCCTCATTAGACCTTTTGACAATGCGGGGAAGTACTTTGGTAACACACATTCAAATGAAATCATGACGAATATCCATAGAGGTATAGGATGTGCATGTTATGAGCAACATCAGATCTCCTGAGATCAATAGCTAATGCATGCTAGCAAGAACAAGATGTAAGGAAGATAAACAAAGTGGGCATGCGCCCTTGTGACATGTGGCTAATGTGACATCATAGGCCCTATTTTCTCAGAGAGTAACAACAAATCATCCTTCATAGCAGTGGTTAGGTGAGTCAAATTATGAAGGCGAATCTCATTGGACCATCTGAATGACTAGGTATGCAGTTATGTAGGGTTTTGATCACTGTAGATTCAAATTAGATCAATAGCTGGTGCATGCCTGCAAGATAAAGCCGTGAAGAAGTTAAGGAATGCGAGCATGCCCCCTTGTGACACCTATCTCATGATGTTCCATGTTCCTAGTTGTACCTCCAATTGTCAGATCTTCACAGATCCATGGTCAAGGATTCCCCACATTATGAAGATGCAAAGACTTTAAGAAATGTGGGCAAGCACTTCACTTTTGTGTGTCTCTATGGCACCTATTTCTTGTGTGGGTCACCAAGGTGCTACCAAGGTGGTTGTTGAGTCAATTGCAAAGTGTTTCATGGGTCTAGAATTTTGAAGAGCAAGCATAGTATACGGAGAATCTTTCCTAATTGTTGATCTTCTGCAGATCAACAATTAGTGCTTGCCCGCAATATGGAATTGCATGGAGATTAAACATTTTGGGAAAGAACCTAAATGACACATGTCCTCACAGGCTTGGGGAGATACATTGCAACTAGGTATTGACAATTAGGCACTGGTAGTTAATGTGACCATTATGGATAAGTTGGGAGGTGGCACAGTTAATCAGTTGGATGTGGTAAACCATGGGAGGACCTTGCAAGGTTGAAGAAGGATAAAAGACCATTGGCCCACATGGCTCATTCTACTTACAAGATTTGTTTGACCTATTGACTTTGCTGATCCACAAGCTAGAACAGGGGAGATCAAGTTTTCTCATGCGATCTGATCCTTGTGATCAATTGCAACCACTCTAGAATGAATGCTACCCCTAGGAGAACACTCTGCCACCTTTGATACGATCCATCTACTTGGTTAGATGATTTAATGGTGTTTTTTCTATCTTCTAAGATTCTATTCCAACAAGACTAGATATCAATGCATCTAGATCTCCATGATTATTCTCTACAAGACTTAATGGCAGTAGTTGTAGAGTAATTTTAGTAGAGAAATATCTTAGTTATGCCTAAACTATAAAGGAAATTTTTGTAAATTTTGTTAAGGTTGAACCTTCTCTAATTTCTTTGATATTGCTATGCAAATATTCAATGTAAAATTCCCTTTCCCTCTAATATGAATGACATCCCGCTTATCTCCTTCAACCATTGGTGCGAAAGTGCAAGAATATTTTGCCTCTTATTGATGTTTTGTAGAAATCTATGATCTAAATGACTGTATCTCTTTGACCTATGAATGATATATAAGTGAATATCTCTTTTCTTGTGTCATTCATTTTGGTTTTCTGATCTACATGTGATTGTTAGATTAAAGCAAGTCTGAATGTGTATATCTTTTGGTTTCATGATGGTTCAATAGTGCATGTATGGGTAGAGATTGGTTTGAACACTCTATTTTGGTGCATCACCTCCTTAGATTAGAATAGGTAGATTTTCTCCCATGCTCTCCTTCTCCCTTTTTCTCTCCAAGAATAGTTAGGTGCACCCTGATAGTAAGAGGAAGCCGACCTTCTCTGGAGATTCAACCTCACAGTTCAAGTCCCACAACTTGGATGTTATTTCCATGTTTCATGAGGTTGTCCTTAGGTAACAAGGGTGCAAACCTCTATGACAACAATTTTTGGCATGCTTGATGGGACATATATCAGAAGATTTCAAGTCTACTAGCGTCAAGAAGAAAGATTTTGAGATTAGTACTGAGGAGATAGTACTGGCTTCAGTGTTCAAGCCTTCAAGAGGCTCATTCTTTAAGTACTTGGTGACTCTAAGCTTCAAATACATCTAGTTCTAGAACAAAGTTGTAGTAATTCATGCCCAGAGCTAGAACAAGGGCATCTTCTAGAGGTAATTTTCAATACCAAGAGCTTTTACTTTCAAATCCTAGAAGAAGGAGGACTAGAGTATCTTTATCACCAGTTAGGAGTGCAATAGTAACAAGTACACCTGCAAGATCCATCTCTACTCCTCTTGCTATTAGATCACAGCCTAGATTGTTGTCAACACATATCAATAAATCACTTGTTTATATGGTGTAGCCTTGAGCTCATGCTTTTTCCACCTTTAATGGTGGCAGTGCTCTCTTGTTGGCCCAAAGACATGACATGCCAATAGCTGCACTCAAGAGTATACCAGAGTGTACTGGTGAAAATTCTATCTCTCCCTCTGAGCACATCCAAGAAGTTGCAAATGTTTGTAATATCCATAGTATTATAGAAGATGATGTTGTGGTTAGGCTTCTAGCCTCATCCCTAAAAGGAAAAGCACTACAGTGGTATAGAGGTTTGGATCATGGTTCTATAATAGATTGGGATGGATTGGGAGCAGGACTATGCAAACACTTTGAGGACAAAAGTGGTCATCTATCACTTTCGGAGCAGCTGACTACCATAAAAGAGCATCCCATGAATGTATGACTAATTTCAACTATAGATTTCAAAAGACATGGGATAGAATACCTATTCTAGTAAAACCTACTCCTAGTAATGCCTTCTTGCATTGCCTCAGAGCCTTTAATAGTGACATTGACACTACAATCCAAACTATAGGGGGAGATACCTTGCTTAATGCTTATGACACAACAACAAGGGTAGAAATTATATTGATACAAGAAGGCAAGTTAGCTCCAAGGCCTCCTATGCCCTTTTCCCCTAATGTCCCAAACCATCAACCGGCAATGGCTCCTCTCCACAAAACTTCCACATCACAATCCCTTACTCCAGTCCTTCAAGCTTCCACATCTTCAAATGGGATAGATGAAATCAAAGAGATGATGCAAAACCTAGATTAGAGATTGCAAGGCCAAGAAAATAAGTTGGAGGATAGCTTCTCTATGATGCAGAAAATGAGCAATAAGGTGGTGACTTTAGAATGACAACAAGCTCAAGGTAGTAAGGCTCATCAATTGCAGCATCAAACTATGAACAATGGTAGATATCCAAATCATAATTATGGGAACAATTCTTCTGATCAGAATAGGCAGGGTAGTCATGCTTCAACCTCAAATGTAAATCAAAGTAGGGCCATAGTCCCTCAAAATAACATGGCCCATGATCAAGATTTGTGTCCCTCTTGTAACTACTCCTATGCTCATTGCATGTGTCAAAAGGCTAAATCTTATTTGGCTTTGATCATCCAAGAGCTTACAATAGAACAATCATACAAGGAGGACCGGTTTAAAGATTTCTCATATATGCAAGGGAAAAGTGATTGTTCCTTTATGAGTCATCAGGTGGAGAAACATTGTAGTGTAAAAAAGGATTCCATTGCTCACAATACTAGGAGCAAAAGAAGAGCTATTGAAGATGTTTCCCCTCCTCTTCCCAATTAGGCCTCAACTTCAAATGTAACACCTCATGAGAAATCAGAAGTAGATGATCAATCAAATACCTATCAGCAGCAAAGGAAAAATAATGGCAGAAAGAATGTAAGTGATCCTCAGGTTGTTCCACCTCAACCTCCTACAAATGTAGCTCCCAAGGTTTCTACAAAAGCACCTCCTATGCCATTTAGTGTGGTAGAAAAAATGAAGAAAAAAAATGTGAATATTTCTATGTGGGATGCTATTGCTACCATACCCATGCAAAAGAGGTTTATGCAGTAGGAATTAGAAAGTATTGAACCAAAGGATCATACGAATAGTATGGAAAGTGACACAAGACTAATACAAACATCAAAGGAGATAGAAACAAGTAAAAAGTTTAGACCTCCTCCATTATATGTTTCTCTAATTATAGGGGATAAACTAGTCCACAATTGCATGATTGATTCAGGGGCTAGTAGTTCAGCGATGCCTAGGTGTGTTGCTGATGCTTTAGGAATGAAATATGAGCCTATTGTTAGGGATGTGTTACAGTTGGATGGTAGTACTATCAAGACTGTAGGGATCCTTAAGAATGTGGAGATGGACCTACATGCATGCCCTTGTTGTATTGTAACTCAAGATATATCTATTGTTGAATTCAAGCCGCATTTTTCCATCTGTCTATCAAGAGATTTCACTACCCAAATAGGTGGTTACATATCCTGTGATTGGTTATATATATTTTTTAGAACAAGATATGGGTCCAAAGCTTCAATCAAAGTAGAGCCTCTAGCCCTCCATCATATTGAACCATATAACCCTAATCTCATCAACATGAATCACACTATTTTAGAAGTGGATGAGAATGACATAGTGAATGAGGCTACTACTTCCCTAGCAGAAAAACCTAATTTTTTCTTAGATGAATGTGCTAATGCATATCATTTTGATCCTATGTCAAAAACCCTTGAAAAAGGCCTTGGTACATACTGTATATTAGAGAAGGATGCTCTAGTTCCCAATCTTGTAGAGAATAAAGAAGAAATGAGTGGGACATGGAGTATTTACTTTGATGGATCAAGAAATAAAAATGGATCAAGGCCTAGTGTGATGTTGATTTCTCCTACACAAGTAAGGTATTATTTCTCATTCAGGCTCCAATTTAGTTGCACTAATAATGTAGCCGATTATGAATCCTTGATTCAAGGTCTCCTAAATTCTCAAAGAAGAGGAATCCAAATCTTAAGTGTATATGGAGATAGTGAGTTGGTGGTTAATCAAGTGAGAAATTAGAATATCACCAAGAATGGTTTGTTCAAGTCTTATAAACATAGAGTATTGGATTTTCCCTAGGGTTTCAATGCATTCAATATTCAAAGCATCCTTAGTAAAGAAAATAGACATGCTGATAGACTTGCAGCAATAGGTGCATCTCATGATGTGCCAATGAATCTTGAGGAGGAGAAGAAGCAACAAATGAGAGTGGTAGTGAGGCCTACCATCCCTGACAATAACATACATTGGCAAGTGTTTGAATCTGATGAACAAATTGTGAGCTTCTTGCAGAATGAAGCAAATTTTTTAGAGAGAAACTAGTCAAATTTGCAGGATCAGTATGGGGACCAAATCATTAATCACAGCTCCAAAAAATTTCCTAAGGGTCTCATTACCTTAGAGAGTGTTTTTAATCCTGATGACCAAGCAAGAGGTAGAGTCTTGAACCTAGCTACTAATGAAGATGACTACACCCCAGTCATGATTGCTGATGGAAAATTCTTAAACATGGGGAAGGTATTTTTTGAAATTGAGCAAATTTTTTTTATTCATCTGTGTCAAGAATTTAATGATATATTTTCTTGGACATATGATGATTTGAAGGGTTTTGACCCCAGGTTGTTTCAGCATACCATAGATTTAATTGACGATGTCAAACAAGCAAGACAAAAATAGAGGCCAGTGAATCCCAAAATTGAACCCTTAATGAGAAAGGAGCTATCCAAATTGATTGAAGCCAATATAATTTTCCCCATCAAACACTCTTCATGGGTAGCAAACCTTGTCACTGTTAGGAAGAAGAATGGAGAAATTAGATTGTGTGTGGACTTTAGGGACCTTAACCAAGCTTCCCTTAAAGATCAACATCCTCTCCCTTCCATGGAGTAGATTTTGTCCAAGGCCAGTGGTTCAGAGAGGTTTTCATTTCTTGATGGATTTTTTGGCTAGAATCAAGTGCTAGTCAAATAGTCTGATAGGTACAAGACTGCATTCACTACCAAGTGGGGTACCTATGCTTATTGTAAAATGCCATTTGGACTAACCAATACAAGTGCTACATTTTAGAAGGCAATGGAGATGGCCTTTAAAAGCATGATTGAAAATTTTGTATTAGTTTACCTTGATGATATCACAGTATATTCAAAGAATGTAGAAGATCATTTTGATCATTTAAGGAAAGCATTCTCAAGGTGTAGAGAATTTGGGGTATCCCTCAACTTGAGAAAGTGTGTCTTTGCTACCAATAAAGGAAAATTATTAGGACACATTGTATCTAAGGATGGTTTAACCATTGATCTAGAAAGAACAAAAGCAATACTTTCTCTTCCTCTTCCTAAACATAAGAAAGGGTTGCAAAGTTTCCTTGGTAGGATAAATTTTGTGAGAAGATTTATCCCTAATCTTGCTACCATGGTAAAACCCCTTATAGATATGCTCAAGAAAATTATGGTATTTGCATGGACAAAGGAAGGGAAGGAAAGTTTTGAAGAGATCAACGTAGCCACAGCCTCAGCCCCTACTCTCATGAATCCAAACTTTGAAAAGGATTTCATCCTTTATACCCTAGGTGGTGAGTCCAATATTTCTACTGTCTTGACTCAAAAAAATGATAGAACTAAGGAGCAGCCCATAGCCTTCTTTAGTGAAGGGCTTAAAGAATATGAAGAAATGTATAGTTTTGTAGAGAAGTAAGCCCTTGCAGTCATCAGAGCTTTGAAGAAATTCAGACATCTCCTATCTCACAATAAGATTCATTTGTTAGTACCTCATGCCAGCATGAAGGATTTCCTTTTGAGAAAATATATTAGTGAGAAAAAAGCTGGTTGGATTACAAAAGTGATCGAATATGATATTGACATCTAGATTACCAAGCTGGTAAGAGGGAAAGGATTGTGTAAATAGATGTTATCATCTCATAAATTAGATGAGGAAGTTGCTATGATACTAACAAAGAAACAAGGGGCAAGAAATGATGGCCTAAGGAACTGGATGGATGATATGAAGAAAATCTTATTAGGCAATGGGTACCCTCAAGGATTAGATAGAGCTAAAAGGAGATAGTATAGATTATAGTCAATTCCTTATGTTACAGTTGATGATATCCTTTTCTAGAAAGATTTTAATGTGGCCTTATTAAGATGTATTGATATAGACCAAGCTAAAAGAATGATAAAAGAGCTTCATGGTGGTTTGGATGGTGATCACTTCTCAGCAAGGACAACTGCAATGAAAATTGTGAGAGCTGGTTACTACTGGCCATCCCTATTCCATGATTTCCATAGGTATGTGAGGAAATGTGAAAAATGTGCTTTCTTTTCTATAAAGAAAAAGCTTGCAGCTCTTCCCCTTCATCCCATCAGGTGGACCATCCTTTTGCTCAATGGGGATTGGATTTCATCGACCCTATTAATCCTCCTTCTAGTTCTAGTCACGAATGGATTTTAGCTACTACAGATTACTTCACCAGATTTACAAAGGCAATGGCATTGAGGGATGCCACAGAATCTTCAGTTTTTTGAGTTCCTTGATTTAATTTTGACTAGGTTTGGTGCTCCTTCAACCATTATTTCAGATTGTACAAAGTCTTTTGTAGGAGATGAGATTGTTGCATGGACAGTTGACCATAATATTTGTTTGAGCATGTCTTCAAACTACTACGCTCGAGGTAATGGTCTAGCTGAGTCATCCAACAAGAATTTAATTAGGATCATAAAGAGGACAATAGAAGATAACTAGAGGTGTTTGTGCAAAAATTAAGGACTACATTGTGGGCTGATAGGATAACACCTAAGAGATCAATAGGGAATTCACCATTTATGTTGGTATATGGCAGAGAAGCAAGGCTTGTAATTTCATTGGAGTTCCCATCCTTGGAACTATCTCATCAACTTGAGCTAATTGAAAATGATGCCATGATAGTGAGAATGGCAGAGTTGATGGAGCTAGAAGAAAAAAGAAATCAAGCCATGCAGACCCTGAAGACACATTAATAGCAGGTGAAAAAGAGCTTTGACAAGAAGGCTACAGTCAAAACCTTTAGAGAGGGTGACGTGGTCTTGAAATGGGACGCAAACAGGGAAAAACCAAGGAGGCACTCAAAATTTGATGCACTATGGAGTGGTCCCTATGTGATTGAAAGTTGCAATTAGGCTAATGCTTTTCAATTAAGCAAGCCTGGTGGTGAAGTTTTTCCTATCCTGGTCAATAGGATCTATCTCAAGCCATGTTTCTAATAGGGCTTGAAGCTTCTTGTACATAGTTAGTATAGTTCTATTTTTGTAGTTTCTTTCTTTCCAAGAAGTGCATGAGCATAGGTTTCTCTCTATGAGATAGCCAATTTCAAAGTTTTGAAGCTTGTAGAAGGATTTTGCTTTAGGTTCCAGTTGCAGAGACATAGATTTTTAGTGTTTTGTTGCCATAGAGGTAGGGTTAGGGTTTCATTGTGTGCAAGATCCACAAATTTTATGACTCTATATCCAAATGGATGCTTTAGGCCACTAGTCATATGCATAGCTTGCTTGCATCCCCTCTGAGTCACCAGAAATGTTATCCATTTTGCTTTCCACAAAAATTTGATCTTTAAATGCTTACCCCACCAAATGGTCATCTTCCATATTTTAGTGCCCAAGAAATATTAAAAATAATAAAACAATAAAACCTTATGTTTTTTTCTATTGGCCTACAACTTTCCATGTCATTAGATCAAGCCAAATCTGATGGTGGGCACTTTCTCGCATTCCCTAAATGCACGATCTTTAAACATTGTGGGAAAGCCCCTTTGTGATGTGTGGCAGGTGGGTCCATTTCTCTTGTGGGCCACAGAGGGTGGATAGGTGGTTGATGAGCTAGAAATTTGATTGGTGCCTACTTTCCCACATTCTAAGCCTTGTCAGACCTTTTGACAATGTGGGGAAGCACTTTGGTGACACGCATTCAAATGATGTCACAATGAATATCCATAGAGGTATAGGATGCACGTTTTATGAGCACTGTTAGATCTCCCAAGATCAATGGTTGATGCATGCCCACAAGAGCAAGATGCAAGGAAGATAAACAAAGTGAGCATGCCCCCTTGTGACATGTGGCTGATGTGACATCATAGGCCTACTTTTCTCAAATAGTAACAATAACTTGTCCTTTGTGGTAGTGGTCAGGTGAGTCAAAGTATGAAGGTGAATCTTGTTAGCCCATCCAGCTGACCAGGTATGCAGTTCTGTAGGGTTTTGATCACCGTAGATTCAAATCAAATCAACAGCTGGCACATGCCTGCAAGATAAAGCCACAAAGAAGCTAAGGAATGTAGGCATGCCCCCTTGTGGCATGTGTCCCATGACATCCAATGTTCCTAGTTGTACCTCCAACTATCAAATCTTCATAGATCCATGGTTGAGGCTTCGCTGCATTATCAAGATGTGAAGACTTTAAGAAATGTGGGCAAGTGCCTCGCTACCGCATGTCTCTATGGGACCTATTTCTTGTGTGGGTCACCAAGGTGCTACTAGGGTGGTTTCTGAATCAGCTACCAAGTGTTTCGTGGGTCCAAAATTTTGAAGAGCAAGCACAGTATACGAAGAATCTTTCTTGATCATTGATCTTCTGCAGATAGATGATCAACGCTTGCTAGCAATATGGAATTTCATGGAGATTAAACATGGTGGGAAAGAACCTAAAGGATATGTGTCCTCGCAAGCCTAAGGAGATACGTTTTGGCTAGGTATTGATAATTAGGCGCTGGCAGTTAATGTGACCATTGCAGATAAGTTAGGAGGTGGCGTAGTTAGTCATTTGGATGTGGTCAACTGCGGTAAGACCTTGCAAGGTAGTAGAAGGATAAAAGACCACTGGACCACATGGCTCATTCTACTTACAGGATTCATTTGACCTACTGACTTTTTTGATCCATAAGCTAGAATAGGGGAGATCAAGTTTTCCCGTGCGATTTGTTGTGATCAATGCCAACTACTATGGAATGAATGCTACCCATAGGAGAACACTCCACCACCTCTGATCTAATCCATCTACTTGGTCAGATGATTTAATGGTGTTGTTTCTATCTTCTTAAGACTCTGTTCCAACAAGATTAGATATCATTGCATCTGGATCTCCATGATTATTCTCTGTAAGACTTATTGGTAGTAGTTGTAGATTAATTTTAGTAGAGAAATATCTTAGTTATGCCTGAACTATAAAGGCAATTTTTATAGGTTTTGTTAAGGTTGAACCTTCTCTGATTTCTCTAATATTTCTCTGCAAATATTTAGTGTAAAATTCCCTTTGCCTCTAAACTAAATGACATTCTACTTATCTCCTTTAGCCATTGGTGTGAAAGTGCAAGAATCTTTTGCCTCTCATTGATGTTTTGTAGAAATCTATGATCTACATGATTGTATCTCTTTGACCTGTGAATGATATATAAGCGAATCTCTCTTTTCTTGTGTCATTCATTCTAGTTTTCTAATATGCATGTGATTATTAGATTAAAACAAGTCTGAATGTGTATATCCTTTGGTTTCATGATGGTTCAATAGTGCATGTGTGGCCAAAGATTGGTTTGAACACTCTATTTTGGTGCATCACCTCCTTAGATTAGAATAGGTAGATTTGATTCTATGCTCTCCTCCCTTTTTCTCTCCAAGAATAGTTAGGTGGACCTTGATAGTAAGAGGAAGCTGAACTTCTCTAGAGATTCAACCTCACAGTTCAAGTCCCACAACTTGGATGTTGTTTCCATGTTTCACGAGGTTGTCCTTAGGTAAGACTTTGGACAAGGGTGCAAACCTTTATGACAACAATTGTCTCCTAAAATAAGGTAGGGTTTGATAAATCTATTAAGAAAATATAGACATGTATTTGCATGGTCATATGATGACCTAAAGGCTGACAGAGAAGATCTTTTTCAGCATGAAATCCCTTTGAAACTAGATGGTAAACCTTTTAGGGAGAAACAAAGGCCAATAAATCTAACTTTGCCTCCTAAAATGTAAGAGGAACTAATCAAGTTAACAGATGCAAGGATCATAATGCCTATTAGACATTCTTCTTAGGTGTCCAATTTAGTCCCTGTTGTATCACCTAATCTAGTAGTATAAGATGAATACTAACTATTAAGGAAAGTATTAACAATTCTAGATAAGCAAACAATTAAGATAGGACTGATTGTTATCACCACAAAAGGATGCAAACCAAGAATGGTTGGCTCCTAATGGTATAACATCATGATACAATTTATTTGTCCTTGATTTAAGATATGTATGGTCACAAGTATGGCTCAAGCTTCAAATGGATGGATGGTGTAAATAAGGCAAGGTTGCAATTATTGATTCATGGAGTGATTTTGACATTATAATTGTATTTTGGTAGTTTTGAGCTCTCAAAATAGCATTATAACTTTGCAAGGAAGGTGGATTATCTTTTTGAAGGGAGATAGTTGAATTTATAGGCTAGGGGTTGGAGGAATGGATTGTCATGATGTCAAGATGATGAGATGTTGAGGGAGGGTCAAGATGAAATCAAAGGGGAGCACAAGGATTGTGCTTGTTCAGCACCAATGGGAAGGTGACAAGTGTCACAAGAAGAATGCATGTGAGAGGATATGAAATGGGTTGGTGAAGGGCTTGATGAGGGTGGTTGAGTATGTAAGAGGGATGTAAGAGTCATGAGTGAGGATGGGAGAGGTGTAAGGGATGTGTAAGGATCATTTATGAGGATGTAAGAGATGGGGTTGAACTTGTTGACTTTGGCTTGGGTTAGCAAGTCTTAACCCATGTTTATAATTGTGCACATGATGAGAGGGGGGATTAGGATTAGCTTACAAGAGAGGTTAAGTGATGAATGATTTGGCTTTGATGGGATGGGTTAGTTAGTTGGCTAAGTGAGGTTAGTATGGGTGAATGGGTTGGATTAGGGGTTAGGATAAGGTTTTAGGAAGGCTTTTTGGGATTTTGGATATTTTATTAAATGTTTTATTCAATAAAATGAGGGTACGGAATTAGATTGAATAGATTTGATGATTTATTCAATTTAATAGAGGAATAGGGATTTAATTGATAAATTAATTTTGTGTGATCATTTGATTTTATCAATTGGACTATAGTTAATTAAATAAATTAGTTAACTAGGGGATAATGATTAATTAATTAAATAGTAAATATTTAATCAGTAATGTCCTAGGAGAAATTAAATATGATTACTTATTGATGTAATCAGATTTAGGTATCTACATTTTGCCCCTATTTGACATAGTGTTGAAACAACATTATTTCAAAGAAGTTCGAATATAAATGATGTGAAGAAGACTTTTTGAAGCAACATAGTTGCCCCAATCTTTAGTAGAAAAGAGAGACTGGACTTTGTCATGCCCCCTCAAGAAGGTGGTAGGGAAAGAAAATGAGGCATAATAGCTTCTTGAAAAGTTATAGTAAGTTGGAAGGGGCCCGAAAGGCACAGAAGATGGAAAAATAAGTTTAAAAAGAAAATAAAAATAGGGTAAAAAAGCAAGAGGGCGAGGAAAAATTGGAGTGCTGGATGAACCACATGGGCAGCTAGGGAACCTGGGAGGGCTATAAGTGGCTAGAAGGGGGCTAGAAAGGGTAATTTGCATTCAAATTGAGGAGGAGATATTATTTTCAGGAGCTTTGCGTTGGATATTATGATGGTGGGTATTGGGTGACCAGATCATCGAGCAGACATAGTGCGATGAGTATGAGTGTGGGGGATGCTCGATCGATTGATAGGGTCTAAAACCTCTTCATGAATTTTTTTTTAATAGCTTTTATTGCATTCCCATGAAAGTGGAAACACAATCCCATGGACATAGGTTAGGGGGGAATGCGAGTGGGATCGACGGGATTACGATCCTGCAAAAGTAGTTTAGACAATTGAGATGTTCATAGTTTATTTAAATTTTTTTAGGATAGTTATCTCGAGGTGATTTTTTATGCGAGAATGAAAGTAATTAGGTAGGATTGCATTCCTGCTAGAAGGAATGTAATTTCTTCTATGGGAATGTGATCTCATAGTTGGAGGGTTCAAAGTGAGGATGGGGGTGGGTTGATTGGGGTAAGAAAAGGGCAAAATGTGATCCTGTGGGATCAAGGATCTGCAGGATCGCCACTTTTAGCTAGCACAAGGATGTGTAGGTAGGAACAAGGTGAAAAGGTCAAGGGTGGGCAAAAGTCAAAGGCATGATCTTGTCAGAAGATAGATCCATGAGAATGTCAGAGTTTGGGTGTACGAATACGCGTTCACGAGAATGCGAGTCAAACTAGGAGGGAGGCTAAGTAAAAGGTGTGATCCTATAGGGGGATGCACTAGCAAGAATATGATGTTATAGCTATGAGAACATTGTCGCAAATTTTTTTGTCAAATAGGGTTGAACTGGGTAAGGTCAGTGTTGCGATCCCATTAGAATATGCTTTTACGAGAACACGAGCATCGTGCTTCACGGGAATGCATTTTTGCAAGAATGTGGGTTTGTGCCAAAAAAGAAGAAAAAGCTAGGGTTGGGAAAAATGAGGGGTTGAGGATTATAATTTGAAATAGAAAATTGACATCTAGATCAATTTTTTGGTGTGTAGTGGAGCGATGAGTGGTGGTTTTGTGCATAGGTGAGATTTTGACACCTATAGACTAGGCAAGGATTGAGGCTATTGGACTAGGCTACCTAGCGAGGTTTCCCCATACCTACACATACATGGCGATGGTCATAGCCTTGTGCGAGTGATGACATAGTCAGATAGTGACTTTCCATCTATCAACTGGGGAGATGATAGGGACCTTAGAGGATGTGTATCAGATATTCAAACTATCGATATGGGGGATGCCAGTGATGGTGAGTAGAGAGATGATAGCAAAGGTGGCTATAAAGGGACTGATAGGACCCAAAGTTGAGTTCAAGATCTGGTGAGGATAGTTTTCCTTAGACTAGCATCTAGATTGTGTGGTGCTGAAGAGGTGGATTTAATTTTATGTGCTAGGGCTAGTATTTGGGTACATTGCCCCAGATTGGTGGGATAGGGGTCACTCTAGTGCTAATTCTAGTTGTGATGCAAATAGTGGATTTGGAACTTCCAGCTGCATGGGGGTCCTTGATATTGGCCGAGCTATATAGGGACCTTCATCAAATAGTATACTAGGTTGGTCTTCAGTAGGGGAAGAGTATTGGTTTTTTGACACTACTATAGGTATGGGCATGGGAGCATATTTCTTTGCTCAGGCCTCTTTTGTGGAGAGAGGGACAAGTGGAGGAGCTAATGGCATATAGCTGGGTCAAGCTGTTGACATACCACCACACAGATTCAATGGACTACTAGATAGTCTACATTGATGAGATAGTTATAGTGGTGTGGCAACCATACATGGGCCTGGGGCCATGGGCAGAGGACAAAGAGAAACTTCCATACATGATATCTCCATATTTTGTGTAGGGTGATTATCTATTAGGGAGGAGATGACATATTGGCAACCCACTATGCCTCACTACAGCAGGCACACGAGCCCATTAGCTAGCTACTTTAGGACACATAGTAGGAGAGAGACTAGCTTCGTGTAGAGTGAGGTCAAATTCACCAGGAGTGAGATATAGCCCAAGGTCAAGAAAATAGGGTAGGTCTTAAGGTGGGGAGGTTGCAGATAGAGGTGGGATGAGTGGAGGGGAGGTTGGACATCATGACTCTAGAGAGGCAAGTGGTGTAGGCAAGACTAGATGCCCTCCAGTAGGAGCGAGACAAGCTAGTGGTGGAGGTGGCAATCCTATGAGCATAGATGGTAGAGGGAGGGGGTCTAGATGAGTTGAGGAGACTATAGGTATTAGTAGAGGAGCTAAGGGAGAGGGCTAGTTTTTATCAGGGGAGGTATTACACAGTAGTCTTGACATCCCAAATTGAGCACTACAGGTGATCAACTCGGTCAGGTACAACAAGTACCTACACAAGGATGTAGGGAGGAGGGGATAGTGGATGGAGTGTGGGAGGGGAGAGTATAGGTGGCTCCTAGTGCAAAGGTCATAGTCAGAGGATAGGACCGAGCTAGAGGCGAGGAAGGAGGGATGAGGCAGAGAGCTCAAGAATAGGGGGAGGATTGATGAGGCCACCACCTCCACCACCACCACCACCAAGGGCCATGGGAGATATAAAGGAGGAGACTAATGATGCAAAGATGATGGATTGACTATTGATGAGCTAGGTATTTTTGGATACTGAGTATTTTTTACATATCAGCCATTTTTGAGATACATGGATATTTTACACGAGCATAGACCCAGTTGTATGATATGGACATTGATGGATTGTTATTCTTTTATTCTTTCATCAACATAGAGTTGATGATTCTGCTAAGATATGTGTTATGGAATATTGATGTTATGTGTATTGTTGATATGCTTTGATATGCAAGATGTGATTTTTTGATGATATCGATGATGATTTGTGATGCAGGATGCAATATGTGTTGAGATTTATGATTGTGCTAATAGTTTTTGATGTAGGATGTGATATGTGTTGCAATTAGGATGTATGATGTGATATGTTATGAATGTGATTTTGTTATGAATATGATGTGATGTGATTCTTGTTGATGATATTTTTAGATGTGATATGATATTTGATGATGTGATTTTCCTTATGATATTTTAGATGTGATGCGATATACTTTGATGTGATATCTGATGATAGGATTTTGTTGTATACTATTTCAGATGTGATGTGATATGCTTATATGTGATCTCTAATGATAGGATTTTTTTGTATGTTATTTTAGATGTGATGCGATATGCTTTGATGTGATCTTTGATGATAGGATTTACTTTATGATATGTGATGTGATATGTTGTTGTTATGATGATAAATACAAACTAAAAGATAAGTGGTAAATGTAAAAATGACTCACCAATTAAATGATAAATAATAAATTTATGATATGGAAAAATAAACTCAATGGTATTAAAAAAGGATGAATAACAAAAGTTAAAATGAACCCTAATGAAATGATGAGTTTATAAATGAATTCATATTTAAATGATGCACATCATATGCTAATGGAGTGATGAACTTACAATGAACGAAATCTACTTAAATGATGGATGTGAAATGCTAATGAAATGATGAACTTTACAACAAATGAAATCTAATTAAATGATGGATGTGAAATGATAATGATAAAATGATGAACTTACAACAAATGAAATCTAATTAAATGATGGATGTGAAATGTTATAAATGAATGAGAATCTAAGGATGATTTGACAATAATAATGATGAATCCTAATCTAATGATGAACTGACAATGCAAAAAAAAATGCATTTACAATCCAAATGATGAAGCTAAAATTTAGACAAACAAAAGGAGAGGTCGTTAGATTTATGATATGTTAAAAATAGTGACAAACTAAAAAGATATATCTGCACCTTTATGATAAGTATGTGAGAGGAACATAAAAGAGAAAATACTATGATATGCTAAGATATGATAACAAGATAAAAACTATGATAATGCAACATAATAGAGCCTAGGAGATACAAGATAAATGATGATGGTAGAATAGGATAACTAATGTAGGACTTATGATAGTGACCTATAATATATAAAAAGTGATCATAAGAGATATTGTCTCTAAGGAGAATGATGTTGGAAAATGAGTGACCAACAAACTCACAGTCAGGATGATAGTAGAGATTAGAACTAGGATAGTGACTTATGATAGGGATCACATCATGATGAGAATGAATAAGAGTTGATGGTTGATGATCTGAATCAAATGATTCTAATGGTAGAAAGAGTGAAAGTTGAAGGGAGAGAGATGATGAAAAGGAGGAGGATACCAAGAGTTATGAAAATAAATGTGAGGTGTAGGGGAAGTTTGAGCACGGGGTACTTTGGGAGGAAGTACCACTATGCAGTGTAAGCATTTTATTTGATATAGGATTTTTAGGGATCTACCAAGGTTACTAAGAATGTCAAGGCCTTTTCCCCAAGATTCCATAGGACTAACTCAAAAGGCCCTCAAGGATTTCCCTAACATCACACATGAGTCTTTGAGGGATCAGTGTGGGAACGATGCTGGTTGATCCACAAGAAAATGCTATCACCCAAGTGCACCATATTTATCAAAAGATGAAAACATGTTTGAAATATGCAAGGATGATATCTGACTGACTCACAAGAAAAAAGAACTATGACCAAAACCATGCCACTAAGTTGCCTCAGTCAAAACACAACATGATATGAAATGATTATGGCAATCATGAGGAGGAAAAAATGAAAGACACAAGGAAGCCATCAATCAAAAATGTACAAAAAACCAAAGATTTTGCAACAAAAGAACCCAAGTGCAAAAAGGTAACCTTTTTCTAAAGAGATCAACTGATGGGCTATGGATAGGCTAGGGACACAAGGTGTCATAGCAAGACCTAAATAGGATATACAAGCATGACTATACAATGACATGGGAACCCTAGACTAGATGACAAAGTATACTAGTAGGTGTATGCAGGATGGGGGAAAGCTCAAGATGAGGAGATAGCATTGTTATGATACATCTTAGTTATAGGGGGGATATGTAAAAGTGCAATTTATGTACAAGGATCAAGATTCTATTGTATTTACATAGCTATGGTACATATGATACAAGGATCAATGTAGGGGGTATGATACACAAAGTTCTATGTGTCGAATAACATATATATGATAAAGTACAAGGATGAGAAGCACTCGATAAGATACATGTGGTGGAATAAAATGGTAGAATACATCGGGTATGATACATGGGATGCTACTATAATGGAGTGAGGTGGGATGCTGAGGTGCTAGAGGATGATGCAAAGCATGGTGAGTAGTAAAACAATGAGGAACACCTTGGAAAAGCAAGGAGATGAGTGATATAATATGGAGTGGTGATGTGGGGGGGTGCATGTCAGTGATAGATAATAAAAAAGCTATAGTATAATTGGTGCCTATTTTCTAGGTTTTCACTAGGGACCTATCCAAGGTGCTTGAATTTCCAAGTTTTCACCATTGGATGCTTATTTTTCTTTGTCTATTTTTTATTTGAGAATTTTTCCTTCAGGCATAGAATTTCTTGAGGTGAATAATGTTGGTAGGATAATTTAAGACTTCACCTTCAAGGGTAGATAATTTATAGGCTCCTGAGCCAAAAGATGTCATGACCACATAAGGACCGAGCCATGTTAGCTCAAACTTACCATTCTTTTCTCTATTAGCCTAAACCTTCATGTTCTCTTTAAGGACCATGTCACCTTCCTAAAAATTGCACAAATGGACTTTCCTATTGAAATTTCACTTGAGGAAACTTTGATAGACCTTGAGGTGGTTGTAGGCCTATTGCCTTTTCTCATCAAGTAGATCAAGCTTAGTAAGTTGAGCTACTCAATACTCTTCATTAGATATCTTGCCTCGTAGAGAAATGTGGGGAGATGGGAGTTCAATGTAAATAGGTAGGACTACTTCATCACCATAGACCAAGGAGCATGGAGTTGTGGCAGTGGCTATAGGGAATGAAGTGTGGTATCACCATAGGGTAGGATTAATTTGCAAATGCTAATCATAGTCGAAGTCATTGACAACCTTCTTGAGGATTCTAAGTAGGATTTTATTAGTTGCCTCTGCTTGACTATTACCTTCTGAAAAATATTGGCTAGAAAAGAGGTGATGGATGTGAAGTGAAGTGCACAATTCATCCATATTTATGTTTTCAAAATTTCCTCCATGGTCTATGAAAATGGTAGCTAGGATGCCAAAGCAACATACGATATGATACAGGATAAATTTGGACACTTGAACTCCCATGGCAATAAAAAGGGGAACTGCTTTGACCCAATTAGTGAAATAATCAGTGGTAGTGATTATCCACTTGTGCCCTTCTAAAGAAAGTGGTGCAATAAGGCCAATGAGATCAAATTCACAACAAGGAAAAGGCCATGGAGGTGCAATTTGTTGCAAGTCATGTGCTAGAGCATGGATCAAATTAGCATGCTGCTGAAAAGGTAGACATTATTTCACAAACTTGCATGCATCATGCTCTAGAGTAGGCCAATAATATCCAGCCTGAAGGATCTACTTTGCTAGCACCATCCCACTCCTATGAGCACCACAAAGTTCAACATGTACCTCTTTGAGAACCATCATAGCCTCATTTTGGTCTAAACATAGGGAGAGAGTATCATGATAACCACGACAATATAGGGTTTGGGCGATGATAGTGTAATGGGAAGCTCTACAAATAAGGTTTTGGTGTTGGGTTCATGTGAGGTGAGGAGATATGATACCATTTAGTAAGTAAGACTGAATTTCTTGGTACCATGGGGATTTGGGACCAACCAATACATAGACCCGTATTGATTCATCATTCTCATATGTGGGTTCATGTAGCTACTCAACCAAGAATTTGTATTGCGTAGCTTCATGTGACATTTCAAAGAGAGACCCAATAGTGGCCATGGCATCAACTACCTTATTTTGGAGTCTAGGTACCTGTATGAACTGGATCTAGGTAAAATGTTCCTTGAATTGATCAACCAAATCCTTGTAAGGTAATAGCTTTTCATCCTTGGTTTGATATTCATTCAAGGCTTGTTTGATAATAAGATGAGAGTCACCATAGACCTGTAGCTCCATGATATTCCATTCAATGGCAATTTTGAGTCCTAAAATTGTTAGATTGTGGTGACTGATCAGGAAAGTACTGTACATACTTCATAATAAATTTTTTTTTGGAAGTAGCTGACATGGTAGCCGACATATTATGGCCGACATATGGCCGACATGTTATAACCCTAAAGCGGTTTAATACTTGTATAAAAAGGGCTTAGGGTTGGGTATTTTTTATGTGTGGTGATATGAAATTGGTTCTTGCGGCGGTATTGAGCTGTAAGGGATTACGGATTGTAATCAGGTTGTAATCACTGGATTGTAATAAGATCAGACTTGTTGTTTGGTGGATGTAGCCCAGGGATTGGGTGAACCATGTTAAATATTGGTGCCTTGTGTTCATTTCTGTGTGTTCTATTATTTTTGTTATTGGTTATATTTGCATGTAGTTTTTATTTCTATCCGTGGTTTATCCTAACAAGTGGTATCAGAGCCTAGTTGTTTCTCAGTTATCCTCTGCAAGAAAGTCTCACGGTTAAGTGGGAGTCTCATGGTTGAGTGGGAGCAATGGCAGATGATGGTAAGCTGAGGGTTGATAGGTTTAATGGGCAGAACTTCCAGTTATGGAAGATGCAAATGGAAGACTATTTATGTCAGAAGGATTTATGGAAGCCGTTGGAAGGAAAAGCCAAGAATTAGGGAACTATGTCAGAGGCTGAATGGGATCTTTTGGACAGAAAGGCACTCGGAAGCATTCGGTTATGCTTGGTACCATCGGTGGCATTTAATATTACAAAAGCAAAGACGACAGAAGATTTGATGAAAACCCTAGCGACACTGTATGAAAAGCCCTCCGCTTCAAATAAGGTATTTCTCATGAAGCGTTTATTTAATATGAAAATGGCAGAAGGTGGATCTGTTGCAGATCATTTAAATGAGTTTAATACTATTACTAGTCAATTATCTTCTGTGGGTATCAATTTTGATGAAGAAATTAGGGCTCTCTTGATTTTGTGTTCTTTGCCTTAAAGCTGGAATGGCTTGGTAATGGCGGTGAGTAATTCTGTTCCTGGATCAAGTACCCTAAAATATGATGATGTGATCGATGTTATTTTAAGTGAGGAAACTCGTAGAAAATCCTCAGGTGGATCTACATCAGGAAGTGCTTTAAATGCACAAAGCAGGGGCAGAATGACTGAAAGAGGAAGTAACTCTGGAAATTGTGGGAAATCAAGAGGAAAGTCAAAGGGGAGGAGGTCTCAATCGAGAGGACCAAATGATTGCTGGTACTGTGGGAAACCAGGGCACAAAAAGAAAGATTGCTGGACTCGAAAGAAAAATGAAGGAGATAAATCAGATGGAGACAAAGAGGCAAATGTGGTAAGTAATAAATCCGAAGAGGATGCTTTGCTTCTGTCTTTAGAGAGTGTTGATGATTCATGGGTTTTAGATTCTAGTGCTTCTTTTCATGCTACACCTCATAGAGGTTATTTCATTGATTATGTCCAAGGGGATTTTGGGCTTGTTTATTTTGGGGATAATGAAACTTGTCAGATTGTTGGAAAGGGAAAAATTAAGATTAAGTTGCAGAATGGGAATCATTGGCTACTACATGAGGTAAGACATATTCCAAAGCTGAGTAGGAATTTAATTTCAACAGGGCAACTCGGTGATGAGGGTTGTGTAATTACTTTTAATGATAAAAATTGGAAGGTTTCAAAAGGTTCCCTGGTAGTAGCAAAAGGTGTGAAAGTAGGCACCTTATATCTTTGTACAGGTCATATTGTTCCTTCTACTTTGATTGTTTCAGAGAAAAATGAATATTCAGGAACAATTACTGCAGTTGAGCAGGGAGAACAAATAGCTTCTGTAGATTTTGATACAGCGCTATGGCACAATAGACTTGGGCACATGAGTGAGAAAGGTATGAAAGTACTTCATTCAAGGAAAGTTTTACCAGGTCTAAAATGTGTGAATATGGATTTCTGTGAAAGTTGTGTGTATGGAAAACAAAAGAGAGTGAGTTTTGTAAAGACAGGGAAGGAAAACAAAAAGGAGAAATTAGAGCTTGTGCATACAGATGTATGGGGACCAGCTCAGGTATCTTCCCTTGGTGGCTCTTATTATTATGTTACATTTATTGATGATGCAACTAGAAAAGTATGGGTTTATTTCCTTAGATAGAAATCTGATGTATTTCAAACTTTTAAGAAATGGAAATGCTTGGTTGAAAATGAGACTGGTAAGAAATTAAAATGTCTCAGGTCTGATAATGGTGGTGAGTATTGCAGTCATGAATTTGAAGATTATTGCTCCACTAATGGTATTCGTAGACAAAAAACTGTTCCAAGGACTCCACAGGAAAATGGAGTGGCTGAACGCATGAACAGGACTATAATGGAGCACGCAAGGAGCATGAGGTTGCATGTTGGGTTGCCCTTACACATGTGGGCAGAGGCTATCAATACTGCAGTATATTTGATTAATAGAGGTCCCTCTACTCCTTTGGGCTGTGGTATTCCAGAGGAAGCATGGACTAGTAAGAAGGTGAGTTATTCTTTTCTCAAGACCTTCGGTTGTGAAGCTTTTGCTCATATAGACTCTGAAAATAGAACCAAGCTAGAAGTGAAATCAAAGAAATGTGTCTTTGTTGGATATGGCATTAATGAATTTGGCTATAGGCTTTGGGATTTTGAAAATCATAAAATTATAAGAAGCTGGGATGTCATATTCAATGAAAAAGTGTTGTACAAAGATCTGTTGCAGCAACATGAGAAGAAAGAAGATGATTATGTAGTGTTGGATGATACTCCAAAAGCTGATGTTCTAGCCATTCCTCATGATGTGCAACAACTGCCACAACAAATACCACACACACCAGTGAATGTTAGACGGTCAACAAGGCCAATTAGATCTCCACAAAGGTTTTCTCCCTCTTTGTATTCTATTTTACTTACTGATGCTGGTGAACCTGAAAGTTATGATGAAGTTGTGCAGGTGGATACTAAAATTCAGTGGGAGTCTGCAATGAAAGATGAAATGGACTCTTTGCTGAAAAATAAGACATGGGATTTGTGCAAGTTGCCTGCAGGTAAAAAGGCTTTACAGAATAAATGGGTTTACAAGTTGAAAGAAGAGGAAGGAGGTAAGAAAATATTTAAGGCCAGGTTAGTTGTAAAAGGATTTGCACAGAAAAAGGGAATTGATTTTGATGAGATATTTTCTCCTGTTGTTAAAATGACTTCTATTCGTACTGTTTTAACTCTTGTGGCTACTAAAGATTTTCATTTAGAGTAGATGGATGTTAAAATAGCCTTTCTTCATGGTGATTTGGATGAAGAAATATATATGGCTCAGCCACAGGGTTTTGAGGTCAAAGGTAAGGAGAACTTAGTGTGCAAATTGAAGAAAAGTTTATATGGCCTGAAGCAAGCACCTCGGCAATGGTATCTAAAATTTGACCATTTTATGCATGAGCATGGATATAACAGGTGTCATTCAGATTACTGTGTTTATTTTAAGAGGTTGGATGATGATAGCTACATTATTTTATGTCTATATGTTGATGATATGCTTATAGCTGGGTCTAACATGCATCATCTTAAGGGGCTAAAATGCCAGTTAGCACATGCATTTGCTATGAAGGATTTGGGGGCAGAAAAACAAATCCTTGGTATGAAGATTTGCAGAGATAGGAAGAACAGAACATTGATGCTATCTCAAGCTGATTATGTTGAGAAGGTGTTGCAACGTTTCTCTATGGAGAATGCTAAAGCTGTCAGCACACCTTTACCTGGTCATTTGAAATTGACTAAGGAGATGTGTCCCAAGACACAGGAAGAGGAGGATAAGATGTCCAAGGTACCCTATGCTTCAGCTATAGGAAGTTTGATGTATGCTATGGTATGCACTAGGCCAGATATTGCACATGCAGTGGGAGTCGTTAGCAGGTATATGAGTCATCTAGGTTTTGAGCATTGGAATGCTGTCAAGTGGATTCTCAGATATTTGAGAGGAACATCCAATAAGTGTTTACACTTTGGGGGCTCTACTACTGATTTACAGGGCTATGTTGACTCAGATTTGGCTGGGGATATTGATACCAGGCGGAGTACTACAGGTTATGTCTTTACTGTTGGTGGGGCAGTCATGAGCTAGGTTTCTAGGCTACAGAAGATTAATGCTCTCTCCACTACAGAGGCAGAGTATGTTTCTGCTACAGAGGCAGCCAAAGAGATGATATGGCTTTAGTTATTCTTAGAAGAATTGGGACATCCTCAGAAGGATAATTATTTGTTCACAGATAGTCAGAGTGCCATTCATCTTGCTAAGAATTCAGCTCTGCATTCTAAGACCAAACACATACAGTTGCGATACCATTTCATTCGGTCAGTTTTGGAGGATGGACAATTAAAGCTAGAGAAGATACATACCAATGAAAATCCAGCAGATATGTTGACAAAGGTTGTCACAAGGGAGAAGCTAAACTCCTCTTCAGCTTCAGTTGGTCTTTTAGACTAAAATGTGAATAAAAGAACAACAGAGTCCAGGGTGGTTTGATCCAGTGGGAGCCCCATGCGGTAGTTGTATTGCTACAGGATCAGTCTCCAAGTGGGAGATTTTTGTTTAGTGTGGAGCCTGATCAGTCCCCAAGTGGGAGATTGTTAGATTGTGGTGACTGATCAGGAAAGTACTGTACATACTTCATAATAAAATTTTTTTTGGAAGTAGCCGACATGGTAGCCGACATATTATGGCCAACATATGGCCGACATGTTATAACCCTAAAGTGGTTTAATACTTGTATAAAAAGGGCTTAGGGTTGGGTATTTTTTATGTGTGGTGATACGAAATTGGTTCTTGCGGCGGTATTGAGCTGTAAGGGATTACGGATTGTAATCAGGTTGTAATCACTGGATTGTAATAAGATCGGACTTGTTGTTTGGTGAACGTAGCCCAGGGATTGGGTGAACCACATTAAATCTTGGTGCCTTGTGTTCATTTCTGTGTGTTCTATTATTTTTGTTATTGGTTATATTTGCATGTAGTTTTTATTTCTGTCCGTGGTTTATCCTAACAAAAATAAGGGTCTCATACTCTACAATCTTATTGGTACACCAGAACTATAACTTGAAAGATTTAGGAATATAATCGCCTTGAGGTGTAACCAAGAGTATGCCCACACTAGAGCCATGAGATGTATAGGAGCCATTAAAATATAACTTCTAGGGTGATTTCTCTTCTATCAAATAGAGATGTTCATCTAGAAACTCCATGATGAGTGGGTGATCTACAACCAAGGGTGCATCTGCCAAGTGATCTACAATAGCCCAACCTTTGATGGCCTTTTTATCAATATATTGAATGTCAAATTCACTGAGAAGCATAACCCACTTTGCCAAGTGTCTGGTGAGTACTATACAAGAGAGCATGTATTTCAATGGATCAATATTTGATATTAGTTGCACAGTATGAATCAACATGTAATGATGAAAATTTTGGGTCAAAAATACCACTACTAAGAAAGCCTTCTACATTAGCATGTAGTTGAGCTCATAGCCCACTAATTTTTGGCTAATGTAATAAATAGCTCTTTCCTTTCTTGCATCATCAAGTTGTGTTAGAAGAGCACCTAATGCTATGGGAGTAGCTGTGATATACAATATGAGTAGGAACCTTGCAACTGGAGGAACTAGAATAGGTAGATTAGCCAATTATTATTTGATGAGCTCAAAGTTGTGCTGGCAAGCTAGGTCCCATCTAAAGTTTTGATCCTTCTTGAGCAGGAGTGTGAAGGGTTGATATTTATCAGCAAGCTGACAAATGAACCACCAAACTAATTGGATTTTTCCCTACAAAGAATGAAGGTGCCTGAGTGTCCTAGGAGGAGCCATATCCATGATGGATTTAACCTTTTTATGGTCAATCTTGATACCACACCATGATACAATGAAGCCTATGAGCTTCCCTGAAGTAAGGTCAAAGACACATTTCTTTAGATTTAACATGAGGCGATATTTTGCAAGTCAATTAAACACCTCCTCGAGGTGAGATAATTGATCCAGAGCATTGAGAGACTTGACTAAGATACTATCCATGTAATCCTCTAAGATCTTATGGATTAGGTCATGGAAGATGACTGTCATTGCGCATTGATAGGTTGCCCCGACTTTCTTCAACCCAAATGGCATCATGTTGTAGCAGAATGTGCCCCAAGGTGTAGTGAATGTCATTTTATGCTGATCTTCCTCTGTAATATGAATTTGATTATACCTAGAGAAACCATCCATTAGTGACAAGATTTCATGACCTGTGGTGAGATCCACAATCATATTGATATTTGGTAATGGAAAGTCATCTTTTGGAAAAGCTTTATTAAGATCCCTAAAATCTATGTAGATTCTAATATTGCCAAAAGGCTTGGTAACAGGTACCATATTAGAAATCCATTCAAAATAATCTATTGGTTGAATGATTTTGGCCTCTAGCAACTTTTCTAGCTTTGCCTCGACTAATAAAGCCACCTTAGGGTGCATTTTATGAAGTTTCTGCTTGACCTTCTTGGCCCCTGGATCTACTGCCAAATGGTGCACTACTAGTTTGGGGTCCAATTTCAGCATGTCCTGATATGACCATGAAAAATGACCCACATTCTTATAGAGAACCTCAATGAGAAATCTTCCTGCTTAGGTGGTAGAGAGGTTGTGATGTATGTGATATGTGGTGTCTCTGTCAAGCTGATATTTATAGGCCAAGTTTCTTCTATTAAAACATAAGATATAGGATGTTGACGTTCTTGTGGGGGGAGGATGAAATCTCCATCCTTAGGTGCCTCTAAGAGGTTTTCACCATTAGATATGTCCTTTATTTTTGTTTTATTTTTTGAGTCATCCAGTGGCACTCCAGAGGAGTTTTCACCAGAGTTTTTCTTTTGTCTTTTTGCTTTTTTTTTTCTTTTTTAATTTCATTTTTGCAACTACAGATTTCCTCCTCCCTAATGTAACCTACTAGATCTAGCTTGTAGACACACGTCGATGGTGGTGGTGGCCATTTATGTGGCATTTCTGCCCCCATGAATTTAAAGAGTGCATGCTCGGTAAAGAACTCATCAAGATGAATGACACTTGGTTGGTCCTAATCTATGAGTTCAAGGTGAGTGAGGGGGAGGAATATGAGGTTCAAGGATAGTTGGAAAAGTACATAGGCTCCAAGGATTATTTCATCAAGGAAAATATCATTGTAAGCCTTCTTTTCAACTTCCTTAGGAATGTCTTCGACCTCAACGAGAGTGTTTTAAATGTTTGTGAAGGCATGGCCTTCCATTGTAATGCCCCCAATTATGGCAAGTCCATAGCCTAAACCTTTTTTTTCTTTCCTTGGCGTGCTTCTATAGGATGTCTCATACCTGATTCCTACTGGCCTAAATCACCTCCTTGATAATCCCATTGCTCTATTACCAAGTGATGTGACTAGGGATATTTTTGTTTAAAGTGATCAAGAAGTGCTTCACTTTTAGGAGATGGCTCTTTGTATAGCCATGTGTTAATGTATGGCACATTTTTCGCTCCATCAAGGATATTGTGGGTAAAAAATGTGGTAGAATCCATCTGGTAGATTTGAGAAGTGGTTTCTAATTTAGGCTCATGATATGTCAGGCACCCTTGAGTATGTGGATCAAGTGATAGAGCACCAATAGCAAAAGCTTCTATAAGACTATACTCACCACAACCTTGATAGTTGATTTTAACCATGGAAAGAGTGGAGGCTAAAATGGTGTTTGGATCATGGTAGGTGCTAGAGGAACTGGCTGTGGTGGTACCAATTTTTATTCTAGGATAGTGATTGGTGTATGAAGCTTCAACTGCATTGCAATAAGCAAAGGGTTTAGGATTTGTGTGAATGGTTATCTTAGTGCCATTATGCAAAAATTTGATGCACTAATGATATATGGATGGAACGCCTTCATGGCGTGAATCCATGGGCAACCGAGGAGGATGTTATATGGAAGGTTAAGATTAACTATATGGCAGAGTGTTTCTTGAGTGGCTGGGCCGACTCTGATAGGGAGTAGGATGGTTTCTTCAATGGTGTGATCCAAATTGTCATATGCCTTGATTGTGATCATTTCATTGATGATATCTGCCTTAGTATATCCTACCTATTTTATGAACTTTAGAGTACATAGATTTAAAGTCGATCCATTATCTATCATGACACATTTAACTACAAAGTTAGAAACCATGATAGCTATGTGAAGTGGGAGGATATGATCTAGCTCAACTACTGGGATATTAGTGGTTTTGAAGGATAAGGCACATGAGGCCAAAAGATGGCCAACCAAGTTGTGAAACTCAGCAGCGTTAATGTCAGAGGGGATGCATGACTCATGTAGAGTGTTGTCAAGGATCTCTTGAAAGAGTGGCCTTGTGCATAAGAGATCCAGGATGGAGATATGGGCTGGCATGTTTCTAACGTGTTCTAAGATGTTACATTGTGGCCGTAATGAAGGTGATTATGATGGAGATGCTCAAGATGGAGGTGGTCATGATGGTACAAATACAAGTGGGCCAGCTCTATTTAGTCATGTTCGATGGGTAGCAACTACACACTAGGTGTCTGGGCCCTTGATATTTATTACATTGACAAACAACTCAACTTGTGATATGCAACGAATAAGGCTACCATAGTCTAAGTATGCTGAGATATAATACTAAGACATATCTTAGTTGTCACCTTGTTTACCTAGAGCATTGTTAGGTTTGTTGACGAGAGGGTTTGTAGATGCTTTTCTCAAGTTCATGTTATGAGGAGGAAAAGCATTTTGATACATCATTAATGTTGCATTAGGTGAGGGTTGTGCCCCCATTGTGATTTCCTTCTGGTCAATGAGGTCCTATACACAATCCTTATGTTACATGCATTTAAGCATAGTGTGTTCGTTGACATGATTGGGCTCTAGTGGTTGTATTTGTGGATACCTAACAAGGTTATCTTTGACCAAATTTTTGAAGATAGCATCAAGAGGCTCCCCCAATGGCATATATGTGCATTTTTGCTTTTAAACATGAGGTTTAGAACCTACTACAAGTGTTATAGAATTAGTCTGATTATGATGAGTAGGTACTTGCTAGTTAGTCTACATAGGTTACTAGTGATACCCGAGGTTTTGTTGCTAATAAGTCTATTATTGACAAAATGTGGTGGGAAAATTGGTAGCCACTCCAACAATATGAACTTTTTGGGTGTTGGTGGTGCCATCTATCATTGTGTTCTTGTTCTTGTTCCAATAGTGAGTTTTGTCATTGCTTAGACCTCGGTCCTAGGTATTTTCCTTGTATAGTCTAATGGCATCGTCCTTAATGAGGCCTTGTTCAAGGCCCATCCCTTTTTCTTTGATGTCTTTATACATTTGCAAGTAGTTCATAACTATATGATGGGAAAGGCTAGGTTGTACATTGTTTATGAACATCTTGACAAGATAATTCTTAGGGATGGTACAAGAAATCCTGGTTGTGAGAATCTGCCAATTGTAGATACTCTGCAAGGCTCTCTCATCCTTTCTATTTAGTATGGACTAACTCCACTACAGATACTTCACTTTCAATGAGATGGGTGTACTGAGCAACAAAGGCTTTAGAAAGATCTGTAAAAGTTTTAATAGAGCCTTGAGGGATATGGCACAACCATTCTAAGGTTGGACCTCCTAAGCTCTTGGGAAAGAGCCACATAAGAAAAACATCATTATAGGCCACATCTTGAAAATGCACATAGAATTCCTTAACAGGTGTGACGGAATGACTTTCCCACTAAATTTGTCAAACTTGGGGATCTCAAAATGTTTAGGAAACAACATCATTGTGATAGGTTTGTCAAATCGGTATGGGCACTCATTCTCAAATTTGAAATTTTTGAAGTTTTCCCCATCCTTGAGGGCCTTGAGAGAATTTTTCATCTCTTCCCATTTAGATTTTATAGGTGGGCGAGAAAGTGCCCCTAATCTAGGTGCCCCTAGTGTAGGATACATGCCAGAATCTGAAGTGTTATATGAGAAATCTTGATGGCCATATGGTGTTGATGGAAAAATAGGTTGTGCAACTGGTGGAGTGGATGCCATGGGTTGCTAGAATGTGGGTTGTGCATACTACTACATTTGTTGTAGAGATGGTTGGTGCGGAAGGTAACTATGAGGTTGTTGCCCTAGGTAGTTTTGCGTAGGTGCCTAGACAGACTATTGGCATGAAGACTGCACTTGAAATAGTGGTAATGCTAGTAATGCCAGTGCCATGCTTTGGGAATATGTTCCATGTCCAATATAGGTGGGTTGTGCTCCTACTTGAGAGTATTGCTAATGATGGACAAGTGCAAGGTAATTGATCTGTGGTAAAGTATTCATCATAGGGAATTGCAGTGGTGGTGGGTTTTGGCTATTGCTTAAAGGTGGCATGGAGAAATAGTTGGGAAGAGGTGGTAAGGAATAACTATGTGAAGTGGTAGATGATAGTGCATAAGGCATAGACATGACTGCAGTTCTAGAGGGAATACTAGTGATAGGACCATGCATTGAGGTAACATTCCAAGGTTCCAAAGGAAATGTAGCTAAAGAACTTTGGCTAGTTACAAAGGGGTTGATAGTGATGTTATATGGGATGGAAGATGAACTATTAGACCCTAGTGGTAGTACGTAAGCAACAGATGGACTAGATGTGATTTGGGGTGCAAGTGAAAGGTAGTGTTGCTAGATGCAAATGGATGATTTGGTGGAGCAAAAAAATGAATGGTGGAAATAGATGCAGATGGTTACTCAGGGTTGGTTGAGATGTAGTATGTACTAATGATTAAGTGAGAGTGGGATGGGTGTTTTTCAGAATGGGAATTGGCACCTAGGTCAAGGGTATATTTGGGTCCACTAGTTCTACATGAGGTGGTTTTCATCCAAACAATGGGTGAGTAGGATCTGTTATGTCAATAGGTGGTGGATGCCCAAACTCAAAGATGCCAATGTTACCCCTCAAGAAATTTTCCATGATGGTTTCCTTGTTGCGATCTATGATGGAGTTTACAATGGTAGCATGACTAGGTTGGTTCATGAAAGCCTCAATATCTATGGATGAACCTAGCTCCTCTAGGATTTGTGGTGGTAGGTCTTATGGTGCCATAGAGACTAATAGGTAGGGCTAAGCTCGAGATGTATTACCACTATGATTAGGATCCATGTCCTTCTTTTTTCGTGTGTTCCTACCAAAGCATGTGGTGGGTGGCATGAAAGAGATGATTTTCCTATGTGATGGTGATGGTGATGGTGGTTGTGTTTTCCCTATAAATATGAGTGTGGGAATGTGATTGTGATGTGAAATGTGTGGTCCTAACCTTTGGCTCAAGGTGATGTAGGACACAAATGACAACCTATTTCTAGAAAATGTTGTGTTTCAAGGACACCTAGGATGATGAAATATATGATGCTAAAGGTTTCTAAGTGAGTAAGGGAATAATGGGGAAATGCTAAGATTTTAACAATGCATGTGGAGGACTTTTCTTTAACAACCTAATATGGGAGGAGATGGTGTAATTCCAAATGCTTGTGGGAGATAGTGCAATTTCTAAGTAAGTGTCTAACCTATAAGTGCACAAGTGTGTGTGGACAAAGGGGGGACCTAATTAGAATGATTAATAGTAGAGTTTTTGATAAGGCTCTGATTAACACCATGTCGTAGGGTTAGGTTTTGGAATTTTTAGTCCCATTTAGTTTGCAATGCTACCTCTGCTCTATCTTTCTCAATTTGATCTAATTTGGCAATCCTCAGGTTGGGGGTGTGCTTCTTATGCTCTAGTTCAATTTCCTTATAAATTAATATTTGAGGAAGCTTGGCCTTCTTAAACTTAGTCTTAGGATAGCCTAACATGAGATATTTCCAAAGGATTTTGATCACAACTGTGGGGTTTTGGAGGTAGTGACTATGCTAAGTGTACCTTTTAGACCTTAGGTTGGAACATAAATCAATTGAGAAATAGCAAGTTTTGGACTTCAAGATTAGTTTGGATAACTATCTTCTAGGCAAGGGTAAAATGTGACATTTTTGGTCAAGTAGGTTGGTAGTAAAAAGGTATTTTGAAAAGAGAAACTTTTGGATCATTAGAGAAATTTTTTTTTTGGTAACTAGACTTTTTTGGGTATGCTTGTGGGCTTCTAGGTAATAAGTGTAAGTAAAGGTAAACAAAAATCAAAAGATGGTGTTGCAAGTGGGCTTACTAAAAACCATTTTTCATATGGGAAGGTAAGGTCTTCCAAATGTGATATTTTTTGTCAAGTAGGATAGGTGGAAAAGTAATTTTGAGAAAAACTTTGGAACAAGGAAAAAGAGGATTAGTAACTAGAATCTACTAGGATAACTTTTGAGACAAGGGGAAAAATTGGTCCAATGAGGCAAGCAGTTGTTGCAAATGGACTTGCTAACAACTGTTTCTTGAGATAACAAAGGTGAAACTTCTATTCTTATATGGGGATTTATGAGAAAACAATTTCTCAAAGGATAAAGCAACTTTGAGAAATGAAAACATTTGATCTCTTTAGCAAAAGGATTTTTGATAATAACCACTAAATTGTGTATGTTCAACAAATGTTTTTCATGGGTTTTGAGCACAAGTAAGATAGTTCAAACACACACTTTATCCAAAGGTCAAATTTTTGATTGCAATATACTATTTAATGGCCCACAACTTGGTGTCTCCTAATTCTAGTGCAATATTTCCCTTTAATTGAAGAGGTGAGTCGATACAAGAGTCGATCGACAAAAGCATACACATCAAAGAATCTTCAAGGCATGGGAAATAGAAGTTCCCCTTTTGTGGGAACAATGACCCTTGGAGATGAAACCCAAGTGGCCTTATGCCTCTACCAGAGGAACATAGTGGTCAGCAATCTTGTGGGATGTTGTTTCCCTTGCACCATTAATGAACATACCATGGATAAAAGTGAGATAATTTTGACTAAGAGGGTTGTAAATGGGTCTATGGAGTCTCTTAAATAGTCGTTGTTGGTTCTAATCCACTTAAGAATATATTCTAAACATGCTAAAATTGTGAGAAAGTTTTCCCATCTCAAGCTACCCCTAGCAACATGTCACTCAAACTTAAGAGATAATTTGAGAAAGTTTACCTTTCCCCTCATTTATATATCGGCTAGACTTTTTACCAATTTGAGCTTCTCACCAAAGGGGAAGCACTTTCTAGATGTGGATGAACTCACTAGAAGCACTCCTAGGTTGTTGTGGATGATCTTGCTAACAACTTTTAGTACATGCATCATGTATTTTAAATGGTCTTACTTTGCATGAAAATAGAGAAGTCCAAGATGTGCAAAAATGCACAATCTCAAAACATGCAAGACATGGGGTTCATTACTTTTTGAACACATTAATGCTCTATTCTATGACTTTGAAAACACATCTGTTTAACATATAAAGGTTCATTCCAACTTCACAACATCGTCAACAAAAGTAAATCGAGTCAACAAAAGAGAAATTGAGTGCCAAAGATTTAGAGAGGAGGGAATATGAGCATTTTAACCTTTAGGGATTTGAGATTCAATGAAGTTTATTTTAAGCCCAAATTTGAAGTGTTTGCACATAATGTTCATTAACACCTAAAACTGAAATGTTCATCGCAATAGTTAATTTTAATCCTTAATCATTCATTCCATGAAAGAAAAAAAGAAAGATTTGTTTAATTTTAAGCTATTTGAAGGAAGATTATGATGATAAAACCTGTAGTAAATAAGTCAGCATAAAAACCTACATGGAAAATTGTTAGAATTTTGAGGAAATCAGCTAACAATGCAAACTCGTAGGTTTAGGCAGCGATCCTGTAGGTGCAAGAACATGGGAAAGGTTCATGGGAATGCAGGACAAAAATTGGTAATAAACTATGGAAAATTAAGTTACGGGTTCAAATAACACAATGCGATCCCTTGAGCAAGCGATCCTGTAGGTTTATTTCTGAGTGTTCCCATAGGAAAATACTTCAGTGAATTTAAGATGTCAGCTATAGGAATCAGTTTGAAAGTTTGACTTGTCAATGGTTGTGTTCCCTTGAGAAAATGTAAGCGATCCTACAAGCTATTCTAGCATTCCATAAAAGAAAATATTGGTGGGGATGTGGAGCTATTCTAAGACACATAGAAATGGTTGGTTGGGGATGAGCTGTGAACTTGCAATCATGGGTTTGCATTCCCACCAACAAATAGCCACATTCCTACCATCATAGGATCAAATTTCCAAGGTCGTAGGATCACAAACCAAGCTTGTTTTAATATGTTTGAAAACGAAAAATGATTGGATGGTTAGGAGTGAAATTCCCAAAGGATTACCTACGTACTTGTAACAAAATAAAAAAATTTATCACAAAAACACACAGGAAAATAAGGTTACTTTGGTTAGTTAACAAAAAAAACTCAAAAATTGATTAGATTGACTCGAATGTGGAGTCCCAACGGGCATGCCAAAACGTATCACCTAATCTAGTAGTGTAAGATGAATACTAACTATCAATAAAAGTATTAACAATACTAAATAAGAAAACACTTAAGATAGGATCGATTGTTATCACCACAAAAGGAAGAAAACCAAGAATGGTAGGCTCCTAATGGTATAACATTATGATACAATGGATTTGTCCCCAATTTAAGATATGTATGGTCAAAATTATGGCTAAAGCTTCAAATGGATGGATGGTGTAAATAAGACAAGGTTAAAACAATGGAGTCATGGAGTGATTTTGACATTATAATGGTATTTTGGTAGTTTTGAGCTCTCAAAATAGCATTATAACTTTGCAAGGAAGGTCGATTATCTTTGTGAAGGGAGATGGTTCAACTTATAGGCCAAGGGTTGGAGGAGTGGATGGTCAAGATGTCAAGATGATGAGATGTTGAGGGAGGGTCAGGATGCACTCAAAGGGGAGCACAAGGATTGTTCTTGTTTAGCACCAATGGGGAGGTGACAAGTGTCACAAGGAGAATGCATGTGAGAGGATAGGAAATGGGTTGGTGAAGGGCTTGATGAGGGTGACTGAGTATGTAAGAGGGATGTAAGATTCATGAGTGAAGATGGGAGAGGTGTAAGGATCATTTATGAGGATGTAAGAGATGTGGTTGAACTTGTTGACTTTGACTTGGGTTAGCAAGTCTTAACCCATGTTTATTATTGTGCACATGCTTAGAGGGGGGAATTAGGATTAGCTTAGGAGGGGGGTTAAGAGATGAGTGATTTGGCTTTGATGGGATGGGTTAGTTAGGTGGCTAAGTGAGGTTAGTATGGTTGAATGGGTTGAATTAGGGGTTAGAATAAGGTTTTAGGAAAGCTTTTGGGATTTTAGATATTTTATTAAATTTTTTATTCAATAAAATGAGGGTATGGAATTAGATTGAATAGATTTGATGATTTATTCAATTTAATAGAGGAATAGGGATTTAATTAATTTTGGGTGATCCTTTGATTTTAACAATTGGACTATAGTTAATTAAATAAATTAGTTAACAAGGGGATGATGATTTTAATCAATAATGTCCTAGGAGAAAACTAAATATGACTCTAATATTATTGATAAATTCTTGGTTGTATATCAAGATGATTCAAATGCTTATTCTAAGGATGAGAATGATCATTTCATGCATCTAGAAAAGGTATTTATTAGAGCCCTTAAGTATGGTATCTCTTTAAATCCTAGAAAATTTAAGTTTGGTGTTACTAAAGGAAAGCTATTAGGGCATCTAATTGGTAAGCATGGAGTGAGGATTGACCCTGAAAGGGTAGAGGCAATAGACAAGATTTAGAATCATAAGAGTGTTAAGGGAATTCAGTCATTTTTTGGGAAAATTAATTTTATTAGAAGGTTTGTTACTAATTCTGTAGAGTTTAATAGGCCTATATCAAGGATGTTAAAGAAAGGATCTAAGATAAAATGGGATGTTGAACCTAGCATTGCATTCTAAAAGATCAAGCAAGCTATTAAGGATGCTCCTATTCTTAGGGCACCAAATTATGATAAGCCAATGCATATCTTTTCTTTTGCTTCATTTCACACTATTTTTGCAATACTATTAGAGAAAAATGAGGAAGGTTATGAATAACCCATTGCATTTTTCAGCAAATTATTATAGGCAATAGAACTCAAATATGATATAAATGAAAAATAGGCATAGGTACTAGTGAAAGGGGTGAAGGCTTTTAGATATTACCTAATGGGAGCCATTGTCATTGCATTTGTCCTTACTACTACTGTAAAGGATATCTTCTCACAACAAGAGGTGCCTGGAAGAAGGTGTAGGTGGATTAATAGAATACAAGAATTCAACAAAATCCAATTTAGAGGCAAATCAAATCAATCAATTTGATGATACCTATAGGAAAAATATTTTTGATATGGATACTTTTGACTAGTATAGAGATGTGATTCATTACCTGCAGAACATGAAACCCCACCAAGATTAACAAAAAACCAAAAAAGATCTCTAAAGTCGCAAGCTATGAGGTATGTTATAGTGTAGGGGAAATTGTGGTGGAGGAATATGGAAGGAGTCCTTTTGAAATGTGTAGATGAAATTGAGTCCAAAAGAATTCTAAGAGATATGCATAAAGGTGTATGCGGTGGTCATTATATGGCTAAAATGACTACTCATAAAGTTCTTAGGGCTAGTTTTTGGTGGTCAACACTTTTCAAAGATTCCCATGAGTTTGTTAAAATATGTGATGTTTGTCAAATGTTTAGTTGAAAGTTAAAATTCTTTGGAAATTTACCATTAAGACCTATTGAAGTGAAGGCACCATTTCAACAATGGGGAATTGATTTCATTAGTGAGAGTTCAAAAAAATCTAGTGGTGGATATTATTGGATCCTGGTGGCTACTGATTACTTCACTAAGTGGGTTGAAGCAATTCCTACTAAGAATGCAACAAGTAAATTAGTGAATAATTTCATTCTAAATAACATTGTGACTAGGTTTGGATGCCCACATAAGATTGTAACTAATAATGCTATGTGTTTTAGATTTGAGGAATATAATTTTTTTTGTAAGAAATATGGCATTACAGAATACACACCTTATCATCCTTAAGGGAATGGTCAAGTAGAATCAAGCAATAAGAGTAAATTGAAAATTATCAAGATGATTTTAGGATAGAAAAAGAAGGCTTGGGATTCTAAATTGCCATTAGCTTTATGGGCTGATAGGGTTACTATGAAAAAGGCCACTAAATGTGCTCCTCTTGATTTGGTTTATGGCATACAATCTATAATTCCATAGAATAATTTAAAGGAAATGTATAAATTTTTTCAACTTTATGAAGATGATATCATTGATGAGATGCAACTTAGGATGGATGATATCTTGCAATTGGAAGAAACAAGAAGAGACTCTTCTTTTCAAAATGTCAAGCTATAGTTTCAAATGAAGTATTTGTATGAAAAGAGGGCCATTAAGAGAAAATTTGAAATAGGTGATATGGTATTGATGTGGAATGCTAGGATGGAAGATAAAGGTAAGCATGGTAAATTTGATCCCATTTACCTTGGCCCATTCAACATTTGTGATACAAATGGTGAAGATTCATATTTTATGATGGATCTAACTAGAGATATTCTTGAATTGCTAGTTCATGAAAAATTCTTGAAGAAGTACTTTTCCTAAGATATCTTTGTTCCATGAACAATAGTTTTAGGTTTTCTTGTTTCCTTGTACATTATGCATATTTTGTAAATCCTTTTAAATACCCATGTACATTGTGATTTCCTACTTCAATCGTCTTGTCTCTATGCTCTCTAAGGAAATTGTTATTTATGTCAAGTATGTGGTCTACTCTACCATAGATTCTAAATTCTTGCATAGAATTAGGTAGTCTATCATCCCTAGATAGAGCCACTGGTGGTCTAATTTTTCATAGTGTAAAGCTATTCCAAAGTTTGTGTGAAAAATCATATAATCATTGTGTCCTGTAGATTGGGGTTTCTCCTCTTATCATTTTTCAAAATCTTGTGTTACCCTTGTTATGCCTTGATTTCTATGTTGTTTGAATTTTATTAAATTCTCAAGGTTTTTCATCAACATAGTCTTCAAAATTTCTTAAGTATGTTAAAACCCTAGGTTTATCTTGAATTTTTTGAAAGGGTTTGCAAAATTCTTGAGTTCTTCTCTCTTACTTTCTTATGGTGTTCAAGATTCTTGTATGAGTATTGTGCTTTCTTGCCTTTATCTCCGTGGTTACATTTCATTATTATAGCATAAGGATGTAAAGGAATTCTTAGTTTACAGGTATATAGTTGTGTATCTTGTAATAGCGAAGCAATACACTTTGGAGCCTCCCGATCATACGATTGATTCTTGAGCAAAGTTGCATAAAAGGTTTTTATACTTTGTAAGTTTTTTTTATGGTTCCACGCTAATGAGTTAAACTATATCAACAAAATCCTAACATCAGGATACCTCTGGCTATACATTCACCTTTTTGGTGTATTAGCATAATGGGTTTAAAATGGTCATGTTTATTGACTTACAAGTATGAGTGCCTAGTTGAGCAGATAGGCAGAAGGGTGGATCACTTTAGTTCACACACTTATGTGTTGTTATGGCATAAGGATGTAAATACCTATCATGGCATAAAAGGTGTATCATGGAAATATCAAATGGGTTATACGATTCTATGTGGAAGGGAATCTCATAAGAGCAAAGCAAGGTTTGATTTCATCTACGTGCTCTCACTATTTTGGTTTGTGAACAACCATAAAGTGGTGTCATAAGGAGGAATGTGTCATGTAGGACCTGAAAAATTGCCACTTGGTCCTTGAGATGAGTGAATCAAGTTGCAACACACCACATGTTAGATGGGCCCAACTTGCATGGAAGATAACTTAAGTCATGCATTTTACATGTGCCTAAATCAACGGTGATGTTTTTTCTGAGATCTAATCTGGGTCATTGATTTGCTAAGAGAAATGTTTTCCCTTATGTTCTTACATTTTCAAGTATACCATGCAGACAAAGAGGTGCTCCATGTCTTTCTTCATGGATACGAAGCATGTTTTAGGATAAGAGCGTAAAAGGTAAAATAAAAAGTGGAATGAATGCTTTACACTAGTACGAGATGTGTTGAAGCATAAATATGTAAGGGTATGTTGAAAGGGTTTGAGATCTTATGATAAAGATGACCTCGTAGGGGCATAAAATAGATTGCAAAACCATGCTTAGAGAAGGTTAATGCTTCTACACTTGAATTCTGAAGCATTACCAGATAAGTGTAAGAGTATAATAGTTGCATCTCTGGAGTTACAAAGGTTGAAGAGTTTCAGCTCAGCATATAAGTAGAGGACCAAATTTGAAAAATAATCAACTGAGGTGTCATGCTAGTTAAGAAAAAGGATAAATTCACCATATCCAAATAAAAAAAAAAGTAGAAGGTACTTCAAGATTGCATTACATAGTTGACATTCTTTACTAACACCCTACAAGGATGGTATTAAAGCTCATGCATGAAAAATTGATTAAAGTTGGTAGATTGCATGATTAAAGTATAAAGATTTGATCGAAAGTTTAGAGTATTCACCATTTTCAAGAGCTTGTGTTTTCCATTCTAAAAATTCTTCATGTGTTTGTAGCTTTGTGATTTTCTGTGTTGTTATTGCAAGAGTTTGAGATATAAATTTGTAGAAAACAATGGTTGACATGGATGTGGAAGAAATTCCTGCTGATGAACTAGAGGTTGAAGAGGAAGGAGAAGATTTTGTTGAAGTGATAGCAAAAGAAAAGAAGAAGAAGGGAATAGTTAAAGCTAAAAAGAAAACTAGGGTCTAAAAGTTGAATAAACATGCAAAAGAATGGATGAGAAGTCACACCTGATGCTAGAAGTACTCCAACCATAGTCACTCCTCACATTATTGAAATGAATTGCTTCTAGCTTAGCAACATTATATAAGATGATAGAAGGACTTCCATATTAGTTGTTTAAGGGACCATGAATTAGTTATTTTTATGATATGAGGGTGAAAATAAGAGAAATACAAAGGAAAATGTTAATTCTTTAAAGAATTAACATTATTGTAAAGTGCCAAATAAGTATTGCACTTAATATTAAAAAACAAACAAGTAAACTAGTAAGGTGAAGGGGGTAAGATAAATGTGATAGAATTTAAAATAATTAATTCTTTAAAAGAATTAATTATCATTGTAACATGAGGCATTTGTAGAAAACTTGTACGAAGAGAAATTCTAAAGGAATGTGCTAGATTGGAAAAGGAATAAATAATTCTTTAAGGGAATTAACTATTATAGTGATGTACCCAAGAAGTTAAAAGGGAGTTTGGTAAGAAGTTGGGGTAGTTGCCAAACTTCTTTGAAAATTTCTTTAATGGGGACAAACAATTGGTAAGGGATTCTTCTTCTTGGGTGGAGAATGTCTATACATTTTTCAAGAATAGGGAAAGCATTTTAGTTTTAGAGATTTGTAACATAAAAGTTAAGGAAAAAATCATATTTATTTTTCAACTTTTTTCTGATGTAAGAGAAAATGATAATATGGTTGTTTGCTTGTTTATTTGAAATAAAGAGGAATTTACCTTGAAATCCTATGGTTTTAATTTATTTTTCTCTAGTTGGAAGTGATCTTGTGGTCACTTTCATCACATTTGAAATAATGTCTTGCTCTCATTTATTAAGGTTTTTGATGTGTGATGAAATCTTGAGGTTCTATTCATCCAAATATACAAAATGAATATTAGATTTCATTTCGTTTATTTGTAGATGGGAAGATTGATTAGATCGCCTATGTGCTATTTATTTGATTTCCTTTTATAGTTTTCTAAATCCAACTTCATATTCATACCATGTTGATGAATAGATGTTAATATTCCTTATGTGCCTTTTGGTTAAAGGAAAATCTGAAAATTATTTATCATAAATCAAAAGTAGGGAGCTACACCTTCATTTAAAAATTTAGAGACCAGTTGACAAAATAATTACAAGTGACTCAAACTATTGGTTTTAGAATTGTCTTTCAATTTGGGCATTTTAGAATTATTTTGGAGAGATTTTCATAGAAGACAAATCTACTTACTAACACATACAAGAATAGATTCAAATTTTCATTGTGCACTTTTGATCTTATGGCTCCCAAATTCTCAGTAAATTGTTGCAACTGAAACTCAAAAAGATCATAAGTATGATCTTTCTTCACTATCTTGTATCCCATGTCAACTACAATACATGGTATACTATTGAGTCTATTGAATTGATAGAACTTGTCTGCTATAATCCTTACTATGAAAGTAATTAAGGGATTTGTGATTGTTTCTATTTTCATCCCTTGTTTCCTATAGCCCCTACATTCCTTTTAATTACCTCTTTTTCTTCACTTCTCATTGTCTTGAGAAAATCTAGGATTGGATACCCTATAACTATATGCACAATCTTCAAAACTTTCAACCTCTAAAAATATTCACCACACATCCATCTCACAATAGATGCATATAAATTGAAATACCAAATTAAGCATATACATTCATAGCATGAAAGTAAAATATTCAAAACATGTATGACACTAGTTATTTGGTTACCCAAAAAGCCTTCAAGGAAAGGTAAAAATAGGGTGGGGATGACACCCAAAAATCTTCACTACTACAATAATAAAGTGTCTCCAATGAAGGTTACAATTTTTTACCATGAAACATGATCCACCCTATGAAAGGGTTTCCATGTTAAAAGCTTATAATAATGTTAGATCTTACCTTGTAAAAGGATTTAAACATCCTACTAAAAGTGTGCCTAGTAAAAAGACTTTAACTTACAATAAAGTTAGCACCCTATTAGAGGATTTACGATAGAGTGTTAAGAATACTCTATTAAGAGATTTAATTAATCAACCTCTTAAAATGCCTTAGAAATGGTCCTTTTTTAGTACTCTATTGCTTGATATCAGATCACCTCTATACTAATGTGTACCTGATCCTTTATAATCAATTGTATTTGTACTATCTTCTAATTCCTTTCCTTTGTTCTCCTTTAACCAATCTTGTAATGTATAACTCAATTCATGACACCTTAATCACCATGAATGATCTATTTACACATGTAAACTCTCTTCAATTCTCATTAACATTTGTTAAAAATTTTAAGGTTTGTCTTCCTTAAAAAGAATTAGGTGACTTAGGGTTAGGTATGAATCAACAATATTGATTCACCCATATTGCTAATCAAACCTTCCCTTTTTTTGATTGGATGCATGTAATGCATAGGGATTCATAATTAAGATTCCTCCTTATCAACAAAGATCATAAAACAATCCTTAAGTCAGCTAAAAAATGGTTTACATAGTAGTTTGTGCCAATACAAATAACTATGGAAAACTATATTACTTGGCATCTAAAGTCCCTAGTGCTCAACGCTAACTATAACTTCAATGCTATTACTTGACATCTAAATGACTCGACATACACTGCTTGCTTGGAACTTGAATCACTCAGCACATACTATATGCTTGGCATCTGAGTGACATGACACTTAAGTGGCTCAACAATCACTATTTACTCAGCATGCTCTATCTTATATGTTATGCTTGACATATGTTACTTGTTCTGCATGAACTAAGTAAATGACTTATAATGACTTAAGTGTATAGACACTTATTTGTTAAAACCAATCTAAAATATACACAATCTCCCCCTTTGGAATTGATGGAAGCATAAATGACAAAAATCTAAGCTTCAAGAATAATAAATAGGACTATGAAAACCTCTGGAACACTACTATATTCTTCTTCTTCTTCTTCTTAGGATCGACAATAGTATATGCACATAAAGTAAAATCACTTGATCTATCATACCAAATTTCATAGTGAGATGTTTCTTTCAAATGTTTGAATATCCTCTTTACTGTTGTATAATGATACTCTTTAGGATCAAATTGAAATTGAGCTATAATCCTAAATTTATCATCCCTGTGTAGTCTAGAGTGAGTCAGATATTAAAAATATCCAATCATGGATTTGTACTTCTTCTACTCAACTATAGGTTATCATCCTTGCTAGATAACTTGTGACTAGTTATCATAGGTTTACCAACAAGCTTACAACTTGCCAATCAAAATATCTTCAACAAATATTTCAAGTACTTAGCTTGTGAAAGAAAAATACCATCACTATTCTACACAATCTAAAATCATAGGAAAAACTTCATTTCTCCTATCATACTCATTTCAAGTTCATTCTTTGTATCTTCAAAAAAATTATCATTTGCTTCATTATTACCTCAAAATATTATGTTATCAACTAATATTACTATGTTCAACAAACCATTCACAATTTCTCTCAAATACAAATTACTATCCATTGTACCTTTAAAAAATCCAAGCTTTGTCAAATACTTATCTAACCTTGCATAACAAGTTCTAGGTGCTTGCTTCAAACCATGTAGAGACCTCTTTAGTATGCATACTATCTCTTTGTCTTCTATCAGAAGGAAACCTTTAAGCTACTCAATATATATCTCATCTTCAAGTTCTCCATTCAGGAAAATTGATTTAACATCCATTTGATATACTTTGAATTTCTTATTTTCTACATAAGCCAAGAACATTCTTAATGCTTCCATTGTAGCTATAGGGGCATATGTTTCTTCATAATATATGCCTTCATGCTATGAATGACCTTTGAACACAAGTCTATCCTTGTTTGTCAAAACTTCACCTTGTTCATTCATCTTGTTTCTAAATATCGAATCGGTTCCTATCACATTCTTGTCTTTACATTTAGGGACTGACTCCCATGTTTCATTCTTCATTCTTCAAATCTAATTCTTCTTTCATTGCTTGAATCCAATGATGATCTTTACATTCTTCATCTATAGTTTTAGGTTTAACTTGAGAAATCAAACATAATTCCTCATTAACTATGTTTCTTTTCATCACACATTTGTCTTTGCTTCCAATTATTTTCTCTGGAGTGTGATTCTTTGTCATGTTCCTATTATATGTAGGAGTTTCTAACTCAACTTTTAACTCTTTTCTTGGTTTAGATCTTTATTCTCCTCTTTTCTCAACAATTTGTACATCATTATATAGATCATTATTAGTCTTAAAGGAAACTTGAACATTCTTTTTAACAATTCTAGTATTATCTTCTTCTTCATAATCATCAATGATAGCTACCAAAGTTATTTCTTCTAAACCTTCCTCTTTCTTAGCCAATTAAAATTATTCATCTTTAGTAGAACTTGAATTATTTCTATATTTTCTTCCTCTCTTAGGAAATATAGATGAAAAATGACCTAACTCTTTACATGTACAACAAATGAAAATTTTCTACTTCTATCGAATGCATGATGATGTCAAGGAATGCAGTGGACTCTAAGTATCAGAAAAACACCAAGTCGGTTTCAGAACCCAATTTTTTTTCTACTATTGGGCTGACTCAATAATATTTGTGTTATCTTGTGTCTTAACCAACCTTGTAATTTTAAAAATTTGAATGATATATATGTAATGTATTGTATCATACCAATATATGAAAGAATGCATGTAATGCTAAACAAATGTTTTGATGAGAATGCAAATGAGTATCAAGAGAAGAGAAAGGTATTTAGCAAGGTCAATTCAGAAGTAGTGAAGTCTTAATCTATCATAGAAGGTGATCAGTACTTTAAGGATCTAATCAAAAAATAAAGTTGTAAGTAAGATCCTTTATTTCATCCTAACAGGTGAATTAAACTCAAATCCTTTAATAGGGTAGACTAAATAGTCTTTTCTTTAAATCTCTTTACCAAGTGTATACTTCATTGTATGTTTGTAAATCCTCTAACAAGGTGGATCTAGAAATCCAAATTTCTCCTAATAGGGAAGATAACTAGAAGTGATCAATGAAAGCCTTAATAGACCAACTTTATGCTACAATACTAAAGTTTTGTGGGTATCATCCCCACCCTAGTTTTACTTTCTATTTGGAAGGTTTCTAGGTCATCAAATATTGTGTTCATGTGTCATGCATGTTTATCTTTTAGTTTATTATGCATGTAGTAGGTTAGATCAATTAATGGTGAATGATTTATGTTATTAAGTGTTGAATCTATTAAAAAGTTTTGAGGTTACTGATTCACACCTCCCCTATTAGTAATCTAGCTAGTCTTGATTATTTCCAACACATAGTATAGAACATGTCCATGAATGCACATCATCAAAAAATTAAAATACCATTTGTACAACTAAGATCCCTATCTTCTACTCTATCAGTCTCCATAGACTTACTACTATGTTAACATCAATGATAAACATAGTCATAAATGGAACATGTCAATAATCTTTAATTCTTAGGATACTCCCCTAAAGGAATACCTTTAGCATTCATGCTAATAGAAAGTAGAAATATTTAAAGATTATCCTAAAGAATCTCATTACGCAATAGTAAAGAGGATATTGAAATATGTAAAGGGTGCACCTAATTATGGGTTATGGTATGATAGGTTAAGTGAATTCTCTTTGTGTACTTAATGGATATGGATTGGCATGAAATATGGTTGATAGAAAAATAAATATTCATTTCTTGGCCAAGTAAGAAACATAATTATATTTCATAGAGTACATATAAAGAAGAGTATGTAGCTACACCAAACAAATTTTATTAGATTATATGGATGAACTAGATGCTCAAATGTATTGGGATAGAATTTTTAGATCTTGTTATCATAAATTATGATAACACAAGTATAATGATTATTTCTAAGAAACTTGTATTGCATTCTAATACAAAGCATATATCGATTAAGTATCATGTATTTAGAGATAAATTTTGTAGAGAAATAAATCATATTGGAGTAGGTCAGTTCCAAAGATCTAATTAAAAATATCTTTATGAAGCCTTTTCATAAGGATATGTTTGAGTATTTATAAGGTATACTTGTGGTTATACTACTACCTTTTGCAATGTGGAGCCTAATTAGACTTGGAGGTTTATTTAGTGCAATTTTCTTCCCATATTATTTCTATGGGGATTCAAAGGTAGCACCCTCGAAGCCAAAAATAAACTTATATTGTAAAAGGCATCGACTACTATTTTTCTATTATTATAGCTCTAATTTTGTAAATGGAAATTTTTTTATTATTAAAAAGGATTAGGGTTAGCCATTTTCATAAGGTGTGATGAGAAAATTGGTTCTTGTTGCAGTATTGAGCTATAAGGGATTACAAATTGTAATCAGGTTGTAATCACTAGATCTTAATAAGAATAGACTTGTTATTTAGTGGATGTAGCCTAGGGATTGGGTGAACCATGTTAAATCTTGGTGTCTTGTGTTCATTTCTGTGTGATCTATTGTTTTTTGATATTGTTTGTATTTTCATGTAATTATTATTTCTGTTTGAGGTTTAATCTTAACAAGTGGTATTAGAGCCAAATGGTAGTCTTTTTTTTAGCCAAACTATTTTTTTTTTAGAGATCCTCTATAGGAAGGTCTGACAATTGAGTGGGAGTGATAGAAGATGAGGGTAAGCTGAGGGTTGACAAGTTTAATGGGTGGGAGTTTTAGTTATGGAAGATGCAAATGGAGGACTATCTCTATCACAATGATTTATGGAAGCTATTGGAAGGAAAAACTAAAAACTAGGGAAATATGACAAATGAGAAATGAGCAATTTTAGATAAAAAGACACTTGGAAGCATTTGGTTATGCTTGGCACCATTGGTGACATTTAACATTACAAAAGAAAAGATGATCAAAGAGTTGATGGAAATCCTAGTAAAATTGTATGAAAATCCTTCCACTTCAAATATGATATTTCTCATGAAGCATTTATTTAATAGGAAAATGGAAAAAAAGGTGGATTTTTTGCAGATCATTTAAATGAGTTTAATGCCTATTACTGGTTAGTTATCTTCTATGGTTATTAATTTTGATGAAGAAATTAGGGCTCTCTTAATTTTGTGTTCTTTGCTTGAAAGCTGGAATGGCTTGGTAATGGTTGTGAGTAATTTTGTTTCTAAATCTAATACCTTAAAATATGATGATGTGATTAGTGCTATTTTGAGTGAGAAAACTCATAAGAAAACCTTAGGTGGATCTACATTAGAATGTCCTTCGTGTTAGAGTAAATAATTAATTATTGATTAATTAATTATTCTATTACTTAAGTTTACTCAGGTTAATGCATGTAGTTAATAGTTGTAGTGATGAGTTGTTGACAACATGGGAGTTTGTTCCCTTCTAGCATCTTCTCACCTTTCATAGACATATGCTTAGTTGTCAACCTTATCTTCTACCTCCTTCCAACTTTTTCTACAAGCTTCCTTGAGGCCTTTATATTTGGTCTCTCTCATTGTAAATACATACAATTCATTTTTAGAATCCATTCACATAGAAATTTCATTTTTCCTATTGTAAAATATTTTCTCTTCCATTATTTACTGCAAGCTCTTCCTCCTTAGATTTCTCTTCAGCAAGCTATTTTCACTGTGGAGTTGGATTTCTTCAACTCTTACACTTTGAACACACAAATTAGAGATAGAATGACTGAGTGAGGAAATAATTCTAAAAATCATGAGAAATCAAAAGGAAAGTACAAGGGGAAGAGGTCTCAATCTAGAGGACCAAGAGATTGCTGACTGTGGTAAACTAGGGTATAAAAAGAAAGATTGTTGGACTCAAAAGAAAAATGGAGGAGAAAATAAAGATGGAAACAAGGAGGCAAATGTGGTAAGCAAAAAATTTGAAGAGGATGCTTTGCTTCTTTCTTTAGAAAGTGTTGATGACTCATGGGTTTTAGATTCTAGTACTTCATTTCATGCTACACCTCATTGAGGTAATTTTATTGATTATGTACAAGGGGATTTTGGGCTTATTTATTTTGGAGATAATGAACCTAATTAAATTGCAAAATGGGAATCATTGGCTACTACATGAGGTAAGACATGTTCTAAGGCTAAGTAGGAATTTAATTTTAGCAAGACAACTCGATGATGAGGGTTGTGTAGTTACTTTTAATGATAAAAATTAGAAGGTTTCAAAAAGTTCCCTTGTATTACTAAGAGGTGTGAAAGTAGGAACCTTATATCTTTGTATAGGTCATATTGTTTCTTCTATTTTGATTGTTTTAGAGAACTATTCAAAGCAGTTCAAAAGTGCTCAGATATGATGTTCAGACGGGCATCAAATTTAACCAAGAAAAAAGATGATGTCAGCAAAAGTTTCCACCACTGGATGACGTGGCACTGACATTTTTATCTGTATCATACAGATTGTATGGAAAAATAGCATGTCAAGTTGACATGTTGCTTACGTGTCTTGCTAGTTGGTTGTATGGACCCTGTTGCGTGGGACACTGACATGGCCAGTGATGATGACATGGCCAGATGCATGTCAGATGACTATGTGGGCAGAGGGAATTTGTCAAAAAATTGAGTCCCATCTCGAAGTGCTTTCGACGGTCGTCAAAATATTCTGTAGCTTTCCGTAAATGTCCTACCACCACCGACTGTCAGAAACAAAAGCAGCGGTGGCCAGTATGAGAGCTCCCATCCTGGTTTCTAGCACAATTGATCCCACATGCATGGGATGGGTGGGTCTACAGTCTTTATAAGCAGAAGCCCACAGAACTTGTAACAAATTCGCTGTTGGGAATGTGTTTCGCCCGAGCTAGTTGAGTGTAAATGGCCATCAAAAATGATAGGCCTCTCGTCGGAATGTTTCGTTGGACGCTATCAGTCTCTGCGTACTCGAAAAATTGTAGAGGTAGGTGGATTTGTTGACAAAAAATTTTAGTTGTCGCAGGTACAGCCTGATGTAATAAAGGGTCCATAGATTAATGAAATTCCTGCAATAATATATAATCTGCCAAAAATAGTAGGCTGAGGCTTGACAGCCTGGTTTTGCTTAAAAAATTTCTCCGACTTTGAATTTAATTTTTTTTGAAAAAATAGCCAATTATTCAGATAATAAATTCAAAAAATTTCCAAATAATGCAAAGACAAAAATAATACATCAGAATAACAATGTATTCAAGAACTTGATTAAGAGTACACTAGGAGTGCTTGAATATAAAGGCTACAGGAGAGCTTCTAGAATGCATAGAAGTTAGCACCATGAAGTGTCATACAACCAAGAACATATCCACTAGATATCCAGATTATCCTCCATCAAGCACAAAAGTAAGTGAGATGATGAGAGGATAAGCCTAGAAGGGTGGAACATGGAAAATAGGGTTGTAGACACCATGTACTCAAATAAAGGTGCGTACTCCTATGTTGTCAACATGACAACTCACAAAGTTGCACAAACTCCTAAGTGTCTCACAAATTAAAATAATAAAATAATGCAATATAATTAAATAATGCATTAACCTAAGTAAACTTAAGTAAGTGTAAATAGTAAAGTACTAATTTACACCAACAAGAATAATGAATGTTTAGGAATAGTTGTTATTAATTGAATAGGGAGAAAAAATAGTTGCTAAAGATTTTGATATAGCACCATGGCACAATAGGATTGGGCATATGAGTGAGAAAGGTAAAAAAGTAATTCATTCAAAGAAATTTTTACCAGATCTAAAATGTGTTAATACATATTTTTGTGAAAGTTGTGTGTATAGAAAACAACAGAGAGTGAGTTTTGTGAAGACTGGGAAGGAAAAGAAAAGTGAGAGATTAGAGCTTGTACATATAGATGTATGGGGACTAACTTAGGTATCTTCCCTTGGTGGGTCTTATCATTATGTTACATTTATTGATGATGTAACTAGAAAAGTATGGGTTTATTTCCTTAGATAGAAATCTAATGTATTTCAAACTTTTTAAGAAATGGAAATGCTTGGTTGAATTTGAGACTGGAAAGAAATTAAAATGTCTCAGATCTAATAATGGTGGTGAGTATTGTAGTCATGAATTTGAAGATTATTTTTGCATTAATGGTATTTGTAGACAAAAAACTAGTCCAAGGACTCCATAGGAAAATAGAGTAGTTGAACACATGAACATGACTATAATGGAGTGTACAAAAAACATGAGGTTGCATGCACAATTACCATTAAAAATGTGGGTGAAGGTTGTTAGTAGTACTATACATTTAATTAGTAGAGGTCCTTGTACTCCTTTGGATTATGGTATTCTAGAGGAAGCATGGATTGGTAAGAAGGCGAGTTATTCTTTTTTCAAAAGTTTCAGTTGTGAAGCATTTACTCATATAGATTCTAAAAATAGAACTAGGCTGGAGGCTAAGTCAAAAAATGTGTATTTTTTGGATATGGCATTAATTAATTTGGTCATAGGCTTTGGTATTTTGAAAATTTTAAAATTGTAGAAAGCAGGTGTATGAGTCATCTAGGAATTGAGCATTGGAATGTAGAAAAATGAATTTTCATATATTTGAGAGGAACATCCAATAAGTGTTTATATTTTGGGGGCTCTATTACTGATTTATAGGGATATGTTGAATCAAATTTGGTAAGGGATATTGATACCAGGAGGAGTACTACAGGTTATGTATTTACTATCAGTAGGGAAGCCATGAGTTGGGTTTCTAAGTTATATAAGGTTAATGATTTATCCACTATAGAGGTAAAAATGTTTCTACCACAAAGGCATTCAAGGAGATGATATGGCTTCAATTCTTCATGGAAGAATTGGGGCATCCAGAGAGGGATAATTATTTGTTCATAGATGGCCAGAGTGCCACTCATCTTGGAAAGAATTCAACTCTAAATTCAAAGACAAAACACATATGGTCACATTACCATTTCATTCATTCAATTTTGGATGATGGATAGTTAAAGCTAGAGAAGATACATATAGATGATAATCCAACATATATGTTTATAAAGGTAGTAACAAAGGAGAACCTAAACTCTTCTTCAACTTTAGTTTGTCTTCTAGACTAAAGAAAATTAAAAAAACAACAGATTCCAGTGTGGTTTGATATTCCAATGGGAACTACATGTTTAGTAGTGCTATGACTAGTATCTAAGTGGGAGGTTATTGTTGTGGAGCCTAATTAGTCTCCAAGTGGGAGATTGTTGTGATGTGGAGCCTAATCAGACTTGGAGGTTTATTTAGTGTAGTTTTCTCCCCATATTATTTCTATGTGAGTTTGAGGGTAATGGCCCCAAGATAGGGTCAAGGGGCAACACCCTTGTGGGGTCATACCCCAAGTGTGCTCCTTGTGATAGTATAGGGTGGGGTCAAGGGGCAATGCTCCTATGGGGGTTTTTTGAGGCAGCGCCCCTCAAGAAAAAAATGACCTTATATTGTAAAAGGTGTCAGCTACTATTTTTCTATTATTCTATGCCTAACTTTGTAAGTGGAAAAAATGTTGTATAAAAAAGTCTTAGGGTTAGTTATTTTCATAAGGTGTGATGCAAAAATTGGTTGTTGTAGTGGTATTGAGTTGTAAGGGATTATATATTATAAACAAGTTGTAATCACTAGATTGTAATAATATTGGACTTGTTGTTTGGTGGACATAGCCCAAGGATTGGGTGAACCATATTAAATCTTAGTGTCTTGTGTTATTTTCTCTGTGATCTATTATTTTCTAATATTGTTTGTATTTTGATGTAATTTTTATTTCTATCTGAGGTTTAATCCTAACAATACCTACTTCTAAGTAGAAGATGCAAAGATGTTGGAAATAGGTAATACTTAGAGGGGGCGAATAAGTATTCTACAAACATTTTCCAACAATTGAATAGTGTTAATTACATTAAAACATATGTATGAAAGTAAACTAACAATGTTGAACAATAATAATAACTATACAAAAGATAACTCATAACACCTTATTTTGTTAACTAGGGAAAGCCTGGTCAAGGGAAAACCCTAGTGGATATGGTACCCACAAAATGATTCACTGCACACAAATATCTTGTTAAAGATGTTGACCTTGTTAGGAGTTTATGAAGTACATATAGTATCTTAGTAGATATAGTGCCTCATTATTCTTAAGGGTTGGTACTACAACTACAAAATGTGTTTAAGATGAGCCCACTAATCCAACATGAAATTATACAATAAAATTCCTTTATACAAAAAGATATAGTTGTTGAAAATAGATTGAAGAAGACTATTAAAGAGGGAGATTATTGATAATAGATTTATACAAGTATGATCGATGTGCTTCAATCATTATTTTGTCACTGATGTCAAACCTGATATTTGATGGTAAGATAATTGCTTATATGATTTAAGTACTATCACTTATTTGATTGATGAAGGGGATTTTATCAAGAGATGTAACAATAGCACCTAGAGGAAAGGTTGTGTTATGATATGCTAAAGGAGTACAAGAATCAGTCAACGAAGTAATAACATCATTTATTGATAATCTACTTAAGGTTACAAAGGCTGGTTATAGTAAGCAAATACAGAAGAACAAGTTAAACAAAGACCATCTACCAAGCTTGATCGAGTGGATAGTAGGTGCCAAGAAAATTCAATGCAAGCTGAGTAGAAAATTAGTTGAAGCCAATTAACTATTTATTCTAGTGTATGCTAAGAAAAATAGTGGATGCTGAGCAAAGTTTAGTTGATGCAAAGAACCAATAAACTTTAGTTCATACTTAGTGATTCCATAGATGATGTCCAGCAACATAGTATGTGCCAAGCATCAAAAGAAAGTTAATAGTGAGTGGCTGCATTATTTGAAGAATCATGAACTCAATGAATCTAATTTTTCAAGTTTATTTTCTCAAATTGTGTGAACTAGGTCGAAGATAAGATTGATGAGCTGGTGGCACAAAATTCAAGATAAAGTTTTTTTAGATGAATCCAAAGAGGATTCAAGGAGAAGTTTCTAAAGGAGATATAGAATAAGGCATAGATTCCACATTGCCATGTTAAGAAAGAAGGCTTAAGGATATGAATTCTTGAAGGGTGAACAACCTATCAAAGATGAAATGTGTGAAGGCCAAGCAGAATAGAGGACTAAAACAAAGATTTGTAATCTACAAATGGAGTTATAAGTTATTAGTAGACCAAGCCTTACTGTTACTCTCTTATAATTGTATCAGTCTAGGGTAAATCCTTTGGATTGAGGTTGACGTAACAGTCATTTGAAAATCATTTGACCAGGTGACATTCCAAGTGAATGGTTCAAAGTCTTATAAAAAGGCTCACTCCTAATAGGGTAATTGAAATTCTTTAACAAGGTCACATTTAATAGTGTGTATTGTAACCTTTAACAAGGTTGGCTTTTTGTAGGGCATCACTTCAAAAGAGTGAAGAAGAGTAACATATTACTGGTGGTTTTTTTCAAATTGGATTTCCATGTAAATAATTGTGTCAAATGTGTTGCTAAATCTATTTTGTTTCATGTTTACATTTCTATAGGTTGATTTCATAGTAACCTACAAGTTTTAAGTGATTTCATAAGCTAATGGATGCATGCATTATGATAAATTTTTTATAGGTTCACTAAGCTATGAAAAGTTTTATTTCTACATCTGGATCTTGTATAATGGATTCACCCCCCCTCTTAGTTATTCTAAAAGTATTCCAAAAATAGATACAAAAGCCTCTTATTTCTATTTGTTGTACTTTACAATCTTCTGATCAAGCATCAAATTTTGCATCATATACTTCACATATCACTTTGCATATCATATCACACATTTACACTACTTTGCATAATGTAATATTTCTTGTATACCTTTGTCTCTTACATAAACTGCCCTACTAACCTTCAAGCTTTCACATGCTTAGCTAAATACAAACTTAACTAATGATAACTAAGGGTCAATATCTATGAATTTTTACCTAATTAGTTATATAATTATTTTGTAAAAAAGATAATTATATAACCCGTAATCCTAATTTCTCTTTCATGCTTTAATATTTCTTGTACAATGCATGCCAAGTAAATTGATCATAACTATTTCCTATTGTCTATTTTAGAATGTGTACTTAACCACATCATCATGACACTTTGTAGTACCTATTCTTAACTATGCAGGTGTCAAATATTATTATGTTATCCATACATAATAAAACTATTCTTGCTTAGTTGCAAAAATATGACACTTAGACAAATTCCTAAATATAATTGCCTTGATTTCCTTTTCATGATCTGCTATATTCATACTAACATCAAATTTCCATAAATGATAACATTTGATTATTGCATTAGCTAAATTTCCAAAAATATGCCCCATTTGCATTGATGGTAACACCAGGAAAATTTGCTAATTTCAAAAATAAACTTATCACTTCAAAACCTATTTTACAAAATTGGCCTTGACAAAAAAAATTAAAAACTTCAAAACTATGGATCATTATATCAACCATCTTTCCTTATAGCTTATAACTTCTAATTACATTACCCCTCTTTGAATTACATACATTTATTATACATCTATATAATTTTCCATACTTTTTTCTCCCCCTTTGACATTAATGACAAATATTTCAAAACTTTATTTACAAGTGAAAATTTTGAATAATACTTCTTTATTAGGTTGATAGCCATATCATACAATCATCAAAGCTGGTCTTTCTAATTTCAAAGTTATTCAATAAATCTATGATGCCTTTAGATATGTTGCAAAAGATGCAAAGTCCATAATAATGCAATCTAAATTGCATTTAAGTTTCAATAGAAAAATTTCTCAAATGATGTCTTCACCTTAAGACATTCTTCTTTCTACTACTCCAATGCTCCAATTTTTAGAGATTGATTTTCTCTAAGAGGAAAAATATCTTTGCAATTATATCTTTGTCCATCTTAGTGAGCCTTATCATGTTAGAATATATAGTCTACCAATATAATTGAGGTGGGGAAGGGGGGAGGTGGGTGGTCAATTAGTTATCTAACTAATATCAAAATTATCAACCATATTAAATCTTAACCATATGAGAAATTTAACTAGAAACCACAATAAGATATTCATGCATACTAATACTAGATATTTTAACTAGGGAAACCATTGATCAGAGGGAAAACCTTGGTGGGGATGGTACCTAAAAGAAGATGTACTTATATAAATATTCCTTGTTAGAGGATGGACCTTATTAGGAGTCTATGAAATACATTTAGTACACATCAGTTCCTATTAGAAGACTTCAAAAACTTATTAGGAGATTCCAACCCTAGTAGGAGTTGTGCCAACCCTATTAGGAGTTGTAGAAGGAAGATGGACCCATTTTCCAACTAGTGTTTAAGGGCACAACCAATTAACCCACTTTCCAAATGATATTTCTATTATTCCTTGTAGAATAATAGAAATTTGAGCTATATTTTGCCTTGCTCTTTATCTATCTTGTCAACCAAACATTTGATCCTTCTAATCTAGATACCATATCACAAAATTTTCATCCAATAATCCCTTGTATTGCTTACTTGTATTTACTAAGTACTCTTCTCTTTGTCACACTTTTGCATCACATCACAACACTTTATAAATAATGAAACTACATTCCTTTTTACAAAGTCCTCAAAAAAAATTCTTGAGTCAGCCTTGAGGCTTTCCCATTCAATTATAATAGGACCACAATAAGATAATTAATTATTGCACAACCATATTGCACCATCAACTTGCAGTCTATACAACTTCTTCACATGTGGAACTTTATGGCTTAGGCACTTGATAATGTCATGATGCAAGATCATCGAGATTAGATTTTGGTGGAGTTACACTTTTTATGGTTAGGGATGTATTAGAGACATATTGAGAACCTTTCCTCATGATTTCATAGAGATTGGATCGATTGAGTTGACATTTGAACTATTTTTACCTTGCTGGTGGAACTATGTTTTTTTGGTTTTTGGATGCTTGTTTCAAGCCATATAACTAATTTTGTGCAATGAATGAGATACTTTTAATTTCAATGATTTAAGAGGGCCTAGATTAATATCTATAGGGAAAGGTGCAAGTTCTAATTTATTATAAGCTGGGAGGTATGGCAATTCTCTAGGAGTATCAATTTATGGTAGTTTGCACAACAAGTTTTTGTATGTGAATATTGGGATGGATGTGTACTTATCATTGGTGAATTAGCCTTTGTAAATTTAAGGGGATGTAGAGAAACAAAGTACTACCAATATTTTGAAGCACAATTTCTATTCAATCAAAGCTAGGAGATATCACAATTTTTCTCAAATATCGATTTGTAGACATTTAGTTGCTGCTACAAGTTGACTTGTGGCTCTTCAAGTATTTAATTTTAGGTTTTTTTGCATTTTGGATGACTTGTGGCTTATATTAGTATAAGTAGGGATGTTGTGGAATCTTTTATTCATTAAGTTGAGATGGAATCAAGGATAGATGCGAATTTGAGGAGCTAGAACCTAGTTGTGTATTTTGACTAGTTGAGATTGGTTTTGTAAGTTGGATCTTGTAGAACTAATTTTGTAACTTTTGTTTGTATTTGGCCCTAACTTAAAAGGCCTTATATCTGGGCATATTGCATGTAATCAATTATATTTTATGAACAAATTATTGTAATTTGGTATTAAATCTTGCATTATTGCTCATTGTTATTGTGTTTCCATGGTGTGGCTATTTTATGGGGGCTAAGACATCTCCTTTGGGGATTCTCCTACCTTGCACTAAATTAAGTGGTATCAAAGCTAAGGTTGTTTCTAATTGTGTAGATAGATCACCAAAGTTGTGGTATTTTGACCTAGGACTTGGTTTGGAGAAGTAGATATGAGTTAATCTCGATCTATTGGTGGACTTTCTTTCTGGAGTCCTAGATCTCTTGGTTGTGAGGTGGCAGATCATGGTTCTAACTTGCAATTATAGAGGGCTTCTAGATGGATTGATAGATGCATAGATGGAAGATTGGTCTTGTTGAGGCATGATCATAGAGTGTTTGTGGATTGTAGATATATGGTCTTGGACTTGTGATGTGGTTCTTGATTATTCGTGCAAGGTGGAAAATTGTAATCTAACTTGAAAAAAATTAGGGTTTGTCACAAGGAGCATAGGAATGAATTTTTTGAAAGGGTTTATTAAGATCTTAGGAGATGGCTTTGAGAGGATTGGACCTTGGGATGATTGCAAATTTCCATGATGTGGTGGAGAGAATTTTTTCTAAGATGTCTGCTCGATTTAAAGCTAGTTTGGTAAATCAAGCTAAGAAGGAGATTGCTCAGTTTGAAACTAGTTTGGTTGATCAAGATAAGGATTGGATGAGGAATACATTTCATAGATGTTTGTGGAGGTGGAGTCTACTAATCTAGAAGAGATTTATCTAGCCAGTGAAGAGACTTGTTCATGAGAGAAGATGGCATAGCAAGGTTGAATTTGATTTTATTGATCAAATTGTGGAGTTTGATACAAAGCTTCTAGAGTAGCTAGAGGTTGTTACTGAAGACATTCCTAACCTTGTTGATGCTGGGATAGAGGTTGATTTTCATTATCAATTGGTTGAGTGTGACATGGAAGTTGTAGAGCACTTGGTTGTGGATGATCTATTTATTGTTGGTGGTGTGTTATGTATTACATATCATCTTGTTGTGAGAAATGAGATTGATGATGTTGTAAGTTTAGAATGTGTTGATGGAGATCTAAATATTGCTGCTAATATGGAGTTTGTTGCTATTGATGTGGATTTTGTTCCTACTAGTGTGGATTCACCAGTTGTTGATGTGGATGAGGGTTTGTTGTTGAAGCATTATGTTCAGTTTATTCTTGGGTGTGATCATGCTAATTAGGTTGCTGATATGTATTTGATTTTAGTGTTTTAGTGGATGAAGCATAGATGGTTAATATTTAGATTTTTTCTATTTAATTTGATAAAGTGAAAGCCTTTGCTAAAGATGAAGTTGGTTGTAGATCTGTCTTTGGGCATCAAAGTATGGGACATATATTTCTATTTACTTGCGGAGTCTATTGTAGAGCATTGAGCTTCAATTTTGGTGGAGTTACACTTTTCATATTTAGGGATGTGTTGGATACACATTGGGGAACCTTACCTCATGATTGCATAGAGATTGGATGGATTGAGTTGAAGTTTGAACTATTCTTACCTTACTATTGGAACTATGTTTTTCTAGTTTCTAGATGCCAATTGTAAGCAATATAACTAATTTTGTGAAACTAATGAGAGGATGAAAATTTCAATTATTAGAGAGGGACTAGATTAATATATTTGGTCAAAGGTATAAATTCTATTTCATTATAAGTTGGGATATTAGCAATTCTCCTGGAGTATCAATTTACGGTAGTTTGCGTGACATGCTTCTGTGTGTGACTTTCAAGATGGATGCACACTTATCCTTAGTGAATCAGCCTTTTATCATTTAAGGGGTTATAGAGGAACTAAATTACTGAATATTGTTCAAATAATAATTTCTAATTTAGTTTGAGCTAGGAGATATCATGATTTTTTTCTGATATCAAGTTTTAGACATTTAATTGCTGTTGCAGGCCGATTGTGGCTCTTCAAGTTCTTTTTTTTTTTTTTTGATATTTTCATTTTGTGCCAACTTGTGGCCTAGATTAGTATTATTATGGGTCTTGTGGAGTCTTTTAGTTATTAATCTAGGATGGGATGAAAAATATAAGTGAATTTGAAGAGCTATGGCTTAGGAACTAGAGGATCTTTTGGTGGATCTGAGGGTACAAGTGTGGATTCTTCTTGATGTTCTTATCTAGTTTTGTATCTAGACTATTTGAGATTGGTTTTTTTAGTTGGATCTTGTTGGATCTTGTAGAACTAATTTTATAATTTTTATTTGTATTTGGTCCTAACCTAGAAGGCCTTACAATCGGTCATATTGCATGTAATCAATTATATTTTATGAACAAATTATTATAATTTTGTATTAGATATTGCATTATTGCTCATTGTTATTGTGTTTTGATGTGTGGTTATTTGATTAGGGCTAGAACATCTCCTTTGGGGATTCTCTTGAATTTCACTACATCACATCATCGTTAGACTATCTTCTATTATTGACTAACTATACATCTCAAGATTATATCTCTGTTAGAAGATATAATATGATCATCAGAAACTGCTTCTTAGGAGTCTACTTTTGCACTTCTCTCTATAAATCACATATATCTTTCAAAAGCCTTCAACTTAAGTTATGTGCATGTAACCTCACCATTAGGATATAGTATGGAACATGTCCTTATCCATGCATCGCCTAACAATCAAGACTCTATTCGTATAATCATGATCTCTATCTTCTACTCTTCTATTCTTCACAAAATTTCTATTATGTTGAAATCACTGATAAATATAGTCATGAATGCAGCACGTCAATACTGCTACATTGTCTCCAATGCTTAGGATACTCTCCTAAAGAAATACCATCATCATTCATGGTAATAATCTCCCCCTTTTGCATTGATGGAAATATAGATGAAAAATATCTATGTTCCAAGAATACCAAACAATACATTGTTTTTGTTGTTCTCATGTTTTTGAATCCTCTCCATCAATAAAACCTTTAAATCCTCTAGAACACTACGTATTTTGCATCTTCTAGATTGAATCAATTTTTCATATTCTAAACAACTCTCAGCTTCTCCCCCATACATCAATTTGTACTTATCTTACCATTTTTCATTAATTACTCTTCATGTTGCATATCTCCCCATAGAGATATTCATTTATTACTCACATGAATCTTTCTAAATCTCCCTAATAAAGATAAGGATGTGATCATCACTCCCCTATTCAACTAGAGGATGTTTTTCATGCTCATCTCCCCCATTCATACTTATATGTTTTTCATACATTGTCTTCCTGATTGATATTAATGACAAAGGACTCATTATGTCAATCATCTACTCCAAGTCTTCAACCAGCTCAAGTGTCCAAAGAAACTATTCAAGAATAAAGAGCAAGAGTCCTTAATGACTCTTCTCATCATAAATACACTGCCATATAGGAAGTATCAATATTTAGTGTAGTCAAACAATAGTGCTATGTACCACTAGACTAATGCAATCTTTGCATTGTATACTCTAAAGTAGGTAGGGCATTACCCCAAGCATACCTCTCAAGTACTCAAAAGAATCTTTAGGAAGGAGGTTTCGTAAAGATATTTGCAATCTAGTCTTTAGTACTAACATACTCAAGTTTGATCTCTTTTTCTACTACCTGTTCTCTCAAAACAAGCTATTTAATAGATATATGCTTAGTCATAGAATGTAATATAAGATTCTTAGAAATACTTACTATACTTGCATTATCACAATATATGATAACAAGATCTGATAATTTTATCTCAATATCCTTAAACATCTACTTGATCCACATAACTTGATTATAATTATTTGTTGTGGATACATACTCTACCTTAGCTTTACTTTATTAGATACAATCTTGTTTCTTACTTAGCCAAGAAAGAATGTTCCACTACTGGTGCTTTTTCTATCATCTATACTACCTACCTAATCCACATCAGTATAAGAATATAGAGTGAAACCAATTCATCTATCCTACCATATCCCATAATTAGATGTTCCTTTCAAATATTTGAATATCCTCTTTACTACTGTATAATGATACTTTTTAGGATAATCTTGAAATCTTGCTACAATCGTATTTGCATTTTCTATATCTAGTCTAATGTGAGTTAGATATTGTAAACCTCCAATCATTGATTTATAGTTTTTTTTTCTCAATTATAGGTGTCTCATCATTGCTAGATAACTTGTGGCTAGTTATCATTGGTGTACCAAAAAGCTTAAAAATTTCCATGCTAGATCTTTTCAACAAATCTTTCAAATACTTAGCTTGTGAAATGAAAATTGTATCACTGTTTTGCATAATCTACAAACTAGAATAGAACTTCATCTCTCCTATTATGCTCATTTCAAACTCATTCTTCATTTATTTAGTAAATTTATCACTTGCTTCACCATTGCCTCCAAATATTATGTCATCAATAAATATTACTATTATCATCAAAATATTCTCCATTTATTTCAAATACAAGTTACTATATGCCATACCTTTAGAAAATCCAAGTTTTCCCAAATACTTGTCCAATTTTGCATTCGAGGTTCTATTGGAAACAAATTGATACAAGTATGAGAATCTATTCCAATGACATATTTCCATATTATTCTTGGAAGGCCATGGAAAGATTCTATGCATACTATACATTACGGTTTGGAAAATGTGTACATTGTGCACATGAATGGTCAAATTTTTTACCTTAACCCTTTACTGAGTGATGATGGTGATGCTGAGAGGATTGTATGTGTTTGTGAGAAGAGGCATATTACCTTAGAAAATCAAATAATAGGTGGTGTAGATTTGAAATACAATACTTTGTTGAAAGTGATGAAGAGCTCTATTATTGATCATAAAGATTTTGATTTGTAGTAGATGGAATGTGAAAGGAGAATATTGGTTTGTTCTCTTTAGTATCCTATGGTGACACTCAAAAAAGATAATGGTGGAATATCCATGAAGGAAAGATATAAGGGTCTTTTAGATCCTTGAATGAGAGAGGTAGTGCAAACTAAGGGGGAAAGGGATAGATATCCTAAATTTGATATTTGTAATGAAATTGTTAGTTCTAATAATTTGTATGTAGGAAGTAAATGTGGAATAGGTAGAGAAATTTAAGAAAAGAGTTGTAGACATCCATCTAAGAGAATGAGTGGCTTGAAGAAAACTCCCCTTCACTATTGTGGCAAGAGTCTTTTTCAAGGTGGGGTGTATGGTGCAAGAGCACCTAGGCAAACATATAGGTACACCTTGGTTGTAAGAAAATAAAAATGATCAATGGAATCCTTAAAGGTGGATTGGAATGTATTGAAGCCTATAATGGAAATATTTAATGATCAATTTAATGTAAACTTGAAAATTCCTAAAAATAAAGATAAGTGATTTAGGTGCAAAAATGATGTAAGAGTGGCCAATAGTGCAAACAAGGGATATAAGTTGATTAGAAGACTCAAATAGGTCCAAGGGGCTCCAAGAATTTTTCCTAAGTGTTAGGAAGTAATAAATTAGGTGTTAAAGAAATTAAATAAGGTTTAAAATTCAAATTTTGAACCCTACCGGTCATATCCTAGTTAGGAAGGAAAATAAGTGTTTGAATGTTTTAGCATTTATAATGGATTACAATCAATGGAATATGGTTGGGGAATTTCTATTATATCTTACATAGCCTAGTGAATTCATAGGATCAATGGAGAAGAGCATTAGTATGGTTTTACCAACAAATATAAGGTTTGGGCCATAAGAATGCAATAAAACTCCATTTTCGAGCATTTTCGTGTCTGATCTCTTTATTGGATTGGTTCCTTGGTGCTATAATAATATTTTAAGTCTACTGGCATGACCTTGGATGCATATATTATAATATACAATCCACTAATATAACTTAGAGGTGTGAGAGGGGGGCTAAATAAATTATCCAACTAATATTACAATTGTCAACCTTATTAAATATTAACCATATGTGAAATATAATTAGAAACCACAATAAGATAATCATGAACAATAAAATCAAATATGTTTGTTGGAAATATGAGAGGAGTCACTAAGAGGGGAGAGTGAATTAGTTACCACTAAAATATATGCCATATCCCTTAGATGTCAACTTAAAAGTCAAACTGATAAAACTAATTACTGTTGATGCTTGGTAAACAAACATAAATTGCTGTAACTCAGTAAATCTAGAGTGTGTGTTTCTTTAGTAAATCTTAAAATATTATTAGTAATTAACTTGAAAACATAAGAGAAATAACATTAACACATGAGACACCAAGATTTAATGTGGAAATCCAATTTGGGAAAAACCACCAATCTAACTAGTTACTATTTTTCAATCTTATGAAGTAAGCCCTATTAGGAGCCAACCCAATTAAAGGTTACAAAACACACTGCTAGGTGTGACCTTGTTAGAGGATTTAATCACCTTGCTAGGATTTTCCTTTCAAGAGGTCTTAAAATAATTCAATGGAATTACTACCTTGTTAGAGAATTTACAATTGGCCTCTAAACCAACTCGGTTAAGAGATTTTAGATTACTGCTACAATGGTTAGAGAGTAACGATGAAATGACCTAATTGTGATGCAACTAAATTTTTTAATCTAGATCTCTATTTTGCTTAAACCTGATCCTTCCTAATCAAATGTAAATTTTTTGCTCCACAAGGATACCTTCTTATCATTTAAGTTCACTTCCTCTCTTTTCTTTTCAATTCAATAAATACACTTGCAAACACACCTAAAAATCACAACTTGACCTTATATTTATATCATCCAAATTGTCAAGTCAACTCAATACAAATTAGAATGACCAATATTCATTAAAATAGTTAGCTAGAGCCAATACCTAAAATAATTAAGCTTTATATGTAAAAACAACAAAATCCTTCATTAGTCGACCCTATTTGGTAAACACTAGTTTTGAGATGATTTCCTATGTTAACCAATAGAGGCTCGGTTAACATTGCAAACTTGTGAAAATCCTTTGGTAACTAAGTGGACTTGGTTAGCACTAACTCAGTCCAACTTTATCTTTGTTAACCAAGTGAGCTCAATTAACACTCTTTTCTGACTAAATTTCCTTTGACACCTGAGAGATCTTGATAGACACTATCTTCACAGAATAAACTTAGGAATGCTTGGTAGACAAGAAAAACTATTTTACTGACCAAGTGAGCTTGGTAAGCACTGAATATCAACTGATATGACATTTTTGTAACATCAAAGACAACACATAATTAAACAATTGTATCCAACAATCTTCCTCTTTGGCATTAATGGTAACACAACATGTCATAGCATAATGAAATTTGAGAATAAGACTCCCTCTTAGATTTTTTTCCAAAAACATCTACTTCATACAGTAGACTTACTTAACTTCTATTCCTCTTGGAAAAAAAATTTTCTTAGAAAGATATTACAATATACTTCTCCCTCTTTGACAACACATGCCAAAGACAACTCATACCATATTAGTATCAATGTACCTTGAGTACTTATTCATATACAATATTCTCTTAACTATGCTACAGCAACTGATTGATCTTCAACTTGGATCTTGTTGATGCATAAGTAAACTTTATTTAGTGAGCTTTAGATAGGGGAATGAGCCCTAGCTTACCTCTTAGATACAAAAATTCATCCTTAGGTAATGGCTTGGTGAATATGTCTGCAATCTATTGTTTTGTATGGACATATTCCAACCTGATTTCTTTGTCGTGCACCAATTCTCTATCAAAGTGATATTTTATAGCAATGTTCTTTGTTTTGGAATGCATCATTGGGCTCTTTGATTTGTTAATTGTGCTATTTTTATCACAAAACATGACTATTGGTTCTTTGATTTCAACCTTCATTCCTTCTAGCAATTATTTGAACCAAACAATGTTAGAGCAATTTATGGTTGCTACCACATGCTCTACTTCTGCTATGGATTGGGATGTACAGTTTTACTTCTTGCTTGTCCAAGATACCAACCTTTAACTAAGAAAGAAAGCTCCACCACTAGTGTTTTTCCTATCATCAAGATTTCTTGCCCAATCAACATTAATATATACTTTTAGGTCTATATTTCCTCCAATTTTGTACCATAAACCATATTATTTAGTGCCTTTGAGATATCTCAAGATTCATTTGATTGTTATCATGTGGTTTTCTCTAGGTTTAGCTGAGACTCTTGCCACTATCCCAACTACTAAGGCAATATTAGGCCTTGTGTGAACTACATACTATAATTTTCCAATCATTGATCTATATAAGGTCTGATCTACTTCTTTGGAGTCATCATCTTTAGTAACCTTAAGTCCAGTAAACATAGGGGTACCAACTAGTTTTGAATCTTCCATTCTAAAATTCTTGAGTATCTCTTTGATATACTTAGATTGAGTGATATAGATACCATTTTTTTTCTATTGTATCTGTAATCCAACAAAGGATTTTATTTCACCAAACATGGACATCTCAAACTCTTTGTTCATTTGTTCTAAAAATGGTTTGCATAGGTCATCATTTCTTGTAAATAGAGTATCATCCATAAATATCTCTGTGAACAAAATCTTGTTATTAAGTCATTCCTTGATGTAGGGAATACTATTATCATTTTTCCTTTGAAAACCAATCTATATTAGGTAGTTATATAGTCTTTCATACTAGGCTCTAGGAGCTTGTTTGAGAGCATATAATACTTTGTGTAATTTTCAGAATTCACAAACTTCTAGATAACAATCTTGTTGACTTAGATCTGGCGAATTTTCAATTTCCAAAATAATGCAGCAACTCAGCATTATTGTTTTACTAGTGCTCAGCATCTCTGTGTTACTCGGCACTATTGGTTTTACTGGTGCTCGACATCTCTGTGTTACTCAGCACTATTGGTTTTACTAGTGCTAGGCATCTCTGTGTTACTCGGCACTATTGGTTTTACTGGTGCTCAGCATCTCTGTGTTACTTGGCACCTATATTTTCTCAACACATACTAGCTTGCTCGGCTCCTTCTTTCTAATGAACTTAGTTGGGCTTTACTAAAGACTAGGCTAAAGCCTTACATCTTTGATATGTTTCAGTGTGCCCACTCTCTGTATCTTATTGTATCAAATACACTTTTTCATCAATGGCTTAGCTGATCCTTGTACTTCATTACAACATCATAACTTCAACCTTTCTCTAGGTGTTCTAGTTACATCTTATTGATTGCCTCCTCCTTGACAATCAACTAATTGATAGTATTTGGATCACTAAAGAAATTGTCATTCCTTGAAGTAGCAAGTTTCACATCAATGACAAAATAATGATTGAGAACATTCTTTACCAGTTCCATATATCATTCCAAAAACTTTTTTTATGATCATTTCAATCATTTCCAACAATCTCCCTCTTTGGCATTGATGGCAAACCAAACTGATCAATTAATCAACTTAGTTACCACCAAGATTGTATACATTGTCTGCTACATTTGTTTGCTGCTCTATCTTTACTACTGATCTCATATATCTCCCTCTTTCTTGCATTGATCAAGTTTCACATTTCTCCCTCTTTGACATAAATGCCAAAGATGTAGCATCTTTATCATGTAAGTTTTGCATTCTTGATGTTTTCTCCCTCTGTCACCATGCTTTTTACTGATTTGGAGTTTTTGCTCCTGTTGTCATCCTCTACATCAATATGTTAATATTTCAATGATTTATTTTTGTTGATTCAGGGCAGCATCCTTGTTGCTTTACACTGCTTGTGTTAGGGGTATTACCCCTAACTTGCCTCTAAGATATTCATAAGCATCCTTGGGCAATGGTTTGGTGAAGATATCTGCAATTTGTTCCTTTGTGTGAATGTATTCCAACTTCAGTTGTTTATCTTCTACCAATTCTTTGACATAATGATACTTTATTGCGATATGCTTGGTTTTTGCATGCATCACTAGATTTTTGGATATGTTTATAGCACTTGTGTTATAACAATACAGTGTCACAGGTTTTGCTACCTCTTCTTTCATTCCTTTCAATAGATGTGCGAGCCACACAATGTTTGTGCAATTGAGTGTAGCTGCTACATATTCTGTCTCTGCAGTGGACTGGGATGTGCATGTTTGTTTCTTGCTAGTCCAGGTAACTAGCCTTTTGCCTAGAAATAGTGCACCTCCACTTGTGCTTTTTCTATCATCAACGTTACCTTCCCAGTCTGTATTTGTATATGCATTGAGCTCAAATTTTCCTTTTTTTTTTGTAGTATAGACCAAAGTTATCAGTTCCTTTAAGATATCTCATTATTCTTTTCACTACTATGAGATGATTTTCTTTGGGATTAGCAGAGAATCTGGATACTATTCCAACTGCTAATGCTATGTCTAGTCTACTATGTACAACATATTGTAATTTTCCAATCATGGATCTATACATTGTTTGATTGACTTTAGTTGATTCAGCATTTTTGGACAATTTATTTCCTATTGTCATTGGTGTGCTGACCAGTTTGGATTCCTCCAATTCAAACATTTTAAGAATCTCTTTGATGTACTTTGATTGTGTAATGAATATACCATGTTTGAGTTGATGTACTTGCAATCCAACAAAGAATTTGATTTCTCCAAACATAGACATCTCAAATTCATGTTTCATTTTATCAGCAAAGCATTTGCAAAGTACTTCCTTTCCACCAAACACTATGTCATCCACAAAGATTTCAGATACAATAATGTCTTTACCTTCTTCTGCTTTGATGTACATGTTGTTGCTATCATCAGTTCTTTCAAATCCAATTTGCACTAGATACTTGTGAAGTCTCTCATACCATGCTCTAGGTGCTTGTTTCAAACCATAGAGTGCTTTATGTAGCTTACACACCTTATCCCTGTTGTTTTCATTAACAAATGCTTCTGGTTGTTCAATGTAGACTTCTTCTTCTAGTATGCCATTTAAGAAAGTAGATTTTACATCCATCTGATAGACTTTAAAATCTTTGTAGCCAGCATATGCAAGTAAAGTTCTTACTCCTTCCATTCTAGAAATAGGGGAAAATGTTTCCCCATAGTCTAGTCCTTCTTCTTGAGCATAACCCTTGCATACTAGTCTAGCTTTGTTTCTAGTAATCTCACCATTCTCATCTAGCTTGTTTCTGAATACCCACTTGGTGCCAATCACATTCTTGTCAGTTGGTCTAGGAACCAAACTCCACGTTTTGTTCTTCTTTATTTGGTCAATCTCTTCTTCCATAGCTTTATACTAGTCATCATCTTGTAATGCACCATATACTGTCTTGGGTTCAGATTTTCTGATCAGACATGATTCATGTCTTAGTCTGTTCCTTGTCATTGGTCTTGCATCTTTGTCACCAATTATCTATTCAGCAAGGTGATGTCTATTTACATATTTGGATAATCTTGGCTCTGTCCTTGTTTCCATTTTTGATCTTTCAGATTTAGGATCACTATGCACTTTGTTGTTAGGTTGTTCTTCATCATGTGTACTGTCTTCAGAATCAGTTTGTGCATTTTCTTCATTCTGCAACTCAGCTTCTGAATGCAACTCGACATTCACTGGTTGAGACTTGGCTGAGACTAATACTTGTTGTTGAGTTTCAATTTGATTGACATCATCCTCATCAATAGTCATTCCTTCATAAGAATACACAAAAGTTCTGTACTCTTCCATTTTCTTTGGTACTTCAGCTTGGACTTCTATGTGCTCATCAAAATTTACATTTGCACTTTCCACAATTTTGTTAGTGTTAATATTCAAACACTTATATGCCTTACTTCCATTAGAGTAACCAAGAAATATGCCTTCATCACTTTTGCATCAAATTTTCCATTTCTAGCATCTTTAAGAATAAAGCATTTGCAACCAAATACTTTGAAATGTTTTACATTGGGTGAGTGACCATACCATAATTCAAAAGGTGTTGTATTGTACCTTTCTTGACTTTTACTTGGTTTAGTGTATGAACTGCTACACTTATAGCTTCTCTCTAGTATTTTAGGGCAACAGTCTTTTCCATCATTAGTGTTTTGGCACAATCAATCACAGATCTGTTTCTTCTTTCAACAATTCCATTCTATGGGGGAGTTCTAGGAGTTGACATTTGTCTTTTGATTCCTTTATCATTACAGAATATCTCAAATTCATATGATGTGAATTCACCACCTCTATCTGATCTTAGGCATTTCAAGCTTTTTCCTGTTTCCTTTTCAACTCTAGCCACATACCACTTAAACATTTGAAAAGCATCAGATTTTTGTTTTAAGAACATAATAGTCATCATCTTGGAATATTCATCAACAAATAACATTATGTATTTATCTCCTCTATAGCTTTGTACTTCCATTGGACCACATAAGTCAGTATGAACTAATTCAAGTACTTCTTTAGATGTATAGTTTTTGCTTTTGAAGCTTGACTTTGTCATCTTTCCTAGCTGACATTGTTTGCACATGATATTATCAAGATTTTTCAATTTTGGTAAACCTTTGACTTTCTTCATTTTACTGATGTTGACCAGATTGTCAAAGTTGACATGACATAATCTTCTATGCCACAACCATTCCTCATCAAATTTTGCAATAAAACAAGAAACATCATCTATATCAAGGTAAAACAAATTACTCCTTGTTTGATCTCATTTTCCTATCAATTTACCATCAGTATCATAGATTTTTGCAGTTTTGTTTCCAAATTCTACTTTGCATCCTATATTGCCTAACTGTGAGACACTCAGCAAATTGTAGTTTAATCCTTCAACATAGTATGCATTATCACATGAAATTTGTTTTGTGAGCTTAATAGAACCTTTTCCTTTGATTTGACATGGAGCATCATTACCAAATCTAACATTATTTCCATCATACTGAGTAAAGTTAACAAACTTACTTTTGTCTCCTGTCATGTGATGTGAGCATCCACTGTCCATGATCCATCTATCATTCTTGTTCATACATGTTAACAGTGCTATGGGCTTTTCTTCATCAGATTGATCCTTCATGGCTACATAAACAACTTCATCATCATTGTCATCAGAAGTTTCTTCAACAATGTAACATTTCTTACCTTTTTCTTTGTAATCTCTCTTGTCATCATCTCTTCTAAATTTGTTTTTGTTGTCTTCCTTGTAATCCTTTTTCTGTGTACGCCTAACAGCAATATGACCTACTTCATTGCAATTGAAACAAATTATAGGCATTTTACCTTTGAATTTTCCTTTACCCCTATGAAATCTTCTAGCAAGCAATGCTTCCAATTCTTCCACATCTTTCTCATCAGTGCTACTGTCACTAGATACATACTTCATTTTTCTTCCTTTCTTTGATTTCACCTATTCAACATCTTTTAGTGATAACTTGGCCTTAAAGGCAGACTCAACATTCTCTGGTCTGTAGTTGTCAAAATTAGATAACTCAAATGCAATGAGTCTACCTGTTATACCTTCAAAACTTAGATTGTTTCCTAGTATACATCTTAGCTCTTGTATTGCTGATACTCTAATAGCATAGATAGGGAGCAAGGTTTTTAAGAACTTACTATTAACAATATCTTCATCCAATTGACCACTCAAGCATCTTATTGCAATTTCCACTTCCTTTATTCTTGCACCATATTGAGCAGTGTTCTCACTTTCCTCCATTTTCATATTATCAAACTTTCCTCTGAGACTTTCTCTTTTTGCTCTTTGTACATTTTGATCTCCTCCATAGATGTTTGATAGGGATTTCCACATTTTGAATGTAGTGTCACATCCTTTGATATCATCAAATTCAGCATAGTTGAGTGCAGAGGCAATTTCCAACATTGTCTAATTGTGTTCTTGCTTGTTTTTCATGTCTTCTGCAGTAGGAGCAACTGTTGGATCTACATGCTCAGTAACAATTGAATTTTGGGCATAATCTCTATGGATCCAAGATGTAGCTTCATCAAGCTTTTCCATCCAACAAAGTTGTCTTTGTTGAGCTTGGGAACTTCTCTCTTTGGCATTTTGATCTTTTCTACTTATAGTTCCTTTAAACTGAATCAACAGTCTCGCTCTGATACCAATTGTTAGAATTCTTTAGAATAATTGAGAGGGGTGGGGAGTGAATCAATTATTCAAGGTCCAAATGCCCTATTAATACTTTTTACTACTTTTAATGAATTCATACACTTTTCATCCATCCAAACTTAAATCAATCATATTAGCAAGTTACAATAAATCAACATGCAAGATCAACACATGACACAATGATTTACGTTGAAACTCAATTTAAGAAAAACCACCAGTAACATGCTACTTGATTCTCACTCTTCTAAAGTGATGCCCTATTAAAAGCCTGCCCTGTTAAAGGATTACAACACACTATTAAATGTGACCTTGTTAGAGGATTTCACCAAATTGTTAGGAATGGGCTTTTTTAAAGGACTTTAGAACATTCACTTGGAATGTCACCCTGTTAAAAGATTTATCTCATGGCTATCAAACCAACCTAAGTCGATAGGATTTAAACTAATTGTTACAATTGCTAGAAAGTAATAATAGTGGCCTTTTGATCTGATATAACTTACAACATACTTTGCAAATTTCAGATCACACTTTCAGTTCAATCATTATGCTTGGCTTCAATCACTTCAGCTCTGACTTCTTTTCTTCTTCTCAAGCTTTTTCTCCTTGTATCTTCTTACTCATCATGCCAATGCATCCATATCGAGGGTCTTCTTACTTGAAACAGAATCACTATGCTCTCTTTTCTCCTTAGCACCTCCTTCAGCATTTCATGCTTTCATGCTTGACTGCCTCTCTCATAATTTTTTTTATTAACTTATGACTCCTTAAATAGAAATTTGATTTTCCTTTGCCGCTCAATCTTCCTTCTCCAATTTTAGGGTTTCAAATGGATTAGGTAGGATACAATTTATCTACCTCATATCTTGTTCTTATCTTCAAACTTCGTCAGTTGTGTCCTTAAAAATGTTCTACATGATGTTTTGTGCCACCAGCTCATCATTCTTATCTTCGTTTTAATTCACAAACTTCTAGATAACAATCTTGTCAGCATAGATATGGCAAATTTTCAATTTCCAAAATAATGTAGCAACTCGGCATTATTGTTTTGGTGGTCCTCGACATCTCTATGTTACTCGGTGCTATTGGTTTTATTGGTGCTTTTCATCTCTGTGTTACTCGCACTATTGGTTTTACTGGTGCTCAGCATCTTTGTGTTACTCGACACTATTGGTTTTACTAGTGCTCAGCATCTCTGTGTTACTCGGGACCTATATCTACTCGGCACATACTAGCTTGCTCGGCTCCTTTCTAATGAACTTAGTTGGGCTTTACTAAAGACTTAGCTAAAGCCTTACATCTTTGATATGTTTCAGTGTGCCCACTCTTTGTATCTTATTGTATCAAATACACTTTTTCATCAATGGCTTAGCTGATCCTTGTACTTCATTACAACATCATAACTTCAACCTTTCTCTAGGTGTTCTAGTTACATCTTATTGATTTCCTCCTCCTTGACAATCAACTAATTGATAGTATTTGGATCACTAAAGCAATTGTCATTCCTGCAAGTAGCATGTTTGACAGCAATGACAAAACAATAATTGAGAACATTCTTTACCAGTTCCATATATCATTCCAACAACTTTCCTTATGATCATTTCAATCATTTCCAACAATAGCAACTAACATCTATCTAAATAAGAAGGAGGGGGCTCCTTATAAAACAAACTATCGAAAGGAATGCACCCTCAAGAGAAATGTGGGATCAATCCATAAAAGGAGAAGTAAGAGGAAAAAGCTCAACACTTAAAGATATGTGCAAAGAAAAAGGAATCTTTATTTGGATTATTTGTTTCTTTTTTCATCAAAAATAGAGCTTTAAGTGGGGATTTATTTATTTAATTAAAAGAGAGATTTTGTTTTAATTAAATAAGATAAGATTATTTAATTAAAACAAAATCTCTCTTTAAATAAGATAAAATTATTTAGTTAAAAGAGATTTTTTTAAATTAAATAAGATAAGATTATTTGATAAAAAGAAAGATTTTAATTAAATATAATAAGATTATTTAATAAAAAGGAGAGATTTTCTTTTAATTAAATAAGATAAGATAATTTAATAAAAAGAGAGATTTTAATTAAATAAAAGTTATTTATTTACTTAACATGGATGTTTTCTTTTGATTAAATAAGATTGTGGACGAAATGATCAAACCTTAAGAAATATGGAAATAATTAAATTAATTGTAATTTGATCAAGGAAAATGATTTGAATTGATTCAATAATATATTGCAATGCATTGACTAATCAAAAATAAATAAAAAGTATTGCAATGTATTAATTCAAGAAATTGATGAATTGAGGAATTGGGGTGCATAGTCTAGGTGACCATTTTAGGATGCATACAATGCATAAGTTTCTAAACATGCACATCATGCTTGGACTAATGTTAGGTGCACCATGGATTTCATCATTGAGTACTTCAATATGCAAGATGTATAGGTGACATTACTACATCTTTTCCCCAAATTTCTAAGGGATTACAAAAGGAGACTAAAAGAAATTAAAGAATGCCTAGATATATTGTATACAAATATGTAGACAAAATATGTTTTACAATATGGTAGAAATGGATGCAACTTGCATGGAACCAATATAACCTAGAGAGATATTCATCCATCCTATGGGCTATGAGGTTGACAAAGAGGTAGTTGAAGGATATGCATATGTGATGCTTGCACCTAGAGAAAAATAGTGTGAAAGGTTGGCCACTTACCAAGAAAAAATTGGCCAAGTAGGAGAACAAAAATATAAGGGCACAAGGAAGAAAAACAAGGAGAAGATAGTTGAGATAATTTCTATACAAGAAGGAATAATAAAGAGAGATACAAAATAATAGCTCCGTTACTTCTTCCCACTCTTGGCTTCATTCCCAATTCCATGCCCTCTCAGTCTTCAGGGGGATGGTCCCCCCGACCTCCCAGTGGAGCTAGCTCCTATGTGTCTAAATCTGGAATAGGTTTTGTTTTCTAAGTATCAAAATGATTAGAACTTGTACCAAGATGATTTTCCCTTGATAAAATCATGCACTATCCCTAATGACTATTCATGCTTGGGCCCCAAACCCCTCATTGGTCCCCCATTGATATCTATAGTGGCAGTGACCCCAAAATCAAATTGGTTAGGAGTTGTTGTCAAATCTAGGATTCCTATGGACTCTGGTAAGAAACCCATGATCTTTCCAAGGGCCATTAATCTTGTAATTTAACTATCAAACTTAGTAGTCAAATAAATTTCCTTGGGTTTTACCCTATTCCTTGTTGGTATGTTTGTCTCATTCTAACCTATGATGGATATGGTGAGGAAATGGTGCTTAATAAGGTGAAAACTAGCATCCATCTCTGAGATGGCTAGCTCCCTATTCCTATTCAGTTTTACTACTAAAAAGGAATATGATTCAGTAATGGCAAGATTCCAAAACTTTGGTAAACACCTGTTGTTGATGGCAATATGGAAATTGAGGTTTAACCCAGAGATTGACCTCTATAAATATGCTTCTATATGGATAAGATTACCTAGTCTTCCTTTGGAGTTTTGGGATGAGTGTGTGTTCAGATGGATAGGTAACTCTTTTGGATAGCTCATAAAAATGGATATTATGACTAGCTCAAGGACTAAACTAGGCTTTCCTAGGTTTTGTGTCAATGTAGGAATGGACAAACCCTTATCGACCATGGTTGATCTAAAATCTAAATGAGGCACTTGGTCACAACTGATAGTCTATGAGAATGTTGCTCCCTTTTTCCAAAAGTGCAACATGTTTGGATGTTGTTTTCTCAATTTTTTGAAGGGTGAGAAACTCAAAGACAAAGTTTCCTCACTAAATGTGGTGGTGGTTGAAAGATTGAAAACTATTGAGATGGTTGAAAAGGCCAAACGCCAAGAGAATAAGGAACCAATAAGTCTGAATGAAACTTGTGTGGAGGACTTCTAGGATCTATAAGAAACCCCTAGAAAAAATGGCGAGAAGGTTAGAACCCCTATGAAGGAGGATGTTGTTGGGTAGGGTGAAGAAGCCATTTGTACTCAAACTAGTATAGATGATGTAGTTGACCATGAAGAGGGGGACATTATTAACACATTCACACTACAACTGACTTATCTTGGTGAAAGAATGATGAACAAAGTGATGGAAGTTGATAGGGTTGATAATCCTTGTATTTCATCCCTATTCATGCAGAATGGATCACCTCTCACAAAGGAAACCTTGGTGGTCTCACTCCCAGGTATTGTTGAGGTGCTTCCCACACCCTTGAGATTCCAAGTCTTGACTTCCTTAGTAATGATGCTAAATGGATAGTCCTGAAGAAAAAGGTCAAAGGAGGAAATAGGGTGGATATTGGGTCATCAATGAGGATTAGCAGACCTCTGATTAGGAAAATCTGTCAAAAGGAAACATAGAAGGATATAAAACAAGGGAAACAAAAAACCCTAAAGGAAACCCAACATCATAAAAGATGAAGATCATATCCTAGAATGTGAGAGGGTTAAATATATTTAGCAAGTAGTATGAAATTAAAAAAATATCATTGAGCTTAATACTGACATGATTCTTTTATTGGAAGTAAAAATCACTAAACAAGTTTTGTCTAGAGTTGCTACTTACATTTGGCTAGGTGCTAAATTTTCTTATAGTGATGCTAATGGTGCTTCTAGTGGCATTTCCATATTGTGGAACCTAGACAAGGTGGTGGGATCAATTACTTGCATTAATACCAATTTTGTGGTCACGAGTTTCTCCTCCAAAGCTAGTAGTTGGAATTTCTTCAACTTCTATGCCCAAAAACACTTGAAATGGCAGATTGGCTATCTAGGACAAGGCTACTAAAGTGGTTGAGACCATGAGATAAGGAAAAAAATTATGCATGGAAGATTTTAACGCCCCTCAATATCCTTCAAAGAAAATGAGGGGCTTGGAAAACTTTTTTGATAACATGCAAGACTTGGAGGGCTTCCTTAGAAGGAATGATTTAATTGATATTGATCTACAAAGTCTTTCTTTCACTTGGTCTAATAATAGATTGGGGAAAATTTTGATTCAGGTTAGACTTGATAGGGCACTTATCTCTTTTGGTTGGGATATTCTTCAACATTATTCCTTAAAGGAAAATCTAAGGACCATATCAAATCACTTTATGATGATTTTCTCCTAGTCGTAGAATTAGCCTAATAGATGAAGGCCCTTTAGGGACAAGATCGTGCGGAACTCACGTAGAGAGTTTAGAGATTGTATTGCATGGTGGTGCAAGGATCCAGTGTAAGGAACAACTATGTTTTGCATTGCTAAAAAACTTGAAAGAATCTGAAAAGAGTTGAGAGAGTGGAGAAAATCTTGATCTAGAAACATTTCCAAATAGAATAAAGCAATTGAAAAGAATTTAAAATCCCTCTAGAACCAACTATTTCAAGGCAATGCTAATGTTGAGTAGTAGGAGGAGGGGAGGGGATGTCAAAACTAATCGACGACCGTCTTGAATCGAGAGGAAGTTTCTTGGAAATAGAGATCTATCGTTTAGTGGTTGGAGGAGGGTGACCAAAATATGACCTTTTTCCATAGATTAATGTCAAAAAGAAAAGAGAAAAACACTATAAAGATGTTGGTGGACAATAGTGGACAGGAGATTAATGATATGGAGGAGATAGAAGGTAAATCCAATATTTATTTCTAAGAGATCTACAACCCCCTTTCTATTTAGGTCAACAGTAACTTGTAAAATGACATTTTGAGGTCATTTTATCTATTGGTGAATAACCAACTGAATGAAGACATGACTAATAAGGTCAAGAAGGAGGCATTCAGAAAACCTATCTTCAACATGGATCAATACAAAGTCCCTAGTCCTGATGGTTTTCCCCAACATTTTTTTCAAGAATTATGGGATATTGTTAAGTATGATGTGATCCATGTCACTAGAGACTTTGTTAGAATGGGAAAACTATTGAAGGAACTCAATCAAACTTTCATTATTCGTGTTCCTAAGATTGGTAATCCTAGACATCTGGAATAATTTAGACCTATTAGCCTTTGCAACATGATTTATAATGTCCTTGCCAAGATTTTCTTTATAAGTTTATAGGAGCCTATAAGAATGGTTTCATTCTAGGGAGCTAGATTCTTGATGCAGTCATAACCATACATGAGGTAATCCACTCTATGGATAGGAGAAAGAACCCAACTATGGCTCTTAAATTGGATATTTCCAAAGCTTATTATAAGGTTAGGAGGGATTTTTTTTTTCTATCCTCTCTAAACTTGGATTCAATGAGAATGTTATCAAAATTATCAAAAATGTGGTTAATACTATCATCTTTTCAATGCTTGTTAATTAGACTCCTGGAAGTTTTTTTTCTTCTACCTAATTTCTGCACCAAGGTGACCATTATTAACCTACCTATTTATCATTATGGAAAATATTCTAAGCAAGAATTTAATGTCCACCAATTCTGGAAGAATAAAAAGTGTTAGACTTGCATCGTTGTGTCCTCCAAAAATTATTTAGCAATTTGTTGATGACGCCTTCTTATTTGGAATGCTCTGTCCATAAAGCTAGGGAGTGGAAAACTATCCCAAATAAGTATGCTAAGGCCTCTGGAAAATGCATAAATTATTAGAAAAGAAAATTGTATTTCTTCAACATTGTTGCTAGCCTAAGAGAAAAGGTGACTAGAATTCTAGAATGTTAGGAGGTATTTCTCTCGAACACTTATCTTGGTCTCCCGCTCATAATTAAAACGGTTTCCAATTAGTTTTTGAATGGTCTCATTAAATGCTTCTAGAGAAGGATGGTAGGATGGAAAGGAAAGATTTTGAACAATGCGGGGAAATTCATACTTCTCTCAGCTTCTTTGTAGGGCATCCGAACGTGCTTCCTTTTTATTTTCAAACTTCTTGGCAGATTTAGCAACATTCTTGAAATAATAGAAACATAATTTCTAATGGTCCAGCACTAAAGAGTGTTCTAGGATGAGTTTGGTAAGATGGAAACAAGTCTGTCATCCTAAGGCTCTTAGAGGTTTAAATATAAGAAGGATAGGACATATGAATAAGACCTTCTTGACAAAAAATTGTTGGAGGTTGATGAATTCTTTGGGTAACTATTGCAACATTGTGAGGGCCAAGTACCTTGGAGGGGAATCATTTCATCATGCCCTACATACCTAGGCTCTCCCCTAGGGATCTAAAATTTGGAACGATGTGTTGTGCACCCTAAAAATTCTAAAGATGGGTTATCATTGGGTTGTAGAGAATGGTGACACCATTTATTTATGTGCAAGTGGTTGTCTCCAAGATAACCCACTCATGCACACTAAGTTACCACCTTTCCATGAGACTTGCACTAGAGTGAATGATTCTTTGGCTCGCAAGTATATCACCCTAGATCATCAATGGATTAGAATTCAGCACTAGGAACCTACTGAGATGGGTCTTGCCATGTAACTACAAAATATCCTACACTATTATAGGATCCCTCTCATCCCAGTAGAAGAATCCTTGGTTTGGAAGCTTACCCTCTCAGGTGATTTCATAGTAAAGTCAATTTATCTTTGTTGCCTCAGGGCTAGGGTGGACCAGTGAGATTGGATAAAGGTCTGGCACCCATGGATCCTACCAAAGTTTTATTTTTGGTGGATAACATTACATGGGTGTATCCTCATTGTGGATAATCTCTATAGAGGAGAGGATGCTAGCTAGCTAATTTTTGTGTCTTATGTTTTTAGGATGTGGAATCTATTCCACACCTTCTTATCCACTTCCCTTTTTCCTCAGAGGTGTAGAGGAAGGTACTTTCCTTATGGTGGGTCCAGCGATGTGCTAATGAAGGACTGTAGAAATTTGTTCACTAGAATGGTCCATCTTTCCACCCTTACCTAGGCAATAATCCCTCCTTATGTTTCATGGAAAATTTGGAAGGAGCGAAATAATAGAATATTCAAGGATAAAGAAACTACTAGTTTGGGGGTGGCTCAATAGGTTATCAAGCTCCTAAAGGAATGTAGAGGGATCTAATAGTGGAAACTCCTGGATAGACATGATATGAAGTGGGCCCAATGGTGACATAGTTTGACAACTCCAAAACTTTGGCTAAGAGGAGAATGGCACAACACCCCCTCGGATAGATGGATTAAGCTTAATTTAGATGGCTTAGCCATGATGGGAAGTACTATTGTTGGGGATGTCTTATGTAATTGTATGGGCAAAATGGTGGTTGCCTTTTGTGGAAACTATGGGGGAGGCTTAAATAATGAAGTGGAAGCCTTGGCACATTTATAGGGAATGAGAATTGTGAGAAAATCTGGAATTAATAGGTTGACAATTGAGGGGGATTTTATGTTAATTATTAAAATTGTTAAAGGAGAAGGATAGCGCAATCAATGTAATAATTGATGAAATTTATAAGTTAATGAAGGTGTATCAAGAAATCCATGTAGACCACATTTACCATGAAGGAAATAGTGTGGTGGATGAGATGGTTGAATCTGGCCATAGTGTCATGCAACTAATCAAATGGGAGGACATCAACCTAATACCACCATCAACTCAAGTGATGATGGAATGTGAGTTTACTTCTCACAATGCTAGGTAAATCATTACACCAAGTGGCACATCTTCAATTATCTATGTGGATGAGAAGGAAAGTGGGCATCCTTTTATAAAGTTTCCCTTTGGCAAGATTTTATATGTATACAATTTTATGATGTCTTGCCACAAGGTATAATTATTTCCACAAAAGGATGAAGGTTGTGGATTTGCCTAGATAAAAAAAATGATAGAAAAGGATAATAATGACACTTTGTTCATACCCCACTCCAACTATAGCTGGCATCGCATGATTATGAAAGGAAATGGACTATTAACATGTGCCATGGAGAGAGGTTTTTTGGGCTTTGGGAAAACTTGTGGTCTTATGATGGCTTTTTGTTGTCTTTAGATTTTCAACTTGGGTATATTTTATTTAACTTATGAAGGCTACCTTACTTACAACAAGGCAATGTCATAAAATTTAAAGGAGTTGGTGGTTGAGCTAGGTGGTAGTATGAGCACCAGTGATTGTATTGAACCTACATGAGTGGAGACTTGCATCCGCAAGAGTAAAGTGATGATTGTTTATCTGCGTGAGGGTGGCTTATTACCTTTTATTGAAGGGATGATAAAACATGAGAAGAACATCTTGATGTAGTATTTCAACTCCTAGAATGATAGAAATGAGACCATGGCATTGAGTCAAGTGAATATAAAAATGATGATGTCATTGTCATTGTTTCCTAACTTTTCAAAACTTGCAATGATGTGATAACCTAGGTTGTAAACATAGAGAAATTAGTGACTAGGTGACATAAGGATTGATTAGGTTGTAAATTAGAAAGTTTCAAAGTGGGGTATATGCAATTCATTGCTAACAAGCAAGTTATGAGCAATTGATATTTAGATAATGGACATTGCACTTAATTTGTATAAGTTAGTATAAGTGACTAAGATATCTCATTACACTTAATGTTTTGGGCAAGATATAAAAGTTATATACGAAGGCAAAATTTTGTTTGACATTGTACAATGTAAAGTATTGAAAAGGCAAATGACATAAGTAAGACTTATGTCACATAGTTGTTTAAAGGTGATACCTTTGGTGATCGACATTTGATATATTTCAAATATCATTTTTAAGTTACATTATTTTGTAATCCTAAGCTCATCAAGCTTGGACACGACCCGAGCCATGCTAGTGCATCATTGAAGAAAACATTATAGTTGGTGATAAATATTTCAGATATTTTGAAGAATGGATAATTTTTGTGAAGAGATGTTGAGATAATTTGTTATGTAGATCATAAGGGATAATAAAGAGAAGGTTGTCCTTCAACAAGTATCCTCTTTCTTTCTTTCCTACCCAAACATTCTTTATTCTTTCAATTTAGTGCTTAACGTTTCTTTGATTAAAAAGGTGACATGTTATGTTTATGTATTTATAATGTACTAGAAGTATAAATGTTTTGGTACATTCTAGGTGTTGCATATCCACTTAGACAACATTCTCACTACTTTGAATTCCATTCAAATAAGAATGTTCATATATATGTATATGGTTGCCTCTAACTATGACCAACATCTCAGAGCATTGTTTTCTTTCTTTCTAATTTTCATCCATATGCATTGGCATGACTTGAGTTGTTTATCTATTTGCAGACTTAAAATAATATTAGTTGGGTCTACTCTTCATATTAATCTACTTATAGTAGTTGTAATGTATTATTAATATTAAGAAATCTTTAGTATTATCATTTCTGAGCTTTTCACTGTTTCTCTAGTGTGTTTCCATTCAACCTTCACGTTTACGCATGGACCGCACGCTAACTCAGATGAAATGAAATCAAGAATCTGTCTATTTACTGACTTAGAATATTATGTCATCTATCGAGTTTCACATCACACTGTATTTAGCTTAGCGCTTTCCAATGTCCAATTACGCTACACCATGGAAATTGCCCGCATAAGTACACAGTCCTATAAATTCCTTCACTTCAGAGTCCTATAAATTCCTTCACTTCTTTTAATTTATCGCTCTGATGGGTTCCATCGCCCTTTTAAAATTGTTAAAACTGATTAGTTTAAACAATGAAAGCTGGCGGAAACTTCATTGTGGAACTCATCGTATTGATTAAAATTCGTTCCTCGTAATGGCCAACAGATAGGTAGGTAGAGTCTAGTTTTCTTTCTTCATTTATTATCTTATTCTCAGTTCTTATCTTTGATGCTGCGTTCAAGTGACTTGATTTCTTTGATTTCTTTGTTCTATTTAGATCTATTAGTTCTGTGTATTTTTATAATCATAGACTAGGTTGGATGCAATCCAAGTTCTTTCCTTGCCAGGTTCCATAATGCTTATAATAATACGTTCCCTACAGCACCACTTTCCTACCGAGCTGCGTCCAGTTGTGGCCGATGGCCAGTCGCTTTCAAGTGGACCATTTCGCTAAGACTGACTGGTGTGCCTAGGCTTGCATTTTATTGATTCTTTTGATTTTTTCGCCGTCTGAAGTTCTTGCCCTTGCCGTGTTGAGTTTACTTGTCAACTTCTCGACACGTCACACCTCCACCCACGTTTCTCGGAAGATGAGTTGTCAGTCACATGAGTCGCATTCCTCACCGCCGCCACCTATTACGAGTCCCGTTGAAGTGGGCAGGTTCACGTATCCAGGCACGAATTTCCTTCGTATCTATGAGTGTCTCCATGCCATGCCATCATCATAGATCATTCACATGCTGTACCTACCTTCTCTGTCGCCCGTGGCTATACAGCCACGAAAATGCACTTCTTTTACATTGCTTTTCTAACTTTTTAAAAAATTAACTGAGTCCTCTCCCTCGTATGGAAGTGCATTTCCGTGGCTGTATAGACATTGCCTTCTCTGTCTACAGCATCAAATCACACTTTACAAACATAAACATTGGAGATTTTTGTACTGCTCTCGAGGTCATTGCAGTGAAACTTATTTTACCCAAGTTCAATATAAGTAGATTGTATAAAATTCATTTTAGTGTCAAATAATTCTAAGTGATTTGCATAAATTTTTTTATATGTAATTCAATTATATTATTGTACTTGTCGTAGGCTAGTACTATTACATTCAGTTTCTCCAAAATTCAATTAGTTTAAACTCAAAACTATTTAAGTTGGGAGAATATACATTGAAATGTAAATTTTTAAAAACTATTCTATCTAGCTAATTTTAAAATTTATACATTATAATTTTTCTTTAATTTTTACAATAATTTTATTATATTGAATAAACTTTAATAAAAATATACTACATATTAGTAATTATATTCAATAAAATCAATACAAATTACTATAAAGTAAGTAATTATACATAAATAAATAGATAAACAACAATCTATAACTCTTTTTTAATATAATTGATGTTAAAAATCTAGAACACATATAATTTTATCCATGTAATTTTTATTTAAAATATTAATTTTTAAAGCACTTATAAGAATTTTACTTCTAACTAAAATTTTAATATCATATAATTAATATCTCAAATCCATAAACATTTAATAAACTGTAATGATTATATCAACAAACTATAATGATTATATGAACAAATACATTGAGTTAAATATAAAATTAAGTTAAATATTGAAAATGATGAATTTCATTTTATAGTTTTCTTTATCTCCATTTTGTATTGTTATTATTTAATTTAGATGAACAAAACACTAATATATTTTCTCATATAATGTTCAATAACATCCACATTTAATATACTAGGTTAGATTTAAAAAAAAATTTATTGTTATTATTTAATTAACATGAATAAAAACTTAACTTATTTTCTCAACTAATATTCAATAACATCTACATTTAATATATTAGTTTAGATAAAAATAAATTACTTTTTTCTAAGTAGATAAAAATAATTTTAAAACTAAATATACAAAGATATTTTATTTTATTATTATTATTTTTATTGGTAAATGGCTGAGGCCTTGAATGATTTTATTAAATAAAATAAAATTACATCATCTTAACTCCGTTCAAATGGGCACTGGTAGGAAATAACAGAGAAGAGAACCTCCAATCTCACCTAGGACATACGTCCTATATAATTATATCTTAAAAGGGGCATACCCTAGTCGAAACATAACCTATTATATTGGATTTCAAGTTACATAATTGTCATGATAAAATTTGAAATACATCATAGCGAGGGGCATACCCCTATCAATAAAATATCTGTTATGAGTAATAACTTCCAATGGTAATAACTTCCAATGGTAATAACCAAAAAAGAACTCTGATGTCCAAGAATACCTCTAGGCACATAAAACTTGAATGATCAGCATAGTTAATATATAGATAGAAATCATTGAAAATCCATCTAAAAGGAACTCGAATAAAGAGTCTTGTACTCAAAAGAAGAAGGTTAGTAAAATACAAACAAAGTACTAAATTATCACCATATCTTGAAACCTAAGTAAAACAAAAACAGAGTGCAAAAGATCTTCTAAAGAAAATGCTCAAGCTACATCAATCGAAGTCCTAACTTCTTATAGAGTTCTCTAGAAGAGTGAAGGACTGGTAGAGATTGAATTTGGCTAACCCTTTCTGCCAGTATCCCATTTGTATTCCAACTATCAATCAGAACTGTATTGCCAAACCAACTTCACTAAATATGGATAAAACTATCAATCAAGACTACCTTCTTTCTACTAATTTTAGAACTAGCCGTTGGGATCACCTATAAGGTTTTAGCTCTAAACATTGATCTAGAATACCAAACTGGCCCATTACCAAGCCCTAGAATATTAAAGACAAATCTACTCTGAGGATTTGAACAAAATAATCTAATCTATTAACTATCAGTTAATATGTGGCTAGGAGATGGAGTTGTAACCCTTCTTTTGAATGGCTTGAGGCCAATTCTTAGCTTAAACAGTTACATACTCATCAAATCTAAAATTACATAACACTTACCTACCTACCGAGAATTACTATAATGAGACACGGTCTTGTAGTGTTTGAATTCAAATCCCATCTCAAAGAGGTAAATAGAGTAAAGACATCAAGACATAATGCTAGAAAAGAATACTGAATATTAACTTAAATTCAAATTTAAAAGATCATACAGATGTGAAGGAGGTAATGCTTCAATACAACCATTAGAAATATAGGGCCAAAATAATATAAAGTATAAAGATTTAGGTAAAGATGAATAAATAAACCTATTTATATAAACATACTTTATATATTTAGCAAGGTTTTTAGTACATCTTAGGAGAAAGGATATCTGTTGTTATTTACAAACCAAATTTATCTACAAACTGTGCCTATATGGTAGAAAGTATATGTAATCCTTTTTCGATCTTCTTAGTAGATTTGAAACTGACTACGACCACCCAACCTATAGATCTATCCTTATATATCCACTAAATGCCAAATCCTAACTATGCTTAGCCAGAACCTACAAAAACCAGAGACCACACCTCATCTCCAAAGCACCATTATGACTTCAATAATGTCATTGGGGTTCTCAATCCAACATGCAGGAGGAAATTTGAAACTAGTCTTGGTCCTACTGGATTTTTAGATGTTTGAAGTGCAAATTCAAGAGCCTTCAAGTTGTCAAAGGTTACTCCTGTTTGTATGTATGCCTTGGATAAAGTGAGATACTT